>JAQJVK010000016.1:17719003-18919003 GCA_035578135.1 Flexamia atlantica | reverse complement strand
TAAATAATTTTTTTCTAGATTCACATTTTTTGCAAAGAGCATTGGAAATCCAAGGTTTCAGTTTTTTAAAAGGTTTTCTCAATAAAAGTGATGCCTTGGACCTCTTGATGGCAGCATTCAAAATATTTAAGAACAATTCAAAACCTATAGAGGAATTATCTGTTTGATAAACCGGAGTCCAGTCTACAAAATTTAGTTCATTACAAAGTATTTCAAAATCTATTTTATTTATTGCAAGAAGTGATTCATCTATCTGAAAGTTAATACTCAATTCAACATAAACCAAAGAGTGATCAGAAATATTTAAACTATTATAAACCATTCCCTTCACATTAAATGTCTCCAAATTTGTTAAACTACACATTTTTATAAAGAAATGGTCAATGCAGGTGCTAATATTCAGTTATTCTTGTTGGTTCATTGATAATTGAATTGAAACCTAAGCTATTCATTAAAAGTAAATAATCTAAACACACTGCACTTTCAGACAGAATATCACAATTTACATCTCCCGTTAGAATAAAGTTTGATTTTTCATAGACATTCAACAGTGTTTCTATTTCATTTAAAAAATATATTGTCCGCCATCTTGGATTTCTGGTGCCTCCAAAATTTTTGAAGGTGGCAAACACGATTTTTCCATTCAGTAGGTCATAGGGAACCAAAAAACACGGTTGCCACCTGTCGCAAAACATGGCCTACATAATCACTAAGAAGACATCTTACATCCTGCTTTTTACCCTTCTAAATCAGTCCAGTGAGTGGATCGGATGACTGACTGATGACTAATTGCAGTTTCTCAAAAATTTTAAGGCTTCGGGTCATTAAACATTATGAGTATAATGACTATATATAACATTTTCAAGAGACAATATAAGAAACAAAATTAAATTTACCAAACAAATAAAGTGTACAAAACTAAATTGTACATTTTTCAGAACTAACTGAACATTTTTCAGATATCACTTAGGCTAATCGCGTTTTACGGATCGCCCGAAACCGTAAAGCCAGAATCTTGATACTATGTATTTTTAGCGGTATTTAATTTAGAGTGTAAAGTTTCCACTGAAAACTTGGTATCATAATTAAAAACTTCATGAGGGTTCGCTTGGTGGAGGGTGATTTAAGATCCATAAATTTACATTTTTTCTACGGTACATTTTCACCTCTAGCTGCTAAACGATTGTTCTGATCTTCAATGTGTTTCATAAACTTTTTGGGGAATCACGTTTCCAAATATTTTAGCCGTCACATTAATTTTCTCCTGTTCTTACAATTTTTGGTCCATTTTAAAAACATTTTCGAGGTGTTAGGTTGAGAGTCTATTATTGTCATTAAATCAATCATGCCTCAGGATCAAACTGACCATCAGGATTTAGGCAAGAGCGCAGCACGAGGATAATTCTTAGTTCAATCGCACCATTGGTATTTTGTTTTGTTTTTTCAAATTAATGGATACACAGTTTCATAGCTTCAATAACGGATAACTTGAAAATTCACGGTATCCGGCACTTATAAGATTAAATTGTAAAATTAGAACATGTTAGCAAATGGTATCCAATTCATACAACTTGCCCATCTCGAGGAAATAAAAATACTCAGAAGAAACCCCATCTCCTCATATTTCAATCTGGGGTGGAATAATTACCTGCCTGGGGTAACTAAACGCTTAATATATTTTACATATGTGATTGAAATCAATCAAAAATTTGGTAATTTGTAAAAATTGCACGTGCAATCAATGTATAATTTAACTAAACATTTGTTCTATTTTCAGTGGGCGAAGCGCTAGTTTTTTATACAACTTTAGTTTATTTTATTTAATCATCACGTCTAATTGGAGAGAGTTTCCATGTCGTATATGTCTAAACAATTATTGAAGCCGTGTAATATAGAAAAGCTATAATATATAGCCGTATTATATATAAAAGCCAATATGGTAATGGCTTTTTCATAATGGCGGCTTTAGCCCAGGAGAGGTTTCCAGGGACTTTTGATATTTTGATTAGGAAGGTTTACGTGGCATCTATGCGAAGATTCAGCTTTAAAAGGATTTGTTAGGTTGATTTTCCTAACACTCCTGGACTAGCAATGCAATAATTGCTTTCTAATAACGATTTTTGGAGCAACGTCGGAACAATGTTACTTGAAGTACATTTGTGGCTTAATTTAAGATTCAAAGTTAAATATATCATCGACGGATTCATTACTGCCATCTACGACCACCGTAATTTTGAGCAATGTTTGGGAGCACCATTTTAACATGTTCGGTCACCGATTCTCGCAAAAGTTACAAAAAAGGCAAGAAAGACTGCTATATGTGTCCAGACGATGTGACAATATGAATTTTCCTATAACTAATGTCATGGGATTGTTTGAGGGAAAGCTTCTTTAGATCTGTTGTTTTGCAATACCCGCCTGATAATATCAATTTTGAATGCTTTGAGATATTTTCCTGTTTACTGCCGAACGTCGAAAACCAGAATGCTCTGGTTGAAGAGTTATAGGGTCATCGGACTCTTTGACTTTCTTTAGTGCAACAAGACGGCAAAAGATGTTGATACATGTTGTTGAATGTATAGATAACAACACACACGACAATGTTGACGATAATAACCACGGTAGCTGGAAAGACACCGTGATAACAACTACCGAACGTGAAATACAGCTCAGCTGAGGTTATTGCTAAGCAAAGTGGTGCAGACGGTACCAAACTAGAACTAACAACGTTGTGTATTAAAAAAATATAACAATAATTTTCTTCCAAACTATTTTTTAATACACAAGACATTGGCCTATCTGTTAAATTGAATTTTAAAATATGAGACAGGACAACATCTGTAGGGTCAACTAGTTAATTATATAAAATCCAGAGGGAGGTAAGAGGCAGATCTCCCCAAAGTTTTTTTCAGTAATCTAAACTCAAAATTGTATTAGGGTTTTGAAGAACTTTCCTTGACGTCAATAATGTACAAGTAACCGACAATCCATTGTCAAAGGGTTGTTATTAATCTTATGATGAGAAAAAAGTTTAAAAACACTCCGTTAGAATTCACAAAGTGAATTCAATTTTGCGTCTTTGCACTTTTGAATCTAAACCAGTTCTTGCGTAGGGAGATCTACTGATAACTTACAGTCAAAGTAATTTTTACTTTCTCCCCCCTATACATAGTATATGGAGAAAGTATTGTTTTCGTCAAAATTTTCGAATTTGAGTTGTTGGTGGATATATTCGTTTTAGTGCTCCCTGAATCCAGAAAAGTGGTTTTCGGCGTGGTGTCTGTCTGTCTCTGTGTGTGTGTGTGTGTGTGTGTGTGTGTGTGTGTGTGTGTGTGTGTGTGTGTGTGTGTGTGTGTGTGTGTGTGTGTGTGTGTGTGTGTGTGTGTGTGTGGACGTAAACAAAGCTAGAGACGACACCAGTGGTCCGATTTTCTTGAAATTTGGCATGTAGGTATAAAGCCGTTGTACCTCCAGGCATATTTTTTATTTTTTGAATTTTAGATTTTTAAGGGTATTTACCCCATAAAAACCCATAAAAAATGACAAAAATCCAAATTTCTCAAAAACGGCTCTAACGATTTTGATCAAAATTTCATGGTTTTTAGTGCTTAAGATGACAAACAAAATGACACCACCCGCATGCCTGTAAAAATTCAGGTTCAGATGTTATAGGGGGTTTAAGTGTTAAAAAATTCATATTTTTCAAATTTCACAAAAACTGTAACTCTTAAAGAAAATATACTTGCAACCATTAAATTTGGCTTGAAAAACTAAATAATCTAGTATTTTGAATCATTAGTCTACGTCAACTGGTTGCAAAGATAATTGATATTTTAGTTCGGCGGTAAACGCAGCACGTTGTCCAATGTTATTCTTATGGCAAATATTCAAAAACCAATATCTCCGTTATTTACTAACCGATTTTGATAACATTTGGTATATATTTGTGTGATAATTAATTGTTAATTTGTTTTATTTCACTATATATTATGTTTTCTGGTTTTAAATTCCTTGAAGGGAGAAAGTATGAGTCAGTTTCCTGATACCGTTTATTTAGTAACAAATTAACCTTTCGAGGAAACTTTGTGTTGAAAGTTTCACCAAGACTGTTATAGTTCGAATCAAAACACAAAGCCCTCGCCGTCCATAAGCTCAATGCTAGACCCTATAATTAACATTAGTCTTACGAACGGACTGGGCCTTATGATTTGAATCGGCCTATAATGTATTCAGTTTTTTCTGTTGATTCTAAGAATCCCATTTCTACAGTAGATGATTAAACTAAAGCGCACTTATCAATTTTCATTCTTCATTGTGAGCATTAAAATGTAATATCAAGTCTTTACATAATAATCATGAATAACATATCTTGATAAAACTTGGTGAATGACTTCTTCTAGTACGATCTACTAAATATTGAATTAAAACCACCCAGTTTTAATATGCGCGTTGCCAGCAAACCTGCATAGCTAATTATTATGGAGCTTACAAATACATGTAAAATCTCGCTATGCTGGATTGAAATACGTTGTTTTGCATTTGAAATTCGCCGAGTATGCAGGTCTGCTGCAACGGGGGTACAGTAATTGAAAGTTTCGCTCGTTGTGCCGGTGGAGGATCCGCAGGTTTGCCGATGCACGTGGACTCGGTCGAAACTGGGACAGTTTCGACATCTTGATGGTTTAAACGACCCTTTTGTCGCCCCACGACACAACTGCCGTTTTATTAATCCGAACCTCAAGACCTTTCGTAAGAAGTCATCGATGCGCGTGCTGGCTCAAGATGCGTAGGGTTGGTGGATTAAAACTTTGGGATCGGCAATTGAAACGATGGACTTAACAAATGGATTGACAAATATTGTATGATCAGAAATGCGACCTAATACAATACTACTTATATTTGAATAAAAATTTATTACGGGATGTGTGTATTTGTTTTTTATAATTTATGATGAGTTAAAATCATTAGTTATTACTTTATTATTATTATCGTATGGCGTTTCTCCAGTCACCAACCAAAGCAAGATAAAAAAGGAGAATGGGAAGGTTGCCGGACAAAAACCTAAGTCCATTAATAAAAATGTATTAATTTTATTAATTACTTTATTAACAGCAGTCTTCGACTAATTGATAAATAAGGTAACGTCAGTCTCCTGCGAAGGAATTGCCAAAATAATAAAAGCTAATACGAATAAAGCCTAATATACAATAATACCAGGTAACCAATGAACATCATTGGTTTCATCGGTACAACCGAACGCAATCTATTGCCCGTTGTACGGGGTTATAAGCTAATTGTTGTGGCAGTCACAGCTGGGTGGGTTGAGTACTGGCCTACCACCCAAAAGTCCTCCTGGGTTCGATCCCCGATCAGGACACACGACAATTTAATCTCAGACTGCCACCGTGCTTCAGAAGGCCCGAGAAGCCGTTGGTTCCGACTACTGTAGTGGTTGTTAGATCATGTCAAAGGCACTAGTGCGACCTGAAAACTCTTGACACTAGACCTTGGCCAGAAGGTTACACGAAACTACTTATTAGCTAATTGTTTAAAGAACAATTCTGTAAAATTCTGTAAAATAAGAGAATTGTGATTGTTTGAACAAACATTACACTTTGGAAAATATTTGTGGAATAGTTTTATATCAATCTCGTCTAGTGGTCAATTAAACATTACGAATTAGCTTAGGCAAACTTTCCGAGGGGTTAAAATAATAATTCTCACCACACTACGATGACTCAACTGTTTTCCGCTACACTAGGACAAGATCGCCTGTTTTACATACATAATATGGAGGCCGGAAACAGCTCTTTTTCGTCGGAGGGCCGAAAGTCAGCTGATCATTTATTTGCTTGAAACAACGAGTAAACATCACGATCTGCATAATAGGTTCCAACGGCAGCCTAGTGACAATCATATGATTTTCATTGCTGTCGTTGCTTAGCATGGGCGCCGATTTTTAAAAAGTATTGGTGGGCTGAATATGTTATCGACGGAGGAGCAAGGGGTTGGTGTTTTCATATTTTGCCCAGATTACCCTGGTTGACCTTTCAACTATTGAGCTCTCGTCACGTCTGTTTTGCATTTTGCATACGGCAAACTACAAATGTGATAATAATAGAATATAATCGTACATAGAATTGCCTATTATCGTAAATTAATTTACGGCTGATTGAGTATCACCATATACAGCAAATACACAGCATGACCCAAAATGGCCGTAAAATAACTTAAACGAAAAATCTAAAGACACATGTTTACCTCAAAGTATATGGTAAGATTCAAGTTATCTTGACTGAAAGAGCTCACAGAGTAAAAAAAGAACAGATATTTATTTAACAGATATTTACAATTATTTACATAATTATATACTAGGTATACGCTCATTCTTCCAGTAAGAGGCTGAACGAAGAAAAAGGCCAAAACTTCTTGTAATCCATAACACCATATGTGATCTTTACTTTTCCTTCACTTTTTTCGATATGTTTTTAAATTCTCTTTTTGATCAGATAACTCTTCTAACAGCCCCAACAGTTAGGGGTTTCCCTAAGATTTTACATTGGAACAGTAAATAGTAGTTTATGCAACGATTGTATAATGGATGCCTTTAAGCCACGAGTGAGATGTAAGTTAGAACACGAGCGAAGCGAGTGTTCTAAATATCTCACGAGTGGCTTAAAGGCGTAATACAATCGTTGCATACACTATTTTATCTACGACCAACAATATACGACAAAATTTCCCCCGAAGTTAAACAAAACTCATGACTTTTTCTAATGATGGAATAGGTCAACTAAAATTTGAGGTTAGGCAAATAAGCAGACTGAACCATGAATCGTTGTGGAACAATCAGCTGATGGGATAAGTAAACTCAAACATGAATCGTAATGCAACAATCAGCTGATGTGCGAATTGCGTAATTGTTATTATGACACTACTTCCGTCAAATGCCGAGCACTCATTGGTCTAGAACCAGTACTCTAAAGTGACTCCAGTACTCTAAAGTCGTCATTAGAGTACTGCTTGGTTTTTGGTGTTTTAATGTATATCATTATAATGTTTATTGTAATACCATAATTGGTGCTTATTGCAATGGTCGTAGATAAATAGAGATTAGTGTATGGTATGTATACAGTTTTTCAGCAAAGCTATTATTTTATCTATATATAAACCCCAACTACCCGTATACCTTGTAAGAAAACTAAAAGTCAGACACTAATCAACCCTATGGTTGAATGGAAGGTCTTAATGAAAAAATTCTAGAAAAATATTAAATTTTTGGTAAAATTTCCCCTAAGCATAGATAGGTATATAAAGTAATGGGTAGAACAGGTGATACATTTATTTTAATTTACAAATATTTGTTTACTTTTTTCAAAGCGGAACATCGTCATCTGTTTTTTTAGAATAACAAAATAGTTCTTGTTGCCACTTTTTTTTAACTGATCAACAGAATAGAGATATTAGTCCAGGCAACGATTGCTCATAAAAAGGTATCTCAGCCGTATTTATATTTGTGCCCTTCGGGAAAAACTATCAAAGAACTAATATATTCCCCGAATTATCTCACCGAGACCTTTTATTCAAATATGGGGTTGATGGGCGACGGAGTTATGGTTATCTCAGACGTTCTGTATAATTTAAGCTAAATATATACATTCTACATATATACATAGTTACTACCGATTATTTTAAACACTGGACAAAAAATCGATTCCACATTCACATTTGAATACAGATTAAAGGTGAGACTGTCTTTACACTGCTTCACCCCCCCCCCCTTTTACACTGCCCATGATTAAGAAGCCATGATGGTTTGAATGCTTTTTTCCTATTAGAATTAAGTAAACCTAGCTCTACAAAACTATCAGCTACTAATTACTCGCCAAAGCAGTTGTTTGCAAAAGGACATGGGGGAGCTTCACCCACCCCACAACCTCCCTTTATTCTGACCATAATCGTAAGGCCATGATGGTTTAAATGTTTTTTTCTAATAGTATTGAGTAAACCTAGCTCTATAAAACTAAGAGCGACTAATAAAAGTTACAAGCCAAAGCATTTGTTTGCAAAAGGACATGGGGGGCGACGCCCACCCCCACGGCCCCCCATCCCGATTTACTCTGCCCATTATTAACAAGCAATGACGGTTTGAATGCCTTTTTTTTATAAGTATTGAGTAAACCAAACTACAAAACTATGAGCAAATAATAACAGTTACACGCCAAAGTAGTTGATTGCAAAAGGACATGCGGGGGCTTCGCCCCCCCCCACGAACTCCCTTTACACTGAGCATGATTAAGAAGCCATGATGGTTTTTTTTCTAATAGTATTGAGTAAACCCAGCTCTACAAAACTATAAGCGACTACTAACAGTTACACGTAAAGCAGTTGTTTGCAAAAGGACATGGGGGTCCTCGCCCCCACACACACACACTCCGATTTACTCTGTCCATTATTTACGTGCCATAATACTTTGAATGCTTTTTTTAGTATTAAGTAAACTAGCTCTACATAACTATAAGCGACTACTAAGAGTTACACGCCAAAGCAGTTGTATGCAAAATGACATGGGAGGGCTTCGGCAATCCACCCACCTCCCCTTTACATTGCCCATGATTCAGAGGCCATGATAGTTTGAATGCTTTTTCTTATTACAATTAAGTAAACCTAGCTCTACAAAACTATCAGCGACTAATTACACCCCAAAGCAGTTTTTTGCAATGGACATGGGGGGGCTTCGCCCCCCCACCCCCCCCCCCCTTTACTCTGACCATGATTAAGAAGCCATATTGGTTTGAATGCTTTCTTTCAATTAGTTTTGAGTAAACCTAGCTCTACGAAACTAAGAGCGACTAAAAAAAGCTACATAATAAACCATTTGTTTGCAAAAGGACCTGGAGGGCTACGCCCACCCCAAGCCACCCCTATTTACTCTGCCGATTATTAACGTGCCATTATGGTTCGAATGCTTTTTTAATTAGTATTGAGTGAACCAAACTTCAAACCTATGAGCAAAATAATAACAGTTACATGCCAAAGTAGTTGTTTGCAAAAGGACATGGGGGGGCTTCGCCCCCCCACACCCCCCCCTGACATTGCCCATGATTCAGAAGCCATGATTGTTTGAATGCTTATTTTTCTACTGTGTTAACCTAGCTGTACAAGATTATGAGCGAATAATAACAGTTAAACGCCAAAGAAGTTGTTTTTAAAAGGACATGAGAGCTTCACCCCCACACCCGCCCTTTACACTGCCCATGATTAAGAAGCCATGATGGTTTCTTACCATGGTTTCTTACCATGTAAACCTAGCTCTACACGATTATGAGCGAATAATAACAGTTAAACGCCAAAGCAGTTGTTTGCGAAAGGAGATGGGGGGGCTTCGGCCACACAGTGACGGACAATGAATCTTCAACTCCGCTGATACACAGACTCGTTCACTTCGTTCACTCATCGATTAGTCATTGACATTGGATAAATCCACAGTAAACCTGGATCTGCCACGGGTATATTTTCCGTCTCCCAAGGATAACACCCACGTTTGGAATCAGTCTCTTTTATAAAATTTTAGCGGCGCAGAGATCCGGGATATTATCATTTTGGATCTCACCAGGGCCTCGCGTACGTCTGGCCACACGCCACCTTGACTTGGATTGTGTGGCCTTTACACCCGGCAGACTATTCGCTAACTCTTTTCCGATTTTATTAAGCTTTTGCTTATTCTTCGCCTTGGCCCACGGAAGCTCCTAAAATTTTAGAGCTCTCGCTTGGGTTTTTGATCCGCTTGAGTTCACGAGGACGGCGCCCATAATGAGCCGTCCTTGGATCCGCGACCTGATCCTCTTCTTTTCGAATCTGGCTACCCCAAAATTATTATTATAAAACTAATTATACCACTATATCATGCAAAATTAATGTGAATTAATTATTTTTTGTGAATTTCGTGCTTGATTATGTCTAATCAAATTATGTAGGAAACAAATCATTAATCTATACATCTATAATGTCCTACATTCTCAATTTAATTTTTATACACTTAATATAACTGATCGTATCCTTCTTGGTACAAAAGTTTGTTATTAATACGATTTGCGCTGTATAAATATATTTTTTTGCGCGATTTTATACAAAAATTGCGTTTGCTGGGATAAAATTCACATTTGTTTAATCAATGTACTATTATATATGCAATAGTATCTTTACTCATTGTTTTATTAACGTTTTACTACTTTTATCTAAAAAAAACAAACAAACATTAATTTTTTTTTTTTTTTTTTATTCTTTATTACGGCTTAGGGTTTACCCAAGAAAGGCCCACAACAATTTACAATAATAGATTACAATTAATTTTAAGTCACAATTTCACATTGATCAAATTGAAATGTTGTTATTAACTATAAAGTCAAAAATCAAGTCCAAAACTGTTTCATTCATTTCTTCCAATAATGTTAATACGTTCACTGGAAATTTCACTTTTAATTTTGCAAGCTTCTTGAATAAATTATTTGTTGATTTTTCGTCATTCAGAGGGCATGCAAAAATTAAATGATCTAGACTGGCCGAATCGTTGTTACAATCACACGTAGAATTTTGAAGCACATGAATTTTGGAAAGATGGAGGTTTGTATATGTATGGCCGATTCTCATTCTGCAAATTGAGGTTATAAATCTTCTATTTTTTGAGCAGGAACTAAACCATGGCGGGGTAGAAACATATTTTTTCAGTTGATAAAGTCGATTTCCATTAAATTTTGAAGTTAAGTCCCAGGTAATTTGCCAATTTTTGTAAGCTTTTGATGTACACAAGTTTTTTATGTCGAAAAATGAAGGGATATATGACAGATTTTGGGCAGAAGCTGTTTTCGCTGCTCTATCCACCACTTCGTTTCCATGTATCCCAATATGCGATGGGACCCATGCAAAAGCAATTGAGAATCCTTTCAAAGACAAATCATAATATTTTTTCCTAATTTGAAGAATAATAGGAGACGTTTTAAGACCAACATTATTGCTCATTAAAGACAATAATACACTCTTGGAATCCGAAAATATGACAAACAATTTCTTATTCAAGGTTTCAATGTAAAATAATGAATGAAGGATAGCAATGGCTTCGGCAGAAAAAATTGAGAAAATGTCATTAATCTTAAAAGATTGAATGAAGTTACGTTGATAGTGAAAAATTGCACTTGCAGTGAAAGAGGGTTCTTGTGATTTTGAAGCATCAGTGTAGATCATTTCGTGATCTGGCCACCTTGAAGTTATTAAATGATTAAATTCGTCATTTAAAGCCAAGCAATTATTAACGAAAGTCTGCTTGCAGGAATCAAAGGAAACAAATTCTATCTTGTTCATAAAGTAGTTTAAGCTCATCTGAAAACAAGTTGGATGAAAGTAATTGTGATCGTTTGTATTGATAGCAAGGTCATTAAGCATATGTTGATAACTAACCAGAAGTAAAGGAGTTTTTTTGTTTTCCCAGTATGAAGATCGTTGGTAAATATAATCCAATTTCTGTAGATTTCTTTTTAGAGGATGGTACTTCTGGAGAAGTAAACATTTAGACAGGTATCTGTCACTCAACATTTGCCTTCTTATTTCCAGGGGCATAACTCGAGCTTCAACTTCCATCGCATTACATGGGGAAGATTTCATCAATCCCAGGCATGTCCTTAAGGCACTGTACTGTATCCTGTCTAGAGCCATCCTATTAACAGTGTTGGCACTACCAAAAATAAAGCAAGCATAATCCAGAACTGAACGGATTAGTGATTTATATAATGTTAGCAATAATAATGGGTCGGCTCCCCATTGCATACTAGACACAGACCTCAGTATATTCATTCTTCTGAAACAGGATTGAGAAATTTGATTAATGTGTAGTTTCCAATTAAGTTTCCTATCAAAAGTAACCCCTAGGAATTTATGTTGCTCTTTACATGGGATTTCTTGATGGTTATATTCAATTCGAACATTTTGAGGGTTGTGTTTACGAGTGAAAACACAAACTGCTGATTTTGAAGAAGAAACCTCCAACCCGTTATTCAATCCCCAATCATACATATCACGAAGAGCATTGTTTAAAATAGTTTCACAATTTACAAGAGATTTGTTAGTTGTGTAAAGGACAATGTCATCAGCAAATTCAAGTATATTGACTTGATGGGAAAGTACCACATTAAGATTACCACTATAAAGCGAGTAAAGTATTGGACTTAACACCGAGCCCTGTGGAATTCCTTTGCTGGTAATTCTGGATTCAGATAGCCCACACACTGATTTTAATCGCAGTGATCTGTTAGAAAAAAGTAGGGAAATTAAGTTCACAATTTTTGCGGGAATGTTTATGGAGGATAATCTTTTTGACAGCATATTAAGATTCACGTTATCATATGCACCATTGATATCCAAAAATGCAGCCACTAAGAAATTTGATTCGGTAAATGCAATTTGGATTTCTGTTGATAAAATGGCCAGATTGTCTGCACAGCTTCTTCCAGAGCGAAATCCAAACTGGGTTCGAGAAAATAAGTGATTTCTTTCTGCCCACCATTGCAATCTATGTTTGAGTAATCTTTCGAACAATTTCCCTATGGACGATGATATTGCAATGGGACGATATCCTTCAGCTAGACGAGGATTTTTGTTTGGTTTCGGAATAGGAACGATTAAATATTCCTTCCAGGTGCTAGGAATCAAATTTGCGTTCCAAAGGCGGTTGAAAATGTTCAAAAGCAGTTGAACCGCTTTTTGGGATAAATTTTTCAAAAATGAGTTATGAATGTTGTCCAGGCCAGGACAAACATCCTTTAAATTAGAAAGAGCAAGGTTAATTTCATCCAGGCAAAAATCATTTAATAATTCCAAATTTTGAGTGCTAGCATGGTCTTCATGAACAGGAATAGGTAATTCTGCGGATAGTGGTGAATATTTCACAAAAAACTCCTCAGAACATTCCGAAAAGTACTTTAAATTTCTTGACTTAGCATTATGTGTTATATACTTACTCTTGAGAGTCTTCACTACTTTCCACACCTCAGATATGTCTGTATTTCGGTTGATTTTGTTACAAAATTGAATCCAGTAATCCTTCTTACAGGATTTAATATATCGTTTCGTAATTGAAGCGACTCTTTTATAATTAAAATAGTTCTCTCGAGTCTGATGCTGCCTATATTTAATGAAAGCAGCTCTCCTCTCTGAAATATGTCTGGAACATTCAGTTGACCACCATGGACAGGGTACAAATTTGTTTCTTGATGGTTTAGACCTAGGAATTGATGCATTTGCCGCAGTAAATAAACAGTCACAAAAGTTATCGTATATTTTTAAAGGATCATCATCAAAATTGATAGTGTCAATCAAAGTGTCAACAGTAGCTGAATACAATTTCCAATCTGCCCTCTTGAAGCTCCAATAAGATTCACTGGATGGAGGAAGACTAGAAGAGGGTGGATCCGTGATGTTAGGCAGGCCTACGATGGAATTGTAACAGAAATTAATTAATATAGGAATATGTTGCGTGCCACTCCATCCATCTAAAATGTCCCAGTCACAAGATGCTGCCAATGACGAAGAAACAATAGATAAATCAATTGCGCTTCTTCGTAATGGGAATCCAGAATAATAAGTATATGCGCCAGAGTTCAAAATTACTAAATTATTATCTTCAACAAATGTATGTAATTCGTTTCCCTTGAAATCATTGAAATCATTTCCCCAGGACATGTGATGGGCATTGAAATCCCCAAAAACCATGAATGGCAAATTAAAGCTAGAAAATAATTGTGTCCACATTGTATTGTCAACCTTATGGGGTGGTGGAGCATAAACAGAAAATATGTTTACAGTTTTACTTTGTAGTTTCACCTGAATTCCAGTTACATTAATCTCATTGATCATGAAGTCATTTGATAAATCTATATTAAGTTCTGTGTATTCTATACTATTATGAACAAGGATCGCAGAACCCCCACCACCCCTAGCGATTCTGTCATCCCTTATAACTGAATAGTTATTGAAAGTAACATCATGAAATGGATTAAACCGTGTCTCTGAAAGAGCAGCAATGTTGATGCAATGCTCTTTTAATAGAAATTCAATTTCACCTTTATGGCAGAGTGCAGAATTACTATTCCACTGCAATATTTTCAGATTTGCGGTATTCATAGCTGCCAGATCAGAAATTAGTGACATAAAAACAAAAATACAGGTGAAATATGGAAATTTACAAAAAAATGATGTATTTTTTCTGGAATCCATCATTGATAAGGAAAATGAGAGTGAAAGTGTTAAAACGAGTCATCGGACGAGACATCAGGAGCTGGGATGCTTGTCAAAAATTGGTTTAAATCAATATTTAAAACAGGTTGATTTTAAATATCTTCCAAAAGCAATCAGATGTTTAAATATCTGTCAAATTTTTGTTTATTTCACAGTTTTCATGACACAACATAAACTGTGTTTACATTTACGATTGTTTCTCTAAATTTACAAAAAAATACACTAAATTTAGTTTCTTGAGTTAATTGTAAATTTTCTTTCTTGGAATGGCCCCATCAAGAGGAGATTTGTGTGCAGCATGCAGGAATAATAAGAAGAATTCACCAAACTTGTCTTTTTTTAGAACGCCAAAAGACGAAAGATCAAAACAATGGATTATAAACAGTGGGCGTGAAGATTTACTTGATAAAGACGAAATATATCTAAACAGCAACATCAAATTTTGCTCTTTACATTTCGATCGCAGTCAATTTATGAATGAGAGAAAAAATAAACTAGTATGGAATGCTGTTCCTACTATATTTGAAAGACTTAAAACCCCGACAACGACGAGACCAACGACGAAGACGATGACGACGGCGGCGGCGGCGACGGCTACGGAGACCATGATTGATAAAGATTACCCGTTGGCCGTTAATGATAAAAATGACCCGATGACGACTGAGCTTCATGATGATCCGATGACGACTGCGACTGCGCTTGATGATGATCCGACGACAACTGTGCTTGATGATGATCCAATGACGACTGTGCTTGATGATGATCCAATGACGACTGTGCTTGATGATGATCCAATGACGACTGTGCTTGATGATGATCCGATGACGACTGTGCTTGATGATGATCCGATGACGAGTAAAAAAGTAAAAACTAATGCTGCTAGCTGTGATACAAAAAAGTCAGGAAAAAAGAGAAAACTGAGTGACTATGAACAGGATTCAATACCTAGTTGTTCTAACTTAAATGAAAATGCCTCTGAAATACAGATTGAACTTTTAAAACAAAAAGTAAATAATCTAAGAAAGTCTTGTAAAAATAAAGACCGGGAAATCCGTAGACTACGAAAAACCCAAAAAGGCCGAAAAAATCATGGAAAACGTAGAAATGGAGGCCAAAGAACAATTAATGGAAGAAGAAAAGAACTGTTGTCCAATCAAAGGAATGAAATTAAATCAATTTTAGCTCCGTATTTGTCTAAGGATATATTAAATTTAGTTTTAAATCAGGTGAAGCCACATTCAAAGAAGATTCGGTGGAACGAGCAAATCAAAACATTTGCCTTAAATTTCTATTATCAAAGCCCTCAAGGCTATAGATTCTTGAGCAAACATGTTAACTTGCCATCGGTTAGAACACTTCAAAGGTTTGTAGAGGGAGTTAGGCTCAAATGTGGAATAAACAAAGAAATATTTTCGTTGTTGAAAGAAAAAGTAAAAAATATGGCCGAGCACGAAAAAATTGTTAATTTGTCTATGGACGAAATGTCTTTAATGGAGAATTTGACTTACAACCCTAATGAAGATTATATTGTGGAATTCGACGATTCTGGCACAACAAGAACAAAAAATATTGCCAACTCTGCTCTTGTAGTGATGATCAATGGGATATTCACAAGAATGAGACAGCCACTAATGTACTTTTTCTGCGACGAATCGATGGACGCTGAACAACTGAAATGTATATTTATACAAATTGTAAGCCAACTAAATGAAATAGGATTAACAGTTAAAACTTGTGCTACTGACTTGGGATCAAACTTTATGCAATGGAGAAGCCTACTAGGAATCACCCAGGAAAGACCTTATTATATTTTTGAGTCAAACAAAATTTATTTTTTCTATGACACACCTCATATACTTAAATGTGTGCGTAATAATCTCTCGAAATATGACTTCCATTTTGAATCAGAAGGTGGTATTCCAGTTGTGGCATCGTGGAAACACATCGAAAGTCTGTATTTGAGTGACTGCAACAGAAAGTATAAACTTGCCCCTAAGTTGACTAAGAAGGCGGTATATCTGCCACCATTTTCCAAAATGAAGGTAGTGACTGCAGCCCGTGTTTTCAGCCACACTGTCGCAGCAGCTCTTGAAACACTAGTTGCTATAGGAGGCATTGAACCAATAGCTTTTGCGACAGCAGAATTTTGCCAAAAATTAAATGATTGGTTCGACATTTTCAATGGCTATTTAAAGAAAGGAAAAACTCTTAGGAGCAAAATAACTAAAGAATCACTTCATTTGCAGTCTTTGGCAGAAATTGAGAAATGGGTTTCCTCCTGGAAAGTTTTTGATGGAAAAAATAAGGAGATAACTAAAAAAATCAAATGTATATCTGCCTTGAAGATGAACTGCAACTCTATTCGACTCCTTATAAATGAAATCCACAGTGGAAAGTTCAGTCAGCAATATTTGCTCACTAGGAAGATAAACCAAGATGGATTGGAAAACTTTTTTTCAATCATCCGTCAAAAAGGAGGATTTTGCAGCAACCCGTCGCCACAGCACTTTATGTCAGCTTTTAACAGCTCAACCATAAGCAGACTCCTAAGTAAAGAAGTTGACACGTCGTCAGGTAATTGTCAAAGTGTGGATTGGGGCCACCTCATTTTAGACTTGAAATCTATGAACCAGTTAAAAGTTCCAAACGTGATGAAAGAACATGAGGCTGCATTAGATATTGAAAGCTGTCTAAGCATTGATGTTCCGAGGGACGTTGCGGAATTAAATAGCATGCGGTACGTTTTTGGATTTGTTCTAAAAAAGTTCTTCCAGATCCATAAATGTGAAATATGTAAAGTTGCTTTGGCTAATGATGACAAAACCTGTGAAGAGAACAATGCATTATACGTACATTTCAAAAACTATAATGATAGTGGTGGGTTGGTAGTGTGTAACAGCAGCATCTTCACATTTTTTGAGCAATGTGAAAATTATTTGGCCAGTATTTTTGATGACTATTCATTCAAGAAAGGATGTGGTTCAGTTTTTTTAAAGTCGCTCATGGAAAATATTGAGTTCCCCGTTAGCTGCTGTTGTGCAGAAACAAAACTTACTTTAGTTAAAATATTTGTTCGAGTTAGAATTTATTATATAGTTAAGTTTACAAATGCTATTCTACAATCAAAGAAACGTAAGAATAAACATTATCTCACGTTCAGTCATTTAGGATGGTAAGTTGAAAAATGTCCCAAGATGTTATATTTACAGAAGTAAAGTAAAACCTTTTTTGGCATAATTTCATAACTATTCTTTTTATTGATATACTAATTATTTTACTTTTGAAAATTAAACTTCAATAACTAATATCATATATTGACATTATTTACAGGCTAAGATCAATCATTAATATTATAAAAAAATTAGACTTCTAGTGATTTCCGACTGTTCAAAATTCTGTCAAATAATTGTAACTGTGTATCTCAGTGATGGATTTAACAATATGGATTGTAAAGAAGCCACTAAAGACACAAAAATAAGAACTGTTTGGGTACGTTTTAAAATTATAGAAATTAATAATTTTGAAATTATTTTGTAAAATTGAAATTACCCTTTTTAACTTTTGACCGGTGAGCGGGTTTACTCTACAGAGAATGACTACCGGCTTTGATACTTAAGAATTTTTTAAATCGGAATTTGAACTGGCGTTTTAGGGAATTTAGAGCCACAACAACAAGAACACCAGAAACAAATCAATTGTGGCTGAGCCCTGGTCAGATTTCCAATAATTCAGATTATCTGGGAATTTGAGGAAATGCCGAAGGATATTAATTTTTCACGATGTTAACCTCGTCGTTTATCCGCTATCACTATGGGTAGACCTACATACACCCGTTGTTTACGCCTTCTCATGTAATTTACTATACTCCTTTCATATTTCAATGGCCTTTCAGTTATAACTCCGAGCCAGATTTGAAAAGAGAGTGCCCGACCGGTCCAGGTAGGCCCGGACAGCCCTAATCCACTGTTGTCACAACATCTACTGTTGTGAAGCCAGCCGGCGAGTTATTTCTTGAGTTATTCCTGGTATAAGGAATTTCGAAGCGGCCCGCAGTCAACGACTCAGGCGTGGGGGCTGCCCACCCCCTTCGCCGGCGCCGCGCCGGTCGGCCTCACAACAATAGGTGTTGTGACAACAGTGGATGAGGGCTGTCCGGGCCTACCTGGACCGGTCAGACACTCTCTTTTTAAATCTGGCACGGAGTATACGGCCGTTAACGTTATTCGCAAAATGATTAATGCCATTTAATCGCAATCAGTAAACTGGCGCAATACATTTTCAAGGCCGCGGCCATTTTAAAACCATATATTAAAATTATTAACGTTAACCTTTACATGATTTGTTTTTTTTCATATTATAAATACATTTTTAAATTAATTTTTATATGTATATATTACAACTTTGATTTTTTTTAGTTTTTCCCTTAACCCTAAAACCTTTACCTCGTCGCTACGGTCGCTACGTGTCTGATGTAATACAGAACTAAAAAAAAACCAATGTAATACAGAACTAATTTGTTCTGTTTATTATAATTTTGGTCGTAGTTGTGCTTGCGTGCCGCTTTGGAGCGCTAGTGTTTAGGGAGACAACTAAAGTGCATTGCAGCATATGGTAATGTCGCGACTGTTTCTCCTAGACTGTGATTCATATAAACTATCTCGACTACAGCAACAAAACTAAAATGATCTATCTGAATTTTTATATTTCTAGGCTTTGTTTTTTTAATAATAAACATTTTAATGTGGTCCAAAAAACTGACAATTGATAGGCAGTAGCATGTTATTCAAGTGCTTCGTGAAACACATTTTTTCTAAATTCCACTGTTAATTTCCTTTTATTTGGAAACAATCTTTATTTGTATCCCGTAGTTTACTAAAGTAAATTATTGCCCAATCTTAAACTTATGATGATTTTTTTGCAAGTTAAAATATAAAATTACTCAAGAATACTGGAGTTCCGGCCAAATCATTAGGCGGGTGACGAAAAATGGAAACTCCAGCTGTATAAATGACTTGACGTTAAAGACACCTCCGCTCCTCTACACATTTAAGTAGTTGAACATATTTCCAACAGATAGAAGCACATTTACTTGGGTATGATTGGAGAACTTACTCAGCTGATTTGGAGAACATAAACAAAGAGCATAACTGTCTTTAACTTCAGATGGGTAAATGATTGGCTAAAAACATATTTTGAACGCTCACCCGCCTAATGATTTGGCCGGAACTCTAAACCAGTATTCTTCATAATTTAATGGCATATTACTTGTGAGATATTAAACGTTTGTGCGAAATTTGGAAATGATTAGTGTAGTGGTTTTGAGTTATCGTAGTACGTACACAGCCACACACACACACACAGTGACGGACAACGAATCTTCAACTCCGCTGATACATAGACTCGTTCACTTTGTTCACTCATCGATTATCCTTTTTAGACGCAAAAACAATAAATTTTAGTATTTATGTCCTCCATAACAACTGGGGATATGTTTGTTCCGATGAATTATCCAACTTAACCACAAAAACCTCAAAATAATATATCTACAAACTTAAATGGAAAATTTGATGATAATTACAGTCAAGGAAGTATAAAATGCGTTCAGATATATATTTTTTGGTTCAGTAAATCAAATATTGTTGGAGCTATAACATTTAAAGAGGGATTACCACTGTTATAATTCATTGTATTTCCTTTAATGAAATTTATATTTTGGTTATTTGAAGTACCCTTTTACGGACTAAAAATCTCAAATTTAAGACACTTACCCACCACAGTGGGGTTAGACATGCTCCAAGTAATATGTCCAGCATATGATAGGAAGGAATGTGCAATGAAAACATAATAATATTACTTAAAACCTCTCCTACCGACAAAATCTTTTCTAGACCACCTATACTCGTTTGATAAATCCTCAAAACATAAGAAAAATGCTTGAGAGGCCCAAGATTAAAAAAGATAAACAATGCGACTCTAATTTTGGCCTCATATTATTTACAGGCAGGTCAAACATATTTTGAGAGCGTTAAAAGTTACAAAGAGGTTTAAGTTCTGCTATAGTATTTTTTGAATTATTAAAAAGATAATTAATGCCCAATAAAAGCAGAAACGTAGGCTATTGGAAACAGACATAATAAAAGTTACTAGATAACACGTGGCTCAAAATCGAGTAAAAACCATACAGTAAAAGAATAAAGTATCCTTATACTTTTATAATTTAAAATTTAATCAAAGGTCTAAATTCAATTACGAAATATGGCTAAACCAATGAAACTCTAAGTTGATTTGATTTACCGCAGGAGTTTCCTGCGGTGTTTCCAAAAAAGATTAACAATTTTTTGGAAAACACCTTCATTTTCCATTTTCTTTTTATTCTGAAACATATATTTTAATAAAGCTTCAAAAACACTGTGCTGAAATGTATTGAGATATCGTAAACTACATTGTAAACCTGGGAACTACAATGTTTAGGCTCTTTAAAAACATTTTATAACATAACTGAAATTACATAATCAATATTTTTGTTGAAACTCAAATCAGCTGTAAAAACGATAAAGCTGCTCTTTTCAAGAAATAATTATATAAGAGCTGCAATCTGTGGTCTACCTGTAAAACTATTTCAGAGCTTAGCCATATGTTCAGTTGTAAACAAAGTGAACCGAGATTGCTCAAATGTCGATGAATAGCGCCACTGTTCCGAAACTTTACTCTATTTTAGAGACACCCTTTTTAAAAATTCTGATACGTATAGAAAAATCTACATAAAATTCCCTTTAATTCGACCTCAAACGTTAAAATTCGTCCAGCCGTCATAGAGGTTGGACTGTGGAAAGAAAACCTCTTGCGTATTAATATACAGTAGGTAATAGTATGGATATGAGGATATTTTCGCTTACCATGGAACCTTCTACGACACTCTAGCTCCTGATACTTTCGGCGAACACTTTCGACGGCTGTTTGAGAGCCGTAGAAACACGGAGAAAAACAAGCGGGGATTTTATGTTATTCTAACGCCCTGATACTAACGCAAATTTTGAAAATAGGAGAAGCGTCAAATACAAATTTTTGAAAATTATTTGTGACGTAATAGGAAGTGATATAAAGGTGGTTCAAAATCTTTTCTTGTGTAAAATTTTGCAAGGAATCCACTGGTTTAATCAGATTTCCAAAATCAGTTCGGGTTTCGGAGATATAATTTTTCACCGATTTCAAAGGGCTCCCATACAAATATGATTAAGGCGAGGTTGCCAGGTAAAGAACTTGACTTAGAGTTTAAAAAAATGAGCCAACCTGCCAAATTTGGTCAATATATCTAAATTAGTCTTCGAGCAATGCAAGTGACAGACATTTTTTCCGAGTGCATTTTTCTTCTCCATAAGGCCTCATTTTGAAAATCTATTTAAATATTTAAAATCAATGTATTTCGATTATATAAATCAAAATTGTCGGTTTTGAACCTAAAATAGCCGATTAGCATTGAAATCTGCATTGTAAAACGTAAAATTTCATTTTGGCCCTTTAAGGGCCAAAATACCAATTTTTTGAAAATTATTTGTGACGTAATAGGAAGTGATATAAAGGTGGATCAAAATCTTGTCTAATTTAAAATTTTGCGAGGAATCCACTAGTTTAATCAGATTTTCAATTTTTACTTCCGGTCTATAAGATAAAATTTTTTACCGATTTAAAAGGGCTCCCATACAAATATGGTTAAGGTGATGATGCCAGCTGACGAACTTGACCTAGATTTTTTTAAAATGAGCTTGCCTGCCAAATTTGGTCAGGATATTTCAAGTCTTTCGCGAGTTATGCGACCAACAAACATTTTTTTCCGAGTGAATTTTTGTCAATCATAAGGACTCACTTCGTTCATCCAATAATTATTATATTTTCTGTAAATTATTAAATTAGAGTTTACAGATATTTTATAGAATTTTACATATTCTGTAAATATCTGTACAGATTATTATATTATATTACAGTACATTAGTACAGCATGTTAATACATTATATTATTACATTTATAGAATATATAAATTAAAATAATTAATTAATTAACTCTGTACAGATATTTACAGAATATGTAAAATTCTGTAAAATATCTGTAACCTCTAATTTAATAATTTACAGAAAATATAATAATTATATACAATTATGTAAATAATTGTAAATATCTGTTAAATGAAGTGTGCAAGTCGAATATAGAGTTTTACACAAATGTTACAAGATCTATCAATTGTTTACAGACATTTACAAATATATTAAAGCAAAATAGCATTTCTCTAACGCATAATGTGTTACAATTTATTTTTAACTATTTAACAGGTATTACTGGACAATACGTATTTGTATCCTGGTATGTACACATGTACTAGCTGGATAACAACAACTAATCAAGTTGGTAAGTTTATAAAAGAAAAATATACAATATATACACAAACCAGACTGACTATACAAAGACAAATACTGATATTCTTGTTGCCACCATTTGCAACTAAACATGTCAAGATTACAGTATAAATCAACATTAAATTTTACAAGGCTAGTAAGCTTATGATTACCAGAGATAAATCAAACATTAAAGGCAATAGTTTTCCAAGCCATGCTTAGGTTATAAAGAAAATATCCAGAAAGTATGGACAAAGTGATTATAATAGTAATTATTTTACACGTTCTGTAAATTCTTTTAAATTTTTCCAGACTAAATATGTAGGTCCGACAGGCAGTTTTACATAAATACTACAAGTTCTGCAATGTATCAAATTATAATATCCAGGCTTTAGGCTTTGTAAATTCTTATTATTGTCTATCAAATTAAGTGTGCAAGTCCAACGTACATTTTTTACACAAATATTACATAACAGGGTACATTGGATTAGTATTACACGTATACTTGCTTAGGTTAACAACATACCAAGATTAGAGGTGGATCAGTTAAATATTTTGCCTATATTTATAATTTCATCCTTTTATATTATACTAGTCATTAGCTTACAACAAACACATATCCAATTATTATTTAATAAATCAATCAACAAAGGCAGCAAATGCAAAAGGTAATATTTTACCTATTTATATAATTTTACAACTTAAATTATACAGGGTAGATATGATTATTATGTACAATTTATATATGTACAGCCTAATGACTATCATAAAACAAACGTTTTGATTAATTGGCCAATAAAAACTTAAATCATCATTTTTACCTGTTGTTTTACCCTATAATTTTATAATTTAAATTTTACAGGGTAGATAAGAAAAAAATTTAGCAGTTACAAAATAATAGTAATGATATATTTTAATCCTATTTACTTTGTATATTTTAAAATATAAAATTACAAAAATATGTAGAAATACTAACTTTGGTCTTTATTGTCCGATTTGTCTAATATTTGGATATGTTGTTAAATTAAGCAAGTGAACTTGTAAATATTATAAATTAATTCTATTTACCCTATAACTTTTAAAATATAAAATTACAAAATTAGGTAAAAATGCTAACTTTTGTTTTTGTTAACAGATTTGTCTAATATTTGGGTATGTTGTTAATCTAGGCTAGTGCATGTATAAATGATGTATATTATTTTTATTTAGCCCTTATAATTT
The DNA here is from genome assembly GCA_035578135.1 of Flexamia atlantica. Taxonomy (NCBI): domain Eukaryota; kingdom Metazoa; phylum Arthropoda; class Insecta; order Hemiptera; family Cicadellidae; genus Flexamia; species Flexamia atlantica. The sequence continues at coordinate 18,895,108 of JAQJVK010000016.1, read as the reverse complement.
TAAATGTAAAATTATAAAATAGGTCAAAAATATCAACTTTGCTATTTGTTGTCTGATTTGTCTAATATTAGACAAAATTATTTTAAATTTCTGCCAGACTAAATAGATATAGGTCCAACAGACAGTTTTATACAAATACTATAAGTTATGCAATATATCAAATTATAATTTCCAGGTTTTAGGCTTTGTATATTCTTATTATTGTCTGTCAAATTAAGTGTGTAAGTCCAACGTAAATTTTTTACACAAATATTACATAACAGGGTACATTGGATTAGAATTACACATGTACTTGTTTAGGTTAACAGCATGCTAACATTAGAGGTGGATCAGTTAATTTGTTTTTACCTGTATTTGTAATTTCATCCTTTTACATTATACTAAGCATTAGCTTACAACTAATACATATCCAATTATTTAATAAATCAATCAACAAAGACAAAAGTTAATATTTTACCTATTTATATAATTTTACAACTTAAATTACACAGGGCAAATAGGATTATTATATACAATTTACACATATACTGGGTAAGAACTGTCGTAAAACAAAAGTTTTAAAATTGTCCAATAAAAACTAAAATCATTATTTTTTTACCTGTTGTTTTACCCTGTATTTTTATAATTTAAACTGTCCAGGGTATATGAGAATAAAATTTAGCAGTTCCACATATAATAGTCTAGGACAACGACATATCCAAACAATAGACAGATCAAATAATAAAGAGGCAAATTAATTTTTTAACCTACATTTGTAATTTTATAATACAAAATATAGAAGGTAGATATCAATAATATACAGGTTTTACAAATTGATAACACAGAACAACTACATATCCAAATACTAAAAAAGATTACGCAAAAGCTAAAATAATTTTCAATCAATATTTCTTATTTTATAATTTAACATATACAGAGTAAATAAGAATAATATACATTAGCTTAAGCTAACAACATATCAAAAATACAGATGAATCAGTTAATAAATACACAAGTTAAAATTTGTCCTTAATTTGAAATTTTATAATTTTAAATGTACAAGGTAAATGGAAATATTTTTACCTATGCACTAGCTTAAGTTAACAGCATATCAAAAACAAAGACAAATCAAATAATAAAGACAAAAGTTAATATTTTTGCTTGTTTTGTAATTTTATAATTTAAAATATACAGGGTAGATATAATTAATATATACCATTTACATATGGAGGTATGGAACAATACTCGCGCAGCAATTGTTTAGAAATTCGCGGAGTACCGCAATCCAACCATGAGAATATTATTGACGTGGTTAAAAACGTTGCTCGTGCTCTGAATTTCCAATTAGACGACAGTATGATTGACGCCGCTCACCGTCTCTCGCAGAACCCGAATGATCCTTCAGCACCTCGTGGCATCATCCTGAAATTCTGCAGGCGCATTGATATGGAGCAGATGAGGAGCAAGTCTCGTGTCAAGAACGGATTTTCTGCTGCAGAGCTTGGGTACAACAGCGAGAATAAGATCTACGTTAACATGTCTCTCACCCGAGAGACCAGGTCGCTGTGGATGGACACACGGGCTTTCAAGGAGAGGATGGGCTTCAAATACGCATGGATTACGAGCGCGGGGAAGGTGTTCCTGCGTCGAGAGGAGGGGACGAGAGCTGTCAACATCACCGATAGGGCTGACCTTGAACGTCTTAAATGAACAAGTATTATAGACCAGTGTTACCGTACAGTATCTCTTATTTATTATCTCTTATGCATGCATGTCGCAAACATATTTTTTGTATCGCTCAAAGTTTTGAAGGTAAATATTTATTCATGCATGAAAGTTTTTACTATTTTAAAGCTAAGGTTTATTACTATTGTTTGAATTGTTATTCACTTTTGTCAATATGGTATTTATCATATCTGTAGTTTGTCGGAATCTAAGTTTTTGAATGTTTGAAGCCGAAAAAAGTAAAAACATAACTATTTATTATCAAAATGTTAGAGGTTTGCGCTCCAAAGTGGAGAATTTCCGCTTAGGAATGCTAGCAAATAATAATTATTCTATGGTCGCATTAACTGAAACCTGGTTAAATAGTTCAATCAGAAATTCTGAATTATTTTCTGATAATTATAATGTTCTGAGGTGTGACAGAAAAGAGTTGCAAACCGGGAAGAGTAGGGGTGGAGGAGTGTTGTTGGCAGTTATTAATTCTGTTAAAATGAATAGATTAGTTGAAATGGAGTCTGACGATTTTGATAACATTTGGGTTCGTTTAAGGATTAGTAATAACTTTTCTATGTTGCTAGCTCTTGTCTATTTTACTCCTAATACGCATATCAATATTTATAAAGCTTTCTTTGACAAATTAGAATCAGTAGTAATTAAGCATGAGCATGTATTAGTAATTGGGGATTTCAATTTGGCTGTTTTCGGGTCTGGATATGATTTAGGACAAGGTAGTGAGGTATGTAAACAGTTAATGTTTTTTTGTAGGTTACACAATTTATCCTCACGAAATAATATATTAAATTACTTAGGTAAGACATTAGATTTAGTTTTAAGTGATATTAGCGATTTAAATGTTCGGCAAGAGGTAAATCCACTTGTTAATATAGACAGACATCATCCCGCATTGTTAATTGAATGGCAAGTATTTATGAGAGGCGATAATGCAGATGTGACGTTTGAGAAACCCAGCTACAATTTTGCTAAAGCGGATTTCTTAAACATTTATAGGGATATTGCAGATTGTAATTGGGAAGATCTGTTAAAGTCTAACAATTTAAATGCAGCTGTTGAATTATTTTACGACACATTGCATAGAATCTTAGATTCCCGTGTTCCATTAAGCCAAAGTGTTCGTCGTAAATATCCTTCATGGTTTTCAAATGATTTAAAAATAATGTTAAAAAAGAAAGAAAAGCTGCGTAAGCGTTTAAAAAAAAATGAAATGCCTCATCTCTACGATCAGTTTAGACAGTTAAGAAAAGAAATCAAATCAAAAATAAAATTAGATTATGACATTTTTATTTTAAAAATCGAAACTGATTTGTCAAATAATCCAAAATCATTCTGGGCCGTGATTAAAAAACTGCGAGCAAGCGACGCGGGTCCAAACACAATGCACCTGGGAGATAAGGAAGTTGAGGGGAACGATAAGATAGCCGAGGCGCTTGCCGAATATTTTCATTCAGTGTACGAACCGAACGACCTTGACATTGATGACCTTGTCCGCCAGGCCTGCCGCTCGCCAGTTATGGAGAACGTTCATTGTTTATTTATCAATGAGATTAGTAAAAATGAAGTTTTAACTGCTCTAAAAAAATTAAAAAATAAAAGATCGTTAGGACCTGATAACATTCCTCCGTACATTTTAAAAGGTTGTGCTGAGTTCTTGGCTAAACCATTACATCATTTATTTAATCTTTCATTAAAAAATAATTGTTTTCCTGATATCTGGAAAGTTTCAAAAGTGGTGCCAATTCCCAAGAAGGGTGGTAGAGGGGATATAACGAATCAAAGACCCATTGCAATTATTTCTTCTCCTGCGAAAGTTTTTGAATCTATACTGTACAACAGATTGCTCGCTCATGTTAAGAATTTAATCACTCCTTTTCAGCATGGCTTTTTCCCGAGCAGATCGATCAGTACAAACCTAATAAACTTTTGCCAATACACAATGGATTTAATAGATAAAAATGTTCAAGTTGATTGTATTTACACAGATTTTGAAAAAGCATTTGATAGAGTTAATCATTTAGCGTTACTGTCTAAGCTGCATTACTACGGTTTAACAGAAAATACTATTGCATTTTTTCAACTTACCTGCACAAACGTAAGCAATTTGTGATGTACAAAGGGGTTAATTCTAAAAATATAATTGTGGACTCTGGGGTGCCCCAAGGTTCGAATTTAGGCCCATTAATGTTTTTAATCTTTATAAATGACATTGTAAAATGTGTTAAAAATAGTCAAATCCTAATGTATGCAGATGATCTTAAAATATTTAGAAATATTGAAAACATTCATGATTGCTTTTTAATTCAGTCTGATATTAACAGCTTAGTTGAGTGGAGTAAGAAAAACTTGAAATTTAATGTAAAAAAATGTGCTGTCATTACTTACACTCGAAAAACTGGACAAAGTTTATTTAATTTTAACTACACCATGGATGGTACTGTTTTAAGCAGGAAGTCCACTTTTAAGGACCTTGGGGTGGTTTTTGACTCAAAGCTGAATTTTTCAGATCATGTTATAACTACATGTAAGGCAGCTTATTCAGTGTTAGGTTTCATTTACAGATCAAGCAGTTTTTTGAAAAATATTGATTCTATAAAACTACTTTATTGTTCACTTGTAAGATCCCGGTTAGAGTATGCATCTGTTGTATGGTATCCGCATCAGGCTTATCTGCGTAACATGATTGAAGCAGTTCAAAAAAAGTTTTTAAGACTTCTTTTTTTCAAAACATTTGGTTTCTACACATTTGACATTCCCTACATTGAACTATTAAAAATTTTTCAAATTAGCAGTCTTGATAGTAGAATGAAGTTGAATTCTCTGTCTTATCTCCATAAACTGGTGAGTGGATGTCTGGATGACAGCAGGTCGCTTGGTCTCCTGAACTTCAGTATACCCCGCCCCAACTCGCGCAGCACGTTTCTCTTTGCACCTAGCTTTTCTAGAACAAATGTGGGTTACTATTCACCAGTCAATGTCATGTGTCGTTTATATAATTCACACTCTGCCGACATCTTTAATTTAAGTTTACAATCTTTTAGATCACAAATATTAAAGGAACTAAACAACTTGCAATAGTATATTGACCACTCCAATCATTAATTTGTTTTTTATTTATGTTTATAAATATAAAAAAGGTTTATTCTCTGCATGTCTCAGTAAAATGTTTAATATATCTTTGTCGTTATTATTATTGTTATTTATTATAACTTTTAGTTGTGCATCATGTGGACTAAACAAGAAATTTGTGAAGTGTTTTGCTATCCATATGAACATTTATCTTAATGCTGCAATGTAATTGGCTTAAGCTGTTTTGTAGCATTAAATGAAAATAAATAAATAAATAAATATGCACTTACTTAAATTAACACTATACTCAAATATTAGATAGATTTGTTAATAAATACAAAATTAGCATTTTTATATATTTTGTAATTTTATATTTTAAAAGTTAGTGGTAATATTTGATTAGTATATGCTATTTACAAGTTTAGTTGTTTAGGTTAACAACACATCCAAATATTAGATAAATTAGACAATAAAGCTTAAAGTTAGTATTTTTAGCTTATTTTATAATTTTATAATTTGGAATATACAACAAAAATATAGTTAATATATATCATTCAACATGCATTTGCTTAGCTTAACAACATACCCAAGTATTAGACAAATCAAACTATAAACATCAAAGTTAATATTTTTGGCCCATTTAAAATTTTTATATTTTAAAATATACGGAGTAAACAGGATTAATATATATCATTTACAAATATACTAGCTTAAGTTATCAACATACCCAAATATTAGATAAATTAGGCAATAAATAGCAAAGTTGATAATTTTATTTATTTTATAATTTTACCATTTAAAATATACAGGGTAGATTTGATTAATATATGCTATTTTTAAATTCACTTATTTAGCTGAACAACATATCCAAGTATTAGACAAATCAGACAATAAAGACCAAGGTTAATATTTTTGGCCAGTTTTATAATTTTATATTTTAAAATATACAAGGTAGATAGAAATAAAATACACCATTTACAGATGCACCTACTTAGGTTAACAACATATCTAAATATTAGATAAATCAAACTATAAACATCAAAGTTAATATTTTTAGCTTATTTTATAATTTTATATTTTAAAATATACAGAGTAGATAGGATTAATATATATCATTTACAAATATACTAGCTTAAGTTAACAACATACCCAAATATTAGACAAATCAGACAACAAATAGCAAAGTTGATATTTTTGACCTATTTTATAATTTTACATTTAAAATTATAAGGGCTAAATAAAAATAATATACATCATTTATACATGCACTAGCCTAGATTAACAACATACCCAAATATTAGACAAATCTGTTAACAAAAACAAAAGTTAGCATTTTTACCTAATTTTGTAATTTTATATTTTAAAAGTTATAGGGTAAATAGAATTAATTTATAATATTTACAAGTTCACTTGCTTAATTTAACAACATATCCAAATATTAGACAAATCGGACAATAAAGACCAAAGTTAGTATTTCTACATATTTTTGTAATTTTATATTTTAAAATATACAAAGTAAATAGGATTAAAATATATCATTTACAAATAAACTAGCTTAAGTTAACAACATACCCAAATATTAGACAAATCAGACAATAAATAGCAAAGTTGATATTTTTGGCCTATTTTATAATTTTAAATTTAAAAATATATGGGTTAAATAAAAATAATATATATCATTTATACATGCATTAGCCTAAATTAACAACATACCAAAATATTAGACAAATCTGTTAACAAAGACAAAAGTTAGCATTTTTACCTAATTTTGTAATTTTATATTTTAAAAGTTATAGGGTAGATAGAATTAATTTATACTATTTACAACTTCACTTGCTTAACTTAACAACATATCCAAATATTAGGCAAATCGAACAATAAAGGGTAAAGTTGAATAATATATGCAACAACATACCCAATCACCAAGCACGAAAGATAATATTTTAAGAATAACATATGCTATAGACAGTAAGAGTAAGTTTAAACATACGGGTCGGGATCAGATTTGCACCGGATCAGTTTTGCACGGCCGGTGCAAAAACTGATCCCATATTATTTCCCATAAGAAAGTTGCTAAAAAGTGACGTCTCTTTCTTCTATTACATCTACTTCCAATCAATATCTGTCATTAGGAAAAATTCATTAAAATATTAAAATTATTGGACGAATGGAAATTCGCTGAGGACGCAGATCTGCTGCGACGGGTGTACTTGAGATAACTGTGAAAGAAAGTATACCATTGCTCATATAAGGGTATAGAGTATATGATTTATCAAGTTGTTGAATGTTTATGTTAGTCTATCGGGAGAATAAAAAAACGAAGATCCCAGGGATGGTTATCCATTATTTTGGATTGTAATTGAAAGAGCAAATGGAGATGGATGGTTCGGTAGTCTTGTGGTCAAGTAATTACAAATCTTTTCACACAGAAAGCTTTGTATTTTCTGAATGCACGTTTGTTCTATAACGCGGGTAGTTTCGTTTTGTATGTCATCAACAGTACTTCAGAGCCTTAAATTTTTTTCTAGATCAATATAGAATCATTTTAGAGATATTTTGATTTTTTATTGATTTTTTATCAATTCACCGCTATAGAGTGCTGACATGTCTAGAAATTGCTGTATATGTACCTAGGGGAAATGCTTGTACCTTGAGTCGCTTTTGTTCTCTCATCCATAACTCAAAATTTTGTTACATTTTCGACTTGTTTCCATAAATTAAATACAGTACACCTCGGATTTTCCGGATTAATGTGGCGGAACACCGATCCGGGTAACAAAAAATCCGTATAATCCGAAGTTGTTACACTATCGCCTAAATAGCGATCGCGCACCTTAACCTCTGCTAAATTGATGCTGAAAACTGCGTATCAAGACTGTATAACGTATTAGTCTTTCAAATCTTATGGGGGTTTAATTTTTAAAACAAATTTAAGAACTAAACTTTATTATTATTCATACGAATATAATGTTAACTTTTACCGTACTTACGGTTTTGTTTGGAAGAAAACGCCAGATTAAAATAATTAATTTATTAAGATTAAATGATCATAACCAAACAAACGAAAATTGAAATAATTATGACGAAACCTAAAGTAACTCATACCTATTACAATAAGTCTTCTTAAGAAATAACTTAACGCATCAAATGACAGCTCCTAACAAAATTGCGGAAGGCTACGCCCTTGTTGTTGCGCCCCAAGAAGCAATCCAGAAAACTACGTTCGCGAAAATACTATAATGTACTGTTTAGGCAATGCGATTCCTTCAATTAATTACGTATTGTAATTATAAATGCGTACAGTAATGTAATACATTTGCATTTTACTTTTAGAAGGCGCATTTCAACCGTAAACTCACTTAAGTCATGTTTTTGCCGTGATTTTAATTTTTTAATTTCTTGGATGGACCGGACCGGATAATCCGGGATCCGGATAATGTGGGGTCCGGATAATCCGAGGTTTACTGTATGTTCGATTTGTTTTAATAAATTAAACATGTTATCAGGACTTTGTGAAATTATTTTAAGAATGTTATCTTAATATTTACTATTTTTTAAGTAATTTAATAAAAATGTAATAATACCTTGTACCACGTTAACTGTACCTTGGGCCACCCCGTATTGTACATTGCAATTTCCTCGGGCCGGCCCAACGAACAATGTGTGTTTGTGACCCCATGTACCCATGGTACAATGATGGTAGAAACATTTCTTATGTTATCTCAACAAATAGTTTATCTAGAAACATAATCATATTGGCATTTTAAGCCTAAAAGAACTATCTTTATGAATCAAGTACCTATTAAAGTATTTATAATACATTTACATTAAGAATAATGAAGAAACATTAACTTTTGCACTCGTAGAACAAACTTTCATTCATATCTATGCAACAACTAGGGTTAGACATTTGAGTCTCAGCTGAGAAAGGTTCCTACAGGGATGCCACTACAATGCTGCCTTCAAAACTGAAATTCCCTGAATGGAGAGAGAAGTACCTGGGGTGGCCCAAGGTACAAGCATTTCCCCTATTTTTACCTGAACCAGTCAAAAGATTAAGTGAATTGAGAATCAGCTAACCTCCATACAATACTTTCAAGTTTTGTAAATCATTTCACAAATTGTATTATTTTTAAATATTGATTTAAAAAATGACTAGGTACTTTGAAAACGGAATTTAAAAAATCGTATTGTATCGTATTTTTTCACTGCACATCACTGTAAACCTCTGACTGTTCAATCACCTAAATCAGCTATTTTTTATCATGCCCTCTCGTGCTCCTCAAAAAAAACAAAAGGATGATATATTTGGTATACTATTTTTTAATATAATAAATATTGATAAAAAAAATTTAAAAAAATAAAAAAATTATTGTTTGCTTGAATTATACTTTTAATAGACTAGAATAACTGACCAGGCTTTTAAGGAGTAGGTTTAAAGTCAATAAGGTTATGATATTGATTTTTGCGACAATTACTTACCATAGTAAAACCCAAGCCAAAAGGCATTGGTAATTTAATTTTCATTTTTTCTTTTAGAAAAACTGTTCCTTTTTAGCGCTTAAAAGGTTGAACTTTTTAATGGTTTGAATTTGTTGTAAAAGTAGCCTACATTCTCTAATAAAACTACGTCCAGTTTATAAAAACAGAGAACATTCTCAAAGCTCGAGAGAAACATTGCTGAAGACGTCTCGTGTTAGTTATAGTGATAATGGACATTGCAGAGGCGGTTGGCATATTTTCATCAGTTTGCCCGAAGGTTTATTTCTTGGCTCTTAATGAGAAATGTTTTCGCTATAGATCGATGATTTCCTTTGGATAAAAATGCGTAACTTTAAACCATCTCTTTTCTTCGCGTTGCATTTCTTCAGGTTTGAACATTATACCTCAGGAACATTTGTTCTTTTAACACATACCAGCTCTTAAAAGGAAAATGCAACAGACGTTTTCTGGCCTAACCGTCTAGGTTATACGCTATGTTAATTCAATCAAATATTAAGCTTTGAAAAATAAAGATGACTGCCATTATGACATTATACAAACTTGAAACTTTAATACTTCGCCCAGAAAAGAACCTACAATAGACGCCATACACGTACACAGTTTGAATATGGTACTGTACCTCAATTGGTGTTATAATGAATACAGTAATGGCAAAAGTACCTAGGCCTCGTAAAAGTACCAATTAAAAAATTATTTTTTTCATTGCTCGCTTAGGTAAATTATACTTTTAATAGGCTAGAATAACTGACCAGGCTTTTAAGGAGTAGGTTTAAAGTTAATAAGGTTAAGATATTGATTTTTGCGACAATTACTTACCATAGTAAAACCCAAGCCAAAAGACATTGGTAATTTAATTTTCAATTTTATTTAGAAAAACTGTTCCTTTTTAGCGCTTAAAAGGTTCAACTTTTTGAATGGTTTAAATTTGTTGTATTATTTTCAACAATTTATTATTTATTTATTATTTTCGGGCCAGCCCGAGGCACAATACATAAATTGCAATGTACAATACGGGGTGGCCCAAGGTACAGTTAACGTGGTCAAAGGTACACTTATTATATTTTTTTAATTACTTAAAAAATAGTAAATATTAAGATAACATTCTTAAAATAATTTCACAAGGTCCTGATAACATGTTTAATTTATTAAACTTGGAAACAAGTCAAAAATGTAACTTGGTAAGACATGTACTTGGAAGTTGTGTGACTCAAACTTTTGAGTTATGGATGAGAGAACAAAAGCGACCCAAGGTATTGATTTAGAAAAAGATTTAGGGCTCTGAAGTACCGTTGATGACATAAAAACGGAACTATCCACGTTATAGAACAAAAGAGCATTCAGAAAATACAAGGTTTTATGTGTGTAGAAAATTGGTAAATTATTGACCACAAGACTACCGAACCATCTATCTCCATTTGCTCTTTCAATTACAATCCAAAATAATGGATAACCATCCCTGGGATCTTCGCTTTGTATTCTACAGATAACAAAAACATTCGTCAACAACTTGGTAATATATCCTATACTCTATACTCTTATATGAGCAATGGTATGCTTCCTTTCACAGTTATCTCAAATACACCCGTCCTCAGCGAATTTCCATTCGTCCAATAATTTTAATATTTTAATGAATTTTTCCTATTGACAGATATTGATTGGAATATATTTAAATAATAAACTTTATACAACTGCAATTTATTGTTAGCAGATAATTTTGAATGGTGTCCTGGAAGCCAAGCCAATTTATAAGTTTTAAAATTATATGTGACTTCTTACTCCACAAATGGTGATCACATTGGTTTTTATCTATTTTTGAAATCCCATCGCAGCATACCTGCATACATTTTTCCAATGTTATTTTTATAAGTCTAAATCATTCTTATTTTTTAACATATTGATAAAACTAGGCATATCGCAATCAAGGTTTATTGGATATTTACTTACAACCACCCAATTTTTACATACCTGTTGCAACAAAACCTGCATACTTCATTCCCATGTTGTTCTTATGGAAAATACATAAAAGTCACATTCAAATTTGTCCACCTCGGAGAAAGCCCCCAGGCTGAGGGCTCACAAACCCATTTTTGAACCCTCCAGGAGACTTCTTCAAAATGGCATAGCTTTTGCATGCGCACTTAATGATGTAGATTTTTTACATCCCAGCCCGTGGTCCATATAACCCATTACAAAAATAGGGCTCCTAGGGCCCCTGGGATCAGTGGCGGCTCGTGAGTTTATGTACTAGGGGTTCAGAGCTAATAACATATACATGATACTAATGTATTATATTGGAGTTATTGTCTTAAGCCAATCAGCCAATCAGTATTTAAAAACGTTAAATGCTTACAAGATTATAGTGCCTGCATTTCTTGACATACCTGCTTTTACACGAGTGTAATGCTTATAGTCTATAGGATGAAGGCACTATACCATTGATGATAAATTTTATTATGCTACTATGTACATTAAAATGTTAAATCCAAAATTGATTAAATCAATAGCGTTATTACCGTTGCTCGATAGCTTAATTACTGTTCTTACAGAAAGCTATGGTGCGGCCGCTACGCCGATTGTTTTCTTCAATAATCAGAGCTAAAAATAAAACGCATAATCACATAACTGAAATAAACGTATTTATAACTAAAAACAACATAGAAATCACACAATATTTAAAGAAATAAACTTAAACATCGCCCGAACCATTAAAACAACATTATCAAGGTTTAAAGCTCGCGTTCCGTAGGGTGCTGCTGAAACAGAAGTGGTTAGGAAAGAAACTACTCTTTCGGAAGAGGTCGGCCAATGTCGTCAGCGCTCGGCTCGCCGCTAGCCGAGAGCATTAGCGGTAAGTCCATTGCTTTCAAGCAAGCCCCCCTCCGCTCCCTTCACACCCCTCGCCAGCCAGTTGGGTTCACTCGGCGAACTGAACCTCGCTCTGCCGGCGTTGCGTGAGAGCTTCGCCCGGACGCAACAATAGTTTGTTTGCCATGTTGTTTATAAAAGTATGTTTAACAATGGGTTTTTCGGTTATTTACTTAAAAAAATTTATTGTTTTTGATTATTTTAGGGGGTTCACTGAACCATTGAACCTACACACGAGCCGCCACTGCCTGGGATAATCTTGCTGCAGCTCAGGTCGCAAAGGAACAGAACTTACGTTGAAGAATTTCCTTTTAAATTTATTACATTTTTTAATGTATTGCTAATGAGAAATTTGTGTGTCAACGAGACTTGGTTAAATAATCAATTTGCGCTGGTTGATGTGTGAAATTGTAATGCTTATAGCAAAAAAAAGCCAAACAAAATTTAAGTTAGACGCATGTATTTTAAGTTTCATATTGACTCAGATTCTCAGAGTTGAGAATTTGTGAGGGTTGAGAAAACCGGAAACTTGAACGAGATGATTCAGTGCTACTTAAAACTACTGGGGCTACTCCCACTGACCTGCTGCCGCCTACTCAGAGCAGCTCGGTGAATGAGTAGCATTCATCAGAACTATGAGTGTCATATAGCCCGCAGGCAATGCCTTGGACAAATTGTTTCCACAAACAACCGCCAGGTTCAAACTGGATACTACTGCATTGAAAGTGTTTATTTTTTCAGCGGTAGAAACTCTTACGGATAGGCCTACTACTCTGTTGTATTGTAAAATATAAAGAGTATTGCCGATTTATACACAATTACTAGTAAATCTCATAATTTACTCCATATAATGTTCATTCTATTCCCCATCCTCGATACTAAATAGGCTATAATGAGTTGAAATAACTAATTTTTATGATGGTTCAGTAGTCATAGTATAGTAGAAACAGAGAAACATCAATTCTCCTCTATGGCACACATGATGGCACATGAAAACTTTGATAATTTAAATTAATTTTAGATCTTAGATGACTATGAAGAAGTTAATAAATGACCGTCCACAGGAAAAGGGACCTTAACTTCCCAAGGAAAATTTTTCAGTATGGCACTTTTTAGTAGTTTAGGTCAAAATTTCACATTTTCAGATTTTGATTGTATATTTTAGCTAGATTCTTTTAGAATATGAAAATGTAACTTTTACACATTTATTTTGAATAAAACAAACTTAAATATCAAATTTCCTAAATACTAACGTAATACATAGGCCTGCATTAAAAATAACTTTTATACAAGATTTGGTTTGACCAATAAAAATTAAAGTCAGCTGATTTTCAAAACAAAAACTTGAATTTTGATTGGTCCAGGGGCGAATCCAGGATTTAATTTCGGGGGGGGGGGGGTTATCCTATAAGAAGGGGGAAGAGGGTGTTTAGGTATTCACAAAAACCCGTACTAATGTGATGGTAGAAATACCCGTACAAATAAGGTCGTCGCGGTAGGCGAGTATCGCATCACAATAGACGCGAATATGGACGTCGCGGTAGACGAATATCGTCGTCGTGGTTGACAAATATCGTACTCACGGTAAGCGAATATAGACTTCGCGGTAGACGAATATCGTCGTTGTGGCATACGCCACGGTAAACGAGTATGGCGTCGCAGTAGATGAATATGGTCACCGCGGAAGACAAATATCATTCTCGCGGTAGACACACATATCGTTGTCTCGTCGTAGTAGACGAAAATCGTCGTCGCAGTGGAAGGATATCGTCGTCGCGGTAAACGAGGTTCGCGTCGCGGTTGACGAATATGGACGTCGCGGTATTGTCCGTGCCAGATTGAAAAAGAGAGTGTCCGTCCGGTCCAGGTAGGCCCGGACAGCCCGCCCTAATCCGCTGTTGTCACAACACCTATTGTTGTGAGGCCGGCCGGCGACGGGGGTGGGCAGCCCCCACGCCTGAGTCATTGACTGCGGGCCGCTTCGAAATTCCTTATACCAGGAATAACTCAAGAAATAACTCGCCGACCGGCCTCAAAACAATAGGTGTTGTGTCAACAGCGGATTAGGGCTGTCCGGGCCTACCTGGACCGGCCGGAAACTCTCTTTTTCAATCTGGCACGGACTATACCAGTAGGTAAATATCGTCGTCGCGGTAGGCAAAGGTCGTCAATGCGCTAGACGAGTATCGTCGTTGTGGTAGACGAATATGGTCGTCGCGGTAGACGAATCTCATTTTCGCAGTAGACAAATATCGTTGTCACGTCGCTGTTGACAAAAACGTCGCGTCGCGGTAGACGAAAATCGTCTTCGCGTCGCAGTAGACAAAAATCGTCTTCGCGTCGCGTTAAACGAAAATCGTCTTCGCGTCGCGGTAAACGAAAATCGTCTACGAGTTACAGCATACAAAAATCGACTTCGCGTCGCGGTATACAAAAAACGAAGTCACGTCGCGGTAACCGAAAATGGTTGTCTTGTCGACCAAAATTTCTGTTCTCCAAAATTTCGGGGGGGGGGATGTATCCCCTTTATCCCCCCCGGGTTCGCCCCTGGATTGGTCAAATAAATCGTTTATAAAAGATCTTTTATAAAATATTTGATTGTGTAATGCCTTAACAATGAAAATTACTGAGCTTTGACGCTTATTATCCGAAAAAAAGTTTTTATTATAAAAAAATAAAAAATCATAACTCAGTCATTTGTTGACAATATCTCTAAAATGACTGAGTTATGATTTTTTAATATTTTATAATAAAAACTTTGTTTTCGGGTAATAAGCGTCAAAGTTCAGTAATTTTCATTGTTAAGGCCCGCAATACACAATCAAATATTTTATAAAAGATCTTTTATAAACGATTTATTTGACCAATCTAGGGGCGAACCCAGGGGCGATAAAGGGGATATATCCCCCCCCTCCCGAAATTTTGGAGAACAGAAATTTTGGTCTACAAGACAACCATTTTCGGTTACCGCGACGTGACTACGATTTTTGTCAACCGCGACGCGAAGTCGATTTTTGTCTACTGTAATGCGTAGACGATTTTCGTTTACCGCGACGCGAAGACGATTTTCGTTTAACGCGACGCGAAGGCGATTTTTGTCCACTGCTACGCGAAGACGATTTTCGTCTACCGCGACGCGACGATTTTTGTCAACAGCGACGTGACAACGATATTTGTCTACTGCGAAAATGATATTCGTCTACCGCGACGACCATATTCGTCTACCACAACGACGATACTCGTCTAGCGCATCGACGATACTCGTCTAGCGCATCGACGACCTTTGCCTACCGCGACGACGATATTTGCCTACTGGTACCGCGACGTCCATATTCGTCAACCGCGACGCGAACCTCGTTTACCGCGACGACGATATCCTTCCACCGCGACGACGATTTTCGTCTACTACGACGAGACAACGATATAAAGGGAAGTTAAGGTCCCTTTTCCTGTGGACGGTCACATATTTAAATTTTGAAAGTTAATATCCCTTTTCCTGTGGACGGTCACATATCTATATCTATAGTATTAGAAAGAAGAATTGGTGTATTCTACCACTCCGGATAAATGCAAAAACTACTGACCCGACTGGGTTAAAATTATACACATTTAAGGTAGATCAAGAACTTGGCAAAAAGGCAAAAACATATATGCCTTAAATATCCTCGGGCTTTGCCCTGTGCATAACATTGTTATTCACAATAACTTTTTGGGATTTTAGTAGTTACTAGCGATTGCCCGTGGCTTCGCTCACGATATTAACTATAACTCCTAATGCCTAAATGAAGATGCTGCCAGATTGACATACTGAGTTTATGATAAAACGGATAAGGTACAACAATTAATATAACTTTAATCGGACTTTCATATAGTACATAAAAAAACATTACTTCCTCATAAACATCATATCCTTTACTCTTTAGTTCATTAGCAATGAATGATCGTATTTTATGGTGGTGGGCGGGCATTTCCTAACAATTCCTCAAATGGGCATTGTCCAAGGACATGAGGCAGACTTTCAAATATCATATGTACTATTTTTCTAGAGACCGTTGTATTTAACCACATCGGGCATTAAAGCTTAGTCATCTATATTGAAATTTAACAATGCGTGTACACATCACAGGCAAAACCCCGTACAAAATAACCATGCATAACTCAGGGGCGGCTCCAGGGGGGGGCCATGGGGGCCATGCCCCCCCCCCCCGAGAGCTTCGAATTCTTTTTAAAATTTCAAACAAGGTTTTACTAAATTTCATTCTTGTGTATATGAAATCATTTTTGACCCAATATCGGAAAAGCCGTTGTATACAAGATTCTCGAAGACGAAGCTTTTTTATTTCTATATAATTAATTGTTACTTATGTACACTTAATTCAAGCTTAAATGTTTTGTTCAATATTAATAGTAGGAGCCATTTTAAGTTGTTAGGTTGGCAGCGCGTCACGATTTGCCGCGTAGCCATCTCATTATTACTCTATGTAGCCATCTCTATTACTAGAGATGGCCATGTTTGCCGCCATAATTTGGGTTTGGAAAATATTATTTATGACGAAAACGATACAATATACGTTTATTATGAAATTAGCGCTTATTTCCTGTGTGTATGGAATGAAATAATTTTACTATTACCAAGACCATCGAGTAAGTGATTGATCCGTATGAATACTATCTGGCATTCAATACTTATTTGGACTATACCATATTACTGTAGTTTCAACTAAACGTACAATCATAACAAAGTTGGAGTTCATTTAGCCTGTCCTATTTAAAAAATGAACAAATTATTTAATCTTTAAATTAGGGACCGTCCATAAATACTTAACGCCCTTACGGGAGGAGGGGTGGTTTCTTCAGCATTATGTACCGTTACAAAGGAGAGAGGGGGGCTTCAACGCAACGTTAAGCGCCTATTAAACCTTAATAATTAATTCCATAAATTATTCCAACAAATTCAAATTATTTTCAAAGTACAAAGTTTTGACTTTTTGTGGGGGGGGGGGTGATAGTACAGAGTTACGTAACTTTTGAGGGGGTTTACTGCCAGCGTTACTAGTCCGTTAAAAGGGTGAGGGGTTTCTGATAAGGCCGATTTTAGCGTTACGTAATTCATGGATGGCCCCTTAAGTAAACTTTTTCACAAATTGTTAATAATCTCATAGTCAGAGGTGTTAATAAACACCTATTTGGGGGGGGGGCAGGGGCGTACCCAAGGGGGTAAATCGGGATATATCCCCCCCCCCCCGAAATTCTTGGGTTATGGGAAATTTTTGGGAAGATTAATATCTTGTCAACCAATTAAGGTGGTGGTCTACTAAACTTGCTATGAAAGAGAGAACACTAAACACTCACTAAACTTTTATAAGGGGTTTAAATAGTTAAATTATATTATTTTAAAGATAATTGGTTCGGGGATGATATATTGGATTCGGGTATTTTTACCTATTGAGGTTATCGTGAGTAATTGGTGGGAGTGGGCCTATAAAAACATAAGGCAAGCAAAAACTACTGATGAAAACAGTGGCCATGAATGGTATCCGCGATATTACTACCATACCCATCGTCGACAGATGTGGCAAAAGTCTCATTATATCACGTGAAATATTCATGGAAAAAAATCACGATGTTAAAATGCGGCATACGAATATTGTCGTCTTCTCAGGGCCGTGTCCTTTACGCTATTCGTTTGTCGGACGATCTCGTAGCAGCACCGGGGCAGACGAAAATCGTCTGCCTACGTTGCGTGAAAACCAAGTCTCACCGTCAAACCTAGAAAGATTTATGATAAGTCTATCAAATTTCGGAGATCAAACTTCTTCCGGTGGTCTCCACCATTTGACGTACCGACGTTCCAATATTATGCGATTACTACTAGCCTCCGATGCTTAGGCGTACGTGTACAACATAGTTTTGCGGTCGCGTTCTGGGACTTTAGAAACACTACAGAAGTGTGACAACCTGCATTTTCTAATTCTATTCATCAACCTCGCTCGGATAATATAGGATCCGGATACTTAAGGTCCGAGGCGCCAATAAATGAGAATGTGAAATATAATTTTTACTTTGAAATAAAATAGAAAAATATTATTTTTTCCCAAGGTTAAGAACGTGTAATTTTTTAATTACTTTCTCATCTGTCGTATTTTAATGTAAGGCCTATAAATAAACATGCTATTCCTATGACTGTGTAAAAACATTTTTCTGAAATTCTAATGTGATCAACAATTTTCAGAATTTAATCTGTGAGCAGTCTCAAATTAGCTCAAATTTCGGGAGTTATTCTGTTTGTTGTTGTGCCTCTAGATTGCCTAAAAATGCGAATTTACAGTTGTAATTTATGAAAATTTCCCGTTCCCCCCCTTTGGGAGTATTCCATACCCTCCGGCATCTCCCTTTGGGGGTATTCCATACCTCCGACCCCCCAGTGTATCCCCCCCGAAAATAAATCCTGCTTACGCCACTGGGGGGGGGGGTGTCTAAAGATGAACCTAATTTTCTTATACTTGGCCCCCCCCCCCCCCCCCCCCCGAGAAACTGTCCTGGAGCCGCCCCTGGCATAACTTCTCTGGGAGCCCTTTTTGAATCCTTTACGTCTGGGATTACGATGAATTGGAAATGGAGTTTTTCTCAGTTTATTTTGAAAGAATATTAAAACAACACATTCTGGTTTGGTAATTTTAAATTTAATTCATATGAAATTAATGGGTGATATGGGCAAGGCAGAATGTTGGGGAGTAAGCATCCTTGTACTCAGTGTGGTAGCGTAAACTCTTGTCTTTGCTTTGAGTTGCGTCCCAGTAACCCTGTAAACACTCTCTCTTGCCGTATCCAGTGATGTTGCCCTGTAAAATAAAACCCAAAGTGATCCTAGAAAGAGGAATTAAAGCAAATTTTTTCTTATGCTGGATAAAACAACTTCATTGAAGAATTTTTAATTTATGGGTGCTTTTGAGCTAAAAGCACAAAAATTTCATCCTATAAACCTGTCAATGAATATGTTTTTTGTTCGATATGGCATTTATTTATTTATTTGAATCACTGTATCCATATTAAAAAACAATAGCTGATTGTTAAGATAAAGTGAAATGCAGTTACTTATTGGCAAATGTTTAAAGTCGGGTTTTCCCCTAAGAAAAGTACTAGATAGAAGAAAACAATAACAGGATAAAACGTGCACATCTTTTAGAAAGTTAAATAGCTAATTTGGGATCCTTAGGTCTGCTAAATCCTCAATGAAATAGCTCATAAGGAGTCAGTCAAGGAAGATCCTATACTGCAATTATTTTTCTGAAATGGAAGGTCATCATCTACAGGTTTTCTGTTAACGGTGACAGCTTACAGTTAATCCCATTAAAAAACATAAAAATAAAAGTCTGGGGACATTTAGTATCCTCCAACTCACAAAATCAACAAAATTTCACACAGTCCCCTCCTGGGACCCCCTTAACTGTACATCCTAAATCTGAGAACCCTCAAATCCTGAACCTAAATCTGTTCTGAGACCACCCAGGGCCGGCTCAAGAGTTTTTGGTGCCCTAAGCGATATATTGCCCAGCGACCCACTCCAAATAAAAATGTGATCAAACAAAAGTACATCATAGCGTATTAATTTTTAGCGTATGTCTTTACTTCATTTCATTATTAATATTAATAAGTGAAAATCGACTGCACATCGAGAATTCTAAGGACATGATACCATTGACAAACCATACTCATAAAATGAGGATCGATAAATTTGATATGGAGTTGTTTCTTTGAAAAAAAAGTCAAAACAAGTATTTTATATACCTATTGTAGATACTTAAATGCCCTGTTTTATAAGGTATGATTTTGAGAAAATAATAAAAATAATGTATTTAATGTATAATTCAACAATCAATACACTTACACAAAAATTATATGAACAAAGTTGTAAAAAAAAACATGTTCCTTTGACAACAAGTGCCATGCTAACATGGAGATTTCCCCCCATGTTGATCCGTATTCTGTTGTTAATTTTGGTGTCAAAAACCGTCCCGACTGACCTATATTTGACATTAGGCTATAAAGGTATAAACCCAAACTACATAACGACGAGGGCGCTAAGAGAATGTATAACGATGGGTGCTAATTATTGGTTAAAGGGCAGGTTGGGGGTTTCCACCACTGTTGATAACTTTTGAAGTCATTAAAAGAGGAACTATACGACCAGAGCATATAAAGCTATTTATGAATTGTAAGCTTATAATTCAATTTAAAATTTAAGTCTATCATTGTCGTTCTTGTTTATTATTTTATTTTTTGCCCTGCTAATTAATTTTACAAACACGACCATCCAGCACTCCCTCTGGCGCCCCTTTGTCCCTGGCGCCCTAGGCGGTCGCCTAGTTCACCTATATGGTAGAGCCGGCCCTGAGACCACCCTTAACTGCAAATCTTAAAGCTTTAATTATGTTCCTTTCCTAAACAAAATCCTACTCAGTCTAAGTCTTTTTCTCAAAACAATTGCTATTTTTAAAATTTTTTAACTAATGGTGGTGGTGTCCATCTTTAGATTTTGTGTGCGCTATCTGACAAATACGACTTAAAAAATAGTTTTAGTGCTGCTAACTAACAAACTTTATGCAAACATGTGTATTTCTCACATAGTCGCCGGAGATGAAGTCCCGCACATTGCAGCGGAAGGCTAAATCATACACAGTTGACATTCTGTGTTTATCATCCCCTATTTCCACAGACCCCTGCAGACAAAACATAAAATATTGAGTTTAAATTAATTTTATTTTAGATTTTTTTAAATTTTTGCTATCTGTAAAGGGTTTTTATTTAATTAATTTTTAATTTCTTTTTAGCGAATTTCCCTTATAGGGAAGAAGCTTTTACCGTAGGTCTCATGGTAAGACCTAAGCCCAAGACCATAATAACTTTTCGTTTTGGGGCCCCCAGAAGCAAAAAACACCATTCGTTCAAATTTCTAGATATATATATATATATATATATATGTCTGTAAGCACGATAGCGCTCGCAAAAATGGTCCAATCGGAATGAAATTTGGCACAGGCGTAATTATAAAGTAGTAAAGTAGTAATTATTCAGACGAGTTCGTGAACCAGCCTGTCGGACCACCGGAAGGGGGGGTAAAGCGGGATAAACCCCCCAAAAATTGGTTTTTTCGAGTTTTTTATATAGAAAAAAAATAAAATTTATCGAATTTTGGTTAACACCATTGAATTCAGCTCGAAAAAACAATCAATTTAGTAATTTGAATCACTGCTCTATGTCCATTGGTTACCGAGATACTGAAAGTGGTAAACACAGTACGTTGTCTCAATGTTAACCTTATGGGGAATAAGTAAAATTCTGTATCTCGCTTATTTCTAAACATATCTTAATGAAACTTGGTTTGTGGCTTCATATAGATGAGATCTAATGTATTTTAGTATAAAATCCTGGATTTTACCGTTTTTTTGGCAGCAAACCTACATACTCATTCCCCATGTTATCCTTATGGGAAATAAAAAAATGCAATCTTCCTTATTTCTTAACATATTTTGATAAAACTTGGTGTATGGCTTCTTCTATTTCAGATCTACTAAATATTGAATTAAAACCACCCAGTTTTAAAATACCTGTTGCAGCAAACCTGCATACTCATTCCCCATGTTATTCTTATGGAGCTTAAAAAACGTGTAAAATCTCGCTATATTGGATTGAAACATGTACTTTGCAATTGAAATTCGCTGAGTATGCAGGTCTGCTGCAACGGGGGTATTTATATTTAATTAAGTTGCTAATACAAAATTGATTGAGACATGTTGGGTGTAATTTTTCATTCTGATTCCCAGCTGAAACATAAGGTAAACAACCCAATCGCCGGCACCCTCAGTGACAGCTCTAGGGGGGGGGGGGGGGCAGCGGGGGAGCCTGCCACAGGCGCAAGCCTCGGCGCCCCCAACTGGCTGGCTTTGGTTTAGTAAAAAGTGAAAAAATGTTATTTAAATTCAAATTTTTTGTTTCGGGGCCGGCAAATCTCTCAGCATTACTTTTGGAAAATCTGTGTCACATCGCGGCCGTTGACGGCCGCGATGCTTGATGATCAAGTGATCAAGCTTGACACTGTTTTGGGGCCGTTACATTTCTCGTTGTTTGATGGCAAGAAAACCGCTCGCTCATTTTGCAGACGGAGAATAGCTCACTTGTCGAAAAATCGCTCGCTTTTCTCGTGACCATCACATATAGCTATATTATCTTGATGTCAAAATCGTCGTTGCTAGCAGGCATATTTTGTCGTGTCACTGCCGACAAGTCTTTCGCAATTTTCGAGGTTGTAATATTTATTTACCTCATTGCAGCCGAAAAATCTGTCGTTTAGACCACGGCGGGCAAATATCTCAGTCGCATTGCAACTAAACCGCTTGCCCCTTCATGGTCATTACACCTTACGCGGTCGCATAGCAGCTGACAAATCGCGGTCGTTTATACTACGGCGACAAATCTCTTGGTCGAATCGTGGCCGGAAAATCGCTCAGTGCTTCTGTGTCCAGCAAATTTCTTGGTCTCATTGCAGCTGTTAAATATGTTGGACATATCGCGGCCTTAAAATCTCTCGATCGCATTGCGGACATCAAATAATATTGTATTTTACTTTACATAGATTGGTATCTGGTAGACACCATGCTTTGGTTTTTTATAGCGGCTGGCAAATGTCACGGTCATATTATGGCATCAATAGCTTTTGGTTAGGGTTTATCGTGGCCTATGAAAATCAGTTCTATTGTGGCCATGAGATAAAATCATATTATGATATACGAGATATAATTGCTAATCCCTCACATCAAAGACACATTAAAAAATATATATTTCCTGTGTTTGGTGCCGGGGGGGAAGGGGGCGACAAACTCCGATTTTGCCCCGGGTGACAGTAAGTGTAAATCCGTCACTGGGCACCCCCCCAAATACCGGCAGCAATAAATTGAACTCAATATAACAAGACTTTGATACAAAGCTTATTAGAAAGGAATCAGTTTAGCAACCAGTAATTGTTGCAAAAATAAATGTTGTACTAAACTCTTATTATATTGAGTTAAATTTAGGGCTGCTGGTTTGTTGGGGGGGGTACCGGCGATTGGGTTGTCACCTTACTTGACTCAACCACATATTATATGCCGCTCAGAGTTAATGGAGTGAGTTTATACCAAAAGTTGAGAAAAGTTTTTTTAAGACTTCTCCTCTAAGAATGACTTTCACAAATTTGGCTCTTTGCCAAACTTGTACAAATATAATAGGTAAATTATTAAAATAGGCTCAGAACTGTAGTAGTTTTGTTTTATAATAACCATGGATGACAAAGTGTACATGCTTTTTAATTTTGGCTGAGGCATACATTTAAAAAGTACAAAAATAATTTATGAGGATTAGTAGTAATTCTGTGAAAAGTACACTGGAAAGGGCCTATAACTCAATAGTGAGAGATGTAGGAACAGGAACAAAGTTGGTATAAAAAACTGCTGAGCTTGTAGATATTGGTGTTTTGAGGACCATTTTGGTTTTTATGTACCAGTATCAAGTTGACATCTGCTATGGAATAAGATGCCATTGCATGCAGACACCCTCTGTCAAACACTATGTAAATAGAACAATAGATAGGCTTTCATTATAACATTTGTTTGGTAGATAGCATGGACTTCAGTATCACAATCATGGTTCTTATGAAAATAATGGATACATAATCAGTTTCAACAAATAATGAAGTGGAATCAATTTGAGTTGAGTTTTGGAACCCATACATTAGTGACAATGACTAAATTTAAATTGATTAATTTGTCTTGTTCGCCTACTGACCTCGAGTGTTTTCCTCTCTTTAAAGTACATTTCATGTTATTAGGTGCAAATTACTATTCAATGAGAATGTTTTAAAATATACATAAAATAGAAAAAAACTACAAATAGACAAAAAAGGAAAATGAAATAATGTACTTGTGAGTTTGAAATTTATCCAAGTTGTTTCTTGGATATCATGCTGTTTAAATGATTGCGTGGTTCCAACATTAAAGCTGTGTTTTTGCCTTAGTTTTTAGACACTGCAGATACTTTATTACCATTCCTTGCATCCGGTTGCTCCATAAGTCTTGGTTGTCGACTGCCTGTGTCCGGCCCTTGTAGTCCTCATTGTACGTAGTCATCAGGTCCATGTCCCCAGTTCCTTTCAGGTCGACCCTTCCTAGTCTCTCTGCTTGCCAATTCCCCACAAGCACTTTACTGTTGTACCCGGAGTTTACAGAACCTGATTTTTGTCACAAATTTCAGTATAAAGTTCCAACAAGATGTTAATTTTGTGTAGAGTATAAGTGTGTAATATCATTGATCAATTATAATTCGCACACAAAAATCCCGACTATTAAATAAAAGCTTGTGTGAAAGAGATGGTTAATGAATTTTTACAGTAAGATTGACGATTCCTAAATATATGTTTTTCATTGGCTTTAGCAGTGTGGTTTTTTGACCTGTTTAGTTTCCTATTGGATGACAACTAATTTTTTTTACTAATTGTTTTAATGCCCGATAATTAGTGACTCTTAAATCTGAAAGTCCTCTAAACCGTCTTGGCAACTGTCATCAATCAAGGAAAATAAACATTTCTTTACTTCTGGAAAAAATATTTTTTATTTGAAACTTATAAGAACATACCGTAAGCATTATCGGTTTAAACTCTTATTTAATAACAAATAAATAAAAATATGTAGAATATTATGTTTATTTTTAATTTAAAATCCTTATTGGTAAGATAAAACTTACATAAACAAAGCCCCTCAACCCATAACCTTATACATATTTTGACAACCAAGAATTTTACTTTTGTTTAGAAAATTACTTCACTTATTCACAGTTAGTGAAGGGGAAGGGATCGAGTAAATATGGAAGTAGACTTACCTTCCTCCCCCACCCAAGGATGCATCAAATTCTTGCGCTAGTCGGAA
This sequence comes from Flexamia atlantica, assembly GCA_035578135.1. Taxonomy (NCBI): domain Eukaryota; kingdom Metazoa; phylum Arthropoda; class Insecta; order Hemiptera; family Cicadellidae; genus Flexamia; species Flexamia atlantica. Next base: position 18,869,999 of record JAQJVK010000016.1, on the reverse strand, counting down.
TTTTTGGGCGCGAACAGTGATTTATTTAATTATTTTTAAAGATAAATAATTTATTTAAATCTTAATCAAAAAAGTGGTGTAAATGTATGCCAAGTCAAGTATCGTTTAAGACTCCCTTCTTGTGGGGACCAGATGCTGCAGCTCTCTGACGAGATTCTTGTGTGCAACATAGAAAAAGACATTGAAAGAACATTTCCTATAATTTTTTACATTGAAAGAAAATTTCCTATAATTTTTTTTTAATTTCAGCTTTGTTTTTTCTTCTAGTAGTAATTTTAAAACCTTTTTCAAATCAATATAAAAATCATAAAACAAATAGCATATGTCAAGTACTTTTTTCAGAAAATATATTTTTTGCATATTTAATTAGTAGATTCTTTTGTATTTGAAATTATATCTTTATTTATAATCTATTCTATAGTGAAAGTAATTTCCCCCGTGTACATTTTAAGGCAATAGAATCGACTTTTTTTTTTGTAAGTCCAACCAATTATGCGATAAAAAAGCATACACCTTATATTATTCTGAATCGCTGGTTTTGACAGTCTAAACTTGGCATAATCACTTAATTATGATTAGATTAGTTACAGGTTTGCTTAAAGCTCAACATAATTGCACAACAGCTTAAAAAATTCGAAATTTCCGAATATTTTGTGATGGAAACAGTCTATGGAAACAGTTAATATAAAACAATTTTTTTCCATAAGATTTGTGTCAACTCAATTTAAAGGGCTGTAGGGCATAAAGCATTTTTACCTTAGGAAAAAAAATCGCAAATTTATCCCCTTCAATTTGGCTCTTAAATCTTTAAGATTGGTTCAGTTATCACCGAGAACTCAGACTTTTAAATGCTTATTACATAAAACATTGATTATAATCAATGCATAAACTATGATATCTAGGAATTTAGCTGACAAAAGTTGGCTACAAGTTGATTGAATGAATCCACAATAAAACATCCAAATAGAGCAAAAAGCAAAAAAAGCAAACAAAGCAATCAAAAAGCTGAAAAGAGGAAAAAAGTTAGGCCTATTCACTTGCTGCCCTGGCTAAAAATATTTGAAGTGAGTGCAGACAATTAAATGATATTTTCATAGTATACTACCTGTTGTCCTGTCATCATCTACAGTCTTGAAACCTAACTTTTTACAAAGATAAGGCATTTCTAGCAATTTAAGAGACCGAGGAGAGAAATTCATTTTTCTTGATTTTAATCAAGTGACACAAAAAACTTTTTAAATATAACAACTTAAATTTCTGATACAATCCCTCTCATTGGTTCCCCTGAATTTGCAGGAATCAAAATGGCTCTAAATTTTACAAGGCTTCCTAGGAAACAGTTCTCTTTTAAGAAATAATTAAAAATGTAAAATTGATCAGTATGAAAATAACTTTGTGATTTTCTTATCCAGAACTTTTATTCAGCTATAGAGTTAATGGGTCTCAGATTTATGGTTTTCTCAAAAAGTTATGGGTTTAACAACAGATTATGGGGCTTTATGGATGGATAATTCAACATATCATCACCCTTATAAGCAAAGGTTGCACCACATCATGCTTACATAGGCGGCTCCAGACTGGATTTTCTGGGGGGGCTAGCGTACTAAAAGGTTGAAACAAATATACCTATAAGTTAACTAAGATTCTTCTTCTCCTCTGGAATTCCCAGGAAGCCTAGGAAAAGCGCTACTCCTATAAGATATAGACATCACGCAAGATAAATTCCTTGCCGCAGCACAAGTTGACTGTGTTTCAATCTATAGGTTTAAGCTCAATACAATATCTAGTGTTAGGTTATTTGGAATGACTCACGCTTTGCCGCGTTGCACGCTGCGGTCTATTCTTCTTCCAACGACAATGCCATCAAAATCTTAGTTTAAAAAACATATCATGAGTCCTCTTTAGAGAACGGCTTTTAAACATCATAATACAAAGCGTTTAAACATCATAAAAACAGTTTTCTCCTGAATTTTTTTCACTGCATTCAATCGGTCCATCTATTTATATTTCTAAGGCTGCAAGGTTGAGGCATATGTACGTAATAAATACGTACTGCCAGTGCTTGATTTGTAAAAATGGAGGTACCAGAACTATAATTTACCAGTTTTTATAACCCCCCCTCCAACATTCTTCCCTTCAACAAAAAAATATTATTTGCCTTCGTGAAAAATTAGGTCAATTTAAAAAGTCACATTTTACATAACTCAAATTTTTAATAAGTAAATTGAAAACTAACGAAGCATTACTAAAAACTACTAAAAAATAAATTGTTTAAAGAAATTTTTAGAATTTTTAATGATGCCTTAAGGGAGTATTTGGGTCTTTTTAGCGTTTTCAACATTCAGCTACAGTTCAACTAGACAAAACAGTGCACTAATTTAAGGCAGAAAATCCGCGCGTAATTTCCGTACATTTTAAGCGATCTTTATTTTCGGTAAAATAAAGTTACACACGATCGTCTTTTCAGAGAAATACTCCGGCCAGTTACACATAATCCTCTCTTACGGCGAATTCTTCAGTCAATCATACGCGATCGTATTATGTGGCAAATTCTCCGGCCGATTAAACAAGATCTTCTATTGTGACAAATTCTCCTGCCGATTATTCGCGATCGTATTTTGTGGCAAATTATCCGTCCGATTACATAAAATACTCCGCCCGATTAAACATGATCGACTCTTGCGGCAGAAAGAGGTCCCGGAACGCTGTTCCGCCGCTGATCAAGCACTGAGTACTGCAATTATGGTTTTACACATTTATTAACAAACTTTTAATCTATTGACATTTTAGTTTATACAACATGTTATGTGATTAATTACTTTACGTACTTGAAAACTCAGCACTTGATATATTAGTATATTGTCTCCTAATACATTTAATAGTTAACATAAGAAATAATCTGCCAATGATTAGAGCCTAAATAGTTAAGAGTGAAGAGAAAGTGTAAAGTAAAATATTGATTTAAAAAAGAATAGTATCGACTGAATATTGTTAATTTAAAATTACACTTAAGAAATGGTTAATAATGCAGTTATAACATTGGTTTAATATGAAAATGAAAATTCCACCCAAAAATTAGTTCAATTTTCAGAAGATCTGGGGGGCTTAGCCCCCCCAAGCCCCCCCCTTCGGCCGCCTATGGTGTAAAGATAATAGAATATTTCATAACAAGAGTAGAAAGTGAGTCGACCCTCACGCAAGTCGGCCCAGTAGAAGTCTCAGACGGGTGTGTGTAGTTGGTCCCAAGGTTTTCCTTATGCCTTTAAATATATAGATGTAAGGCCAGTTACACTATCAAATATTTCATAAAAGATTTGATTTGATCAATTTTCTGCATCCTTGAAAATTTGTTTCCCTCTATGCCCTATTCAACTTTAAGGGGTGCAGAAACACCTTTACATCAGGTGACCAATACCCTTAGGGCAGACCGGCATATAAAAAGTGTATCCAATAATTTGAGATGTTCACTAAAATTTTTTGTAACATCTCCTAAAATAAGTTGATTTAATTCTTGATGAATGGTGACACAAGCCAAAACGTAATAAAAAGGTAGGTTATTTTCTTTGTTATCAATAAAAAGACTGATAGGTCATGTAACACTGACAACACAATAGCTTCAGCTTATCAGCTGACACCATATAACAAAAGGACTGACTGGTCACAAAGCATCAAACAGAAAGGTTCCTGTAGACATCATGATCCTATTGGTTCTTTTTGTAGTTTCTGTAGTTATTGGAGACAATGCGACAATTGAGTTCTACGACTGCCTGCAGCCAGGAGAGATGCCAGTAAGTTATTTTTTTTCTTAACATTATATTTTTGATATTTTTAATGGTATAGAGTTAAAGTCTGAAACAATAAATGGTCTTAAAAATATTCTCTGGATTACTCATTTCAATTTATTATAACTGTTTAACACGTACGCAGCAGCATGGGAGCGACCGCTCCCATGCAGAGCCCATTAGTCCTACCCCGGAATTGTACCCCCCATGGCCAAATTCTTACGTCCAACCCCGGATTTGTACCCTCCGTTCTCAAATCCATTTTGATCGACTATGGAAATTTTCAGGGTCAATATTCATTGTTGTTGTTGATTTTTTTAAATTAGTTCTCGTAAATCAATGACTATTGGTTAAATTACTACCTAATATTATTCTATGGATATGTCATATTATTATTATATGATGTAGTCTTATTCAAAAATAAGTACTGATAGGGATTTTAACACCAGAGCGAATGGGGCAAGCCCAAAACCAACACAAGAGGCCAGTACATCCTGGAGATGATCGCTAGGTCACGTCTCCATATCCTCAACTCAGGCGTCGTTTCCACCTTCCTTTGCCAGGGTATGGGGAGACGATCCCCAACGTTTCTCTCACCCCTCAGGGCATTGTGGACTGCATTTCCGATTGGCAAGTCTCTGAAGATTACTCCGCTAGCAACCACCGGGTTATCATTTCAAGGTCCTTCCCGAGCATGCGCATATTCTCGCACATCCTGCTCCTCTCCCACCAGTCGTCTGAGCAACAGAATATTTGAAAAAGTCGTCCGGCACAAGAGCTTACCAAACAACACAAGCGCCTAACATCTGGCCACATTGACGATGAGCCTCTTCACCACCGTTTGTCAGCAGACGATGCACGGAGTGTCTTGCCATCACGGGAAGAAACCAGTCTAATGGTGGATGCCCGAATTTGCGGAACTCGGGAGAAGATGCCTTGGTCTCCGACGAGCGGGCTCAGCGAGCCAGGAATTGCCCTGATGCAAACGTCAGATCAGCAGAGCTTAGGGCCGTTCAGTGAGCTTCGCAGTGCCACCAACCAGAATAAGGTCAGGTGCTGGAAGCAACTGTGTCAGGATATCGACAACAACCCCTGGGGTTTGGGAGTTGGGTTGGGATTTGGGATAAAACTCATAACCCAGAAGCTAGGAGCTCAATCACCACATGCGGTCATGGAACCACAAGCCATGGCCGTTGTCGTCGTCACGTTGTTTCCCAGACATCCAGTGTGGCCAATCAGGGACTTCGGAGGGGTAGGCGTCTTCTCGACATTTCGGGAAGAGGAAGTTACTGCTGCCGTCCGATCTCTGAGAACTAGAAGAGCACCCAGTCCTGATGGTATCCCTGCAGAGGTTGTCAATATTTCCTGAATGTTGCTCATTTTCCTTGAAGTGAAAAAGCGTTGACCCGCTGGCCATGTATGTTAAACACAAATTTACATGTAGGCCTATTTCTTATGGAAGGTATATTGTTTAAAAATTTATAAAAATAGTGCTTACCTTGGAAATGGTTGAACCAAAATATACATATTATTTACTTTTCTTATAGGAAATTTAATATTCTTTTATTTTCTAATTTAATAGGGAATACTAAAAGTTGATAGTTTTCAAGATATTTAGGAAAAACCAAAAAATGGTACCTTCAGACCCCCTCCCTCCCCCCGCTCAAGGGCTATGGACAGGGACTTTTGATATGATCACCTCCCAACTAGTCCAAACAAAGCTGCAAAGTCAAAAATTGTGTTCCAAAATTTTCCCTCTATACCTTTTCGTTGCCTGGACTACCAGATAACATAAACATTTTCAAAACCTGCTGATATAGAACCAAAATAACCTTTTGTTTTGGTACAACCCTCAAATAAATTGGCCCTGTAGAAGTCTCAGAAGAATTGCACCAAGGTTTTTTCCTTACGGCTTTAATATATAGATTATAGCAATAATATAACAGTGTTTTTCTCCAGATTTCTTGTGTTTATCCTTTCGAAGGTAACAGCAAAACCTTAAATATGTACATAATTTGAAAGCTTATTAAATGAGGAAGTTTTTTGTTAAATTCGACATTACTTAGCAACACACAAATGTTATGAAATGGTGAATTGAAAGTTAATCGAAAATTTTCATTCGAACACATTACTTTTCATCCGCTATACATGAAAGCCTAAAAAAGTTTTTCCTTTTTTAAAACCTTGAATTTATAGTAAATTTAATTTTCTTTTTCATAGTACTAAGTATAACTCTGTAGGGCAATTGGTCATCTCGGTATCATTAAAAAAGTTGAACTATGTCAATGAATTTGGAAAAAAAATATAAACGTATGATATCGGCCAGGCAGTTAAGAATAAGAAATGGGTTTATTGGACTTTTTTGTTTGTTTTAGTGGTTAAAATCCATTGGCAAAGTTAATGGTAAAAGTAGAAACTCACCCCGTATAGTGGAAAATAATAGTATGATTAACAGTTTTTTGCAGCGTTTGCGCTACATGTGGTTAGTCTTCATTAAAAATATATTTATGTTTCGGTTTTTTAAGTGTTATAGAGACTCTGACTGCTGCGGCGGCGGAGTCTGTCTGCGGGTGATGGTCACTGACATGGTATTGGGCCAATGTCACCCTCTTGAACCTTCCACTTCCCTCCGCCCCCTGGACAATGGCCAGTGCTGACTTCGTGCATGGAAGCTCAGACATGATTCTACTTAATTAAACTGTTAAAAATCAATATACTTGTAGTTTTTTCTACTATATCCCAGAAAACTGTTTAATTTTCTTGATAAGTGTTCAAGAGAAAACTCAGTGGCGGGCTCGTGCATTAGAGGCAAAGAGCACGTGAACCCCCAATGAAAAATCATAAATAATATAATAATTCTACAGCAACGAAAAATCAATCAAATAATCCCAGATAATTTAAAATGACAGTAACATAAACAATAGCAAAGAGCGTGAGTCACTTACGACGCATTCGCTAGTGCCAGATGGGTCAGACGGTGAGACTAAGCTCAGAGCACAGCCACTGGCCACTCTAAGCTTGCTTATGGCATGAGGCGAGTCCATTTATGACCAGCAATGGGGGAGGAACTATAATTTCATTGCGCTTATTGAACTTCCTTGGGTGTTGCTCCCAAGTATGGTCCTGTGAGCCATACGCTTGTCTTGACACTTGACGTTTTCATGGTTCGGGTTATGTTTTAAGTTTATTATTATATAAATGTTTTGAGTTTTTGGTTGTTTCTAGTGATAAATATGCTATTGCAGTGATTTATTTATATGTTAAACACTCACAATAAGGCTTATTTTTGTGTTTACATCACGACTTCCCTTTTAAAATGGAAATGGTGTATGTAAAATGTTAACAATAAATATGAAATAGGAAAAATTATCTAATGTTTAATATTGAGGAATAAACAGGCCTAAAACACAATTTGTTATTGTCAAAGGTAAGGTGTAGCACATAATTATATTACAGTTCGCGCAATATACCTCCGGCTATGGCCACTATGCTACTAACCATATTAAATGATATTTTCAACATATGATATTGGCAAACACGTTTGTCATGCAGCGGGGCAATAGAACAATGTCTTCAGAAAAGTATCCCCTCTCCCCCCGCACCTTGCAACCAGCGGACTCAGCCATAGCTGGAGATATATTGCGTGGACTGTAACTAGAGAGATTGTTTACAGGTCAAAATTCAACCAATAAATATTTAGGTTTAATTTTTCTCATCGCTCAAATAAAACATGTGACTGCATTTATTTACATCCTATTACTTTAAATGAGCAATTCTTGTAAATCCTCTCTCGAAAACGGCTCTAAAGATTTTAATAAAATTTTGCATATAGGTGTAGTTTTTATTTTGAAGTTCACTTACGCAGCAGTCCAATTTGCTGTAGAAACGCAAAATTTTTAGAAAAATGAAATTTAAAATTGAAAAATTTTAACATTGGGTCATATTATGAGTTGCTGGTTACAGAATAACAACAAAAACAGACAAAAGTAAAAAAATCAATCATCCAGCTGTTCATAGACAAGTCATCTAAAACTTTTACCATAGCACGTGGCAAGTATATGTATAAACAAATCAGCTGAACCCTTAGGCGCTCTGTTGCCATTTATTAGCGCCGCGGCCTTGTTACTAAAGATGGCTATGCTTATTGTCCTACATTGAAAAATAACATCAGGATATTGTATTGCACAATGTTGTAACCTGTGAAAATCACAACACCCTTGTGTGCAGGAATGCATTACGACTATTTTCAATCAAAAATCAAAACGTTATATATCAAATTAGAGAGGAGAAAAAACCTATAAAATATTACCACTTGCTTCCACGACTCTAAGAAAAATAAAAGAGTAATCACGCCTAAAGTTCAGCCGATGATTTTTACGTGATTGTGTTAATTAGGAAAATTCGACTGTGTAAATTCAGAGGCTGATTACTCTTAGATATTCCGTAGAATCGTGGGGGCAGTTGGTGATATTTTGTAGGAATTTTTTGTACTCCTTAATTTGATATATTATAGTTTTTATTTTCGATTGAAAATTTCCATATAGCACACAATGTAATTTTGACCTAAATATGGGATGACACATTTTGATATAAATAATGTAAAAATGACATATTTTACGTTAACATTTTCCTCCCATAAGGTGCAGATTAGCGATTGCACATTGCAGGAATACGCGTGCGCCCTCTCGTCTCATCAGTTCCAAGGTAAAACTCCGTTGACGCTCTTAATTATCGCTGTTTACATTTTCCCCTCGCGCCCCTGGTGCCCAGTTATAGAATCAGACCTGCTAAGAAGCAAGGAGATTTAAAAGAAAATACAAACATTTATAAACAATGTTTTATTGATTCTAGAGTTAGTCTTTAAGTATTTACAATGAAAACACAAACACAATTCAGTATAATAGAATAACAAAAAATAAGATCACAACACATTGCGAACATGGAATTAGGCTCAATAGATATGATAAAACTAAAAACTAAAGCCATTTAATAAAATATTGAATCACTTCCCAGTCAAAGTGATTACTTACAGACTTTACTTTTATATTTTTTTTTATTCAAGACTTAGGCAGTATAAAGGTAGTTTATTTTTGCTTTGATTTTTGAGAATTTTGGATTTCTTAAATTTTACAATCGACATTTCTTGGAAGATTTCATAAGAAATCATCATACTAAAAAATTCCTCAGGCTCTATGCTATTTTTTGACTGGCTGGCCTTTTGATGATACACTTTATAATTTTGTCACCTACCAATATTTTGGTTAATAACATGAAAAGTCACAGGCGAAGATGTAAATAGGTTGTTATTAATTTTTCTCCTTGAAATTCCGCAGTTTTTGGGCAGTTGCAGTCAAAATACCTCAATAGTAAAAATTTCATAAGCAATCAAAAATAAAAACTTTTAAGAGACATTGAATTTTTTGGAAAAATTTTATTTTCAAATAACTTTTTGTCAGCGGTATTTAAGATATCAGTTCTGAAAAATAATATTTCTTTGGAATTTCATGATCTATCTAAATATGAAAATTTCATCAAAATATCTTCATGATTTTTTAATCTAGAGGCCAATCAATTTTTGGCTGTAACTCCATGACAACTAGTTTTCGGGGGCATGTCCACATAGCATTTTTTCCTTGTCTTGATGTGAGGAATCGCCCGGGAAATTTGTTTACACTTATCCTGAAATAGCCTTCCACGCAGACATGCAAATAGGATTTAGTGGTAGGAATAATTACATAAGAATAAAATTGACAACAATCAGCTGTGAGAACTATGAATTAAGCATGTAAGAATGTTGCAACAATCAGCTGATCGCCGGTGCATGGATGGTTGCAGCTACTCCGAAGCAGACATTAATTATTGCAAATCAAAAGAACACACAAAAAAAAAAATAGAAATTGTTTCTTAATTACTAAGTCAATGAAATAGATATTTAAATATTGGGTATTAATTAATTCAGGTGGGGGGAAATGTTGTGTGTATTCCGATAGTAAAGCATATTGTCTCCTTCGTGAAAATTGACGCCCTTGCAAGCTCAGGGCCAACACTTTCACTAGTGAGACAATTTTATACTTTACTCACTCAACACATAAATAACTGTGGGGGCTAAAAGCAAAAGCTGCAAAGTCCAATTTTTTTGGAAATTGAGTTATTGGTACCACTGTGTGCTCCATTGCATCTACTTTTATAATATGAAAACCTTGGAAGCAAAATCAGCTCAGAAATATTTATTTTATATCTTTGAAAAGTGGCCTTAAAAGCAAAGTCTGCAAAATCCAAGTTCAATAGTTGACATTTGAGAAGCAAAATCAGCAAAATCCAATTCCACCAATCAGAGTCCTTGGGTCAGTCACGTGATCACCTTGAGTAATAGCTGCTTCTTGTTGATGTTTGTGTCTGTGTTGTTGATGTGTGTGTTGAATAAGTAACAGAAGTTAATTAATTACTAAGTTTATTAAACTATTATAACACCCAAGTTTGAACTATTACAAAAACCTGTTCGAGAAGTATGGTGACCAGGAAGACATTCAGTATGAAGAAGAACCTGAGTGTGAAGGGACCGAAGAATCACCGGAGACTATTGTTTAGGAAAAGTCAAGTTTTAAAAAAATGAAGGACTTCATTCGCTTTTTTAATACGCTAAGAAACTCTGTGTTTTTATGTAATAAAGTTACTTTTAAATCCTTATGTTTTATTTATTATTTCCTTCAAACCTAATTAATATTATATTTAAGGCAACGCTAACATTATAGTTAACACTATTGAATTACAATTTTGTGTTAAAATAGGTATTTTCAGATATAAACGTTAAAAACATATTCATAACAAAACCAATTGAGTAAAGACTTGGAAGCAAAAGCAGCAAAATCCACATCTTAAAAGCAAAACTAGTAATGTCCAAACTAAAAGCTTGTTTAACTACTAAAATAATGAGTTCTAAGAACTAATTTAGTAGTTTATGCAACGATTGTATAATGCATGCCTTTAAGCCACGAGTGAGATGTAAGTTAGAACACGAGCGAAGCGAGTGTTCTAAATATCTCACGAGTGGCTTAAAGGTATAATACAATCGTTGCATACACTATTTTATCTACGACCAACAATATACGACAAAATTTCCCCCGAAGTTAAACAAAACTCATGACTTACTAATGATGGAATAGGTCAACTAAAATTTGAGGTTAGGCAAATAAGCAGACTGAGCCATGAATCGTTGTGGAACAATCAGCTGATGGGATAAGTAAACTCAAACATGAATCGTAATGCAACAATCAGCTGATGTGCGAATTGCGTAGTTGTTATTATGGCACTACTTCCGTCAAATGCCGAGCTCTCATTGGTCTAGAACCAGTACTCTAAAGTGACTCCAGTACTCTAAAGTCGTCATTAGAGTACTGCTTGGGTTTTGGTGTTTTAATGTATATCATTATAATGTTTATTGTAATACCATAACTGGTGCTTATTGCAATGGTCGTAGATAAAATTTTAAATATTCATTTTTAATATATTGGAAGGTAGAGAAAAATTTTCAGCTTTCTATCTTTGGTTTCACCGCCTCAAATTGTATTTTGGCTCTCCTGTAAAATTTTCAGGAGTGGAGATTGCGGCTTTTGCTTTTAGCCCCCACAACTATTAAACCTTTCAATTATTATACTTTATTTTGTTGCATTTAACTCCTTCAAATGGATTAATGGTACTTTGTATTTATTTATGCTTGTAAATAGTATTCTTTCTATCCCCTATATAAATAACATTGGACACCATTCAGCTGTCAACTTAAAGACTTGTAAAAAGGTGGTTGCAGTTTTTTGGAAATCAGGATAACAAACCTCTTAATATTGTTTGTTGAAATACTGTACTATATTGTGTAATAAATTATCACAGTACAGGAAGGAGGAAATGTTATGTTTGATTCAATAATATTGTACGTCTTGAAAATATTTCTTAAAATATCTTCCCGATTTTGGGATTTTTGTTATCACCTTTTCTTAAGAAATAACGTGAAGCAGTTAAGGATTTAGGGGTGGCTATAGGGGCTGCAGCCCAGAGCGGCAAATTTTCAGGGACGGCAGATTTTGGGATTTAAAAAAAATTTAACAGCAGAAAATAATTTAAAATACATTTTCATCATACTGTCCGGAAAACAGCCTTTTTTAGTTCTCTAAATCGTACGCAAAATGATCGTTTTTGTATCACTTCGAATAGGAGTACTGAAAAAAACATATGGTAAATTTTGCCGTACTCTAATGTCAAAATTTGTTTATGTTACGTTTGAAAGGTTGAATGATTTCTTAACTTGTGTTTGTAAACAACTAACAGTTGTGTAAATGACAATGACTATTTTGGATAACCTCAAAATTATGTAGTCTAATTTTTTAACGATTAAATGGTTATTTATACATAATGATGAAAATAGTTGTTCATCACACGGAGCAAAAGTGTCTCATTGGTACTCGATCGCATTTCCAAGCTCGGCTGCTTGAATAAGCCTGTAAATTACGATCTCGTACCAAAAAGAGCCACTTTCGCTCCTAGAAATGAAAACTACTATTTCACAGAGAAAATTTCAATAAATAATTTGGAAATAAACTTGTGGTGTCAGGGAGTTGCCTTAAAACGCCCTTACAGAACAGAATTCTTCCGGTGAAGGGAAGGGGCTGAAAAGTGGAGGTTATGCCTAAGCAGTGTATCTGAGGAAGAACCAATGAATCAAAGGGCAGCAACGGTAACATTGACCTTCCACGCACTGCATTATGATCACTGGTCATTATGGCGTGAATAAATTAGATGCAGGGTGTAAAAGTGAGGCGCGCAAGGGTGGGGGGTTCAAGGCATTGAGGACAGAATAATATTTAAATCATTCCGTGCTCGCTGGTTAGAGAATAGAATAGAATAGAATCATATTTATCTCCAAAATATTTTTTACATAATTTAACAAAAATTTTGTACGGAAAAAAAAGTTCTCACATGGGCCTGAGGGTCTGTGCGTTAGAACGAGTTCTTAACTAAAAGTGAAAGTGTGTGCATTAACGACTAATATGAAAATATAACATAAACCTTATAACAGAAAGAAAAAAAAACTGAAACAGCTACAAACAAAATTCACAAAAATTTACAATTGGTAAAGGCACGCTTTACTCTCTAAAAACAACAAAAAAGAGGAAGAAAAAAGAAAAAAAATTAATACTTTTGATGCAACAAGTGGTACTGAATTGATGCCAGTGAGTGACGGTCAAGTTTAGTCATTTAGTCAGTATAGTAGGCCTACTATGTATTAGTCATTGTAGTACTCTGAACGGATGAGGACCTCAGCATGCTCAGAGCCGACCTCGAACGCCAGTCGTCAATGACTTTTTTAAAAACTTAAAGAGGAGCCTGGAGATTTCTAATATCCGTTGGAATGTTTCTATAGATAAAATTCGCTATAAAGTATGAGTTAGAATGACAAATAGATCTTACTGCCCTAGGCACCTGTGAACCAACATTAACAGAGTTTCGTGTTCTATAACTGTGTACCACAGGAGTAATGACCATTTCTTTATGAGTGTAAGTGTAAATCAACAATGTTTTAATATATAATTGTCTAACTGAAAGTAGTTTCGTCTCTGAAAACAGCTGGGTTGTTGGAAAGCGTTTATGTTTGTTAAAAGCAGATTTAATTATTGACTTTTGAACAACGGATAGTAAATTTATAAGCGTTATTCCAGCTCCACCCCAAACTACTATACCATATTGCAAAAGAGATTGAACATAAGCAAAATAAATTGTACGAATTTCCTGAGCACTCAGTATTACACTTAATTGATGAAAGACAAAAATCATTTTTCTAAGTTTTGATTTTAAATAATTAATTTGATATTCCCATTTTAATTTTGAATCCAATATAACCCCAAGATATTTATAATGGTCGACCCTTTCTACTTCTGAACATTGACAGGCGGTGGCGGGCATGGCACTGCACGTATGCAACACCAGCCTGAGGTCAGCGGGCGGCTCGCTTGCAGGGCGCAGCGCCACGGGCATACATTTTGTTTTCGAAACATTCATCGTTAAACTATTTTCATCAAACCATCTTTTAACAACAGACATTTCAGCAGATGCAGTTTGAAATAAACTTTGCCAGGTTGAAGCTTTGAACATAATTGCTGTCAACTGCAAAAAGAAAGAATTTACCGGAAATACTAAGTTTATCTAGATTATTTATGTATATAAGAAAAAGAAGAGGGCCAAGGGTACTTCCCTGGACAACACCATAATTGACATTAGAAACATCACTGATCACACCATTAATAGAAACCACCTGCCTTCTATCAGAAAGATAACTTTTAAACCAACTCAGCGCTACGCCCCGCACTCCCACACAGATATAGAGGGCGGCAATATCATCAGGACAGCCCAGGTGCGGCAAATTTTAAAATCCGCCCCTAACCTGAAGAGAGATTAAGTTGCACATCACTTCATACACAACTACTGAACCACTCTTAATAAACTTATCAGCAAGCTTATCAGCAATGTAAGCAACTGATGATACAGGAAAAAAAGACTTGTTTTACCATTAGAACTGGTTAGGGTGGCAAAATTATTCATAACAATTATTCCACTGTTTTGGGAAAATATAGGTTGAAAAATATTATTTCCACATTCAAAATTATATTTGGTTTTAGTTTCAGAATGTGTTTTGAGTATTGAGGTAGACGACATATAAACTCGGGCCAAGTTTCATAGACAAACAGTGTTTTTGCCTTCTAAGGACCTCAAAATTTATGATGGTCTCAGGCTTGGGTCTTACCATGTCATATACGGTATTAGCTTCTTCCCTATAGAGAAATTTGTTATACTTTTTAAATTACACATTGGAAGAGGTGAAACTAAGTAAGAAACCTCAATGACTTCGGATTTAATTTTTGATAAATTAGATAATTTTGGCTTCCTTTTTCAAAATTACCAACTAACTGCCTTACCTAAATTACCTATTTACTGGTTGGATTGGGTCCTCCAAAAAGGTGCAAACCCCAATTTCTCTGAAGGTGCAAACCTACTATGATTGAGAGAGGGGGGGGTTGTAATAAGGAAAACACAAAATTATTCATAAAAAAATTATTGAATACTTTGCTTTATATAAAGATTACTGTTTGTTGTTATTACCAATCTATTTATCAGAATAATATAAGCACTATTAATGCATAATAATATGGTAATGCAGTACAACTCGGAAGATTCAAACATGAACTACACAGATCCGGTTTATATGTATTTGGCAAAGATATAAAATTGTCTTTCAAGACTGTGCAAGTCATTGGCAAATATTTTCATGCAGTTTTCTCCTAGGTATAGGCACGATTTTTTTTTCATCGGGGTTCTCTCTATTCACAGCGTTACACTCCCGTCATGGAGGTGTACCTGCAATTGGAAACGTGCTTTTTGTTGTTTTATGGCTCTATTCAACCAAACCATTAAAGTTGTGCGTGTCTCTTTTTTCTTTTTTATAAATTGTAGAGTCAAAGGGAAATATATCCCCCTGATCCCCTACTGAATTAGACCTAGTATACCACAGATTATCCAGATTATTGTGACTGAGTTCTGATCTGTAAAATGATATAATCTAAAGTGCCAAAATAATGGTGCATATTAAGTATAAAAATAAAAATCACAGAACTACCATCTGTGATATTGCCGTCATGTACCTCAAACAATTTGAGAAGGCTCCTCGACCCCAAAAGCGATATCAAAACATAAACTTTGCACATTGAAAAAATTGAAAATGCTCCCTGAGTGCCGTCAAAATACACAATTAGCACTGTGAATCATTATAAAAAGCTCAGACAGGAGCTGCTGCAGACGCAACACCACGCTGCGCTGGCTTTGCGCTGCGCATGAACCGATGTGCTACTTGTCTGGTCCAAAGGCAACCAAAGGCGATGAACGTCAGTAGACCCAGAGTTGTATACTTAGTCGCCTTGGGGAAAACGCACCCGTGCCTCTGCTCTTGTGTCAGAGGTGTAACATCGGTTAACATTCCCAAAATTTTAATCTGGGATGTCTCCTTTCGGGCAAGTGGGCAGGCTGCCCAGTCAGAGCCTGCCTCCTAAGTATTTTGAAACTACTAGCAGAACCCATGGCTTCGCTCACGATAAAAATTCAACATTCAGTATTACCCTTCAATAATATAGCTTTGCTTTTCCACTTTTCTCCTTGTTTTAAGATCTATTTCTTAAAACATATCAAATGTATTTTCATAAGGAGAAATGTTTTTAGAAGTTCGCTAACTACGCAAGTCTGCTGCGACGGGGGTTTTCTATTCCTATCTAAGGGGGGGGCCTGTCTATATTAAAAATGCGACCGTACCCAGCACCCCACCAACAAAGCCCCAAAGGGTGTTGCTGCCCTGGGTAAGCTCATGCCCAATATCGGCGGTGCTCCCTTTTGCAAGTGCCGTTTGTCGGCTGTCCAGACAATCTTGCAATGAGGTGGAGAGGGTTGCGCTCGCATGCACTCGAGAAGCGAGTTCACCGAGACTGGCTTCCCCGAGTCGAACACCGAAAAGGATTTATGGTAATTTCTGCATACCTCACAATACCTGAGCTTGCCCTGATTATGATCATGGGGCACGACATAAGGAGCGGCACCTTTGGCTTTTTTGGCGACAGGCTGAATCTGCTCGCATATATAGTATAGAGTTGCCCTCAGGTAGGACTATATTATGTACCCCCCTCGCAGCAGACTTGTGCATTATAAAATTCTAAATTTTGTTTTTGCTTCAAGAAAGTATAATTTTAAGTAGAACCATAGAACATGGCTTGAAATTGTCACTGCCAAAAACATTTTCGTAAATTTTTATGTCTTCCTTAGACATAAAATTACAATGCCGCTCCGGTAATTTAAATTAATGCTGTCTTATGTTTTTAGGGTCTATATTGGACAAAAAAATTAATAAGCTGTCCCGGCAGTTTTTGAAAGTACTGTACTTAAAATTAACAGTTTAGAGTAGCACACTCTACCTCTTTAAATAACAGCTGTTATAAAAAGAAGTCCTTCAAGTATCTCAAGTCAGTGATTTATTTTATGTTATATTCCTGACAGCTGGTTCAATATTTTACAACATTTATTGCTTTTTACATATTTTTTTACACGTGCTTCAATCAGTGGGAAATGAGTCCAACTAAAACCAATTTCACACAAAGATCACCTATTCAAGGAAACATGTTATTTCTTTTCTTTTATATTATGTAAACAAAGTCTTTGCTTAAGGCTGATATGGGAACCCTTTTGGGCCTCTGAGGAGGAACCCATTTGAGTTAGGATGAAATGAATGGCTTATCATCAACCTTCTCCGTGACATTATCTATATATATATATATATATATATATATATACCAAGTTTCATGGCAAACGGTCCAACAGTTTTCAAGTCCATAAACTACATAAATACAGTGTGTTCATTTTTTTGGGTACACCATTGGGGTCTCGTAAACTATAAGAGATAAAACGAAGGTTAAATTAGCAAAGTAATGCGTAATAATGAAACAAGTAAAATGGTGGTGAGCAATTAAAAATATTCGATCAAACTCGTTCGCTGCCCTCAAAAAACCATTTTGGCCCCAACACTGAAATTGCCCATAACTCCCTTATTTTTTAAAGTCCAAGACTGATAGTGGGGTCAAATTTACACAAAATTTTACGTAAAATCTAAATATTTAGTCAAAAATGTGATACCATTTATGGTTTTCTGAGAATAATGCTCAAGTCCAGAATTTTAAATGCAACATGTAAAATTTTATATTTCTTTCTTTCTTTGGAAAGATATTTTTCTCCAGATAACAAAAATACTACACATGTGTTAATTTCCTCTTCAAATGTGTTTTTAATCAGAGAAAATATTTGGGGGGGGGGGGGGGCAAACTCCCTCTGAGTGTTGACTCATTTTGAAGTGCTTGACAAAAGAAACGAAATCCCGCACCCCGAGGTTAGTATCATGCCTCTAACCTAAGTGTAAAAATTCAAATTTGTAGGTGACATATTGTATGACAGGGACAGGTCAGTACAGTTCGCACATTATATCTGTGGCTAGGAGTCTGCGGGTCCTCGAGTTTTTCGGGACGGGTCGGGTCAAAGGCCGGCCCAAAAAATAGTTTGGGCCAAAATCGGGTCGGGCCGCGCCTGATACATTACTCCCGCCGTTTACCCGGCGATTGTACTTACGTGCAACTTACGTGTGTGCAATCGAATTTTACAGCCGATCGCGAGTTACGCTAAGCTGCATTTCGTTTATTTACGATCGGCAAACACACACGATCGTTCTTCGCGGCCGACCGCAACTTTAGCAAGGCTACATTTGCCGATTATCGGCGATCGGAAAATACGCGCGATCGTATTTATTTCGCGGCAGATTGTGAGTTTTGAAAAGCTACATCTGCCGTTCATCTGCGACCGAAAGATACGCACTTTCATTTTTCGCAGCCGTCCACGAGTTTTTCATAAAAATAACCTCAAAAATATTTCATTAACTCATAGAAGAATGGATTTCGACAGTTACCTTGAAATACCACCTCTCAGAATTCGGAAATTGAGAACTTACACCTGTATTTAGCTCTGACCTTGCACTTTTGAACTTCAAATTTATATTTATAGTTTATAATATTGTTTATTGGCGTTATGGTTGATAATAATCATTGATTGTTATGGCTCTCATAGTTTTTTGGCTGAATTTGTTCACATATTAGTTTTTTTATCTTAATTTCTTGTCGTATGTTAAAACTGAATTATGATATAATTTTAACCTACTAAAAATTATTAGGCCTCGATATTTAGTGGTAATTTTCTTCTATTAATTTTGTATTTAATTTCTTGTTTTAGCTTCTTTTTAGGTTCTAGTTAATCCATACGAAAGTAATTATTTAAATATTTTTGGCCCGACCCGATTTTGGCCCAAGACCCGAAAGCCAAAATTAAAGGCACGACCCGACCCGAACTTAAAAAGTCTGGCCCTCAGACCCCTATCTCCGGCTATGGCTACAATGCTACTAACTATATTATACGATATTTTTAACATATTATATTGATAAACACGTTTTACAAATAGCGGGAATGTAGAACAATGCTTCCAGAAAAGTACTCACTCTCCCCCTCGCGCCTTGCAACCAGCTGACTGCCATAGCCGGAGACATAATGCACGAACTGTACTATGCAAATGGCCTTTTAACTCTTAAATGATTAAGATTAGTTATGAAAATTATTAAAAACAGTTCTTAAACCATTCCTGGCATGAACTAGATTGTTTGGTAAAGTAAAAAAGTACTTTATGAAAGTTTTTTTACAAGTCTTTATGAAAGTACTTTGATAAACGATGTGACCAGACCAACAATGTGTTAGGAAGACAACTTATCCCAAACTCAGTATTGTAGATGAGATCTTGACTCATAAAATCGCTCTTTTAAGCAGTATTCAAAGCAATAAGTGTTGGCAAGGATTCTGCAAATAACCAATTGTTAATAACCTGACAGACTTTAATGTGCCAACTGTCTTAGCTAATAAAACAATAAAACTTTACTGAAAATCCAGAAAATTTAGGTTGATTGCTCTCTGAATGCATAAACAAATAATTGAGTTAGACTCAAATCATATTTAAGATTAAGGAGATACATTACACTCATATTTATTCCTATAGGGATACAAATAATGTCTACATATTAATAAAAAATAACGTAAAGAAATGTAAGTTCAATATTTATATTCTAAAATTGTTATATCACTGTAATTTAAGTCTTACAGGAATGAAAATTAACAAAATGTTCCCTCACTTAATCAGGTTTCATTATAAAAACATGTTGGGGCTTTGGACCAAAATACAATAGTATAACATAACATAATGGTCACAAACAAGTTTCTTGGTACAGTATTTCACAGATTTCCGAAACAACATGCGCCTTTCAGCGAAACTTCTATTGTAGACTAAAACTCAAGGTACAAAAAACATGATTAATGTTAAATACATGTAGTGAATTCGAGAATTGAAAATATTACAGCTATTATTTACATCGAGTAACTAATTACAATCACTGCACAAGTTGGTGTAATTGAGGAGGCAAAAACCATAAACTCTAACAAACTAAATACCTAAGAAAACTAAATAAAATAAATATGATGAAAAGAAAAAACTAATCACAATTTTATGTTTCTTTCAAATTTGGTATGATCAAAAAAGCATAACCACAATGGTTAATCAGTGAGTGTTCACAGACAGAAAGTGTATCTGAAATAGAGAAGCAATTAACTATTTCTTTACGTAACATCCTTAGGCTATTATCTCCTCTCATTCCAATCCTGTAGTGGATGGGTTTATCACAATACCTTAAGTAATCATCATACAGTAGAACTAGAGTAGTTCAACTTCAAGGGACCGATGAAAAATTCCAACTATCCAAAAACTGAAATTACAAAAGCTTGCCAAAAACTGGTAAAAAACCTAGTCTGAAACTTTCAATCGACAAGCTTGAAACAATAAACAATATTATGATTGTTTGATAGTGACTATTTTACACTCATTTTAAGAAGATTGGTGACTGAAAATATCAAGAAATTAACAAAAATTTAAAGATACATAAAAAATAATTTAAACTTTCACAGATGCTTTGGTAGTATCTGACGTTTTTAGATATTGTCTCGACAAAAATGCCCAAACTGCAGACGAAACAGGGCTGAAAATTATGTGGCAAAAACACGCAAAACAAGACTAGTATGCTGAAAGTAGATTCAGTAAAGTTATGTTAACTTAGTTACAAACTACAAACTGATAGTGTAATTATTTGGGGTGAGAGGTGTAAAGTGCAATGGCCTTGAAGATATTTCAAATGGCCATGAGTTACTTAACGAAAGCTAATGGTAGTAATATTGAGCGGGTGTGGAATCGGGTGGTATAACAGAACATGTATTTTATGTCTGCTTTTTGAAATTTCTATTTTAAAACTGATAATATCTTGTAATTTTTACTTTAAGATTTGAATGATAAAATTTGTAATTAAATTATCAATGATTTTAGAGCATTTTTAATGATAAAATGCTGGGGACCGGAGGAAATATAATAATTAAAGAAGATTTAGGGTTTATAAAAGTTTGAATTGACCAGGTTCTAATGTATATCAAAATTTTGTATCAATGATTAAAATTAACAAAACTTTAGAAAAGTAAGATTTCAAGAAAAAGTTTTATTAGAATAAAGAAGGAGCAGTTTTAAGAGGTGTAAACACTTTATTTGCTATTTATAATGCCCATTACAAAAAAAGTCCAGACCTCTGCTGAATGTTCTGGGAGATTTTCCAGCCAAACTTAATTTATAAAACAAATAATGTTTGTTAAAAGTTCATTACTTTTCTTGGTAACTAAAAATCAAAACATACTGTCTGTGAATTGTACTTAGTACCTGTAGTAAAAATTTGAAAAAGGTAAGGATTAAGTTATTATATTTTTAAAACACATTAATAATAGAAAAACCACATTTTAATTATCATACATTTTAAACTAATCCAAGATAAACAAAAGAATATAAATAACAAAATATTACAAAAAACTTTTTTAACAAGGGCTCAAAACAAATTAATGTATCTGTAAGCCAATACAGTAAAATAATAGCTATAACAAAATCACAAGAGTACATCAACCCCTTTGCATGGATGACGTACCAGTATGTCAGCACTGTCCAGAATCACTGCAGACACACTGGTACATCTTTTTTTTGTTTATTTCATTTCAGCCAAACACAAATGTTAAAAGAAAATTCATATAATTTTTTTGGAGGAAAATCATTCCAATAATAAAGATATTTTTTATGAATAGGCCAATGCGAATGGGTTAAAGGACGATTGTGAGTCAAGTACACCAACGAGTGACAGTAAGTCGTCTATTTACAGGCCCCACCAAGGCGCATGTTTACAATAGTCTCAAATGTGCATTTATACAAGTCTTTGCAATCACAGCCTCTGTGAACTGATTAGCCGTCCTCCTTCGGTGGGGTGAACCAGCCTGCATGACAAAAAACGAGTTAGCATACAATTCTAAGATAAAAACTTCCTTCCCTTCCTCTAATCTTTTGTTCTCACAATTTTGTTTCTAATTAGGGTTGGACAGGACCCGAAATTTCAGGAAAATTCAAATACCAATATTTGGGTTGGATTTACTTTACTTTGGGAAATTTTTGAGACGGGATTGCTTTAGGGTGTCTACACAGATTTCATGATAACTTTCCCTGACTTTGCCTGACCACTAGCCAATAATTTCCTTGACACACAAACTTTTTGTCAAAAATTAAAAAAAAAAAAAAAACACAGATGGTATAAAAAAGTTGTTTGCGTATAAACACTATACTATATTATTAGAATTTTAGATCGTTTCTTAACAAAAAGTACGATTTTTCTGTTCTTTTTGATGGTGGCATGCCTCAGGAGGATTTAGGCCACTTAGATTTTAGTAACTCACTAAGGATCAAGATATAAGAGGTTTTAATTTTCCCAATAAATTTCTAAAGGATAGTTCTTGTAAGGATTTTCAATGTTGCAAGCATGGTAGTTAGCTTAGCTGATCGATACATATGTGGCGACAGCTGATAATTCGTGATTCATTTACCTAATGTTGCCTAGGGTCCTAAACATAATACAGATTTGTTCAGCCCAGAAGTCCTGTGGGATGCGCATGCGCAGTGAAGATTTTCCCTACCGCGAGCCTCAGTACAGTCAACTTTCGAAATAACTCATCTGTCAAAACATATGATTCTTTGTTTACAACAATATTTGCTTACTTCTATTTTTGCAGAATAATTTTAACGTGTTTTTGAAACTCTTTTGAATAAGTAAATTATCCTAAACTGAAAAAAAAATTTGAAATCGAAGTCGGAACTAAACTTTGCAGGATAAATTTTTAGTGTGAGAAGGATTTTAAATAAAAAGGATTTTAAACAAAGGAAAAAGAAAACCAGCCTATCTTGTTATAGTTCATGATTGTATGAAAACCATGTATGTCTCGCATTTTGCATCTAATTATTGCAAATCAAATGTTACGAAATTAAAAGCAGTGTGACATTCTATTATTATATAAACCATGAATAAAAATGTTATAAGTTGTATTAGTGCACGATTTTTCTAGGCTAAGGCTGGTTTTATGCACGGTGGCGTTCCGAAACACGAGTTTTGAAACGCGAGACTTGGCGCATCTCGCGTCAGTCGCGACATTGGCTTTCGCGGGTTTTCTTCGATCACGCGTGTGACGTTTCTGTCAAAATTCGGCCTTGCGTTTTAGATTTTGGCAGTAGACTGCCACCTTTATTTTAATATTTTTTCCGTATTGTTTTAGGTACCCGGATTTAAGGACAAGTGCTGCGCTGTTGCGGGGCGCCCTGCATAAATGCCCCAATTTGACTTAAAGTATTTCGAGTGAACCCGCGGCAACTGTCGATTTGACTAATTATATCTTAACCTGTCGTTTGCCGTGTTACCGTGTTCAAAACTATATCACAATCATGATCTTACCAATAACATTATGTGGAAAAAACACTCGCTACCTTCTTCACTTGTTTTTCACGGGTACCGTTAACAGCTCGACTAGTCGGGTTTGAGTAGTTGTAGAATGTCAAGTAAGTAATTTGGAGTAATCCAAAGTTGAGCACTTGCCTACCTCTATCAGTTTGTAGGTGAATGAAAAATTTATCGTTCAAATAATCAACAATACGAATCAAACATAAGGTATTTTAACAATGTATTGGATTTGCATTTCTGTGTGTAAAAAATTGCTTCACAACACAAGGCCCCTTTCACATGTTGCGAATGTTACGTGACTGCGACAAGGAGTCGTGCGATAGACGTCCGGCCATTGTTTTTTAAAGAGCTCTTTTTTTATACAGCTATGTGCCGCATGGCTTCTCGCCGCTTTTCAGAGCATACGTAGTTGAATTCAGCTTTAAAAAATGAGTCGCGCGATCGGTCCTGAAGTGGCCGAACAGTAAAAATAACTTGCGGCACGCAGCCGCGTCGTGTGATAGCATCCATAAGGGGTTAAGCCTCTTTCACACTAACCCCTTGTCGTACGACAAGGTGTCGTCCGATTCGTAGTTGAATGTAACCTTATTGGTGCTTTCACACGACGTGGCATCGTGCCGC
Organism: Flexamia atlantica; assembly: GCA_035578135.1. NCBI lineage: Eukaryota > Metazoa > Arthropoda > Insecta > Hemiptera > Cicadellidae > Flexamia > Flexamia atlantica. The sequence goes on along the minus strand of JAQJVK010000016.1, from coordinate 18,846,076 downwards.
ACGGCAATTTCATATGATCGACATACTAAACTGAGGTGGAAAGGGTCGCCTACTCCTCGTCATACGACATGAGCCGCATCAAAACCGCCTTGTGCGAAATGGGCCTTAAGAGGGGGCTCCAGGCTCCAGTCACGAAAAATACCGTGTTTCTACCTGCTCCTCCCATAAGGCCAATGTTAACTTTTCAATTCGGCTTAGCCTCAACCGCTCAACCAAAATCGTTAATGTTAAGCTCATTTGAAAGAACCAAAAATGATGTAGCGATTTCAGTGAGCAGAATTTTGATATCGTTTCTTGTTTAGTTGTAAAAAATCGCAAAAGTTTAGACTTTTGGAATTTGTTATAAATTATTCTAAATTTGATATCAACATTCTGCTTACTGAAATCGCTAGATCACTTTTTGTTCTTTCAAATGAGCTGTAAATCAACGAATTTGGTTGTGCGGTTGACGCTATACCGAATTTGAAAGTTAACTAACATTGGTCTTATGGGAAAAGCAGGTAGTCGCGCTGTGATGGGTGTTAAATTCAAGGTAAATAAATAAATAAAGATTATGATTGGTAAATAAATAAATGTCAGTTGAAGAATAAAATTAAATTCAAAATTACAGGTCGAAAATAAGATTGCACAATGAATGTCGAAAAACGGTCGAAAGAATTGTCAACAAGTTATTTGTCTCCGAGAAAGGATTGCACCACAATATGGAGGATCCTTTGTATTTCCCGTGGGAATAGGCTGAGCAGAAGTAAACAAGTTATTTTTAGCCTCTGGTCTTGGGGCAGGTTGACGATGAAATATTCCATGACGTCACTGGAATTGCAGTAACGCATTAAGTTTAATTCCAATTACAGCCGCGAAGGGCAGCACTGAATGACAACTGCCATAGGCCACGCCCTAAATTAGTTACAATTCGCCCACCCGGAGCGCCAGAAAAGCAGTATATTGTCGAGAGTGTATCGTGAAGGTAAAATGGTGAACGCTGATTGGTCGAGGTATTGCCGGTATTCTCCGCGAGGAGCGGTTCAGTGAGTTGATTCACAAAATCAGGGAGGAGATCGCGGTCGCGCATTCAGAGTCTCAGCGCTCATCACACTCAGTCACCGCGCGGATTCTAACGTCCGAGTCTACACTCATATTGCAACATCATGTTCGTGAACGGGTGGAACGTTAAAACAATTTAACAAGTCAATACCAGAGGTCTAGAATTGTGGACGCTCATAATTTTCAAGTAACGTTTTTGTTGAAAAGTATATCGCGCCGTAGTAATTGAAGCATTTGAAACGTTCATCGGAGTCACCACGGCATGTAGGTCTGAGTCGACACTGAACAACTCGTTGTCACGACAGGAGGCAGGGACGACATTCCACTGAAGTTCATCTATCTTCAAATTGGATAAGTAGCAAATATGTTTGAACTATTATAAATATTTATATAAAAGGAAATTAAAAGACAATTATTTGCTCAAATCAAGAACATGAACTTGTAATGTTGTCAAAATTGTGAAATAAAACCAAAGAAGTGTAATTAAATAAACTGTTTTTATTTCAACAAGGACTACTTCAGTTAGAGTAATATAAAGTGTAGAGTAATGCAGCTCAGTAATATCATCAAATTTTTTGAATTTATATTACAACTTTATCTACTCTAGAAATATATTAAAATCATAAAATTTTAAAAGCATTCAAGAAAACCCTGAGATTTAATGAAAAAATGACAAAATAATAAATTAAAAAAATATCTCATAAAATTATGTACGGTCTCTTTAAGAGTCTCATGTTGTATCATATGATCAAGTGTTGAAATCAATGATCCATTATTCTAAGTCGAAATAACTTGATCTATTAAAAGAGATACCATTGCAAAATGGCGACCCACGAAGAGGGCTGATAATGAATATTTTCGTTAAAAAAGAACCTAGTTAGAGTTGTGAAGGGTTCCAGATAAAATGTAGTAGGCCTAGAGCAGTTATATTATAAAATTGAAATAGCAGACAGGTAGATGAATAATTTTGTTGTAAAATAATGCAGGAATAGGCTACAGTTACATTGGATAATAGTAGTTTATGCAACGATTGTATAATGAATGCCTTTAAGCCACGAGTGAGATGTAAGTTAGAACACGAGCGAAGCGAGTGTTCTAAATATCTCACGAGTGGCTTAAAGGCATAATACAATCGTTGCATACACTATTTTATCTATGACCAACAATATACGACAAAATTTACCCCGAAGTTAAACAAAACTCATGACTTTTACTAATGATGGAATAGGTCAACTAAAATTTGAGGTTAGGCAAATAAGCAGACTGAACCATGAATCGTTGTGGAACAATCAGCTGATGGGATAAGTAAACTCAAACATGAATCGTAATGCAACAATCAGCTGATGTGCGAATTGCGTAATTGTTATTATGACACTACTTCCGTCAAATGCCGAGCTCTCATTGGTCTAGAACCAGTACTCTAAAGTGACTCCAGTACTCTAAAGTCGTCATTAGAGTACTGCTTGGTTTTTGGTGTTTTAATGTATATCATTATAATGTTTATTGTAATACCATAATTGGTGCTTATTGCAATGGTCGTAGATAAATAATAATTGACTATTGTACTGTAAAGCTGTTAATAAAAGTTAATATTAAATTTAATAGGAAATATTGTCAATAACTGACGGCTATATACATAAGAAAAAATGGTAACCTTAAAGTTAGATGATTTTATGTCCAAATTCGCTGCTATGTTTCATGAATTGAGTGGTGAAATTCAGGGAATGCGTAGTAATGCGGTCAAGAAAATTGAGGAATTGAAATCAGAAATGAAAACTGAAATTAAAGAGTTTAAAGATGAAATGAGAAATGAGATTAAGGGGGTTGAAGAACGGTTAAATAACCAATTGGATCAGGCCTTAGCTAAACAGGATAGAGTAATCAGGGAAAATCAGTCAAAAATAGGGCTTGTTGAGAGTAAAGTTTCTTCAGTTGCTACAGAGGTAGAGAGTCTTAAAGTAAATTTTAGTAACTTACAAAGTGAAATATCTCAAGTTAAGGCTAAAACTTGTGAAAATGAAAACTTGGTGGTTGAGCAAGATAGGCCTAGTAATAGACACGAACCAGCTAACATCTCTAGATTTAATAAGAATCAGAAAAAATGGAGATTGGGTTTTAAGAAAGAAACAGAAGTGCAGATTAAGGGAGAATTGTTCTTGTTTGATGATAGAATAAATGAAAAAATTCAAACTGAAGGGCCAAATTGAACTTATTTTAGAGAAAAGTAGCCTACCAGAAAAGATGAAAAGTAAATTTAAAGGTGGGAAATATCGAATGAATCGAGGGAAGGTTAGGCCTAATGGCAGTAAAGCTAAATTACAAAATCCTTATGTCAAGCCTAGTTTTGAGGTTAAACCAAATTCATGTGCAAAAAATGAAAACAGGGTTGGGAACTTATATGAAAATTTTCAGTCTGACCTAGTAACTGTTGACCCTGGTTGTTATCAAAATATGGTGGGGGGGGTCAAACAAATACCACACTAAGACCATCAAAGTTGAATTGCAAACTAACCAAAAAACTAAAGTTAGGAAAAAACCGACAAAACATTAGGTTAGGATGGAATCAAAAGGTAATAACGGATAAGTTGCGGCTATGGTAAAGAAATTTAAGCTAGTGATGGACTATTAAGACGGTATTAGGACTTTCAGTAGTTATTTTAACAAAACCACAGTAAGGTTAAATAGAAACATAGAATTTGAATATATTGGTGGTATTAAAATAATTGTTGCTACTTTTGTTGAATAGGCCTACCATTTAGGGTAATGAATAGGTAAAATTAACAAATGACAAATAAGATACTTAAGTCATGACAAATAGAAGGGTGATGAGATTAGGTAAGAAGTTATTTCAGTAACTCTAGATTTAAATCACTTTGTTCGAATAAAGGAAATTGAAAGAATAGATAAAGGCAAGTGATTAAAAAACTTTTATTGAATAATTCATATAAAATAAAATGAGTTAAGGGGTTTTTGTGTTGTAGGTACTGTTTTGGTTTGTACCCATAAACAAATCAAGAATCAAGATACAAGGACTGATATGGAAAATGAAAATTAATGAACCATGCAGTCAACGACAAGAAATAATTTTATTTTATTAAAGTATAACTTTGAATAGGCTATAATATTTTTAAATGAAGAATTGAAGTTGAGTTTTATTCTTGTACAATAAATTTAAATAAGTAAATGCAAGATTAAATATTTTATAAAAAATTTTGAGATGGTTATGATGTATAATAAAATTATTTCTTATAGTGACCGGACTTGACGTAAAAGGGATGAGCGCACGAATGTTGATGAATGCAAATCACAACTAAAAAAACAGCTAACCCTGGCGAATGGCGAGACGAGCGTGAATGTGATGGATGCCTGTTTTTTTATTTAGATTTAAGAGGAGTATCGGTGGGCTGAGTTTACTCGCAAGAGTAAACCAGTGAAAAGTGTGTTGGACCTAACTAAGAGTAGGTCCACACGGAAGGCTGCACCTACTCGTTAAGAGTAGGTCAGCATCTCAAACCTAAAGAACTGTTGCTGAATATTCGCCCCCATTAAGGCATTTTAACCGTATGGGCCGTTACGGGTAACCTGTTGGTAAAGGGGGCTGGGGGTTAGCTGTGTCCACACTTAAGGGTGCCCTATAACCCTGTACACTTTTTTCCAAAGCCTGGGCACCGTAATTGGTTTCGAATTTTCGTGCCAAAGATTAGTAAATTCAAAACTTCACCTCTGAATCCGTTAGTGTGGGGGATTCATGTTAAAAATACTTAGCCACAATAGTATTAAGTAAGTACTGGGCGTTCAATAGGTTGAGTAGCCTAGGAAAGGGCTTTGGAAAAAATGTTAGCTTGTTCATGAAGTGAATTTGAAAGATAGCGAACATTAAATTGAGTTGAGTTGGGAGATTGCCCTTAGTGAATTTCTGACAAGTATAAAATAATAATTAATAAATCAGAAATCATTATGCAAAGATAAATAATTTCAAACCAGCCAAGAATAAATTATTAAAAGTGAAAGGTTAGGTTGAAATATATTTTGTATTGGTGGATTACTCATAAAAAATAGAAATAATAAGAAAATGAGAATTCATTAGTGCAGGGAAAGCTAGGTATGAACTTCTGACAAGTATAAAATAATAATTGATAAATCAGAGGTCATAAATGCTATAAGTCAAGGATTCATGTGGAAGCAGTTAGGTGCATAGTTAGGTCAATGGTGTTTGAACCATATGGTGACGCAATAGTAGTGGAGTTAATGAAATAATAATGAATAATGGTAACTCATATAACTTAAAAATGTAAATAAATAATATTTTGATGCTGAAAATATGCTGTTTCAAGGATAGGAACTTGTAAATTTGTAGATTAATGAAAACTTGTATTCCGTGTAGGTTAGGTCAGTTTTGTAATATTGTAAATTTTTTGATAACCGATGGATGTATTGAGGAAGATTAAGGATTTAAAGATATTTTATTAAAAAAATAAAATAAATAAAAAAAATTTTTAATATCAGGTGAGACCATTTGTAAGTAGGTGCACTTAGGTGTTGCTACATATGAGTAGTGGTGGTTAGGTGTTTCCACCTGTGAGTAGGGTTACTAGTAGGTAATAGTAAACTGGAACCCTAGGGAATAAATAAATAATGCTTTTATTATTGTTGTGTTTAATTTAATGATAGTATTAAGTGAAAGTGAAACTGGACTTAGTTGGACACTGAAGTGAAGTGACAACAACAGAAGTGATATTGGACATCTACGATTGTAAGGTGGAATTTTTTAAAGCACATAAATTATAATAAGACAAAAGATGGTCGCCAATCGTTAAATTTGAAATTATAATAAATTTGAACATTTTCGATATTGTTAGGGTAGAATTATGTGCTAATTATGTAGAGTTGATTTGACTTTGAAATTTTGTTGTTGAATGTAATTATGTGTAGGTTTAGGTTAGGTTACACAATTTGTTTTAGTTTAAGGAATTGTGTTGTATAAGTACCATTCATATAAGAAGATTGATGAATTTTGAAAAAATTATTCGCTTTGGTCAAAATTTTATTCAAAAATCAGGGGGGTATCTGTAACGGGTGTTAAATTCATAGTAAATAAATAAATAAAGATTATGATTGGTAAATAAATAAATGTCAGTCGAAGAATAAAATTAAATTCAAAATTACAGGTCGAAAATAAGATTGCGCAATGAATGTCGGGAAACGGCCGAAAGAATTATCAACAAGTTATTTGTCTCCGAGAAAGGATTGCACCACAATATGGAGGATCCTTTGTATTTCCCGTGGGAATAGGCTGAGCAGAAGTAAACAAGTTATTTTTAGCCTCTGGTCTTGGGGCAGGTTGACGATGAAATATTCCATGACGTCACTGGAATTGCAGTAACGCATTAAGTTTAATTCCAATTACAGCCGCGAAGGGCAGCACTGAATGACAACTGCCATAGGCCACGCCCTAAATTAGTTACAATTCGCCCACCCGGAGCGCCAGAAAAGCAGTAAAAGCATTCAAGAAAACCCTGAGATTTAATGTAAAAATGACAAAATAATAAATTTAAAAAATATCAAAGTCATAAAATTATGTACGGTCTCTTTAAGAGTCTCATGTTGTACCATATGATCAAGTGTTGAAATCATTGATCCATTATTCTAAGTCTAAATAACTTGATCTATTAAAAGAGATACCGTTGCAGCGCGGGACTGGAGCTCCCTCTACAATTATGGCGACACGGGAGCATTGATGCAAATAAATACCTTATTAACATCGATGCACGGAAGTAATACTTTCGAGCAAACCATTTGTCAAAATATGACGATATAATCATGTCAATGTAAGTGAAATTAATCAAAAGATAATCTAAGTTTTCTCCTCTAATTATTTTTTTAATTGACACGATTATGTGTTAAAATGAGCAGCTGGTTTATAAATGTAAATAAAGCAGACCGTATCCAAACAAAGCAGAATTTATCTTTAAAAGTTGTCATAGGCCATGTGAGATTTTAAGCTGACTGAACTGATGAAGAAAGAACAGTGGTGGGGGTATTCTCCATCTCTCTCGCACTTCCACCCCAACAAGACTTCCTGGCTGAATAGATCTGTACAACTGTTCCTTTCCTATATTACTTCTTTAGTTCCTTATCTGTATTTGTGTAGAGCTTATTCCTTTCATGTTTTTGGTATTGCTTTCTTCTTCTAGAATAATATGTGTTGTTGGTATATAGAATTACAATATCGCACCCTGCTATGTGTAACTGAACCTTAAAAAGCTAAACATGAGATCGTGAAAATTTTATACATAAAAAAATTATATAACAGAATAGAAAACATCTTACCATTCTTTTCATGAATTTGTACTAAAGACTTGAAGGACTGTTGTGCCCTTGCAAGACTATACTGGCCCTGTAAAAAAAAATTAGGCACTCAATAAAAATTTTTTATGGAAACTTTTTCTATTACCTTGTGACTAAAGGGTGTCAGTACACTCTCGTCGAGACATGGTGAGATCAGGTGAGGGTGAATGTGTGCTAGGCATGTCTCGTCCTAATTCACTCTCATCGATCAATTACGTTATATAACCGCTTCAATTTTCTGTGTGCCCCCTTCATTTGCCATCAGTTCAGTTAAAAGAACATATGACAACACAACACATGAACAGTCCAAAGAAATATGACAATTCCCATAGGATAAAATACAAAAACTTATATAGACTACAGGTGTATTTTATAAGTTGCACAAAATGCTGCAATTTTCAGCTTTCACTATATACCTACATTAAATTCCAATATTAATAAGTGAGAGAGGTTTTCTATGTGGAACAATTTTAAAAATGAACTAAGATCGTCAGCGCTGTCTCATGGAGGATCAGACGAATTACTGAGCTGTGGTTCAGCTCTGATTGCTACAGCTGCGCAGTATGGGTAGGAAGTCTCTTAAGATGTAAAAAAATCAATGATATTATTTTATAAATAAAAACCAGTGTACCCTGTTTTTGACATTTTTACTGAAAATCATTCCAACCCAAGGTCAAGCATGATCTTAGCTTAGCCAGTAACCTAAATTAAAAATGTAAATAATATAATTTTACATTAGCAAACATATGTTATCAAACAAGTGTATAAGTACTTAAAAATGTCACATGGTTGAGATGTTTTTGTTAATTTGGAATTCTGTTATTTTATATATATATAGGATTATATTTTTGTGTTTGTATCTTATTTAATATATTGCAATTGGCTTTTGAATTGAAATATATTTGGAACTCTTCTTTCGAATTATTTTTTTCTCCTTTTCTTTCGTATTCCTGGATTTCCAGAGTTTCCTCAAGTTTTCCATATTCATGATCACTCACCAGAATATGTTCGGCAAACATGGATCTTTGTGTGGTTATGTTATTTGAATTTATCACATGAATATGTTGTTAGAAGCGACATTCATTCAGAGGACAACCTTTAACACCTATACCGAAACGCCCGCTCTTACAGACCTCAGGGAAATTTCACTCGTTGATATTGGCAGCACTGCTAAATCGCTGGTGCTATCCCTCTCAATACCTTCCTCCCTCACCTTCCCCTCGACCTGTTGGTAAAGTTTTTTTCTCAGTTTGAGTGATTCTTCCGTACTTGACTTCCCAATTTTCAATTAGTGCCAGTCTCAGAGACCGCAGGTTTCGGTTTCTGTTAGTCTGTTTTCCATTGTTTCTTATGCGGAAGTCTCACAGACCGCAGAGGGTTTCGATTTATTTGCTGTCCATTATTTTATATGGGGGTCTCACAGATCGAGGGTTTCGGTTAACTTTCCACAGTGAGGGTTTCGGTACAGGTGTTAATACATAAATTTGTTAATCCTATCAGACAAGTGGTGAATTATCAAAATGCACCAGCATATAAAATATATGTAAATACCTGAACAGAGAGTAGCTACTCTTCCCGTTTATCCGGCGATCAAATTTACTTGTGATTTACATAAGTGTGATTTGAACCTGGGGCTTTAAAGGTCGTTAAAACTTACAGACCACTTATTAAGACCAGAGCTCCACACGTTACCTCTTTGGCATAAGAATAAATATAGTACAAAATAGGGGTGGGCGAGTAGTAGATTTTGAAGTCGAGTCGAGTATTAAGCCAAATACTCGAGTATCGAGTCGAGTCGAGTAGTTGTTTGTGAAAAATAGAGGTCTGCGGGTACCCGAAAATTCAGGTAGCTTCGGGTAATTATGTGAACCCGAGTGGTCGGGCGGGTTCGACATGTCTCGGACTTTGTTCGGGTGGGTTTTTAATACACATCGGGTCGGGCCGGTACCTACTACCCGAAAGAAATCGGGTTGAAGATACCCGACATACTACCCAAAAGAAACCCGAAACTTTAAAAATGTTCAACAATAATTAATTTGCGCAAAGCTGTTGTCTTACAACATCCACGCAATATAACAACATAAGGCACAAAGACGGTCGCAATTGCGATGTCAAACTTAGAAGCAATATTTCACTGTACGTCTCACTCAGACAACCAGCCGTCTCCTTGCCAGTTCAAAATTATCGTATTCTCGTATCCTCCTTTTGACGCAATGAAATAGTCGTACCAGCCGAGCTTGTGATACGAGAGGTCTTTTTGAGAAGATAATTAATTGTTGCGATCTATTTTTGGACACGTTTAACCGGAAGAGTGTGTCCTTCCCACGAAAAAAATACACAAACAATAATCCCTGAAGTGATAAGGAAAGGAAATTGACAGGTGAAAAGAAATATTATCTCCAATTGGAATTCGGAAAGTTCCTGCTTTATTTAGTTAACCTTGAAGAACCACAAAAACACATCAGTCCATTGTTTAATCGTAGATTTTCTCTTGAATGGCAAGAGATAGAAGTTTTATTTTTGTCTTTTGATTTATAAAAATTAGACAAAAAATATGAGCCCTCATATGTGGTTGTAGGAAAAGTGGTTTGGGTTTTCGCATTTCGTAGTAGGGAATCTTTATCTCCTAATTATCTCTCTAGCTCAGACACACGCACGCACGCAGATACTGTAACAGCGGACTGGCGGACAGGCTTGATAAGTAAACAAACTCCCCCACTCCCCCCTTCCCACTGATAAGGAGAATGAGGCAGCTGTTTTTTCAATCTCTCTCTCTCTCTCTCTCTCTCTCTCTCTCTCTCTCTCTCTCTCTCTTTCCTTCCTTCCTCTATTCTGACATAATTTCTGGTTTCTGCCTCTTCCATATTTCTTGAACCAACTATTATTTTTTTCACTGAAGTTTTAGAATAGAACTAATTTTATGATGAAAATAAATTATTGTTGAATATTGTTGTTATAAAATATAAATACCATTTCATTTATATTTTCTGAAATAATAAGTTTAGTCATGAATATGAATATCTATTGACTGTATAGACGCAAGTAATAAGTTGGTGAATGATATGTTAGATTTTTACTTTATGTTAATATTGCTTGGTAGGCCCATCAAAATTTAATTAATTCAGTATTTTGCTGGCAAATGATACCCTAAGCCGACCTGAATTTCAACTAAAATACCCGAACCCGACCCGAGTTTTTTTCAACTTGCATACCTGAACCCGACCCGACCCAATTTTTTTTAACTTATATACTCGAACCCGACCCAACCCGAATTTTTTTCCACTTATAATATCCGGACCCGACCCGAAAATTGATGGTAATCCACTACCCGACCCGAACCCGACCCGGCTTGAAAAATCACTACCCGCAGACCTCTAGTGAAAAATATTCAAGTCTTTGAATTACAGTAACAGTAAACTCCCGATTATCCGCGGTGCAGATTATCCGCGCGTGCTACGAAAAGCGAGAAAATACGTACAGTATTTATAAAAAAAATTAGACTGAACTGACAAGTTTTTTGCACATAAAACGCGCGAAGGCTTTCTCCGTCTACCGTAACGCGAAGATGTTTTTTGTTTACCGCGACGCGAAGATGATTTTCATCTACCGTGACGACCATATTCGTCTACCGCGACGTCCATAATCGTCTAACGCGACGACCATATTCGTCTACCGCGGCGTCTACCACAACGACGATACTTGATCGTCTAGCGCATCGATGAACTTTGCCTACCACTACATCCATATTCATGTATCCCGACGACGATACTCGTCTACCTTGACAACGATATCCTTCTACCAGGTCGACGATTTTCGTCTACTGCGACGCGACAAAAACATGTGTCTACCGCGACAACGATATTTTTCTATCACAATGACGATATTCGTTTACCGCGACGTCCATATTCGTCCATTGTGACACGATACTCGCCTACCGCGACGTTATAGGATATCCCCCCCCCCCGAAATTAAATCTGACTGTATTAAATAAACTGATTTTTAATGTTGAAATTGTTTTAGCGAATTTCCTTAGAAATAGCTATTGCCATCGTTTTAACAGAACAGAATGGACAAAAAATATCCGTTCAGGGTAACCACAGCAATCATATTAATATTTATATTAATTGACAGCTTTTTATGTGTACTTTCTGGATATGAAGTGAGTTTATTGTTAAAATGCATTTTTACCTGCAAAATCACAATTTGTTTCAAAATTTAACATGGGCTTATATGGGAAATAGAATTTTCATTTTTTGATTGTCTGTAAGCACGATAACTCTCGTCAATATACTCCGATTGCAACAAAATTTGGTACAGACATGTAAAACTAGATTCTCTTGGACGAGTTCGTAACCAGCCAGATCGACATATCTTAAGTGAGGTAAAGGCTCCGTTTTACCCCCCAAAAATGGGTTTTTTGAGTTTTTCAAATTGAAAAATTATATTTATCCAATTATTGTTTGCACCATTGGATTTAGCTCGAAAAACTAAACAATTTGGTATCTTAAATCATTCCTCTAAGTCCGTTGGTCTCCGTGTTCTCATTTTTCCCCCTACTTTTATAGTATCAGGGCAGCAGAATGTTGGCTTAGTCAATTTCCTATTAACTCTCTACTGAGGTTTTCAAGGAATCGCTTTGGGTAATTTCTTAGTTTATCAATGTATTTAATAGAATTTTGGTTTTTAAACTATTTTATGTTAATATAATTTAAAAATAAACATTCTTGCCTACTTCATTATATGAAATCTTTGTTTTTTCATCTAAGTCATTTATCAATTTTTTTTACAAAGATTTTGTATAACAAGCTATAATAGCTATAATTTTAATATATAAATATATCACTTGTTTATTTTTCTTTTTTTCGTAATATTGGATTAATTACTGGATATTTTGTAATTGGAAATTCGCTGAGTACGCAGGTTTGCTGCGACGGGGTGTTTCTCTTTTATTCTCTCCCATTTTCAACATTTGCGGGTTATCCGCAATTTTTGTTATCCGCGGGAGTCGTGCCACCCAATTCCGCGGATAATCGGGAGTTTACTGTATTTAAAATCTTTCTTAAATTTAACTTATAAAATTGGTCTACTTTATTTAAGCTAATCTTTTTAAATTTTTCTTGGAAAAACAAAACTCTGATATTCTAATACCCCTACACTGCATAAACTCTACTTTTAAATGAACAAGTTGACTATGCTAAATCACTCAAAATAACAAATCACTTAATGTAACTAGATCACAAAATACATTTATGTAGAATATGCATAGTTGTAAAATTTAAGCAGTAATAAGATTTAATTACTAGCGTATTATTTCAAAAATCAAAAACAGGTTTATATTTTCCTTAAAAATAACTGTTGGCCCTAATTAAAACCTTAGCCAAGAAATAGTGGAACAAAGAATTAAATACCCCGTTGCAGCAGACCTAAATACTGAACGAATTTCAAAAAAGAGCATAATTCAAACCAACATAGCGAAATTTGACATGTTTTTGTAATCTCCATAAGAATAACATGGGGAATGAGTATGCAGGTTTGCTGCAACAGGTATGTTAAAACTGGTTGGTTTTAATTCATTATTTAGTAGATCTTAACTAGAAGAAGCTATATACAAAGTTTCATCGAGAAATATTAAAAAATAAGGAAGATATAGCATTTTTTGATTTCCCACAAGGATAACATGGTAGATACATTAGATACATTAGCTGAAATGGCGACCTACCCAGGTAGGTATTTTAAGCCAAGTATGAATGACAGATGAGTGAAGGATGATTGTGGCGCGATCTTGTAGTCTTGTTACTGACTAAGGCCGACATATTCCTTAGACAGGACTGTTAATTAATAGCCCAACATGGTGAATGAGTATGCAGGTTTGCTGCCACAAAAATGGAAATTTCGGGGATTTTTAGACTAATATAGATTAGATCTCATCTAGATGAAGCCACAAACCAAGTTTTATTAAGATATGTTGAGAAATAAGCGAGATAAAGAATTTCACTTATTCCCCTTAAGGTTAACATTAGGACAACGTACTGTGTTTACCACTTTCAATATCTCGGTAACCAATGGACATAGAGCAATGATTCAAGATACTAAATTGTTTGTTTTTTTTGAGCTGAATTCAATGGTGCCAACAAAAATTTGATTAATTAGCGAATTTCCCCTATAGGGAAGAAGCTATTACCGTAGGTCTCATGGTAAGACCTAAGCCCCAGACCATGATAACTTTTCGTTTTGCAACCCCCAGAAGCAAAAAACACCATTCGTTCGAATTTTTAGATATATATATCTATATATATATGTGTCTGTTAGATCGATAGCGGCCGTAAAAATGGTCCGATCTTGATGAAATTTGGTACAGACATGTAAAGTGGTAATCGATTGGACGAGTTCGTGAACCAGCCCGATCGGACCACCGGAAGGGGGGGTAAAGGGGGATAAACCCCCTCAAAAATGGGTTTTTTGAGCTTTTTACATAGAAAAATAAAATTTATCAAATTTCTGTTGGCACCATTGAATTCAGCTCAAAAAAACAAACAATTTAGTATCTTGAATCACTGCTCTATGTCCATTAGTTACCAAGATATTGAAAGTGGTAAACACAGTACGTTGTCCCAATGTTAACCTTTTGGGAAATAAGTAAAATTCTATTTCTCGTTTATTTCTCAACATATCTTGATACAACTTGGTAAATGGCTTCTTCTAGTTCAGATCTACTAAATATTGAATTAAAACCAACCAGTTTAAACATACCTGTAGCAGCAAACCTGCATACTCATTCCCCATGTTAATCTTATGGAGCTTACAAAAACATGACAAATCTCGCTATGTTAGATTACAATATATTGTTTTGCATTTGAAATTCGCTGAGTATGCAGGTCTGCTGCAATGGGGGTATTTTATTTTTCTATGTAAAAAACTCAAAAAACCCTTTTTTGGGGGGGTTTATCCCCCTTTACCCCCCCTTCCGATGGTCCGATTGGACTGGCTTACAAACCTGTCCAATTGATTACCACTTTATATGTCTGTACCAAATTTCATTAAGATCGGATCATATTTACAGCCGCTATCGGGCCCACACACACACACATATATATGTGTGTATATGTATATATATATATATATATATATATATATATATATATATATATATATATATACAAACAAAAATACACAACTTGTCCATGTAAGAAAACCTTAATCACGAAACTTCTCTCACATTAGCTGCTGAACTAGGAACCGCCCTTCTGTGTGAAAACAACACACTTAAACAAAAAATACATGAAATACAGTCAAGAAAATCAATACATGAATTAGAACTAGAAGATACCATGGAGAACACAAAAAGTATAATTAACGACCACCTTGAAGAAAATAATCAGCTAAAAAATGAAATTGCATTCTTGGGCGAAAAGCTTGAAAATGAGAAAAAGATAAGAGATGATTTAATTCGACAAGCAGAATACGAGAAAACTTACCTCGAAGACCAGTTAAATAATTTTATATCACTCAACTCTCAACTGAAAGACAGAATAGACCTAATTGAAGATTCCCTAAAAAATAAGTGTATGGAAAATGAATCACTTAAAAGCAAAAATGAGAAAATCTTTCTTTCTAATGCTAAACTGAAAAATGAGATGGCAAGAATAAATGAGGTAGCTACCAAAGCAAAGTGGGAAAATGAAAAAGCCTGTGCAAAATTGAAAGAACAAGAAACTGCAGTTACATCATTTTAAAAAAATTCCATAACCAATACTTCTCAATCCCCCTCAAAACTACATCAAGCAAAAAAACCAACATCAAGTAACCGTTTAGAGGAAATAAGTGAATACACAAACTGGAATTTACAGTACAGGCACGGACATTCTCAAGAACTACCACAATCAACTCACTCATCACCACCAAAAATCAGACAAAACAAGAGAACCATCCCCAGTTTTGCATTGCAGGTAGTAAAAAGTAAAGAACTTGCTATCCCACAAATCCAAAATATAAATGTAATAACAAACCTAACAGAACACAAAACAGGAGAAAATGGGAACAAAACACTCTGGACAAACAAAAGTAATAAAATCAAGCAGAACAAATCCCCACCATTGAACGTTAAAATAAAGGATATGGATGAAACCTATAGTGACTTCTTTGCAACATTACAACTTCAAAGAGAACAGCGAGCTTTCTGACGTCGGTGGATCCATGTCAGAGTCATCGAATCAATCACAGGAAACTCTGTCCCTGACAACCACACTTAACCTAACCAATCTTGCCAGCAAACTCAAAACACAGTTTTTTTTAGACAGTGCCAAGATGACCACAACCAAAATAAAAATAAAGGATACACATAAAACATCAGAAAGTCATCAAACGCAAGCCCTTTAAAAATATGTCATCAAAACATAAGAGGCCTATCTAAAAAAATAAATCGGCTAAATCACCTATTAAGTGAAATATGCCCCGACTTTGTAGTTTTAACAGAACATGGCCTTAAACAAAGTAATATTGAAAACACAAAACTTGAGGGCTTTACACTTGTGTCTGAGTACTGCAGAAAAGAACATAAATTAGGGGGAGTAGCTATTTACTGTAACGACTCCCTGATAAACAACACTAAGAAAATTGACATAACTAACCACTGTGAAGAACTACTATTTGAGGCTGCAATGGTACACATTACAATCAAAGGGAAACATTTTCATCTCCTTGGTGTCTACCGACCCCCTGGTGTTAACACTCAGGCTAGCTTGGACATCCTATCAAACATCCTGGACCATTGTCAAGCTCATAATAAGACATTAATTCTGATAGGAGACATAAATATTGACGGATTAAAACCCGAGTACCATGACAGTCTAATCCTTGAAAATGAGCTGGCAACACATAACCTGAGAAGGCTTCCTCTCCCACCAACTCGCATTACACTTGACTCAAGTACATCAATTGACTGCATATGTACCAATATTTCAGACCATGACCTAAGTACAAAAATCTTACAAACAGGACTATCAGATCATACAGTTCAAATGTGCAGCCTGACGTTTAGTAAAAATAATACCACTACACAAACTCCAAGACGACAAATGGGAAGGAAAAACCTTGACCAACTGATATCCCTGCTTTCCATAAAAAACTGGGATACTGTCTACAATGCTGAAGATGCAGAATCAGACTTTAATTTATTTGAAGGAGTGCTGCAAACTGCCTTAGATATAACTTGCCCACTAAGAAAGAACAAAAATAAAATAAAGGGTAAACCTATTAACTATTATCAGGGCCCCAAGTCTGCACACCACACGGGCCCTCTGTGGGGTCAGGGAGGTATGGAGGAACCCCTAGTGAAAGGGGGGGTGCGGGGGTTCTCCCCCGGAAAATTTTCGAAAATTAGATCTCTCAACTCGCGTTTTTAGGCAGTCTAAAGGTGGAACAACATACAAATAGGAACCACAGGAATCCGGACCAATTGAGGCTGAATGGTCGGTCGGTTTAGAAAATAGTCCGATTTAGAAAATACTCTGATTAAAAATTACTGCTATCAGTGATGCCGCACTATTGGTATTTCAAGACATTCGTCTCTTTCCCATAGCTTATTCCGCGTTTGTTCCAGTCACGATCTTCACGATCAATGTGCATAATTGTTTTTACGCCACCTGCGTTAATTGCAAAATATGTTGTACTCTTGTTGTTTACCATCGTGGATAATTTCATCATAACGTATTTAAGTTGTTGTCAATATATATACGTGAGGGAGGTATGAGTCAGTCACGCTCACTATTCGCTGACCGCCACCGCCTTAGTGTACAATCAGTCGCAAATACAATAGTATAACTGGCACCAAATCTTAAAATGTTAATCAATAAGATTGACATTAATCTTATGGACGGCGTGGGCCTTAAGATTTGGCACCAATAATACAGACAGACAAAACAATCGTTTCTGCCTTAACTAAAACTGTACAGTATTATCAAAGTAATTTTCGTGATAAAGCTGGGCATTTTATTTTTTGACATGTGGGCCTAAATTTATTTTCAAGAAGTCGATACCAATATTTCCTCAATCTGAAAAATTGTGAACCCGGGAGGGGCTCATCCCGGGCCCCTCCGGAGCCCGGGCCCCAAGTTACAGACTTGGCTGACATGGCCTCTCGGCGGCCCTGACTATTATGACCAAGAATCAGCTGAGCTCAAAGCTGCCTACTTACGGGCCCTGAAAACCTATGAATTGAGTGGAAGGCCAGAAGACAAAGCAACAATGATAAACACAAAAAAGACATATGACAACAAACTAAGGACACTGCAACAAAATGCTAATGCACAGAAAATTATTACATCAAACAATAAATCAAAAGCTGTATGGGATCTAATAAACACGGAAAGACAAGCCAAACAACCTAGCCAAATTTGCCATAAGCTCAACATCAACAACACAATTATTGATGATCCTTCTCAGGTAGATGATCAATTCAACACCTATTTTACTCAGATAGCAGAAGAGACGGTGCAACAAAACAATAAACAATTGGAAGGCTACGGGCTGGAAGAAGAACAAAGCCCTTTAAACATACCCTTAACTCAAGCATTTCATCTGACTCCCACAACATCGAAAGAAGTAAATCAAATAATACATAGCCTAAAGAACAAATCCTCCAATATTTCCTCAATCTGAAAAATTGTGAACCCGGGAGGGGCTCATCCCGGGCCCCTCCGGAGCCCGGGCCCCAAGTTTCAGACTTGGCTGACATGGCCTCTCGGCGGCCCTGACTATTATGACCAAGAATCAGCTGAGCTCAAAGCTGCCTACTTACGGGCCCTGAAAACCTATGAATTGAGTGGAAGGCCAGAAGACAAAGCAACAATGATAAACACAAAAAAGACATATGACAACAAACTAAGGACACTGCAACAAAATGCTAATGCACAGAAAATTATTACATCAAACAATAAATCAAAAGCTGTATGGGATCTAATAAACACGGAAAGACAAGCCAAACAACCTAGCCAAAACTGCCATAAGCTCAACATCAACACAATTATTGATGATCCTCCTCAGGTAGATGATCAATTCAACACCTATTTTACTCAGATAGCAGAAGAGACGGTGCAACAAAATAATAAACAATTGGAAGGCTACGGGCTGGAAGAAGAACAAAGCCCTTTAAACATACCCTTAACTCAAGCATTTCATCTGACTCCAACAACATCGAAAGAAGTAAATCAAATAATACATAGCCTAAAGAACAAATCCTCCAGTGGCATAGACGAATTCTCATCAAAAACCGTAAAGTATTGTGCAGAAGAACTATCTAACCCTCTAGCATCTATCATAAATAAATCTTTCTCCTTAGGGCAGTTCCCAACCAAGCTGAAGGTCTCCAAGGTATATCCCAAACACAAGAAAGGGCCAAAAACTGATCTAAAAAATTACAGACCCATATCATTGATCTCAACCTTTTCTAAAATTATAGAAAAAATAGTGCTAAAAAGGTTAATGACCCACCTCAAACAACAAGCTTTAATTACTGACTGTCAACACGGATTCCAAAAGGGAAAATCAACTACTTCTGCAATCATAAGCCTTGTTGAGTCTGTCATTGACAGCATTGATAAAGGACAATTTGTGACAGCCTTATTCTTAGACTACAGCAAGGCTTTCGATTGTTTAGGACATGACCTGATCTCTAGAAAACTTACAACCTTGGGAGTAAGAGGCTTAGAAAACAAATGGTTTGTCAGCTACCTAAAAGGGAGATCCCAAGTTGTGGATATCCAACATACTACATTAGGCCTCACTACTACGTTCAGATCAGATCCTAAACCAATCACAAGGGGAGTCCCTCAGGGATCCGTGCTGGGACCTGTTCTGTTCATTTTGTTTACTAACGACTTCCCAGCTCTAATTCAAAATTACAATAGCAGCTGCATAATGTATGCAGACGATACAACTCTCCTTCTAACAAATGACTCAACTCAAGAATTGTATGACAACTCTGCTGCATCTCTACAAAAAGCCATAGACTGCAGTAAACAAAATGACTTGGCAATAAACCCTGACAAGACAACACAAGTACATTTTAGCAGGAAAAGAGATCTGCCCACTAGTATCCCCAAAATAACAGAAGCCAACCAGATTAAATTTCTAGGATTAACTCTAGACAAAGATCTTACATGGACAGATCATGTAAATAACATCTGCAGTAAAATTAGCACTGGTGTCTATGTTGTTAGACGCATCAAATGGGTTGGCACGCTGGAAGCAGCAAAAATGGCCTACTATGCGCTAATAGAATCTCATATTAGATACGGCCTTACAATCTGGGGAAGCTCCGCGGGAAATCTCAAGAGAATACTTGTACTGCAAAAGAAGGCTATAAGGACCATTGCAAACTTGAAGCCACGGGAAAGTTGTCGACAAGCCTATCAGACCTTGGGCATACTCACAGTACCTGCACTGTACATCTACGAAGCAATTTTATATGTTGACAAACTAAACCTGCAAACTCACATGGACCTTCATTACTACCCCACACGCCATGCCTCCAGATTCATCCTACCTCAACATAGAACAGCCCTCTACGAGAAAAAACCATCATACAAAGGCCAAAAGCTGAAAAACCTCCTTCCTGACCACCTACGGAACCTGACTGGCAACAAACTGAAGAGCTCACTTCAAGAATTCCTGCTGAAGAATCCTGTATACACCATAGAAGAATTCCTGGAAGCTATGAACAATATCACTCCTTGAGTTTACTTATTGTGATTTGACATATTACTGTTCTTAATGTTCATGTAATAAATAAATATAAATAAAAAATAAATAAATATATATATATAAATAAATATATATATATATATAAAAATACAGAAGATCGACTAGCTGATCAACACGGTTTTACCAATGGAAAAAATAGAAAAAACTACCTTGGATTCATGATTTAATTTTAAGGTTGCCATGACAAGTACATGAGCTTCCCTATACTTTAACATTGAAACTTTGATGTATCATAGGGCGTAGCCCTGAGGGAATTTTTAAAAATCCTTTCTTAGTGGGTGCCTATGCCCTGAGAGGAACATTCATGCAAAGTTTCAAAGTGGTATTTGACAAATATATAGTAGAATAGATAGATATACAAATTCGAACAAATGGTGTTTTTTTGCTTCTGGTGGCCCCAAAACAAAAAGTTATCATGGTCTCGGGCTTAGGTCTTACCATGAGACCTATGGTAATAGCTTCTTCCCTACAGGGGAAATTCGCTAAAACATCAGGGAGGAGAGCCATGCCCAGTTATTTGTTTACTTCTCTACACCCAACCCCACCCCCTTGCCTAACTGCTGATCTATTGTTTTTTGACATCCAATCACTTGAGCAGAGTGACACAGCTGCGACCAGTTAAGAATAAGATATCCCCCCAATACAAAAATTGCAAAACCTTAACTAATTGTTTTATGAAGTCCACTTTACCAATGAAGTCCACAATTTTCTTCTCATTTTTATGAGTCAAATGAGATAGAAATGAAGGCTAAATATCATTCAAAAGATTAAATATGATTATAAATTTGAAGATGTTAAGTGTAAGGTCAGAGCTAAATATAGCTGTAAGGATTCAATTTCCGAATTTCCGAATTCGGAAACATCTCTCAGAATCTGGTATTTATATATAACTGTCAAAATCCATTCTTCTATGAGTGATGAAATATTTTCGAGGTTATTGTTATGAAAAACTCGTGGATGGCTGCGAAAAACGATAGCGCATATCTGTCGGTCGCGGATAAGCGGCAGATGTAGCTTTTCAAAACTCGCGATCTGCCGTGAAATACGATCGCGCGTATTTGCCGATCGCCGAAAATCGGCAAATGTAGCCTTGCAAAAGTCGCGATCAGCCGCGAAAAACGATCGCGTGTATTTACCGATCGTAATGAACTAAATGCGACTTTGCGAAACCAGCGATCAGCCATAAAAAACGGTCCCGCGTATTTGCCTGCCACAAATGAACAGAAAATGCTGCTTATTGTGAAACTAGCGAGCGGCCGCGATAAAAAATCTGCCAATTGCTGATACACGGCATAGGGTGAGTGCACCAGTGAATGACCGGTTAAGGACGATGTCTCATGTTAATTTGCCATTACTCCCTTATTTCATAGTCACAGTTATACATTTTACTACAGAAAGTTAATTTATTCTTTAAGGATTAATCAATATTAGTTAAATTCATTACTTTAATGAGAATACTGGTTGCAATCTTAATTAAAAGGCAACTATGTCAATGCTCTAATAAATGACCGGGACTGCACCAGTGAACGACTGATCTTGCACCAGTGAATGACCGGTCTCTTTTGGCTGAATGACTGTCAAAAAATTGAAAAATCAGCTGACAACAATAATTAAGAATAATTCAGCTGAGAATATAGATCATAGCTAGTAAATGACCGATCTCGTTCCAGTGAATGACCGCTAAGTTTTTCCCCGGTCATTCACTGGTTTTTGTCCTAGTTACGTTTCAATTCATGACCGCCCTCAGTAATAATTTATCATAACATGCACAGCAATAAAATTTATTTTAAATTGTAGGATCGTATGTTAAATATTATTTAATTGCAACGCATTTTTGAAAGTACCTGGTGGACCGAGCCTTGCTCGGTGTTATTTCATGTTTACCAGTTCATCCAGTTACTATAAAATATTTCAATGTCATAACATTTATCAATGTAAACCTTTTTTATTGCTCCGTGGACTCTTCATCCCACCTGCTGAATTTTCCCTTGATAGCTGTAGATTCCAAACAGCTGTTACGATTACTTCATTTGTTTACACTTTCCTTGTTTAGGTTCGTTGCTATCACGGCAACCCATAAGGCCAATGTTAAAATTTTACAACTTAAAAAATCGATTTATTACGTTATTAGATTTTCTCTGGCCAAGTAATCTGCGTAAAAGACGTTTTTGA
Organism: Flexamia atlantica; assembly: GCA_035578135.1. Taxonomy (NCBI): domain Eukaryota; kingdom Metazoa; phylum Arthropoda; class Insecta; order Hemiptera; family Cicadellidae; genus Flexamia; species Flexamia atlantica. The sequence continues at coordinate 18,823,756 of JAQJVK010000016.1, read as the reverse complement.
GTCATAAATTACTTATTTCCAGTCTTTGAAGGAAATCCTCGGAGCCCTTTTTGAGATAAATGTGCAAGCATACAAGCATACAAGCAAGCAGGCACGATAACATTACTCATATAAGAGTATAGGATAATCATCAAATGCAGAATGATTGTAAATCTAGGTAAGCCTTGCAGGGATAGTCACTATAGCAGGAAGCATCAAAGTCGAATATAGTGGACACTTAATATTAAATATGTTTAAAAAGTATTTTTTACTCCAACAATTTTAACCATTGGCAGATAATTGGTGAATAATATTCCAAGGCTGGTTTTGCGCTTACTTTTTATTAGCTAGCCCAAAGAATATGCTTAATACCGGGCTTTTTAAGCAAAACAGTCATTCACTGGGGGGTGGTCATTCACTGGTGCACCCACCCTATGTAGCTTTGCGTAACTCGCGAACGGCTGTAAAATATGATCGCACAAACTAAATTTGACTGCCGCGTAAACGGCGCGAGTACCTAACTACTCGACTCGACCTCGAGTAGTAGCAACTACTCGAGTAATTACTCGACTGTCGAGTACTCGCCCACCCCTAGTACAAAACATATGAATTCAATCCGAAAAGTGATCTTTAAAAAAATGCCAACTTACCTGCGTAACAACTTTGGCTGCACCGAATTGTATTCGAGCCTTGCCCTTGACCAACGTTGCCGCGATCTGCATGATGACAGCTTCAACCGTGTAGGCCGAACTCCAGCCCTGCTTGGTCAACAGTTCCATGCAGATAGCACCTCCCATCTGATGACAGAAACCATTATGTTCTCTGATTCCAAGAATTTTTGGTTAAATCTTCAAAATTTAACAAGACCTGGTGTTCTCAAAATTTAAAATGATCTTTTCAAAAGATCTAATAAATAGTTGGAGAACATATTTTCAGTTAAGGTATTTACAGATTGAGATCATTACCAGTCGACATTGGATCAAACTCGATCCACTTAGTTTACAAATTAACATATAGTCATGGTTTAAAATCCATGACCTTTATGTCTTAAAATTTTTTTTTTGTTTCATTCTCAGTTATTAGTATTAACCCTAGAAAGGTATCGTACGTAATTTTGACGTGTGCGGAAGTGTTTTTTTTGTCCAATTTTGCAATCAAATGACCTTGAACCCTGTACCGTCAGCAGTGCTTTTCCCGCTACAGGTTTGATTTAATATGACCGTATTATAGCTGTTCTTAATGTATTTCCAAATTTAATTGAAAAAATACGTCAAATTTACGTACGATACCTACAACAGCAAAATGTGCTTTTCAATGGACTCTTATGGAGCTTATTCCCAAAAATTAAAATGGAGCTAAAGACATAATGTAAGTTTATTATATAGTAAATAATATTGTCAATGTTTTCTTGTATTTGGGTGCCTTCTTAAAAAAAAATATTTCATCAAACATATTTTAATTTTTAACCACAGAGTAAAATTTACGTATCGATACCTTTAGCGTATTTTTGAATAACGATACCTTTCTGGGGTTAACTATGTTTTCATTCCCACTTAGTCAAATTAAGATTATTTTTAATGTATTTTAAGATAAAAACTTAAGTTGTGTATAACTATCCTCATTTTCAAAATCTAAACAACTGCAAGATTGAATTATGTTTTATTTTCCTCCTAAAATAATAGTTATTAAAAGCTTAGCCATGGAAATGTTGACAAAAGAAATAAAGGCATGAAGTTAGATTGCAATGTTTGTTTACGTTTCAAGGCCACCCCACCCCCTGCCCGTCCTGTTATTCGGTGCCAAGTTACACGACTAGCAGTGATTAGATAAGAAAGAGATAATAACCCCCCAATACAAAAATATCATAACCTAAACTACCAATCGTATGAGAAAAAAGATGTATCATATTTTTCTTCTAATTTTTACAAATCAAATGCGACAAAAATGAAAGCTGTGCGATACTCCATTCCAGAGATAAAAGACGATTAAAAATAAGATAAGTTGTATGAATGCGTCTTGAGTCAGAGCTAAATATAGCTGTGTTTCCTGTTTTTCCAAATCCCGAGAAATAGTTTTTTATTGAAACCTGTCAACATCCTTTCCTTATCAGTTGAAATATTGTTGTTAAGCGGCGACAGATATTTTTTATCACTGATAAAAACCAGTGATAGTAGGCTTGTGACTTTCACGTTATTGATCGACACACGAGCGTGATTTCTTTTAATAATAATTACTACGCGAACAATTTCGGCAGTTTCAAAGGATTTGAATCTCGAAACTCGCCGATCGATTCTCAAATCCAAATCTTTTCTAAAGATTCGGTGAATTCGAGAATCGAGATTCGGATTCGACACATCCCTAGTGAGGACTGTAGGCTATTAACTTCCAGTTTTCAGCCCTTGTTATTTTCTGTATCATTCAATTTATTATCATTTATTTTTAATGCATGTTCACGAAAATCGTACACCTTTAACAAATAGCCTAAAAGGTGAAGTTTGTAAAATGCCCCAAATGTGATTTAAAATGTGATTTGTGGGCAAGCATGGCCTACCGAGTTGCTGTCTTTATAAATTAAAATTAGATGTAGGGGAGAATGGGGTAATAAGAAACAGGGGTAATAAGAGACTTTTTTATTGTGATTTTATTATTAGATATAAAATTATAAAATAAATAATTTTAAGAACTTTGGAATCTCTTTTAAATCATCCAGAAAAATTATTAGAAAATAAAAATTAAAAAAAAATGTTAGGTTTAAAATTAATCCTACCAAAAACTTTACCAACCTAAAGTCATGTTTTTCTGAACATTTTTATTTTTCTCTCTTAGCTGTTTGCAATTTTTCTCAGTATTATAACTGACTTATTTGATAGGTTAATAGACCTTTCTAAAAATATTTTTGTTTTAATGTTTAGCTTGTTATTTATATATTTTATAACCCACGTTTCTTATTACCCCGTTTTGCAAAAATGCTGGGGTCATAAGAAACATGAACAGTTTATCATTAATAATTGAAATACATGTAATATTGTCAGTGCTTTTTGGTTATTTAATTCATTTTAACTTGTTTTCACTGTTTAACATCCTGTTTCTTATTACCACATTTGAAAAAGTCTAATTAAAGGGGGGGTCTAATTAGTTAGCCTAATTAGGGTAGGCCCTAACTATTTTTAGGTAAAAAGGTGTGCTTTTCTGACAGAAGGTTAGGCCTATAATCAGGGTTCAAGCTGGGAAAAAATTTCTGTGAGCAAAAATGCTACAAGCTCTTTGAGACTTGTAGCAAAATTATTTTCCTTTTAGCATTTTTATCGCATGTCATTATTATTTGTTTTATTAGTAACAGTACTAGTATTGAAGGGACCCAAAAGCTTGTACATCTTCAACTTCATTGGGTTTACTTCTCTTGATAACAAACTTATCCATTAATGGAAATAAGGCATACTAAACAAAACATCTAATATGTGGAATGATATGGTACACGTCATCAAACCAAAACAACTTAATCGAACAACATAACCTCAAACTATATTTCGCATCACCATTTTCGAGACGTCTGTTTTCGCCAGTATTGCCAGACTGGCCATGAGATTTACCCACCGTGAGTTTCGGAAATCGCCGGTTTTACACGGCAGTATCTTTTAAAATCCCCGCATAATCCACGGCAACGTTTCTTGCCCCTTAATAGGGTATTCATATCTTGAAACTAAAATTATCAAATTACTATATTGATTATTCGACTCCATATCCTTCCAAGCGTTGGTGAACTAGCCCTCCACATTATCACATTCGCCATCGCTCGGCTAGACTCGGCGACTCGGCCGCTACAGAGTGCACGCCAACTGCTTTTTAGCACAGAGAACGTATAGAACGTTTATACGTTCTCTGTGTCTACCTATACTCTTCTTTTTGACTGTGGATCTTGATGATGCGGCATCTGATAGAGGGTTACGTTGCAGACTACATTCCATAACTAACTCTTATTTTATTTTAAAATACAAAAATAATTTGTGGAAGTAAATGGACTTTTATTGTGATTTGTATTGGTTAAAACTAGAGGTGTGCGGATAGTGAATTTTTGGATCGGATCGGATTCGGATCGGATAGCTTATGTTCGGATCGGTTTCGGATCGGATAACAACAGGTTCGGATCGGATAATACCGGATTCGGATATTTACGGCGCGGCGTAATGAGCAGATCTAAATTTTCTCATAAGCCTAAGGTAATTGCAAGGAACTACCATATTATCCTAATGTGTAAGGTAAGATTTGCCTTGATAGGGTTGTGGTATTGATTGTTGTGATATATTGTTTCCAATATAGGCCAAATGTCAATTATTAAAGTATGCAAAGGATCATCTAAATATCTGTTAAGAATTTAGAAATTCATTGATTCCCCTTAAGCATAGGTAGTATATAATTGAATAAGCTTATTAGGCCTAAATCAATTTCATGATTTGCAACTTAAAAAATCCTTTTTCAATGCAACCTAAATTTGTCCACTATTGGGCCTCTGTCTTTTTTGTTCTTTTCCTTATTTGATCAGGGACTAGGCCTAAGTGACTAGACAAAAGAATTAAATATAAAATTGAAACACCAATCACCTCATATTTGAAGAAAGCTTTACATTTTTATTTATGCATTGATGCCTGACAACCTAGATTTTGATTCACTACCCAATAATACTAAAAAAACAAAGTAAGTCTGAGCAGTAAACTTAACCAAAATTTCAAGATAAGTTTCAAATGTTGTAAGTTTCAGTATTAAAGCTTGGTCATTTAATTAGAACAAAGGTCTATTTGTTTTATATCACAAACAACAAGCAAACTCACTAATTATTTTCATAGACGTAGGTTGTCAAGTCGCATTGTACTGTTATCTAAGAATGTCCATTTTAATCACGTATTGAAAATACGGCCGGCCGGCTTTGACGAGGCGTAAATCGTCAAAGATTAATATTACAGCAAAATAAAAACTTATTTGTGATCGTTCAACTCTCTATTTCTAGCTAGGTAATTGTTTAATTGATAAATAAAGTAATCTGGCGATTGAATAAAAGACGTTCTTGAGTTAATTCAGCTTTTAAGCAGACGACATTCAAAAATGAGGTGAGATGGAACGACAAAACAATGAATGAACAGGTTCGCCAAATCTTTGACAGCCCAAAATTATTGTAGGCTTTTTATTTTATCGTATCAACAGGCCACTTAAGATATTTACGGCCTGAAATAGTCGTACGAAACATCAACACGACTATTTATTTATGGGGTATTTACGGGATATTTCGTTTTCGAAATTCAAGACGACTGTTGGACTGTCGACACTGCCGGTCAATGGCGAACACTGATTTGTCTTGATTGCGATTCTCCCTCATACCAATTGATGTTTCTTTCGGTAACGAATACTAATCGAGACAGAACTATTACAGGATGTACTACTACTTGTTAACTGATTTAATGCTAAGATACAAGAATTTATCTTAAGAAAATGTTTGTTATCGTGTCGGGTATTGCGCAGTAATCTGATCGTATACAACGATCTCGATCTGATCACGAGTATTCACGAGTCGCAATATCGGCAACCGAAATACATCGCTTGATGCATACCACTACCTACATAATCGCATCGTGTTGAGGCGTGTTGTTGGCCGCTATCGCAACCGTCGCATTTCAAAGCGTCGTCTTTGCTCCGCGATGTTTTCTGTCACTAATGTACTTTCGTCGGCAGTGACTTCTTTTGTTTGGAAGACTTTCCTTACTTGAAAATTTGATCTTTCTTTACAATTTACCCCAAAAAATGCAGTCTATCCGATAGAGTCAGATATCGGATTCGGATATCCGATCCGATCCGAATCCGATCCGAGTTTTCGGATATCCGCACACCTCTAGTTAAAACCAGATTTTCTGCAATAACTTCCACTTCCACACTTTACTTTGTAGCAAAAAAGCGACAGCCTGCCCGAATATTTTCGCATTTTCTTGGTGCATATCGCATTTTGCGACAAATGCGACCGCAGCTTAAACCCTGCCTATAATAAAATATCTTGAGTTTTAACGTTTTCTTATTCCAAATGAAAAGTCATGGCTTATTAGGTAATTTGACCTATTGGACCTGTATTAGAGCCTAAATATTTGTTTAGTAAAAAAAGTCTTGTTTTTAAGATTGGCTACAGTTAAATGTCTTTTAATGAATTTTAGTTTTGTTGTTTTATCTGTTTTAGTTTGTATTTAAGCTTATTTCACCTTTTTATAAGCTTTGTTCCTTAAGTGATAACTGTTGCCAAAAACTTTCAAGCAGATACTTTTCTTACCCAATTTTCAAATTGTCACAAAACAAAAACTAATAAGTGAAAAAATCTGAAAATTTTATGGGGTATAAGGTATACTATGGAGATGACTGTAATAACCCCCTTTGATTTTTTACTGCTTTATTTATTAAATTATCTATCATGTTTCCTATTACCCCAAGTGGGGTAATAAGGCTACAGGCACGTGGGGTAATAAGAAACATGTAATTTTCTCTCCTCCAGCTCTACTTATCAGCGTTGCTATAATTTATATAAAAAGTAGGGATTTGTCGGTACCTTAAGTCGGTTCTCGGTACCACCGGTTCTTGGCAAAAGAACCGGTACCGAGAACCGACGTCAAAATGTCGGTACCGGTACTTCGGTACACACAGTAATCGGCGGGAGTAACTACCGGTCACCAAAGACGATCGATCGCACCGCGCAATGCCACGAGCGTTTCGCCGATGGCAAATGCTACTGCATTCTCTCATTGAAGGACGATAATATTTCTAAAATTAATTCTGATTCTAAATTTATCTTAAATTTTTTGACTCTTGATTAATTTTTCACTCTTAATACTTAATTTAATGGCAATGGGTACGGGGTTAGTTTCTTTGGAAATTGTAGGATTATCAATGGAAACTAATTTGAAAACTGTCATTTTTCACCTTAAAATTTGTTCTCAATTGATTTTTTTACTCAAATTCTTAAAATTAATTGGAATGAGGTTATTTTCTATGGGAATTGTAAAATTATGAATTGAAACAAGTAAACTGTTATTTTTTACCTTGGAATTTGTTCTTTTGTTCATATAGTATATATTTTTTATATTACCTGTTAACAGAAGGATAAACAATTTAATTAAAAAGTGAGATAGTATTTTATGTCTTGGTGAAACCTACACTTGAAAATTAAACCATTTTTAAACAGTAACATACAACAGATTGTAGGTTTGAAGGTTCATTACATTATTTAACACGTTTTGACAAACACTTGGTACCGATGGTACCGAGAACCGATCTTGTCAAGAACCGGTACCGGTACTGACTTTGAAAAAAGTGGTACCGACACATCCCTAGTAAAAAGTCATTGTTAATATGTGTATTGAATAAAAAAATAAGTATCATCAATTTACTACAAAAAGCTGTGAAAATTTTTAATGTTTCTTATTACCCCATTCGTATCTTATTACCCCATTCTCCCCTAAACATTCTCATGCTTTAATGAATGTCTTTGCTCTTTTATTGGATTTTGTTGTCATCTATTTTAAACCAAGGAAAACTCTATCAGAAGCACGAGGCCCTCCCAGGTGCAAGGCCCTGGGCGGCCGCCCCTGTCACCCTACCCTAAGGCCGGCAAAGATCCAATGCCACCGGTCGAGATGGAGGTCGGAGAATGAGATTACTTACTCTCAATAATAGGAGTCCCGCACCATACTGCATTACTCAATTTGCATTACTGCGAGAGATTCCACCAAAGGGTTCAGGGCCGATGAATACCCTAGATGACCCATTGTTTGCACAAATAAACAAATTAGTAACATTATAATTTACCAAGACGTAGCCGCCCGATATGACCGGGTGGACGACCCGTACGAACGGCGGCTCGAAGGGGTACGTCTCCTTGAACAGCATGTTGAGCAGGATCGAGTCTTTGCCCTCCTTCTCCTTGAGCAGGACGAGGTCGTTGTGCAGCGGGGAGTCCGGGTCCACCGACATCAGCCGGATGTTCCACTCATACAGACTGTCCGACACCAGCTCTATGCTGTACATGCCTGCGAGAAATGTCCATTTGGTCAATTTAAACTCAACTAGATGTTCAAGTCAACCAGTAAAAATTGTCAGAAAGGCCAAAAAGTAAAACGTTAAAGAGCAGAACTTACACTTTTATTATTTTTACAACTAATTAAGTAGGTCATTTGATACATACTCTATTTTTATTTAATTTAATGCTATGTCTCTTTTGTGGAGGAATAATACATGCCCATGTTCATTTGGTGAGATCAAGCTAAGTTGTACTGATCCTATTAGAGGGAGGGCCAGCATATACCCCCCCTCCGTGGGATTTTTCGACATATATATTTTTTGTTGCTACTGAAATGTACTTTAAGGTTTTGTTTGTTTGCCACTTTTAAAGTACAGCGTAATCCAGAAAAACAAAAAATATCATCAATAAATAGTTGAACAAAATTAACATCGGGCCATTTAAAAAAAATTACTTTGGTGCATTTTTTACATGTATTACTTGAGATACTGACTCGGGACCAATGCCTATCATTGTTGTGTGGCTTATCCTTCATTCTGACAGAGTAATAATTTTCGGCCACCATCTTGGAACCGCCATATTGGATTTTTTTTAAATAGAAAGATGGTGTTGTGACACACCACCAAAAAAGTTAGTTAAGTTAGTTGTTGGCGTAAGTAGATTTTTACGCTGATTACAATGCTGAAATCAGTTTTTGAAAATATGCTTTTGCTAAAAATATGTGCTCAAATAAGAATTTATCCGTATTCATTTCTTATGGACGTTTCATATTTTTGATATTTTTTTGGATTAATATCTCTCATTATAATTAAGATATGTAGTTAGTTTCGGTCTTAAAATGCTCAGTGAAATACCGGCTTTCTTTTGAGATATCAATCATCAACATCAGACAAGTGACAGATGACCTATAAGGGTCAATGTAACTTAAAAATCAATTTTTCGGAAATTTATTTTTAGTAAAGTATGTAAACCAGTACCTCCGGCCCTAAATAAGGTATTTAGTTCATTTTGGTCTTAAAATATGCAGTTGTAAGTCGGCTTTTATTTAAAATATTGATGCGTAAAATTCGTTAAGCTTTATATGAATTTTAAGATTCATCATGACATAAAGATAAGTTATTTTTAAAAATGTTACGCTTAATAGTGGATAATAACTCACCCAGAACTTGTGCGAATTAATGTCAAAAATTCCACCGCGGGGAGGGGGGGTTCATATTGGCGGCCCATGGTCTATATTTTTTAAATAACACAACTAACTCACTCTTAGGCCCTTTTCACACGAGGCCACTAGAGGCCACCACCGGTAGCCCGCTACAGCTTAAACATTGTTTTAAATGGAGGCCTTCAGACGCGGCCGCAGTGGCCGAGCAGTGTCTCCTCACGCAACTGCGAGTCAGCCACCGTGGTGGCGGCAACTCGTCGCGGGGCATTGAATGAAATGGGAACTTTCAAGACGGAGCCATCAGTGGCCGCCACACCCGGCCACGCAAGCGCACGCATCACCTGTTATTTTTTGGTAAACTCAGGAGATCACGTGCAGGGACAGGTACAGTTGTGAAATGATTATTCAAAACAAGTTTTAACTGTCCATGTGATTTTTTTTTAATGTGAGCAGAAGAAAAATAAAGAGGATGTGTAAAAGAAGAAAGAGGAACATTCAGATATAGTTAAAAACATTTTTTGTCAATACATAGTTCATCAAACAACATGTAATGAAGGCCATATCCTTCCTAGTCGATAGTATTGGATGAACATGGAACATGCACCTGTGTATCTACCTTCTTTTCTTGATTGGTAACGCGAGAAGAATGAGTTGTTCATTACTCGTCAGCATTTTCTCGACTAAATCGGAGGTGGCTATTAGTGAAGTGGAGTTACCCGGCTGGTAACCGGTGGTGGCCACTAGTGGCCTCGTGTGAAAGAGCCCTTACACAAGGTCATTAAGATAAGGTGAAATTTGGCCTCACCACCTACTTGCCTCTACTCCTTTCGAGCCTCAACTTCTTCACTTACTCTATCTTACTCCTGTCTTTTCCACCTTTTCTTTGATTGTTCAGGAGGTCTTTTTCAAAAGGGTTTTCTGTTAGGTAAACATTAGAGAAGTGATAAACACACATTTTAGGAAATTCGCAAAAATCTGATGAATCAAATTTAAATATTAACTTGGAAACGGGCATCCTCCCCAAAAACCAAAAAAGTGTCTCTTAAAGAAATTCTCCGTTCTTTTATCAATCAAAATTACTTCAGGGACCAAATTCAAAACAAATTATTTGCAAAAATGTGATGACACTAAAAAAAAAGTAAATAAATAACAGTTATCAGTATCTAGTAATAAACCCTTGAATTCTACTATACAAAGTCACTGATAAGTTATGTGTCTTTGTATACCTTTTTTAAAGGTTTCGGAGCGGTAGATGTCCCTGAGCTCCTTCATCAGTCTGTCCGTGGCCTGGACGCTGCCAGACACTTGGCCCTTGAGGTAATCTTGTCGTTGGTTCTGCCTCAGTCTTTCTAACATGTTGCTGTGTTCTGCGTCCATCTCTTCCGACTGCAACACAAACTTATATATGCATTTGAACCGTTTCCAATGTGCAGATAAATTTAATAAACTTTCAACTTTTTTAAAAATATTTTCAGTGTTATCTGACCTTGCCGCAGTCAGTTTAGGTCGGATAATCGAGACTCCACTGAAACTTAATAATTTTTTCTTTAAATTACCATGTAAGTATTTGAAATTTACTTGAAGAATGTTTTTTAGTGTTCATTAAGACATTTAACAGTAATAAATAAAATTAATTTTTAAATTAGGTACCTATGAGTATTTTTTGGCTCGTTCAAGTTTATTGCTTTTTGTAGAAAATGGCCTATATTTCTAGCAGAGAATAGAAAAACAAGAAAAAGGCTCTCGAGTTAACAGATATATCCGTCGTGTCCAACTTTATATTCCTTTTGACATATTTATGTAAAAACGTTATTTCAGCACTTTACATTTCTTGTGTATGACCTATAGATTATTTCAAACAAATAAAATATATATCATTAACACTTTGTTGTGGCTTTTGGCTTAAACCAAATCAGCCCCGACCCGCTAACCCAGGGTTAGCCTCTGATGCTTTGCTGACCTTGTTCTTGGCGAGGATCTCACTCTCGTCCATCTCAAGGTGGAGGTCCTCGTCGTCGTCGTTGTCCTCGTCCTCGTCCTCGTCGTCCATGTCGTGAGGGTCGCCCGCGGCCGGCGGCGGCGCCACCCACATCCCGCCTGTCAATCGCTCCAGCTCGCCCGGCTCCGACACTCCGTGCAGTCGGCACAACTCCCGCACCAGGATCGCCACTTGGTTCATCACCTGTCCCACATCCCACACTCGTACAAATAAGTAAAATAATCTATGGCTACAAATAAAAATAAAATTCTTCTCAATATATGAAATAATAACCGTAGTGAAGTCCCAAAACTTGGCACTCTATGGTTTGCAGTAAGTTGGGGATCCTGTGAGGGAATAACTTTTGTAAAACCAGCGATGTGCATGAAAATTATGGAAAACCTTAACCTCTTCAATCCCACGGGCGCACCGGCGAGTCAGCAGCCTCTGGTGATGCTTAAGGAAGTTACTTACTCACGTACTTCAATGAATTGCCACCAGACCGGTATCTCAAGCAGTTCAATGAATCACCGTCAGGGTTCGCTAGAGCCGTCGGCTTTAGGAGTCACACAAGCATGCATCTGACAGTGCTAATGCGGCCGTGAAGTCTAAGTTGTTGACTGACGAGTCAATGTTGAAGGCATACTGTGTGGCGCGGGTTCAATTCCAGCCCATATGCTATCCCTCTTAGGCCTGCCATTGTGTGGTAAAGTTTGTGGGAGGGCCGACCTTAAACAAACGGTGACCGGCTTGGGTCGCAGTTGACAGCTGCTGCACGTTAAATAGGGATTGCAGTAAACACCTGTTTTGCTTCTTTTTTCATAGTAAAAAGGGGGGGGCACATTTCAATTTTATTTTAAATTTGTTATTTTAGCACATAGTCAACAATGTGGACAATTGAAAAGGATATAGCCAAAAAATTATACTCAATACAGATATATTATATTAAAAATATTTCAAATAAAACTTGAGTCAACAGTCCTGATTTGGCGTTGTCCGACTTTGGTAGCGTCCCATGCAGACAGTATTTACAATACATAGAATAGCGTCAAGAAAATAACATAGCTAACTAAAACTATCTGTAACATAAATAATACAATTTTAATAAAGTAATCTTTTTAATTTTTTTGTTTTTTTTAGAGTTTTTTTTGTAGAATGTTTAGTAAATTGAAATGATTTTATGTTGTACTTCTCAACTTCCAGAATTCTTGAATGAGTAAAAGGATTTTGTCAGCAAATATTCCTTTAGAAGTTTCTTGAAAGTATCAAAATCAGTTACATCAAAAATATTTTTAGGCAAACCAAATAAAAACTTTGAGCCAATGAAACTAGTTTTCTTTAAAAAAAAAAAAACTGTAAGTTGTGCTGTACAAGCATGGCAACCTTTTTTCACCAATGACATTATCAATGATATAGCTGAAAAAAACTAATAGTTGGATTCAGGTAAACAAGGATAATTTTAGCAGGGATCAGAACAGCAAATCAATAGATGCTACTGAAATAAAAGCTGTGCTTGGGCTGTTATTTACTTCTGGTATGCTAAAATCTTCCCATTTAAATATAAGGGACTTGTGGTCGGATGCTGGATTTGGTGTAGAGTTTTTCAGAGCAGCTATGTCACGGGAGAGATTTCAATTTCTCCTTCGTGCTCTTAGATTCGATGACATAAACACTAGGGAAGAAAGAAAGTTACTTGACAGACAAGCCCCAATAAGGGATTTATTTGAAAATATTGTTGAGAAAAACATTAATAATTATGTTATAAGTGAATATGTTACAATAGATGAGATGTTGGAGGCTTTTCGGGGCCGATGTAATTTCCGACAGTACATTCGGAATAAACCCGCAAAATATGGGGTTAAAATATTTGTACTTTGCGATGCAAGGACTTACTATACAAGCAAACTTGAAATTTATGACGGAAAGCAATCTGATGGGCCGCATAAAGCAGATAACTCTGGAAAAAGTGTTGACAAACACATGGTAGAACCTACATCCGGTAGTGGGAGGAATGTAACCACAGACAATTGGTTTACTTCTATTCCTCTCTGCTATGAATTGTTGTGTGAAAATAGACTCACACTTGTAGGAACTGTTCGAAAGGACAAGAGAGAGATTCCTCGAGATTTTATTGATATGAGAGACATGCCGGCGGGAAGTTCTAAATTTGGATTTCGAGATGGATGTACCATGGTTATTTACAAAGGATCAAAGAAGAAGAATGTAATTTTGGTCTCTTCCATGCACGATGACGATACAACAGACATGGATGTAGATTCCCCAACATTTGGCAAACCAGAAATAGTTTTATTTTATAATAGCAGCAAGGGGGGTGTGGACACAGTCGATGGGTACAAGGAACACTATTCAGTGTCAATAATAACAAACCGATGGTCTATGACCGTTTCTATGCATTACTAAATATAACCGCACTGAATGCATACATCATTTTGAAGGCTAACAGCAGACAATCAATTGATAGATCATTTCTAAAGAGCTTGGGATTGGAGTTATGCCGCGACTATATGGCAACAAGAGTCTCTGTCAAAGAAATACCTAAACTCACAAAAGAGTTGATTTGTCGACTTCTCGGATTAGAAAGACCACAGGCACGAGTCACTACTCCTGATGATGGTGTCATGGAAGGCAGATGCTTCAAATGCTGTTGGCGGTTTTGCTTAGGTTAGGTTTTTGTTTTGACTATGAAAATGGCCAAGAGCCAAAACATGTCGTTAATTTTAATTAAATAAATATTTAATTATGAACAAGAAAGGGTACTCTGTTTGTAAAAATGATAATCTCTCTAATATATATGTATATATATATATATATATATATATATCTAAAAATTAAAACGAATGGTGTTTTTTGCTTCTGGGGGACCCAAAACGAAAAGTTGTCATGGTCTCGGGCTTAGGTCTTACCATGAGACCTACGGTAATAGCTTCTTCCCTATAGGGAAATTCGCTAAAAACATTTTCTATGTGACATAAATATTTTTTTGCACATATATATTTTATATAAAGTTGTCAAACAACTGATGTCAAAGTCTTTTGTGGAGTTTTTGTACAAATAAAAATGTAATTTTTCAAGATACAGCCTTTTTTTAAAAACCTGGTCTAAAACACCGTGAGTCAGTCATCACATTTTCAAATCTAAGTCAGTTCTGCCGGGTTAAATTAATTCAATAAGATATCTACTTTATCCATGAATTGAACAGCTCATTCTTTGATTGAAGCTAGATGGTCAATAATGTTATCAACAGTCTGTTGATTGTTTCTCAAGCAGACAATTGCATTACGCCCATTCCCAGTTCTACCTTCTGTCTGTGCAATGTATATTTTTCCTGAGTTAGTCTTCGTCTAGACAGTGGATATGGTTGGGGAGCCAGTATGTAGTATGTGGGTATTTAAACCGAAAAACCTTTTGTGCTCAAAACAGTGGGTATTTAAACCGAAAAATCTTTTGTGCTCAAAACAGACTTTAGAATAAAAGTCAACTAGAGGCTTGAAGGGGCTAGTAGCCCCTAAGCATAATCATTCTTTATTATTAGGGTCATTCCACATCAAATCAACCAAATAAAAAACATTTTCAACTTTGGTATCTCAGATTTTAATAAAACTTTACTTGTTTGTATTTTTTTTGGGTGCTAAATTCAAAAATAATTTTTAAAAAATTCTACCTCTTATACTTTTTTGCTATGATTTTTTTTTAATCGGAAATTTCCACTGTTTTTGACATGCGCTCAAACCTATAATGTGCTATAACTCAAGTTCTATTAGGCCTATCAAGCTGATCAAAGGCTCATTTTAAAGAGGATTTCAAGGGCTTTCATATGATACCACACTTGACCAATTTTGATTTTAAAAATCTTTTTTCAAAAATTTCAAAAAATTATTTCAAATTTTTTTGAGATAGTGATTTTTTTAAAATTTGAAAATTGCATATATTTTTCATTGCAATGTGGACAACATATGTTGAAAATTTCAGAGTGGGATGACAATGGGATCAGCAGTTATGGTAAAAATACTTAACAGCGGTTTGCTATTTAAGTGAGATTGCTTGTCACTTACTACCATCTAGATTTAACAAGAAGTATGATAAGTATGTGTAATAAAACAAAACTATAAACTATTTCCAAATAAACACAGGGCTTGTAACAGTTCTTGAGGTTGAAAAAAATAAAAAAATAACTCAAATAAGAAAAAAAATAACCAAAAAATAACCTTTTGTACACAAAAAATGCTGCTAAAAATTAGAAAACCGGTGTTATATTGGGGAAAATACACTCTTAACCTTGGTAAAAAAGAAAATCTCGACAGATTAATCACAAATCTGCCTAGATTTGACGGCGAGACTTGATTTTCACGCAACGAGACTTAGTTTTCACACATTTTAGGATGATGAGATTCGTCTGCCGCGATGCTGCTACAAGATCGTCTGACAGATGAATACTGTAAACAAGGCTTGTAGCAGTTCTTGAGGTTGAAAAAAATAAAAAAATAACCAAAATTAAAAAAAATAACAAAAATAACCAAATTCCAAAAAAAATAACAAAAAATAACCAAGAGCAAAAAAATAACAAAATAATAAAAAAAATAACCTGTTACAAGACCTGTAAACATAATAAATCATAATTAAATATACACTACCCTATGTATAGGATGTACACATGCAATCAAAAACATGTAATCCCTGTATACATGCAGAAAAGTGTATATGGGTCATTCTCATATAAAGAGATAATTTAAGCAATAAAATCAAAAATAAATAAATGAAAAATATATAAAAGTACAGGCTGTAGTTTGTTTGCTAATACCTTTAAGAAACTATATTCAAAGCAGCAGTGCTGAATTTCTTTATTTTCTATTTATTCTCAATTTTTAATGCATCAAGACTCATCATGATCAATGGTTAAAAAATGTAAAAAATAAAAATAAATACTTCAATGAACCATATAAACGTATTTAAAATGTAATGAGGGTCTTAACTATTATAATGAATACTTGGTTTAAAATGGTAAAATGACTTTAATTTCATGAATTTGGCTCAAACGTTAAAAATATAAGTCTTACAACTATCAAAAACTCAATTAGTCCGTGAAAAAATTACTTAAAGAAAACATTTTTCACGAAATTTCACAAGACGTCTTCAAGTGTTAAACTGGGTATTTTAATATTTTTTTAATTTCATTATTAACTGGTATATTTTAACTTAATTCACGGCGACCGAAATGACGTAGCGGCGACCGAAATGACGTGGCGGCGACCGAAATGACGCAGCCGCGATCAAAATGAACTTAAAAGGGTTTTATCGTTTAAGAAATATGTGGTCTCTATTAAAATTAAACAATTTGTGATTTGGCAGAACATTTATTTTCCAAACATTATAGGAATATGAAGTAATAACCTAAAAATAACAGATAGAAAGAATCAGTTTAAAAAAAAGTGTGTTTTACAAAAATAAATTAAATATCTGCTTTAGTTTTATTATAATTTTGTTAGTTAATAATAATATTCTGTTAGAAATATTAAGGTAAATGCGGTAAAGCAACGTTATGACTGTTTTTCAATGTAAATTCGTCAACTCGGTCGCCAAAATCATATTCGGTTGGCCGACCGAAATGACGACTTCTGAATTGACGATTTCACTTTCTTGGCTCTGTCGTTTTCAGAACAAGCAACCTGGATTGTTTTCATTTCTAGGTTATGTTACACCATTCAATAGTTTTTGATTGATATTGTAGTGTAATTGTTTCTATGATTATATAAAAGTAATACTGGAGACCGAATTGATCTACAATTAAGGTACTGCAAGTTTCTTAACTTGTTTTGGTGATATATCTATTTAAAAACTGGTTTTTAATTCACGAAACGATAAGGGAACCAACTCACGTTGCACCTTTTTCAACACTACCTCAGTCGTCTGGGATCATGGAAGACGGGAGCTGGTCTTTGTGTGGGAGTTTTAAAAACTCACGTTCGGACACCGTGTATTTTTAGGACAGCTGATTCCATTCAATTATTAATATTGAAATGAAACTTTTTCTTTTGACACTGTTATTAATTAATAAATTTATGTTAAAACAGACATAATGAGCTAGAATATAAAATATATCTAGTTATTTTACTCGTTTTTACAGGCATGTAAGTTTGATTGATATAGGTTGGGAGGGCGACCAAATTGATGAATGGGATTAGGGAAGGCACTTTTTGGCAACAATTTGATATTCACAAACAAAGAATTATATGGGTTGAATAAATAAACAAACACATATTTTGGGTAAATATTTTATTTCACCAACATTATTTTAAAAATGCATTTTTTAACCTAAGGACTTAAATTATCTCTTTATGTGAGAATGACCCCCGGGTGTCTCACCTAAACTGAACCAATAGCTAACTTTTTTTATTATAAATCTGACAAAGAACTTCTTATTGGGGACTTCCCTTTATTTTTAAAGTTACTTTTTGGAGTGACTTCGAAATTTTAAAATATGGCCGCCATTTTCCAATATGGTGGACAACTTTGATTTTTCTTATGGAACACGCTGTATTTTATGGCAGTTTTGAATTTAACGCTTAATTTTAGGAACTTTTTATTCTTTCTCATTTTTTTCTAAATCCATTTGGTTCAGGTGATATGAGCAGTTAAAGTTTGATTTTTTTCCATTTAAAATGCATTGGGAAATTGTTGGTAGTCTATTTATCGAAAAAGGTTGGGTTTAATAAAACATGCCAAAGAGTAAAAGTGTCTTAAAATGTGAGTTTAGTTGAGATTTAATCATAAAATAATTTTCAGTTGAGATTCACTCATAGAAATGTATTATTTCGAATATGCTTTTACTGCATAATGAATACATGGGATGGCACAGCTAAATGGACACAATGCTTTTTAAATGGGAAAAAATCAATCTTTAACTGCTCATATCTCTTGAACCAATGGGTTTAGAAAAAATGAGAAAGAATGAAAAGTTCCTAAAATTATAAACTATTTCCTAATAAACATAAATCATAATTAAATATACACTACCCTATGTATAGGATGTACACATGCAATCAAAAACATGCAATCCCTGTATACATGCAGAAAAGTGTATTTACCGGGTGTCTCACCTAAACTGAACCAATAAACTTAGCTAACTTTTTTATTATAGGCCTAAATCTGACAAAGAACTTCTTATGGGGGACTTCCCTTTATTTTTTAAGTTACTTTTTGAAGTGACTTCAAAATTTTAAAATATGGCCGCCATTTTCCAATATGGCGGATAACTTTGATTTTTCGTATGGAACACCCTATATTTTATGGCGTTTTTGAATTTAACGCTTAATTTTAGGAACTTTTTATTCTTTCTCATTTTTTCTAAACCCATTGGTTCAAGAGATATGAGCAGTTAAAGATTGATTTTTTCCCATTTAAAAAGCATTGTGTCCATTTAGCTGTGCCATCCCATGTATTCATTGTGCAGTAAAAGCATATTCGAAATAATACATTTCTATGAGTGAATCTCAACTGAAAATTATTTTATGATTAAATCTCAACTAAACTCACATTTTAAGACATTTTTACTCTTTGGCATGTATTATTAAACCCAACCTTTTTCGATAAATAGACTACCAACAATTTCCCAATGCATTTTAAATGGAAAAAAATCAAACTTTAACTGCTCATATCACATGAAAGAATGGATTTAGAAAAAAATGAGAAAGGATAAAAAGTTCCTAAAATTAAGCGTTAAATTCAAAACCGCCATAAAATACAGTGTGTTCCATAAGAAAAATCAAAGTTGTCCACCATATTGAAAAATGGCGGCCATATTTTAAAATTTCGAAGTCACTACAAAAAGTAACTTTAAAAATAAAGGGAAGTCCCCTATAAGAAGTTCTTTGTCAGCTTTTATAATAAAAAAAGTTAGCTATTGGTTCAGTTTAGGTGAGACACCCGGTATATACACTTTTCTACATGTATACAGGGATTGCATGCTTTTGATTGCATGTGTACATCCTATACATAGGGTAGTGTATATTTAATTATGATTTATTATGTTTATTAGGAAATAGTTTATAGTTTTGTTTTATTACGCATACTTATCATGCTTCATGTTAAATCTAGATGGTAGTAAGTGACATGCAATCTCACTTAAATAGCAAACCGCTGTTAAGTATTTTTACCATAACTGCTGATCCCATTGTCATCCCACTCTGAAATTTTCAACATATGTTGTCCACATTGCAATGAAAAATATATGTAATTTTCAAATTTTAAAAAAATCACTATCTCAAAAAAAAATTGAAATTATTTTTTGAAATTTTTGAAAAAAGATTTTTAAAATCAAAATTGGTCAAGTGTGGTATCATATGAAAGCCCTTGAAATCCTCTTTAACATGAGCCTTTGATCAGCTTGATAGGCCTAATAGAACTTGAGTTATAGCACATTATAGGTTTGAGCGTATGTCAAAAACAGTGGAAATTTCCGATTTTTAAAAAAACATAGCAAAAAAAGTATAAGAGGTAGAATTAAAAAAAAATTATTTTTGGATTTTGCACCCAAAAGAACACAAACAAGTGAAGTTTCATCAAAATCTAAGATGGTCGGGTTGAGTGCCTTGTTGGTTTTACATGGAATGACCCTAATAGTACAAAATACCTTCATAGAAAATAGGCTTTTGGATCCACAAAATTACGATTATATCTAGCATATGGTTTTCAATCAAGTATCCGCACCACATGTTTTAAGTAAACAAAGCAGACCTTTTTACATATCAGTTGTTTTAAATGCAAGCTATTTTACGTTATTTCTTATTTTCTAATAAGCTTAAAACAATTTCATTATTCTCCCTGGGATAAGCCCCCTCCCATCATCCTGCGACCTTCCGAACGCCCACAGTTTTGGCGCAAAAATTTCCCTTACGTAATTATATATATAGATCACTTGGTATAAAATCTGTATCGTTATAACATAAACTAAACAAACTGACTTAACTTTTTATAAATTATGAAAAACTTAAATCCTTAGTTATTATAAAATCGGGAAATCTTAAATTCAAAATATTTATTTGTTATAATACACTGAACGTGCATAGTTAGCGGCATTTTGAAAAAAACCCCACATATCAACATCTAGCATATGGCTTTGAATCAAGCTTTAGCACCACATGTTCAATGTAAACTGAGCAGACGTTTTTCAATCCCAATGCATTTTAAATGGAAGATATTTTTCGTTATTTCTCATTTTCTGGTAGAATTGAACATAATCTGCTATTTTTCCCGACCCCCTGGGACCAAGACCTTTAATTTGAGCCCTCTCCTATCATCCTGCGAGCTGTCAAACTCTCACAATTTTGATTGAAAAAAATCGCTTACAGAATTAATAATATAGATGATTGTTCATATTGAAATACTTAACCAATTATTTTTCAAATACTCACAATATATAAAAATACGAGGCTTACACAGATTTTTTAATTTTATGCAAACACTTATAAGTAAAACTTTGATTCCAAAATCTATTTTACAACAGAAAAGATTTCTCAGTTTTAGACACCCACATACTGGTTCCCTGGGTCAAAATCTGAAAAGGGTACAATCACTGTCCCTTCATAAAAAAATAATGTAGCCTACTGTAATTATTGCTAAAAATGTTTTATTTTGGAAGTTTAGGTCTTAATCTTATTGTCTATACTGTTTAAATCATGAATTAAGAAGAGGTTGGGGCAAAATACTGAGAAAAAACTGGCCAAAGTAGTGACGGTCACGTGTCCCCAATCCCAGTTTTACCACTAAAGATGCGTTTTAAACAAGTTCACCCATCAAATAAGTGAATATAAAACCCACGTTTATATTGTCAGATACACGGAGATAATCAAATAGCGCTTTTTACGGATGAAACTATATTATTACGACGCCGAGCTCTGTTAAAAGTCGCGTCCCCACCTTAAGCAGTAGCGTCGGTAGTGCAGTCTGTTTCTCATCGTACAGCGACACTAGCGCTACTAGCAGCCGACAACGAGTTTAATTCAGGAGTGTCATGGCGGCGAGCAACGACGGATGTCGGAGTTCGTCGTGTGAAATGAATTTGGACGTGGAGGAAAATAGTTTTGTTCATTAAAATTGCCGTGTCTCATTTTTTGATGTAGCATCGGTAAATGATTTATTCTTAATCAAAAGTAAATCGCTATCCATTGTAATAGTTTAATTCGTGCGTAATACGGCCCGGTTCCAAATGCCGATTCGTCACTAGCGATAGCGTTCGCCATTTTGAGGTTAGCAGACACAACAAGCGAAATTGTAGCGTCGGTCTGGGAAGTGACGGTCGCGAATTTTGGTTAATTTAACGTGAGATCTGCTACATTTTGTGACCGGTTTTTCCATTTGACTGATATACCTTTTATTCTTAATGGTGATGTATTTTTTTATTACGGCCGATTTTAATACTTAGTAACATGAATTAGTAATCAATGTGTTAATTATGAAAATAATGATGCAGGGTTGCCACCAACAGGGAAAATCGAATTGTGCGGGCATTTTTAGTTCCAGAAGCAATTTTTTACAACTGTTATACATTCTTTTATTTAATCTGAAAATGAAATTAGCTGATAGAAATTCTTTATATTCTTTTCATAGCTTATTCTTTTTAGGAGTACTTGCCCTTGTTTCTGTTTTTACGGTATAAATTTTTTTAAATAATGATAAAGGTATTTTAATGTATATTTAAAATCAAATTTGGATGAAAGTTTTTGATTGATTGTTTTTAAGTTTGTATTAGGCCTATTTGCTTTAGATTAATTTATTAAGTCCATAGCTTTTTGACGTTTGTTACCTAACCTTTGTTTGAAATGTTTGATACATAAAAAATGTAACATGTCCAACATTGAAACAAAATTTTTTTAAATGCTCCTAAACATTTTTTAATTAAGTTACTTAATTAATTAAAATACAGTATGTCTCAGTAATATTTTTTGAAATTTAACTAGTAAGTAGCATTTTTTAATTATGACAAATAATTTTTAATGAAGAGATTTTTAATTCCGTTTGGTCATCTGTTTTTGCTGCAGTTTAAAAAGCAATTTAATACATTTTGAAAAATATAATGTTTTTAATGTGTTTGAACTTACTCTAAGAATAGCTGAACGGGTTTTCTTTCTTTTTTAATTTTATTTTTATGCTCTAAACTATAACTTATTAAGGCCTAAGCCTATTTTTAGAAATTTGTAATAAGGGCATTTAATCGTTGAAACGTTTTGATACACAGCCACATATACTGTGATCATTTAAATGTAATTTTGAAGAATTTCAAAATAATTTTTCATGACTAAGTAATAATAATGAATGATTTTGGAAATAGAACATCCTATACATCATAAGCCATTAAAATTATTTTGTATTATGCACCTAATGATTCAGTTAAAGTTATTTTAACACTATTGTATTGTCTTGTAATTACTGAAAAGGCCTATATTAGAAATCAAATTCTTCCTATTTCAGACTATGAAAGGAACAGATGAAGATTTTACATTAAAAAAAATTAAACAACAAACATGTAATGGAAGTCATATCCATGTAACTGAGGTCACACATTGTAGCAGAATGTCACATTTAAAATATTTTATTTAAAAATATGTATGGTCAAAAAATATATAAATGGTTATATTTTTTCAATTAAGTACAGTTTCAAGATGGTACACAATAATTTTCATGACAATGGAATGGAGTAAACACATTGTGAGGTTAAAAAACCGGACCAAAACTTGTATTTGTAGGTGAATTACATCTTTTCTAAGCTATTATTAAGATATAGGTCAATCAAAAGTAAGAGGACTGTAATATATTTATAAACAGTATATGTGAGCAACAAAAAATATGAAATACAATGGGTTTTCCCTTTTATTTCATTATGTAATATTGATTTATCTGGGTGTGACCTCTGTTACGAAAAATGGGAGTTTCCTAAATAAAACTGCCTCTCTCATTGACATACATGGGTAATGGTGCTTTCTTTATATTTTCTCATATTCTATAGGGTTCAATGTATTAAAAAATGTAACTGTCATTTAGATACCAAGTAATAACTTTTTAGGTTTTTCCTACTTTGCAATTGTACCCTTTTCAGATTTTGACCCCCCTAACCATAACTATAGTTGAAGGGTCAAAGATTCAAAGATTTATTTGCCTTTAAATACATAATGGTACAATTGGCATCAATTGACTAAAATAGGAATAATATATTGCACAGACAAAAGGGAGGACTGGAAGAGGGCTTGTCTGTGATGCTCTTGTCTGCTCAAGAAACAATCAACAGGCTATTAATAACATTACTGATCATCTTGCTTTTATCAAAGAATTGTCTATTCAATTCATGGATGAAATAGATAAGTTATTGAATTAATTTAAACACATTTTTTTATCACAGGACTAAATAAAAGCAATCCTCATGAATGCATAATGAATTAAGGTAAAACACCATTAGGGGCCTATAATTTAATTACTTTGAATTGAAATAGCCTACATTGTATTGATGATTATATTAAACAGGGTGTTTTTTTCCAAATGACACCCTTTATGACATATCACATTAAAAAGCATAAAAAAAGAAAAATTTAGGTGAAAAAAATGTACGTGCTTCATGTGTTCTTGAGATAATACAATAATTAAATTCTCTTTAACTCCATGAGGACAGCCTCTGTACAGAATTTCATACAATTTTGAGATGGTCAGGTTCATACCGTGTTGCTGAGTTGATATTGAATGACCCCTCTCCCCCCAAAAAATTGGTTACCAATAAGTTTGTCAATAATTATTGAGGAGCTGTAGCTTTATTCCGGGGTCTATATTTATTTTCAAAATTGTATCTAGAATGTAGGGTTTGGAATCAACTGAGCAAAACACAATTTGATTTACGAAATTGCGTCACTCTTACCCGTTGAAAGAGTGTCATTTTGCAAAGTTTAAATATCTTAGGACGAGGTACAGTACACCTGGGATTGGACCCCACATTATCCGGATCCCGGATTATCCAGACCGGTCTGTGCGCGAAATTAAAAAATTAAAATCACGGCAAGAACATGATTTTAGCGAGTTTACGGGTAAAATGCGCCTTCTAAAAGTAAAATGCAAATGTGATACATTACTGTATGCATTTGGAATCACAATAATTGAAGGAATCACATTGCCTAACCACTACATTACAGCATTTTTGTGAACGTAGTTTTCTGGATTGCTACTTGGAGCGCTAGCAGTAATCAACAGTCGTAGCCTACGTCAGTTTAGCGAGATTGTTTATTGCTGTCATTTGATGTGTTACGTTATTTCTTAAGAAGAGTTACTATAGTAAGTTTTGGGTTAGGCCTACTATAAGTTTTCGTCATGATTAATTCAAGTTTGAGTTATTTTGAGTTACGAGTATTTAATCTTAATTAGATTAAATATATCAATCTGGCCTTTTACGCCAAACCTTCCTAAACCGTATGTTGTATGGTAAAAGTTAACATTATATTTGTATAATTAATAAAAAAGTTAGGTTCTGACATTTTTTTTCAAATTTAACCCAATGTAAAATTTGAAAAAACTAACATGTTGTCCAATCTTGAAATGCCATTTGCAGCATCAATTTAGCAAAGTCTATGGTACGTGATTGCTATTTAGGCGATATTGTAATGACCTCGGATTATCCTGATTTTATGCTATCCGGATCGGTGATCCGCCACATTAATCCGGATAAACCGAGGAGTACTGTAATTAATTTATAGGAAATTATTTTTGTTGCCGGTTCGTGTTGGAAAAAGCATATTAAGTAGATTATGAGTCTCGTACGGGCACAGTTGCCACTACTAACACTCATTACTTTACTGAATAAAATGATACTTGACATAACTTATCCGTGCAAAATTTTCATTTTTCTGCATGAGTAGCATTGAAGCTTAAATTAACTGTTATTTTTTTATCTTGGTTAATACCACTATCAAAGAGGGTCTATCATCTATACTATTATAAAGAGGTGGTTTCTATATGTATGTACGTATGGAGCAAGTGAACGCGAAAAATACTGAACCGACTGGATTAAGTTCACATAGAGGTAGACCTTAAACCTGGGAAACACATGTGTTAGGCCTATTCACGTCCTTAAAATCCCCTCTGGCTAAGCCCCGTGAACGTCCTCAGTTTCAATGTTTACATTTTAAAGGTATATAAACATTCAAGTACTGAAATGTAAACAGCTGTGTGGATACTAAAATTTGACAGTTCAAAGAGCAGAGGTAAGATCAGCTGTAATTTTTATCGTGAGCGAAGCCACGGGCAACTGCTAGTGTCCTTATAAATGACCTGTTATGCCTAACAAGGCAACTTTATTTTTATCTTTATTGTTTACTTTTTTTTAAGTGTCTTCATTTAATAACCAATTATAACAGAATCAATAACTTAATGTGTAAAATTCCTCATTAGGCCTCGGCTCTTTTCAATTTATTTTGATAGGGATAAAACTTTAGTTAATGTTTTACCTAATAGGCTAGCTTACGGTCACAAGCAGTAGAATGGGATTTTTAACTACAGTAGGCCTATGAATATTTTTTTTTAGGCTTCCGAAAACATTAAAATCTACATAGGCGCTTTAAAGTTATAAGGTTAAAAATAATTATATGTGAATAGGCTATTCTATAAGTTTTATAATGATTTATTATCTTACAAAGATAAAAATAATGTTACTTACGTGATTATCACGCCCCGATGTATTGCTGAGTATCTGAACTGCATTTGTAACGCTTGTTTCTTCTGTATCGGCAAACCAAACCGGTGGTGTGGACGGATATGTTTCCTGCAAAGAGATTTTAATCTTGAATTAGGGTAGGCTACTATCAAAAATCCTGTGTTATTCTTACAAACATAAAAATCGATTCTAGCAATCAAATTACTCACATTTTTACGTGAACAAACTTCATAAGGCAGACATACAATAATAAAGATAGGCCAAGGATGAACATAATATAACAATCATATATCTCTGCACAAGTGCACTGGCTGTAACTTGTTATCTGAGTTGTCAGTCACATAAATAAACTATGGACAAACAATTAAAAATTGCCTGCTAAATTTATTCATAGATCAGATATTGAGTACCAGTAAACTTTGTACCAGTAGATGACACTTTAAGGGGGGAAATACAAATAAAAAATCTCCAATCTATATTATAAATGCAATTATAAAAACAATTAATGATAAATAAACATTAGATTTAGTTGATTTAAAGGTATGCTTCAATTTTTAGTGAAGTTACTGAAAGAATTAATAATATTCATTAATATAACAGTCTGCACATGCACCAGTCTAGATGACACGTGAATTTAGGAATTTTCCAATAGTTGACATCTATAGTGTCCCAAATTTGACAGTATGGTTGTTAACTAATGTTAAATATTTTTTCTATAATCTTTTGTTTATAAATACAAGACAAAGCATGTTTTTTTCTCCCTATACAGTTTAATTTAATTTCTAGATTTGCTTTCGTACATGTAAGGCTTAAACTACAGACAATTAGCTCTAAATTTGCAATTTATTCACAGTAAGTTACGCCCTCAGTTTAAATTAGTCCATAAATTAACTAGGTATATACAAATATTAAAATACTAAACAACAATTAATTTTTAATTATGCTACTTAACAATAAGTTTAACCCATTCGCCTACCTTTTTAGCAGACCACTTGTGTGCCCTGCAAATCCTATTATTTGCAAGATATAGCCTAACCGAAGTTCTGCTGTCTACATTTTACCAGAAGGTTTAACCTATTGTTGATTGGTATCTTAGTAACAAACAAATATAATAAATAAATCTTAAATAAAAATCTGAAAAAGCATATTTATTCTCAGAGCAACCCGTTTATGAATATTACCTAAATTACAGACTTACAATGTCGTCGTCAATCGGTATTTCATTGTCAACTTCCACTACAAAATCATCATCTTCGGAGTCCACTTCATCGATATTTCCATCAACTGGCACATCATCTTCATATTCACTATTATCTAAACTATCATCACTCAGTAAATTACCGTCAAAATCAATAATTCGATCAACCACACTGTCCTGCAAACGCCCGGTAGCCATGTTGAACACTTTGTTTACAACGCAACAGGTGCAGCCGAAATTTACAAATTATTCTCACCAAAAAAACATAGGCCTATTGCCAACCTGAAAAACTAAATATCTCTGTTCCTTTACTATTCAATGAATCGAAAACGCAGTTTAATCCGTATCGTGCTGCTCTCTGTAGAGAAAACGGCAAACCAACACGACGCGAGATGGTCTCGTCAAAGTATTCCCGGGCGGTCGGCGGCGGCGGCGAGATGGACTCGTCAAAGTAGGCGAATGGGTTAAAGAATGCAAGTAAGTAAGTTAGTTAACTTAAAAATAACATAAAATTGGTTTAATTACCTTATCTTCACGTGATCCTTGAGTTGCAAAATGACAACTAGTTTCGGCTCACTGAGGAGCCATTCTCAAGCCGTACAAGGTAGGGTTTTTTGTCCTATCTTCATTGAAGAACGTCAAGACGTTTAAAAATGTACATTAAAAAATTACACATGACACACAACACGGTACGCACATACACGGACAACATTTAGGCCTAAAAAACAAACAGTCTAGACTGTCCATCCGTCCGGGTCGCTCGTGTAATATTCTGTTCGTTTAGGCCTAAATGTTGTCCGTGGGTGTATGTGCGTACCGTGTTGTGTGTCGTGTAATTTTTTAATGTACATTTTTAAACGTCTCGACGCTCTTCATTGAAGATAGGACAAAAAACCCTACCTTGTACGGCTTAAGAATGGCTCCTCAGTGAGCCGAAACTAGTAGTCATTTTGCAACTCAAGGATCACGTGAAGATAAGGTAGCTTAATTAAACCAATTTTATGAATCATTGTGATTCGGAGGCTACAAAAAATCAATAATGAAGTTAAAAATAACTCTAATATAAGTTCAATAACTGTTAAGATAACTTCATAAGTGAGTGTTGCAAAACGCAGATCCGGAAAATTGAAATTGAAATAAAAGAATAGGCCTAATGATTAATTCAAAAATATTAATTTAGAAGGCCTAAATTTATTTATCAAAAAGTGCTTCTTGGGACATTATTTTATTTGTCACCTCTGGCCACTGAAACCTTATGGACCTGAACATCTTCAATTACTTGGTCTTAGCAGTAACTTAGAGCCACACATACTTCGTTCACTTTGTGAGGTATGTGGCTCAAAAAAAGGTTGAGTCAAAGTAAATAAACAAGTTAGGTCATAGGCTTAATATGTTCAATTCTGGCTATTAATTGACTTAGTTTGTGTGAGATTGGAATGACAAAACTGATTAAGGAAGAATTTAGGCCTATGGACCAGTAGATGACAGGGGTGTATGTTCCAGTAGATGACACCCCTGTCAACTACTGGCCAGAATCTTCCTGGGTTCAAACAATACAATTATGTGATAACATATCATCCCTTCAAATGTTAGTTATTAGAAAACAACTTTGAGCACTGATTGTACCAAAAGATGCCACCCCCTGTCTTCTTCTGGAACAAGCTTGTGTTAGCTGTAGGCTACCAATAGAAGACAGGCCTGAAAATCATAGCCCTATTACTTAAAGCCAATAAAACAGATTTGAAATTACTTCTGTATTCATTAACAAAGAATAAAAATTAATTTAAGAGACCAAAATATATCTTAGTGTAATAAGTTTTGAATAAAGGTTAATCCAAGACGCCCCCTTATCGAAATCCTTAACCCCTTGAAGTGCACGTCCGCGTATACGCGGGATACCCATACCCCGCCGCTGGTCCAAGCCCGTGTATACGCGGGATCGTGGCCTTGATTCAAACTTGGCGCTCTTTCCGCCACGGGAGAAGTCGGGATGCTTTGTTTTACTTCGGTTACGTTGGGAACAGTCAGACTGTCTCTGGGATATTTTGTTTTGCGAATTAGCAGTCTGCATCACTGAAATTCTACAAGTTGCTTTGTTGACAGCCGGCCCGTGTTTGAAAACATTGCGCAATGGCAGTTTGAAAACTTTTGAGTGAAGGTGAAATTAGTGAATACTCTGAAATTAGTGGCCTAAGTGATTTTCTGGACAACACAGATAGTGAAAGTGACGATGAAATAGATAGGGAAAATTGTGAGTTGAGTGTTAGTTTGTGAATACTGCAAAGTAATTCAAAAATAACCCAGACTGGGGGTGTAAAGGGGTCGCAAATTACTTGGACTTTAAGAGGTTAAGCGATCTTTAAGATGAGAAGCTTCATCAGATAAGAGTGATGTTTGCAGCTCCAGAACATTTTAAAACACAGAGCTGACCAAGGAGATGTTATCAAAAAATGAAGAGAAAAGACTGAAGTTTTTTTTGGCACCTACTGTATATTAAACATGGAGTAAGTTTAACCCAAACTCTTATTATTAGACATTGTTTTGAAAAGTGTCATCTTCTGGCTCAGTGTCATCTACTGGTAGGCCTCCCTGTTCATGGGGAATTCTCCCCACCCGAAAACCTTGTTCCCATACTCTCCTCTAGGGAATAGGGTGATCAACAAATGATTTGGGCTGCAGTTCTGTAAGCGGTCTACATTTTAACGATTGAAAATATCGAGTTGTTACCAATATATCGATTACAAATTTATCGATCTTATCATCTCATTTTATATTCTATTGAATCGGCAAACTTATCGTCTTAGTACGGTATATTTGCAGTTGTTACGTTCGGTTTGATTAAGTTAGTCATTAACATGTATAACTTAACATACTGTAACTGAAAACTAATTATATAATAAATGAATACAGTAATAATTTACTGTCCAATAGGTCTACTATGATAACTAACTTAACCATAACCAAACTACACAGAGCTCGCCATTGTCTATCAGTGCCATGTCAACGTAATCATCGAAAACAAAAAACAAAACTAGTTCAAAATGGCGGACGATGTGAAATAAGGTGTACGTTATTATTGAGTTATGTTTGTAATGTTTTACTTTGACAATGAGTGTTTATTAGTTATTGTTATCTGTTAGTATTAGTTTTATTGTAAGGTTTAGTTTTGATTTAGCCTATTTAATTTAGTTCATGTTATACAGTTTCATAATTTAGGTTATTAGATAATATCGATGTTTTGTTATGGTTTGTTTTGTTCTTAATGCAATAGAATAATCTTGATTTCGGTTATTGATGTGAGGTTATCAAAGTTTTAGTTCGATATTTTCAATCGTTAAAATGTAGACCGTAAACGGAACTGCAGCCACGATTTGCCGTAGTATCAAGAGAAACTATACATGTCCAGCCCATAAAACCTAGCCTAGGCCTAAGTATTCGTATACACGGTAAGTCAAAGTGATTCCTGGTAAATTTTGCCGTACTCTTATGTCAAAATTTGTTTATATTACGTTTGAAAGGTTGAACGATTTCTTAACTTGTATTTGTAAACAACTAACAGATGTCGTGTATATAACGATGACTATTTTGGATAGCCTCAAAATTATGTAGTCTAATTTTTTAACGATTAAATGGTTATTTATACAAAATGATGAAAATAGTTATTCATTACACGGAGCAAAAGTGTCTCCTTAGTACTCGATCGCATTTCCACATGATTCCCACAAAGTGAATCATGAAACTTTGAGAATCCTCAGTTTTATAGTGTCCAACTATATTTCACTGGCACTGCTGCTCCGGGACATTTCCTAACACTACGGTACCTGATAACACTTCAAAGTCACATCCCCTCCAAAATTAATCCCTTGGGCTACAGCAGGCCTATACAGCATTGGGATATTCAGGAAATTAAATGAAAATCTGTGTAGGCTATACCATTAGTAAATAATTAAATATAAGTAAGGCTAAAAAAGGTGTGCATACAACGAAATCTACAAAACTTGATAAGCTTAGCCAATATTTGAAATAAGTTATGAAATCTAATAAGATAAATAGCCTTATGTTTGTGAGCACTGTGAATCAGGCGAAAAACCCCAAAATTACTCTCCATTTAAGAAATGCTTAACAATTAAAAGAAAGACATTTTCTTGGGCCTAGGCCTATCCTTTGTTTAGAGCTCACCCAGCTGTTATTCACTTACGAAGATTTCTCAAGAAATCAATAATTAAGTTATGATATACTTGAAAGAGCCCCGGAGTAGTGTAAAATTTAAGAATACATGATACTATAATACATCTAACTCACTGTAATATTAGCGTGAATTTCATATCGTTTTCCACTTCTCCCTATAAACCTGCAGTTTAGCTCATCTACACTGGCTGACACTATCTGAAATCGTTCATGAGTCTTGGGGAAGACTGCTTCTAATGTTTTGATTTCTTGTTTAAGAACGTTTAAACAAGCCATCTGAAAGCCTCTTCAGCTTTACATACACCAAAACTAAAAAATTTACTTGAGAAAATGGATAAATTTACTTTGAAACTACACTCTTGATCCGATTAAAATGGCGACTGCAACGGCAGCGTTCGTGCCTGATCGTTGCTGCTCGGATATTTCCGTTTATTTTCGTGCAAAGTTGCCTCTATTTTTCAATAAAATACAAAAGTACAAAATGTCAAAGAATTAAAGGTGTTTGCTCATACTATAAAAAATACAATAATGTTATACTGTCTAACTCTTCTAAGACATCTCGAGTAGGTAATGTAGCATCTGACCAGCCGATCAGTCTATTTAGGTTTACATGGATATCCGTGGAGGTTTATGTAAACCTAAACATTTCGGAGTTGGCTATGCAGCCGGATAAAGCAATGACAAACCACAGTGATCAGATATGTGCTCAGCAGCAAAATAGTGATTTTTTACAACATTACTGCAATATTTTGTTGACCTTTAGGAGTATTTCAGTTCAGTTGTGAACAAAGTGTATTGAGTTGAAACTATTTATTTTGCTGACCAACTCACTGAGGAGAGAATTCGACTGACTGGGATCTTCCGGTTGACTTGCCGACTTCAAAATATGTAATTTTATACTACTAACCACCTTTCATACTAATAATGAAAAACCAACCCCCTTACGTGCTATAAGGGGTAGTCCAAACACCCCTTTTGGCTAGGGAGACTCAACGGACTGTTTTTTCCTATACTACCCTTAAGATTTGACAAAGGCGAATGGTTGATTTTATAATTGTATGGGATAGCTCGTAGCATGGAACTACAAAATTTCAAGTCAGTCGGTCAACCAGAATTACCCATGCAGTCGAGTTTTCTTCCCAGTCAGTAATGGGTGTTTGCTATGATCGAACCACCTATCAGTCAGGGGGATCTGGTTGATAGGTGAGTGGGATAGGTGGTGGTGGTAGCACGAAACTGCAAATTTTGAAATCGTTCGGTCAACCGTAAATAATACTCAGTCAATTGAGTTTTCTCTTCAGTCAGCTGGTAAGCAAAATAGATGGTCCCAATTGAGTTTTTTCAGTGCGGCCTTGGTTTGGTCTGATCTTGTGTCTACAAGATAGCTGCATTGTTAAAAAAATTAACCCCTTTACTGCGCTTTAAAAATGTGCTTTCTTAAAATAATTTTAATAATAATAATAATTTATAATTATTATAAGATGTATCGGGAAATCTATATTAAAGACCTTTAATTTGATACTTTAAGCTTTAAAATTCATTCAGTC
Source organism: Flexamia atlantica (assembly GCA_035578135.1). Lineage (NCBI taxonomy): Eukaryota > Metazoa > Arthropoda > Insecta > Hemiptera > Cicadellidae > Flexamia > Flexamia atlantica. The sequence continues at coordinate 18,790,959 of JAQJVK010000016.1, read as the reverse complement.
ATTGACCATGAATGATTCTGTGCAAGGCCGCACCAATACGACCTTGATCAGTGGCATACATTTGGGGAAGAACAAGGGAATATTTCTCCACTTTGACCTATAGTTTGAAAAAATAGTCACCACTCTGATATCAAGATTCCATCTTTTAGCTTTAGAAGTGTAATGTAAAGCTTTAACTAGCTCTTTACGCCAAATTGAATGCCGCAACCCGTTTTTAATTATAGCGTTTCGTTTTCAAGACATTATCATATTTCTAATGAAAATCTCAAAAAATATGAATTTTTTAAAAACCAAATTTTATAGCTAAAAACGGGTTGCGGCACTGAATTTGGCGTAAAAAACTAGTTTGAAATGATGGGTCACAATACCAACTTCATATTTGAAATAACTTACCTCATTTCAAAATGGCAGATCCAAGATAGCGGCCAAAAAATTTACATTGGTAAAAGTTAAGTGTAAATCGCTCAACAATAACTGATGGTGGTTATTTGTCACTATCTAGCATTATTTTGTGGTCATGGGCCTATTTTATCAATTTGTAATGTTTGAATTGGTTGAAAATAAATAAATTAAAGTACCCATATCTTGAAAACCAAATGAGAAATTGAAAAACAAATTGCGGCATTGTAATCAGTGAAAAAGTCTAATTCGAAATGATGGGTCGCAACACCACTTTAACATTTGAAAAAATTATTTTGGACCCAATATGGCGGCCAAAATTGGGTACCCCCTCAAAATGAAGTATTAACTACCCAATAATGTTTGGGGGTGGTGTGGGATTGATACTTGAAAAAATATAGGAAAAAGTTAGGGGGGGGGGACTATTATGGGACACCCGGTATTTGTGTCTGTAAGCACGATAGTGCTCGCAAAAATGGTCCGATTGGAATGAAATTTGGCACAGGCATGTAAAGTAGTAATTATTCGGATGAGCTCGAAAACCAGCCCGATCGGACCACTGGAAGGGGGGTAAAGGGGAATAAACCCCCCCAAAATGGGTTTTTTGGTGTTTTCACATAGAAAAATAACAATAATCCAATTTTGATTACACCATTGAATTCAGCTCGAAAAAACAAACAATTTAGTAATTTGAATCATTGCTCTATGTCCATTAGTTACAGAGATATTGAAAGTGGTAAACACAGTACGTTGTCTCAATGTTAACCCATGGGAAATAAGTAAAATTCTATATCTCGCTTATTTCTCAACATATCTCAATAAAACTTGGTTTGTGGCTTCATCTAGATGAGATTTAATGTATTTTAGTCTAAAACCACGGAAATTTCCATTTTTGTGGCAGCAAACCTGCATACTCTTTTCCCATGTTATCCTTAGGGGCAATAAAAAAAATCTATATCTTTATTATTTCTAAATATATCTTGATACAACTTGGTATATAGCTTCTTATAGATAAGATCTACTAAATATGGAAATTAAACCACCAGTTTAAACACGCCTGTAGCAGCAAACCTGCTTACTCATTCCCTGTGTTATTCTTATGGAGATTACGAAAATATGTCATGTCTCACTACATTGGTTGGAAGTATTTTTTGGCATTTGAAATTCGCTGAGTATGCAGGTCTGCTGCAATGGGGGTATTTTTATTTTCCGTAAGGATAACATGGGGAATGAGTATGCAGGTTTGCAGAATGAAAAAACAAAAAACAAAGCTTAAAATACCCCCATTGCAGCACACCTGCATACTAAGCAAATTTTAAATGCAAAAAAAATCTATCCAACATAGCAAGATGACGTGTTTTTGTAATCTCCTTAAGAATAACATAGGGAATGAGAATGCAGGTTTGCTGCAACAGGTATGATAAAACTGGGTGGTTTAATTCAATATTTAGTAGATCTTAATTAGAAGAAGCCATATACCAAGTTTCATCAAGATATGTTAAGAAATTATAAAGGTATAGTACTTTTTTTATTTCTCATCTATATTATTAATACGCTACATGAAAACTTTAATAGGATAAGGCTTTTAGCGAATTTCCCCTGTAGGGAAGAAGCTATTACCGTAGGTCTCATGGTAAGACCTAAGCCCGAGACCATGATAACTTTTCGTTTTGGGGCCACCAGAAGCAAAAAACACCATCCGTTCAAATTTTTATATATCTATCTATCTATCTATATATATATGTGTCTGTCAGCACGATAGCGGCCGTGAATATGGTCCGATCTTAATGAAATTTGGTGCAGACATGTAAAGTGGTAATCGAACGGACGAGTTCGAAAACCAGCCCGATCGGACCTCCGGAAGGGGGGGGGGGGGGGTAAAGGAGGATAAACCCCTCCAAAAATGGGTTTTTTGAGTTTTTTATATGCAAAAATATAAATTATGTAATTTTTGTTGGCACCATTGAATTCAGCTCAAAAACACAAACAATTTAGTATGTTGAATCATTGCTCTATGTCCATTGGTTACCGAGATATTGAAAGAGGTAAACACAGTACATTGTCCCAATGTTAACCTTATAGGGAATAAGTAAAATTCTATACCTTGCTTAGTTCTCAACACATCTTAATAAAACTTGGTTTGTGGCTTCTAGATGAGATCTAATGATTAATAGTGTAAAATCCTCGATACTTTTATTTTTGTGGCAGCAAACCTGCATATTCATTCCCCATGTTATCCTTATGGGTAATAAAAAATTCTATATCTTCCTTATTTCTTAACATATGTTAATAAAACTTGGGGTTTGGCTTCTTCTAGTTAAGATCTATTAAATATAGAAGTAAAAACAACCAGTTTTAACATACCTGTTGCAGCAAGCCTGCATACTCATTCCCCATGTTATTCTTATGAAGATTACAAAAACATGTCAGATCTTGCTATGTTGGATTGAAATATGTTCTTTTGCATTTGAAATTCGCTGAGTATGCAGGTCTGCTGCAACGGGGGTATTTTATTTTAAGACTTACCTCTAGATATTATACATCAAAACACGCGTCTCTATGTGCAGATTCCCGTAAGCATCTTTAGATTTTTAATTTAGGCAATATAACATGAAAAAAGTATGAAAAACTTATTATAAAATAAAAAATGTTTTGACAAGCGAAAATGTAAACAAATAAAATCTGATCAGTTGTGTGGGATTTCACAGTCTAGGAAAAAATATTTGAAGTAGCCTATATAGATCACAGACCAAGAAAAAAATTAGTTATCGAAGTAGTTTAAAACTCAGCCCAGCTGTTTTTTTATTTGAAAAGGAACAAGACGACGAAAATTTGTTGTGATCAGATACTTTATATTCCTACTTTATATTAAATTTCCCCACTTTGTGGGGAAATTTGTGGGAAACACCCAGAGGGATCAGTAATTTTGAATTTCCTTTTTCCCCAAACTGTATTGTTGATTTTTTGCTACGAGATCGTCAGTAAAGACAGATGGTTGGCCACTCCTCTCTTCATCGTGGACATTAGTGTGACCATCTTTACAGTTCGAGAAAAAAGGAAATTCAAAATTACTGATCTCTCTAAGTGTTTCCCACAAATTTCACGAACTCTTCTGTACACCATTGTAACCTTTGTCGGTTTGTGAATGACGATGAACTTAAATGTGGCGTCAGCGGGTGGCTGCGTGCACAGGCGGCAGAATTCTTTTCAGCACAAATTGAAAAGCCTAGATATGACAAGTGCCTAAATATGGTGGGAACTATGTAGAAAAGTAGTTTAAGGTACGCTCTTTAAGATGTTATATAATAAAATGTTGTAAATGCATTGAAATTTTTTTTACTCCCAAACGGAACTTACTTTCTAAACATATCTTGTATCTATAAATTTGAACGAATGTTGTTTTTTGCTTCTGGTGCCTCCAAAACGAAAAGTTATCATGGTCGTGGGCCTAGGTCTTACCATGAGACCTTCGGTAATAGCTTCTTCCCTATAGAGGAATTTCGCTAATAAGTAACTTTTTTGTCATAATTTCACAATTTTTTATGTACTTTTCAGAGTTAAATTATAAATAGTTGTAAAATTACACAATATTTACATTGGAAGCTTCCTTCATCCTACAATTACAAAAATATTAGCTTAACCTCAAGAAATTATCATTTTGGGAGTTGGCATTGCTTTAACAAGAGTGCATGCCTGTATGTGGCCAATTTACAGCAGGAGCTCTGCCTAGCTCTCAGAGGCTGGATGGCCAAATGCCAAATCATTTTCGGTGTGTCTAGTATACAGCTCTTCTCTCTGTAGTCCTGAGCCCTAATAGTGAACAAAGTAATAATTCTATGGTATGTTTTTAGCTTTTGAAGGCCCTACGATTAAACGTTAGCATGGTCCCAAGCTTATAGGTTTTACCTTGAGACTGTATGGTATTAGGGTCTCTGTAGGAGAAATTTGCTAAAACCTATGTGAGGTTTACTGATTTAAAACCCCCTCTCTCTTTGAATACTTCCAATACAGTTCGCGCATCATATCTCTGGCTATGGCACAGTCAGCTGGTTGCAAGTGCGGGGGGGGGGGGGGAAAGGGGGTAATTTTCTCAAAAAAACATACAATCCCGCTGTTTGTCAAACGCTGTGTTTACCAGAATCATATCTTTAAAATACCATGTGATACGGTTAGTAGCGTAGAAGCCATAGGAGATATAATGCATGAACTGTGCTTGAATCTCCCCAGTATTCCTATGACATGGTAAATAATAAATAACATACACAGAGGGTTAACAGACTTGATTTATTTGTGAAAGTATGGCAAGAAGAATTCTACAAAATTGTGCTTCATTTCATCACAAAAACAGCATGGTCCCAAACACAAACCTCATTTAAACAACTATACAAGTGATTATTGAAAAATTTTTCTAAGCAAACATAATAAAAACATATATGTAACATTTATAAGAATAGGAATTATGTTTACTGTAAGGCTATATTGATTATTATAAAAAAACACAAATTATACAAATAACAATAATACAAATTATATTCAAGATTTATAAAAATAGTGGAAACCAAATCAAGCTTTATCTCAAATTCACTCTGACTATCTTAATACTTAATCATATAGACATTTTATAGTTAAATCAATGCAAAAAACACAAATTATACAAATAACAATAATACAAATTATATTCAAGATTTATAAAAATAGTGGAAACCAAATCAAGCTTTATCTCAAATTCACTCTGACTATCTTAATACTTAATCATATAGACATTTTATAGTTAAATCAATGCAAATTTATATTATCAAGGCAAATATCATAATTAACAACCATTAGAGATTGGTTGACAGTCACATCCAACTCAATTATAAGAAAGTAAAGAAGAGTATTCTTTTTTAAAACATAAAAAGAAATCAAGAAAAACATTGGCAGTAAAGAAAAACGAACTTCAAGAGTGACTTATAAAGTATATTGCAATCAAATTCAACTATTTATTAAGGAAATCACAGGTAAATTTGTGATTGTTAAATGTTTGATCAAAAAGCTATGAAAAACTCCAAAATAAAACTAATATGAAGAATAAAAAAAAATACACAGAGGACAATGGAATCCATGATTAATGTATCAAGAATGTATCAAAATTTCGGTACACTATCATCAATGAAAACATGTTACTTTTACATACATGGAAAGCTTCATACTTTCTATGTACTTATTCAGAAAATTGAAAATTTTACTATTGCTAAAGTTAGAGTGGTTCTAAATCAGAGGTCGGATTAAATTAATATGATAACTATTAAACTTAGAAGTTGAGCGATTTATTACATGCAATAATTTAACTCATTTATGTGTTTTTTTTTTACATTAAACAATGAGGACAAAATTTTTGACGATAACTTAAATGAAACCAAGGTGCAAATATATAATATAATAAAGAAAAACGTTTAAGCAGATGATTTCCTTCCTGTGGCTACCAATAATAGGAGGTGGTGGTTCAAGTCAATGCCAGTAAAGAGCTGTAGCAGATGTACCTATTCTATACCGTACAACTTACAATGGATTACACCTAAACTAAATGTTACTTTCATATAGTACATATTGCCTAGAATGATATCAACAAAACAACTATAACACCATGAGATGAAGGAATCAATTTATAAATCAGCTGAAACAACATATCCATTATTGAAGCTATCATCTGTTTGATTGGGTGATCAATGAAAAAGTTAAAAAAATCGCCCACCACACTTAGAAAAGTTTAATTTTTTTCCTAAGTGTAAAACATAAAAAACCACTTCTGGGGAGGGTATCCCCCTTTACCCTCCTTTTCAGTGGTCTGATCGGGCTAGTTTACGAACTCGTCCAATTGATACCTTATACACGTCTATACCAAATTCGATAGAGATCGGACCATTTTTATGGCTATTATTGAACTAACAAACATATAGGTATATAGATATATTTATTGATACATATATAAATATCTAAAAATTCAAACGAATGGTCTTTTATTCTTCTGGGGCCCCAAACGAAAAGTTATTATGGTCACCGGCTTTGTTTTTACCATGAGACCCATGGTAATAGCTTCTTCCCTATAGCGGAAAATTGTTACGAACCATCAATTTGATCAAGTGGATTCAGGCTTTTATTTTATTTATTTAAATTTAATTTTAAAAAGTAGGCAAGAGACACGGCGAGCAACTATCAATTCGGTCAACTGTCAACTATTTAATACCTAATATATTTATTAAGTTGGGCAACTGACACAGCGACCAACTATCAATTCGAACAAGTGGTTTCAGTATTTTATTTAATTATTAATACTAATATTAATATATAAAAAGTTGGGCAACTAACTGTCACAATGACCAGCTATCAATTTGACAAAGTGGATTCAGGCTTTTATTTATTTATTTATTTAATTTGATTTTTTTAAAGTGGGCAAGTGTCACAGTGAGCAAATATCAATTTGGTCAATCGGTGGGCTCCTCATTAGGTTACGTCAACTGGTTACGGAGATAATTGATATTTTAGTTCGCCGGTAAACGCAGTACGTTGTCCAATGTTATTCTTATGGCAAATATTTGAAAACCGATATCTCCGTTATTTTACCGACCGATTTTGATAGAATTTGGTATGTATTTGTGTAATAATTAATTGTTAATTTGTTTAATTTCACTATATAAGTTTTCTAATTTTAAATGACTTTAAGGGAGAAAGTATGTGTAAGTTTCCTGATACCGTTTATTCTTATATACAAATGATTGTCAAACTTTCATAAAAAGAGTAGAATCCGTTAGATTACACAGTAAAGCATGAATTTGTACATTTGAAAATAGACGAATTAATTTGTCGTAGGAAAATAAGCCAGGAAGGCATTTTATTATGATAAAATAATATTAATATGAGTTAAAATTAAAATAAGTTCTGTCTATTAATTAATAATTAAAGATATAAGCTCAAAAATAATTAAATAAAAACTTTAAAATAATTCTTGGTAGAACAAGATTAATCAAGAAAACCTGTCCTTTTTAAGGAGAATCAAATCTTTTATTCTCTTAGGATTTTTCTTTGATTCAAAAATTAACCTAAGCCTTCAGGATGTCATAGATCAGTGTTTCTCAACCAAAAGTACGAGTGCAAATGGTGGCATACAAGAGATTAAGATACAACAAGCGGAATTACTAGATTTCCGAACGACAGTTGTTCAGTGGACACTTTACTGTGTTAAAATTAAGGTAATATAATGATTGTATTTTATGATATACAATCCGTCCTCCCCTAGTTAAGGAATAAAGATCGGCTTACATTTACACTAACTTAGCAAGTTGCTAGGATTAGCTGATTCCTTTTTTTTTAGAACTTGGTTTGCCAGTCAACTCACGAACCACTCGACTCGTTCATCTATTCCCACTGATCGAGTTGACCATCAAGTACTAACTCCCTTCCTAATCATCCAATGTAAACCTATCTTAAGTGAGATGTTAAATTGTAGTCATCTCCATAATAGTCGAGTAAAAATAGGTTTATACCTAGAAGTAATTGTAATACAAATTGGAATGGTTGTTTCTTAATGAAAAAAATGCGATAAACACGATGGAACATAGTCTACTTATGTACGACCCTGGGTTTAGCCACCATCTTAAAAAATAGGCGGCCATCTTGGATTTTATGCAAACAATTACTAAAACCTCTACTGTGTGGAAACCAATTAACCTAAAAGGTCAACTTTTTTACTAAATTGTTCCCAGTGAACCAGGCTTTCATATAAATACATCTATATCTGATTACTTTTTGATTTCATAGAAATATAGTAACTTAAACTTTAAAATTTGCAAACAAATTGTTGTATTTTTACAGTTATTGTGAATTTATACATTAAAATTTTGTTTTTGTTTTTTAACTACTATATTCATTTTAAAGAGAGAAAAAATTGCTACAGATTCAGTCTGTTGGTATGGCCTTCCAGCCATTTTAGAGTGGAACGGGTGCGAACTAAATATTTCTTTTCAGGACTTATCAGGGCAGTTAGACCATAGTATAGATCTGTAATGTTACAATCTATCAAACTTCTGACCACCAGGACAATCGCAATATAAAGTTAATTTAATGTAATTAACACGAAGGAACATAGTCTACTCATGTGCGACCCCGGGTTGAGCCGCCATCTTGAGAAACAGGAACTACCTCAACTACTACTATATATTGGATTTCATGAAAGTTTTTACCAAATCCTCCCTTGTTTGGAAACCAATGACTCAAAAGGTCAATTCTGTTAATAAAAACATTTCCAGTGATCCATGCTTTAATTAAATACATTAATAGCTCATTATTCATTATTATTCATTCATTATTCATTATTCATAACACCAATAAGAAGAGTTAAGGAAAGTTTAAATTTAACTTGATGGTTACTTTAATCTTTGTTTATCAGTCATTAAATGTATTTTTATCATTACTTTTTTTAAACTACATTTGTTGAGCCTCATGAACAGTTAATATTTTTCAATAATTCAGGGTGATGGGTTTGTCCCCCGTTATACGTATATCATAATATTTTTTAACGTTTTTTTCAGTGAATAATATTTATTCTCTGTCTGTAAATTTCTTATTTTTCATTTTTCGGTTATGGTATGTTTTTACCTTGAAAAAGTTAGTATTTCGTTATTAAGCTTAAACTAACTTAGGTGAGAGTTTTATTCTGCAAAAAATGTAACATTTTTGTCTCCTTCTAGGTGTACTTTCTCTAATAAAACATTTTTGAGCAAAAGGAAAAATGATTAAATTTCCAATTTTGTGCCAAAATGACATTCAATTCTATAAGTTATAAACTAACGTTATGTGGTAATTAAAGTTCTTGTTAAGGTGTAAATTTGTATTTGTGTTGTTGTTGTTTGTATTGTTGTTAATAACTATATTACTATACAAACTAAACAGGCAAATTTGGTGGTTTCCATACAATGGAGGATTTAGAAAAATCTTTCATGATATCAAATATGGCCTGCTTCTCAAGATGGCAGCTCAATCCGGGGTCGCACATGAGTAGACTATGTTCCATCGTGTTAATTGCACTCTTTTCATCTAGGTACATTAAATTAACTTTATATTGCAATTGCCCTGGTGGTCAGACGTTTGATAGATTGTAACATTATAGATCTATACTGGTCTGACTGTCCTGTTAAGTCCTGAAAAAAATATTTAGTTCAACCCCGTTCCACTATCAAGTGGCTGTAAGACCGCATCAACAGACTGATTCTGTAGCAAATGTTTCTCTCTTTAAAATGAATATGGTGGTTCAAAAACAAAAAATAAATTTTAATGTATAAATTCATAAAAACTGTAAGAGTACAAAAACCTTTTTTGCAAATTTTAAAGTTTCAGTTACTATATTTCTGAGAAATGAATAAGTAATCAGATATATATGTATTTAAATGAAAGCGTGGTTCACAGGGAACATTTTAGTAAAAAATTTGACCTTTTAGGTTAATTGGTTTCTATACAGTAGAGGATTTAGTAAATGATTGCATAGAATCCAAGATGGCCGCCTATTTTTCAAAATGGCGGCTAAACCCAGGGTCGTACATGAGTAGACTATGTTTCATCGTGTTTATCGTACATTTTTAAATTAAAATTACATTTAGGTACATTAAATTAACTTTATATTGGTATTGCCCTAGTGGTCAGAAGTTTGATAGATTGTAACATTATATATCTATACTATGGTCTAACTGTTCTGTTAAATCCTGAAAAGAAATATTTAGTTCGCACCCGTTCCACTCTAAAACCACTGGAAGGCCATACCAACAGACTGATTCTGTAGCAAATTCTTTTCTCTTTAAAATGAATATGGTGGTTCAAAAACAAAATTCAGTTTTAATGTATAAATTCATAATAACTGTAAAAGTACAACAAATTCTTTGCAAATTTTAAAGTTTTAGTTACTATATTTCTGAAAAATGAATAAATAATCAGATATATATCTATTTATATGAATGCCTGGTTCACTGGGAACATTTTAGTAAAAAATTTGACCTTTTAGGTTAATTGGTTTCTATACAGTAGAGGATTTAGTAAATGTTTGCATAAAATCCAAGATGGCCGCCTATTTTTCAAGATGGCGGCTAAACCCAGGGTCGTACATGAGTAGACTATGTTCCATCGTGTTTATCGCATTTTTTCCATTAAGAAACAACCATTTTAATTTATATTACAATTACTTCTAGGTCGAGCTGTTTTTTGTGTTAATTTTACTCGACTATAATGTACCATATGGGAAAATTTGCTACAAGGAAAAAATTATTTGACTTTAAAATCATTTATCATAAATGTAACTTTAATATCAATTCATTTTCATATTTGTTAATCAAAATCAAATAGTTACAATCTTCAAAGTAAGACAATACAATAAATAATATGGCAAAGACATACACATTACATGACAAGATTCCAAAGCTTAAAACAAATCTTACTCCTAAAAATGTTTTAGGAGTAGATTTAATAGATAATACAAGAAAAAGCTCTCACTTACCTGATCCTAAGTTCATAAGGATGGAGCCAAACTTGAGAAATACAAACTAGAAATACATAGTATATATAAAAATTACTAAAACATTAATTAAACTTGCAAACAAGAAACATTAAATAGCAATAATATAAAAAAAAAAAAACAACATACATAACAACCTATCTGTAGTATAAAGCTTAGTTACCATTAACAACAAACCTAGAGTAAGAAGCGTAGAAAAAGATAATCCTCAGATTAGTCTTACACATAGGCCTAAGTTTTGATTCAGTGCAATGTCAGTTAAGTACAAAACATGATCGAAAAAGAGACAATATAAGGCTAAGACTTATGACTAATTAATATTCTCAAGGTACCATCACACAGTAAGATCCGAGTTCACATTTAAAAACGATTAACCATCTTGGTGTTTTCAAAGAGAGATAAATCTAATCACAATGATTTAGGTTTGAAACAACAAGTTAAATACCTAGACAAACGATATTAAAAAGCAACAGAGCAATCAGTAATGCTTTAATGACTGTACAGTGGGTCTACCGTGAGAGGTTCTGTGAGCTGTCGCTGGGTGTCTCGTGAGACTGCATCAGTTCCGGGTTGATGCGGTAGAGCGGCGCGTTCCGCAGAAGCACTGTTCTCGCGTCCTCGCGCCCCAGCTCTGTCAGTTTCCTCACCAATGTCCCTATGATGAAATGCAGTGATGTATAATAAGGTGACAGTCAGACACTGAGGGAAATTACTAATATCGATAAAGCCACTAATAAACTGCTATGATGTACAATTGGGGGCTTTGATTGTAGATCAAAATCAAAATATCTTTTATTGACAAGAAAAACATGTTCACGCATGGGCGAGTGTCATTACAACTGACTCAGGCTAAAACCTAATGATTGATTAATCTAGCAGCTAAAAGCATTTCAAAAACCCTGGCCTGTAGTTATCGCACATCTCTGGGTTGGTTTTTTTATGCAAGAATGTAATTATAGTTGGGTGAATTAATCATGGGTGAATTATCAGTCCATTAGATCAGGTTGGCTTCAGTATTTTTGAATTGTAACATGTTACTAGCATTAGTGTGACTGTTAGGGACAAAAGCCCCCCTAAAAACACGAAATGTAAGGCTAGAAGTAACATGCGAATTCCAACTGATATAAGAGAGGTCATTGTCTGAAATTTTAAAATTCGTTGAATCAGGCGGGGAAATAAAATTTTTATTTCACTGAGTAACACCGTACTATGAAATATATTAAATATATTAATTAAAATATATAATAACAATTAATATATTTCATAGTACGGTATTTCTTAAGCAAAGAAATAGAATTGCAATCATAATGAAAACAAACATCAAGAAGTAAGCATATATAAAGTGAAAGTATTGAGCTCTTTTACCAATGCTAGCCTGGGATGAGTCGAGCAGCATGCCGGTGGGACTGTTTCCAGACTTCTCTATGGCAGCTATCTTGTCCTGCAGATTGAGCTGGACCGCCAAAAGACACCAGTCCTTCCCCAGAGGATCCGGAGGGTCCAGTAGAGCACACAGCTGCTGGCGACACACGGTCGACAGGCAGTTCACTGACAACTGGTCTGCCGGCACTAGCATCTCTCGAACCTGGTCCAGGACATGGCAATGTTAACTGTCGGGTAGAGCACACAGCTGCTGACGACACACGGTCAACAGGCAGTTCACTGACAACTGGTCTGCCGGCACTAGCATCTCTCGGACCTGGTCTAGGACATAACAATCTTAACTGTTCAGTAGAGCACACAGCTGCTGGCGACACACGGTCGACAGGCAGTTCACTGACAACTGGTCTGCTGGCACTAGCATCTCTCGAACCTGGTCCAGGACATGGCAATGTTAACTGTCGGGTAGAGCACACAGCTGCTGACGACACACGGTCGACAGGCAGTTCACTGACAACTGGTCTGCCGGCACTAGCATCTCTCGGACCTGGTCTAGGACACAACAATCTTAACTGTTCAGTAGAGCACACAGCTGCTGGCGACACATGGTCGACAGGCAGTTCACTGACAACTGGTTTGCCGGCACTAGCATCTCTTGGATCTGGTCCAGGACATGGCAATGTTAACTGTCGGGTAGAACACACAGCTGCTGACCACACGGTCGACAGGCAGTTCACTGATATCTGGTCTGCCGGCACTAGCATCTCTCGGACCTGGTCCAGGACATGGCAATGTTAACTGTCCAGTAGAGCACACAGCTGCTGGCGACACATGGTCGACAGGCAGTTCACTGGCAACTGGTCTACCGGCACTAGCATCTCTTAGACCAAGACGGAAAAATGCTTTTTTATTTCTAGTAGATAGATTAACTTTAGCGGAGATGCCCTTTTTATTGTAAAATAAATTCTTTAAGCTCACCCATGAATTGAAATTAATTGATAAAACGGAGAGATTTGAAGAGAAATTAAAAACATTTTTAATAAAAAAATGTACTATTCAATAGATGAACTTTTTCAGGATGAATTTTTACTGTAATGTGTTGAAACAAGATTTATGACTAGCATTTATGTGTGATGATTTATGATTTATGATAGTTTGTAAGTTAACTAATGTCCATTTAGTTTTATGTTATTTATTAGCAAATTTCCCCTGTAGAAAAGAAGCTACTACCGTAGGTCTCATGGTAAGACCTAAGCGGGCCATCGGGACATGGCCCTCGGGAGACCATGATAACTTTTCGTTTTGAGGCCCCCAGAAGCAAATATAACCATTCGTTTGAATATATATATATATATATATATATATATATATATATTATAATGATACATAATTTATTAACAGAGTACTCTTTTTTTAGTTGAAAAAAGGGTACTCTGATAATAAATTATGTATCATTATAGTAGCCCTAATCACAATAATCAATTTTTCAAATATTTCTATATACAGGGTGTTTTTTTAAACGCAACCTAAAACTTTATTTTATCAGTGAAGGATTATTTCCCCCCAACTCCCTGGATTTTACCCCACTATATTATTTGATTGGGAATACATAAAAAGTAAGGCCTACGAAAACAATTCACAGGATATTCAGCACCTCAAAACAAACACGACAAATTGAATGCAAGAACTTCAAAGAGGTACTAAGAACATGTGTTCGGGAATTTGATGCAGAGAGCATAACTTTGTACAAATGCCAGTGGCAGATTGTTTGAGCACATTATGTAAACAAAATTTGATCAAACTTAAATAATAGGTTGTATAAAATGTAAAGATCCATAAAACAATACTCATTTCATATTTATATGTGCATTATTCAATCTTAAAAATGGGTTGTGTTAAAAAAAAACACCATGTACATATCTATACAGGGTGTCCCATAGGTAAAGTGCCAAACTTCGGGAATAGGTTATATGGGTCAATATAAAGATAAAATGAAGAATAAATTTTTTTCAAAAACCCTTTGTTTACCAGATATCCGCCATTTTGTATTTTTTACAAAATATTTTTTATCTCCCAAGTTTTTGAATCGATTTTTTTGAAACTCGGTATGCCTCTGTATCTAGTCAATTATAGTTTAGGAAAAAATAATTAGCATGATCGAATCGTAAATTTCAAAATGGCGGCCGTTTAAAATCTTTAAATTGAAATACCGAAAAAGTGGTACATTTTACAAAAAAATATAAAGAACAATAATATTTAGAAAATGTTATTTCCAATCCAACAATACCAAAATTATGAAAATCTATTAACAAACAACTGAGTTATGGTCGAATAAGCGCATGGCTCAGCGCAACAATGGACTATTTTGCTTCACAAAATGCTGCCTCACTAGCTAAATACGATCATAACTCAGTTGTTTATTAACCGATTTTCATAAATTTGGTGTCATTAGAAGGGAAATAAAATTGTCTAAAAGTTGTCATTCTTTATATTTTTTTGTAAAACGTACCGTTTTTTCGTTATTTCAACTTAAAGATTTTAAACGGTCGCCATTTTGAAATTTATTATTTAATCATGCCCATTATTTTTTCATAAACTAACCTTAACTAGATATTGGTGCATACCGAGTTTCAAAAAAATCGATTCAAAAACTTGGGAGATAAGAAATATTTAGTAAAAAATACAAAATGGCGGATATCTGGTAAACAAAGGGTTTTTGGAAAAAGTTTTATTCTTCATTTTATCTTTATTTTGACCCATATTACCTATTCCCGAAGTTTGGCACTTTACCTATGGGACACCCTGTATATGTGTCTGTGAGCACGATAGCGGCCGTAAATATGGTCCGATCTTAATAAAATTTGGTGCAGACATGTAAAGTGGTAATCAATTGGACGAGTTCGTAAACCAGCCCAATCGGACTTTCAGAAGGGGGGGGGGGGGTAAAGGGGGATAAACCACCCCAAAAATGGATTTTTTGAGTTTTTTATACAGAAAAATAAAAGTACAGCACACCTCGGATTATCCGACCTCACATTATCTGGATCCTGGATTTACCGGACCGGTCTATCTGAGAAATTGAAAAATTAAAATCACGGCAAAATCATAATTTTAGCGAGTTTATCGGTGAAATGTGCCTTCTAAAAGTGAAATACAAATGTAATACATAAATGTACACATTTAAAAAAACAATAATTGAAGGAATCAACAGTACATTACGTACATCAACATTACATCAACAGTCCAACATCAACAGTACATCGTGAACGTAGTTTTCTGGATTGGCACTTCAAGCGCTAGCAGTAATCAACAAAAGTGTAGCCTACGACAATTTTGCAAGTTTGTTTCTTGCTGTCATTTGACGTGTTACGTTATTTCTTAAGGATAGTTACTGTAATAAGTTTTGGGTTACATTAAGTTTCGTCATAATTATTTTTTTTAGTTATTTTGAGTTATGATTATTTAATCTTATTAAATTAAATGTTTTAACTGGAGTTTTAATCCAAACCTAAAACGTAGGTACGATAAAAGTCAAAATTATATTCGTATGATTAATAACGAGATTTAGTTCTTAAAATTGTTTCAAAATTAAACCCTCTTAAAATTTGAAAGAGTAACATGTTGTACAAATGTACTGTCTTGATACGACGTCTGCAGCATCAATTTTGCAGGGGCTAAGGTACGCGATCGCTATTTAGGCATATTATAATGACCTTGGATTATCCGGATTTTTGCTATCCGGATCGGTGTTCCGCCACTTTAATCCAGATAATCCGAGGTGTACTGAAATCAAGTTTTTGTTGGCACCATTGAATTCAGCTCAAAAAAAAACAAACAAAAAATTTAGTATTTTGAATAAATGCTCTATGTCCATTGGTTACCGAGATATTAAAAGTGGTAAACACAGTACGATGTCCCAATGTTAACCTAATGGGGAATAATTAAAATTCTATATCTCGCTTATTTCTCATCATATCTTAATAAAACTTGGTTTGTGGCTTCATCTAGATGAGATCCAATGTATTTTTGACTATAATCCCGATATTTCCATTTTTGTGGCAGCAAACCTGCATAATCATTCTCCATATTATCCTTATGGGAAATAAAAAAAAAAATCTATAGGCTATCTTCCTTATTTTTTCATAATATATTGATAAAACATGGTATATGGCTTCTTCTAGTTAAGATCTACTAAATAATGAATTAAAACCAACCATTTTTAACATATCTGTTGCAGCAAACCTACATACTCATTCCCCATGTTATTCTTATGGAGATTACAAAAACATGTCAAAACTCGCTATGTTGGATTGAATTATGTTCTTTTGCATTTGAAATTCGCTGAGTATGCAGGTTTGATGCAACAAGGGTATTTCATATGTTACTTGACAACGTTGCCTGTCTTAAGTTGTAAGCTGACAATTTTTATAAAAAGCTTTCAAGCTAAATACTTTTGTCTTTTATTGCTTTGTATGCAATCGTAACTTTTTGATTGAGTATCCAAAAAGAAACAAAATGTATTTAATTAATTCGTGCTTTTCAAACTATAATTTTATGGAGCATAGTATGAAATGATGATTCTTGATGATTCTTGATTCTTGATTCTTGAATGTTTCAGTTTGGGACATTTGAGTGCTGTGTATTTAGCCAACCAAACAGAAGGTCAGAAAAATGGCCATTGATTAATTATGCTACTTGTTTTGTAATGAAATATTTATGTAAATAAATCACTTTTCCTATTATATTCTCTTCTAATGTTTAATTTATTCCTCCTTCAAATAAATTGGCTTGAGAAACCTCTCCATCATCATTGAATTCAACTCTTATTAAAAATATAGATAATATTGTCATGTTATTTTTTGTTACAAAATAGAATCATTTCTGTAAAAACTCACCTCATTAGAGTTGAATGCTACAAGTTCTGCCAGAGTTTCGTAACACTCAGCAAGAGGATTGTAGAGCTTTGCGTCAAGCTTGTCGTCTGACAGAAGTGCAGTCATCAGCTGGTCGGGGGGAAAGCAGTATGAGGCTGCACAGTGGTTTTTCAAGTCCAAGTTACTCAGGATGTGCTTCTCTATAGGCAGACCAGGGCACATCTCAACCATCACCTGCACACAAGTAATGTTAACAATGTTGTTAATTCTCATCAATAAGAAACAAATTAAGGTAAAATATTTTTGTATTTAAGGATTCTTCGTGTAATAGCCACTTGCAAAAGTCCTATACAAAAATTTTATAATAGGATAATGAATAGCAATCTCATATTATATTGTAGGGCAGTACAATTCAGAGCTAAAGATACAGTTTCAGAGGTAGAAACAACCCATGCAGGTGGACGGCTTCATGGCTCCTCAACTGATCTAGATCCCAATGCAATCAACACTCCAAAGAAGCATGCTGAGCTAGTTAAGATGATGGAAGTGGTGGCTCGTCCATAAGAGTACAAAAGCACATCACCCCTAATGAAAAGTCATAAATAGACCAAAAATATAATGGTTTATATCGATACAGGATTTAATAAATTGCCCCCAGTAATTTTGAAATTACAGTAATGAGATGCAATGGACAGCATGTGTTGTGATAGCTTGTGCAAGAAAATACTAGGAGTGCCGCTCACTTGCAGCACAGGGCACGTCCACTTGTGACCAGTGGTGGTGAAGGAAGCCTAATGAAGTTGGCTTTTTGAAGTTTCCCTGGTAGAGCTCATAAAAAAGGCCCAATAAGCCATGTGTGCCAAGTAGCTGGATGAAGTTGTTTTGATGAGTGCTAGATTGCGTTCCTATTTTGATACTTTTTTCTATAAATTTTTAGAACTGTTTAATAGTTGTTTTCCTGTTGTGACAATGTCAAATCATATCGAGAACAAGAAGAGGCGTAACGGTGCTGGGGTTAAGTGGTTTACCCCCGAACTTTCAAACTTACGGTCCCTGATGTTAATTGCTTGGGATGATAAAAAGAACTTAGACAGTGAAGAAAATCGTCGCCTGTACAACCGTATCCGTGCCCTGTATCGTGCTAGCCTAATATCTGCGAAAAAGGAATACAATGCCCGGCTCATCGGCGATTCAGACAATCATTGCAAGGCTGCCTGGGATGTGATTAAGGAGGAATGTCCAAAGAGAACTTTGCAAGGAGATTTTGCCTCTGCTAATGATTTTAATTGTTTTTTTATTGATTCTGTAAAGAATACTGTTAATGATCTCCCTTTTCCAACCAAAGACCCTGGCGAGTTCCTTCAAAATGTTCCTTGCCATTCTGAATTTGCTTTCCAACCTGTTTCCGAGGGTGATATTGTCAAAGTTGTCCATTCTTTTAAGAATTCAAAGAGCAAGGATGTTTATGGGCTTTCCCCCTGGTTCCTGAAAAAGTCGTGATTTTTATTGCTGTACCTTTAACTTTCTTGATAATTAATTGTCTTGCTTCAGGTATGTTTCCAAACTCATTGAAAGTATCAAGAACAGTTCCTGTTTTTAAAAAGGGAAACAGGGAGGTGGTGAGTTCGTACCGTCCTATCTCTTTGATACCAGTTTTTGCCAAAGTGTTTGAAACGATTGTGAGGGATCAGTTGTACAAATATTTCGAGAGTAACAGCCTGCTCTCACCCTCACAATTTGGTTTCAGGCAGGGTTTGTCTGCTCCTTTAGCTGTGGAATCTGTTTGCGGGATAATCAATCATGGATTTGAAAAGAAGGAGGCTACATCAATGGTGCTATGCGATCTTACTCGTGCCTTTGATTGTGTACCTCATAAGGTTTTATTGGAAAAGTTGGCTCATTATGGGGTGACTGGCCTGACTCTCGGGGTATTTACCACTTACTTAAGTGACCGAACCCAGATTGTGTCATGGAATAATGAAACATCTCAAATGTTACCTGTCATGTATGGTGTGCCTCAGGGCTCTGTCCTGGGGCCGCTTTTGTTTTTGATAATGATTAATGACCTAGCTCAAAGTGTGAGGGGCAGTGTCCTTCTCTTTGCTGATGACAATATATATATATATATATATATATATATATATATATATATATATATATGAAACATTTCTTTCGAGTTCATTTTTTCTTCTTTAATTTCATAAGACAAAATCTCCATATTTT
The DNA here is from genome assembly GCA_035578135.1 of Flexamia atlantica. NCBI lineage: Eukaryota > Metazoa > Arthropoda > Insecta > Hemiptera > Cicadellidae > Flexamia > Flexamia atlantica. The sequence goes on along the minus strand of JAQJVK010000016.1, from coordinate 18,771,546 downwards.
CTTCTATATTTCTGTATGAGTGGTTGGATTGGAGTAAATGTTCAGCGAAACTGGACTTCATGGACGTATTGTTATTTGTCCTAAGCGCTTGAATGTGTTCTCGGAATCGATCTTTAAAAGTTCTTCCGGTTTGGCCAAAGTATATTGCGTCACATTCTGAACATTTTAGTTTATATATACCGGGTTTGTTGTAGTCTGGAGTATTGTTTCTTGTTTCAGCTGCTCGCTTATTAATCATATGAAAAGTATCGTTTTTTGTTTTGTAGCTTAAATAATAGTTTCATTTTTCAAATGTTTTTCTTATAGCTTTGTTAATTTGCGTATTATATGGTACGCTGATATATTTCTTGTTATTGTCCTGGTTGTTGTTATTTAACTGAGAATGTTTTAATTGTTTTATTTTCTTTATCATATTTTCAATCATTTTTGGGTCATAACCGTTTTTAAATGCTAAATATTTAATATTTTTTCTTTCTTCTTCATAATCAGATTTCTTCATGGGTATATTCAACATTCGGTGGATCATGGATCTGAAACTTGACATTTTGTGTATCCATGGGTGATTCAAATTACGTGGAATCAAAATTATCTTCGTTCAAAATATATAGAAAGACAACTCAAAGCGACCTTTTGATTCCACGTAATTCGAATCACCCTTGGTTCAATTTCCTGGGAAGTAAAAAATAAATTTGAAAGGTAGTTCGGTGAACATACAATTAAAGGCAAAAAGAGAAATGAAAGTTAATACCTGGTCAATGATGTCCAGTATCTCTTCGATGAAGAAGAAGCAAACGGTTGCCGTGTGCGGAGGCCCTCGCACTTTGATCTCCACCCACTCTGAGTGACTCGTGTGACTCGACGACTCCAGCGTGACCAGACTCTCGATTAGCCCCGAGCACAGTTTCGAACCATGAAACCACTGGTAGAGGTCCGTCTCCGAGTCGCAGTAGTTCATCACTGTTCTCCGCAACTGCACCTGTGGGAGCACACAACTGTCTGAATTTTTCAGCGAAAGTTAAGCGTGGATAGTTAAATAAAGGTCTACAAAATTGGTTTATTTAGGTAAGATTCTTTTGTTTATTAAATCTATTTAAAACAAATAAAACACTTTTTTCACCACACTACGACGTGATCACCTGTTTTACAGTCATTTGGTGGTCGAAACCAGCTCTTTTCCGCCAGGGGGTTGAAAACTTTTTGCCCTAGGGCCGAAAGTCAGGTGATCGTTTATTTGCTTGAAACAATGTGAGAACATCAAATAATTATATGGCATTCAATAGGTTCCAAAGACAGGATACTTGTGACCATATGATTTTCATAGCTGTGATTGTTTAAACCATTTACACTATTTGACTTTACTCGATACTCAAGTAGTAAATAATACTATCATTCTGATAACAACATTGCTGTCCGCGCAGAAATTATGGATACTCGAGTTCACGATACCATATCTCCGAAACGGTCCGTTTGATTTTAACGAGAGACCTATCAAATTAAAGGAAATATTGTCAATTTTTATACTACGAAGTTTTGACTTTTTACGTAGGATTTTATAATTTATAAGATGAAAAAAGTGAAAAATATCAGCATTTTTCACAATCTTTTTGGAAATCTCAACTTAAGACAATTATTAATAAATATCTATTAAACGTATCAGCTTCAAATTTTAATAGCGTATATGGAGGTTACTTACAAAATCTTTTGTAGAATTTCATAATTTTAACGTTATTATTTTTTATGTTCTTGTAAATTTTGTAAACCTTTGTTAACTTTGTCATCTTGGGCTTAAAATTCCCGCTCAAAACAATGTTTTGACTATCAATTGATTGTATGAACAAAAAATATAGTGTCTACAGAATATAATGTAATAGTGATTTGTGATGAGTTTATATTTGTTAAACGTTTTTATTCCCGCGCTAGGGGCTGGTACGCGGGGAAACGCGCTGGGGAAGGGGTGGGTTCTCCCACAGAAGGAGTGCGATGTTGCCGGAATTCTATAGAACAGGTTGGTGACTTAGACCAACCTTCCCTTAAACTAGCAAACTTCACCCTGTCATTAACCCCTGTGAGTCACAGGAATCAACCAAATATTTAAACAAGATGATTCACACAGTGAAACAAGCTATCTTGCTCACTCAATACTTAACACTCTTCATTGCCTTCCACTGTGGTCTGGTGTATTGTTGTGTGCAAACCGTTCTCCGAGACACCTCCACGATGCCTCCAAGGCGAGCCTTTACCGACTTGGAACTTGCGATGATTGTAAGTGCAATTTTTTTTTTAAAGCAGAGGGCGAACGAATAGGCGATAAGCGGTATTCCGTGTATCAACGTGTTTCTGACTGTTTGGGTGTTAGTTTAATATCCGTAAAGAGGGCAGCAAAGCAAGACAAAGAAAATGAAGACGATGAATCTGGAGAACCGCCTAAGAAGAAACACTCATCTGCAGGACGGCCAAAAATTCAAATTGACCAATTTACATTAGGAGTCATCCGGTGTACGATTCATAATTTTTGTATAGATAAAACTTTTCCAACAATTGAAAAATTAAAATCAAAACTCGAAGAGGTTATGCCTAATTTTCCTAAGATGTAACTAACAAAACTTCGGCATATTGTTCACAGTATTGGATTTAGATATAAAAAACTTAACAAGAAACCTGTACTAATGGAATCAGTAAAAATCGCTGCATCCAGACATGCCTACCTACGAAGGATCCGACGGCTCCGGCATGACGGATATAAAATATTTTATACTGACGAGACGTGGTGCGGTCAAAACCACACAATGAAGTACACCTGGCAAGAAAACATAGTCGAAGCCCTGAACCAGTATAACAATTATGACCAGTATCGCAACCACCTTCAAGAAGTTTTCGGATGGCGAGGTGGTTTTAAAACCCCGTCAGGTGCTGGCCAACGTGTAATTATTTTGCACATTGGCAGTGAGAGTGGATTTTTAGAAGGAGCCCAACTCTGCTTCGTGGGAAAGAAGGGGACTGGCGACTACCATAAGGAGATGAACGCTAAACACTTTGAAGAATGGTTCAGAAACGTTTTAACTATCCTACCTCCAAAATCAGCTGTATTTATTGACCAAGCGCCATATCACACCATGGTGGACCCAGAAACCAAAAACCCTAATATGTCATGGCTCAAAAAAGATATTATTTCTTGGATAGTAAAGAGAAACATTCCTCTACCACCTGATGCAACTGAATTCGAAAAACTGACAAAATCAGTCTTAATAAACCACGCCCGACCATACTTCAGGACCCCAGAAAAAATACTAGAACAACTATTGAAAAAAAGTAAACGAGAAGATGTAGAGTTAATTTGGTTGCCTGTCGCACATTGTGAACTCAATGCAATAGAACTTATTTGGGCTTATGTAAAAAATAAAATTGCAAAAATAAACAGATCCAATGCCGAAGAGAAAGGAAACAGTGTAAATGTTACTCGGGATTTGTGTGAAGAATCATTAAATGAGTTAGATTACTAAGAGAAAACATAAAACTTTTAAAACCACAAAAAAATATAAAACTACAAAAGTATAACAAAAAAATATAAAAACATTTTTAAAGCTGCCGTTGGAGGTCCAAAGCCCTCATGAGAAAAGCTGATGGGAAATGTACGTATATTAGTGTTTTTGAGCACCGAACGGCAACATCGCACTCCTTCTGTGGGAGAACCCACGCCTTCCCCAGCGCGTTTCCCCGCGTACCAGCCCCTAGCGCGGGAATAAAAACGTTTAACAAATATAAACTCATCACAAATCACTATTACATTATATTCTGTAGACACTATATTTTTCGTTCATACAATCAATTGATAGTCAAAACATTGCTTTGAGCGGGAATTTTAAGTCCAAGATAACAAAGTTAACAAAGGTTTACAAAATTTACAAGAACATAAAAAATAATGATGTCAAAATTATAAAACTCTACAGAAGTGTTTGCAAGTAACCTTCATATACGCTATTAAAATTTGAAGCTAATACGTTTAATAGATATTTTGTAATAATTGTCTTAAGTTGAGATTTCCAAAATAACTGTGAAAAATGCTGATATTTTCCACTTTTTTCGTCTTATAAATTATAAAAACCCTTCGTAAAAAGTCGAAACTTCGTAGTATAAAAATTGACAATATTTCCTTTAATTTGATAGGTTTCTCGTTAAAATCGAACGGACCGTTTCGGAGATATGGTATTGTGAACTCGAGTATCCATAATTTCTGCGCGGACAGTAGGCGGGTGAGTGCGCTACTGGCGTTAAAAATATGTTTTGTTTGATTAATCATTCATCAATCTGATGTTACATACAGCTATGCTTGTTGTTTTTCTCTACAATCACATGATCATTGAAACTTTTGATAATACAAGGTCTGTAATTACTATGTTTTCTATTTACTATTTATCTATAAAACTAAACCTTAGTAGTTTTAAACGTTTAGAAGTCATATTTACACTCAGCATCATAAAATTATGTGCTTGCATGCTCTGGATTTACTAAAACAGTTGATTCTCTATAACTGACCTCGGTTAATTTATACCAAAGTAAATGTGCTACTATCTGTTGGAGATATGATCAACTACTTACAAATGTAGAGGAGCTTAGCTGCCTCTGATATCAAGTCATTTTACACAGCTGGAGTTTCCATTTTTGCCACCTACCTAATGGTGTGATCAAAATAATAGTCTCAACTCGACTCGAATTCAAAGACCACTACTCCCCCACTCCTATAAGGTACAATGCTTTACACAATCCATGACCTAGCTTCCAGCTCTTTTTTCTAGATGTTGATTGCTGCATTATTGCCATCAATATTAATAAAGTTGTCCCAAAGAATATTTCAGTAGCCCGCAGATTTTAGATCTAGAACACTGATGAACTAACCCCAAAACTGCTGTAAAAACTGACTTCTTCACTCAAAGTTTATTTTTTAACATTTTAACCTGTATTCTGGGGAAAACAGAGTGCAGGAGATGCATGGTGCCTTCGGGCGTGTGTAGCCGGACCCCGCCGTACACTGCGTCCCTGTACCTCGGGTCGTGCTCCTCCCACAAGCCTTCCAGCGTCTCCACGAGGTTGTAACATGGAAACTCGTACTCCAGCTCCCCGTCCACCTCGCACTGGAATCAATTGTGATGGTGCAGTAAAATAACTGTTGACTGTTTCAGTGACTCGTCTTTATGAGAGTAGATAGCAAGCTCAAAGTGTTTCCTGACCTTGTATTGGAATTTGAATCACTTAGTGAAAATTTTGTTGTGTGGTTACAACTGAAGGGGTCCCCCGTAAAACGTTCTAAGCGACAAAATTTCAAAATCAGAGATATTCAGTTAAAAAGGTTCTCTGAGACACGAGCTACAACGTGGTATATTTTGTTTTGAAGATATCTGAGTTGGCAGCCCTGATTTCGTCCGTCAAAGTTGGCGTGTTTGGCGGGACTGCACGGACTTTTTGGGGAATAACGTTCTATTTGCCGAAAGATGCAATGTCTTCGGCGGTCGTTGCGTTGTCACCCAGCGATCAAAATCGCGTAAATAAAAATAAAATAAGTAAAGTAAATATTGGAAAGTGGAAGGATAAGACCGCGAAAGAATGTAGAAAACCTGGATTACCCTATATTTCAAAAACTAAGTAGCCAGGGCCGGGAAAACTGCCCCCAAAGGAAGTTGGAGAATAACGTTTTAAACACCACATTTGTATAACTTTTAGCAAAGTGACATATCATATGTTCTGTAACAACATTTCGTTTTCGTACTTTTATATATAAAAAAAAATTGTTTTATATTCAGTTTTATTTTCGTTTATGTTGGTATTCCAACATTCCCTGACGTTTTCTTCCACAGCAGAAGAGTAGTCCGTCAGAAAACGTTTCAAACGCCAGTCAATTAGATCGTTATAACCCAAAAAATAACACGTACAATTTTTTAACATGTTTCATGGCAAGTAAAATTTTAATATAAGGCTACATTATGATGTTATAAATAGGGTATTACAAAATTATACATGATTTTAAGTTCTAACCTTGAAAAAACAGCAAATTTTAGAATTCAATTTTTAACGCTTGATTACTCGAAACAAGGTTTTTGTCGCTTAGAACGTTTTACGGGGGACCCCTTCAACTAGTGCTAACATTTAAGTTGCAATAATACCCAATATAAAACATATTCAATTGTAAATCTTTTTTTTAATTCTGCTCGACAATACAGACACTGTTTACAGACTGAAGAGGTCTTCAATCTTGGAGTTGCCTTTTCGTTTTGTAAACTGAGGATAAATTTCTCTGTAATTACGTGATACTTGATACTTGAAGGTCACCCACTGGTGCCGTGGTCGTCAGTAAATTTGGCCGATTTAGCTTTCAAAATATTCTTCAATTGAATAATACGGCCTCTTGACTAAATAATCTTTGAGCTTGGTCTTGAAGGTTTCAACTTTATCAATACGTCTGATTTCAGGTGGTATATTATTAAATATCTTCCCACACAAATATCTTGGGCCACTTTTGAATAAGCTTGATGAAACTTGAGGAACAAAAACATCTTTCTTGCGAATTGTGTTATGCTTGTGAACTTCTTCGTTTTTTGTAAATACTTCAGGTTTTTTTTTCACTGTAACGGCTGATTCAAGTAGAAAAAGGGCTGGCAATGTTAATATGTTAAGTTCAACGAAAAGTTCTTTACAATGGGATAAGTAAGGCTGTTTGCAAATCGTTCTTACTATTCGTTTCTGTAGCAATAGAACACGATGTGCCATAGGACTGTTGCCCCAGAAGAGGATACCATAATTCAAAATACTGTGGAAGCATCCGAAATAGACTTTTAGTAGCACATCCTTGTCTACAAGTGGCTGCAGGCGTCTTACCATGTAGCACACAGATGTTAATCTTGAGACCATACTTTCAATGTGGTTTTGCCACCTTAGGTTGTCACTAATGGTAATGCCTAGATATTTAATGGAGCTGTCTACAATGATGCTTGACCCCTCAAGGTGTAATAAGGGTACACTGTCAGGTTTTTTTCTGTTGTAGGAACACAGCGCTTTGGTCTTACTTCGATTTAGCAGCAATTTATTATGCTTGCACCAGTCGCTCATCTCATTTAGGCCATCTTGCGCCTTACTTCTTAAAGATTTTGCATCCTCCGCTTTGACTAAATGGCTAACATCATCTGCGAACAGCCAAATTTTACCTGTTATGGACTCAGGTAGGTCATTTACGTAAAGGAGGAACAATACCAGGCCTAGGTTCGAGCCCTGCGGCACGCCTGTATTGATTGGTGGAGAGACAGTTGAACGGTAATGGCGAGTCAATCCGTCGTCACTAGAATGCCGAACACTGACAATCTGATTTCTATCTCTTAAATATGTAGATATCCACTGCAGAGGCTTTCCTCCTATACCCATCGTCGTTAGTTTGCTTAAAAGAGTTTCATGTGTCACTAGATCAAAAGCCTTTGTCATATCATAAAAAATGCAAAGTTGTTCCCCAACCTCATCTAAGTTATCATATAAGTTAATCAAGAGATCAAAAATTGCATCTATTGTGGACACATTCTTTCGGAATCCGAATTGATGGTCTGTAAGCAGTTTCCTAGTATCTCAAAAGTGAAGCAATCTTCTTAAAAAAATTATTTCAAATATTTTTGAAAAAACACTTTGCACCGCAACTGGCCTATAGTTCTTCACACAGTCTTTTTCCTTGTTCTTGTGGATAGGTACAACTTTAGACGTTTTAATTTTGCTTGGGAAACACCCTGTTTCAAAGGATTTGTTAATTATAGTCGTTAATGGTTTAGTTATAATTCCCAAACAGACTTTCAAAATGTTACAAGGGACTTCATCAACTCCGGCACTATTTTTTGAGCTAATACTTGACATTGTTTCAATTACTTCATTTTCATTAGTAGGCCACAAGTGAAATTCAGACGGTTGATGACTTAAAGTAAAACTATTACTAATGTTATTTTGTCCAGTTTCAAGACTTCTGACACAAAATAGTCATTAAAAGTGCTGGCTATGCTGCCCGGATGGGTAATTAGGCTGTCATTTATCCTTAAACTAATATTACACTTATTTGATTTGTCATCACATGTTAAATTTTTTACAATTTTCCAAGATTCTCTGTTAACGTTCTTAGCATTACCAATCTTTGCTTTATAGTAATCTTTCTTAGTCTGATTAATTAAATTAGCATGTTCGGTTTTAGCCCTGGCATATTCCTGTTTTGCATTCTAATCAGTTGGGTTGCGAGTACGCCAATATAACTCCTTCAGATCCTCTTGAGATTCGAAAACTTCATGCGTAAGCCATTTAGCATGTGATTCGTCATTAACATTAAAAATTTCTTTAGGAAAAGACAGTTCAAAATCATATAAGAAAGTTGAATAGAAATCATTAAATAAATCATCGACACTTTTATTTACATTATCTATGGGCCAATCTTGTTTCGCCAACAAACATTCAAAGAGAAATAAGTTAGACTGATTTATTTTCCTTTTCTCAATTTTACTTTTAACACATGAATATTCCATATGCACTTGAAAAAACAGTACATGGTGATCAGATTAGGTGGTATTTAGAATAGGTGGTAGCACTTCAACAGAGTACTGTTTGTTTTGTAAGTCAGTAATAAAATAGTCCAATTGGCTGTGCCTATTACTTTTACTGTCGATACGGGTAGGTTTCTTAAAGTAATGTGAAGATTACTTGATTCCAGAACATTATATAAGCAGTGTTTAATCCATGAATCTTCTAAATTATCAACATTTAGGTCCCCGCACAAAACTAATGGCAAGGCATAATACTTATTTTTAACCAAAGTTAAAGTATCTTCGAGAAGTTCAATGAATTGAAAGAAATTGTTCTTATAGGGTGGTCTATAAACATTTAGTACAATGAAACTAGATTTCTCACAGGTTAAAATCACCCCACAGCTTTCAAATACGTCTTCTGTTGTAAGAGAGTCGAGCATATTCAGGGTGCTAACCTTAATAACACTTTCTGACAAGGCAAATATAGCAACACCTCCACCATTCCTATTTTCTCTATTGTTATTGGCAATCATATCATAGCTCTCTATTTTAAAACATTTATTTTTTTCATTATTTAACCAAGTTTCCGCAAGACAAATAATCTCAGGTTTCAATTTTAACAAGTATGTTTCAAGCATTTCAACTTTCATAAAAACAGATCTTACATTTAAAAACATTATTCTAAAATTAGGCCTAATAAGGTTTCTCTCTACTGATTCCGTTCCCCTACAAACAACAGAGTCAAGACTCGGTATTATCTACCTTGAGCTAAGCCTAGGCTAGGCCTGTGAATGCTACTATCAGTAGGCCTAACTTCAATAACACCTGTTGGTCGATTTTTCACAAAGTTCCCACTTTTCACAACAAAATTATTTACAAGTATGCCTTCAGGCCAGATTTCATTGTTCATAACTATATTTGAGAACTGATATGGAAAGTCTACCTTGAATGATTTGTAGGTTGAGTACCTGGGTGTCAATTCCTCACATATTACCTTTTGCCCATTACACAGGCTTCCCAAGTAGTCCTTAACTGCTTCTTTCTTGGTGTCAAGTTTACATCTCGTCAAAAAAATCAAATTTAGTCCTTGCTACAGCTTCGAATGGATTATCTTTGTCCAACTTTTTCTCTGTTCCAAACAAAGGCTTGTTGTTTACTCTGGGTTTCTTGCTATCTGTGAATTTTTTACGATTTTTCTGGTTTCGCTGAATTATGAATCCATCGTTTTCACTATCACTCTTAATTAAAGTATCTTTCTTTACATTAGGTTCAAACTTTTTAACTTTATCTGAATAACCAGGCCTATGCTTCATTCCTGACAGGTTTCCGCCGTTATTTCCATTTTCACTTTCACTATTCATATTCACATCGTCATCAATAGATGCGTCAGCACTTTTTTCTCCTATAGGAGGGTCAGTTCCAGTAGTGCCGACCTCATTTATCGTATTTCCCTCCTTAATTGATTTCTCAAAGTTGAAAAAATCTTCAGAGTTTAGTTCTTACTCATTAAGAGGAGTGGTAACACTGCTCGATTCATGTTGATTAGTCTGCTCTTCACTAGTGACGTCAATTTCCGGCTTGGTCACATTTTTATTTAATCTATAATTTTCGTCCATAACAAAATTTAACTTTTCATTAATAATCGAGTGATTATTTGTCAATTCTTTCAAAACAGAGAATATTTTCCCAATGCATCCATATAAGTTGCAATAATCATCAATAGTCATATTACAGGCTCTTAACTTGGCTAACCTACCAATACACTCCCGGCACATCCATCTGGTAATTCCTTTTAATTCCTTGATTATATTCAATTTATCACATTCTAGCTCCAAACATGCGATGTGGAACAATTTGTCACAAAATCCTTCGCACTGAATTCCCGGATAAGATTTATTCACTGTTTTATCACACGCACCACACGGGATACGAACTGGTTTGCCCGACATCTTGACCGGAAGTTATACTGTTAACTGACATTCTATCCTACATAATATTTACTCATTGTTCACATTAGCATAGAACAGATTGTAAAGTTAAATAAATAATAAAAAAACAAATTTTATTTTTATATTTTTTTAACAACCAGTTCGAGAAGCAGCTTATTGTAGACAATGGTGGATGCTGGGATTCTTCAGATAAGTATGATCTATTTCAGGATGTCCAAATAGCAAATAAATTTTTTCATCATACTGACTCAGAAACATCTGTTTTCTGTTCCTTTTTGTTGGCTCGAAAATTACCCATTGCCGTACTAGTCCAGCCAACATTTTTTCCGGACTGCTAAAGTTTTGCCAGACTGCGATTACAGGAAATGGAACTAAACAATCAGCTGATTTTCAGCAAAAAAAACAGACATTTAATGGTTGTTTATTGGTTACTTTTTAGAGGAATCTAGTGGCAGCACTGGCAGCAGGAGCAAATTTTGTTTTGTTTGTTATAGATTAGGTTTGAAGGATTGAGAAACGTATTGGTTTATGCAAGGACTACGTTATAATTGAAAGTATGTTTTTTTCTGAGTAGTATGATGGAGAGTACCATATGTTACATAGCCAGTAAGTTATACCGTACTCCCATGAAAATCCCGCACTCGCTTCTGCTGGGGCGGGAACTGTCATACTCATCCGGCAAAACAGTACTTTCCGGCCTAGTAACGTAATATACTATTACAACTATGACTAATACTTGGTTTGGAACCTAGGATTGAAAAAGTTTATAAGCATATTTTTCCCAGATAAATTGCTGTAATAAATAGCAAACACATTTCAAACCATAAAAAGGACCGTCGTTAACTCCCTCAGAAACTCAAAGGTCCCTCAGAAACTCAAACACAAATTGTCAAACCCAAACATGTTACACACCTGAATGCAGAGGTGAAGGGTCTCGAGGACCTGCAGGAGGGCGAGGGCGTCCGCCATGGGGAAGGCTGACTGGAAGTCTTCCACAGTGTAGCAGCCGGTGATGCGGGCGTGGGCGACAAAGTCTATAGACAGCAGCTGGCCGAGCACCGGCCCACAGAGCCACTGGGGCGATAGCACCAGCAGGTCCGGGTGGAGACAGGACTTGAGGTACACCACCTGCGGACCGAGTGTTACATGTCAGTCTATAGACAGCAGCTGGCCGAGCACCGGCCAACAGAGCCACTGGGGCGACACCACCAGCAGGTCCGGGTGGAGACAGGACTTGAGGTACACCACCTGCGGACCGAGTGTTACATGTCAGTCTATAGACAGCAGCTGGCCGAGCACCGGCCAACAGAGCCACTGGGGCGACACCACCAGAAGGTCCGGGTGGAGACAGGACTTGAGGTACACCACCTGCGGACCGAGTGTTACATGTCAGTCTATAGACAGCAGCTGGCCGAGCACCGGCCAACAGAGCCACTGGGGCGACACCACCAGCAGGTCCGGGTGGAGACAGGACTTGAGGTACACCACCTGCGGACCGAGTGTTACATGTCAGTCTATAGACAGTAGTTGGCCGAGTACTGGCCCACAGAGCCACTGGGGCAACAGCACTAGCAGGTCCGGGTGGAGACAGGACTTGAGGTACACCACCTGCGTACCATGTTACATATCAGTCTATAGACAGCAGATGGCCGAGCACCGGCCCACAGAGCCACTGGGGCAACAGCACTAGCAGGTCCGGGTGGAGACAGGACTTGAGGTAAACCACCTGCGTACCATGTTACATATCAGTCTATAGACAGCAGATGGCCGAGCACCGGCCCACAGAGCCACTGGGGCGACAGCATCAGCAGGTCTGGGTGGAGACAGGTCTTGAGGTACACCACCTGCGGACCGAGTGATACATATCAGTCTATAGACAGCAGCTGGCCAAGCTGAATATTTGACTCACTGTTCCAAGTGTTATAAAGAACTATAAAATATAACATTTTTTGGTGAAATGTATAACACAATTAATTATGCAAAAAACCCAAAGTAGGTTGTAGGCCTGTTATATAAGGCCTATAAAAAGCGATAAAAATTTAACCTAAAATATTCAATCTAAGGACTCCGTTAAAATCAACACATTAGGTGCATGATTTTGAAAGAAAAACTTTGACGAGAGGTTTGCTTCTGTGAGTGTATACTTGACACTGGAGTCATGTTTCGAATCTTCTGTTTTTATTAAAACCAATTTCAATCCAGTTCAGTACAACTGGTGGGTATTCACTATTCATGGCCATTATCCAATCGGGAATATGATGATGGAACTGTTCCATGACAATGATTGATCAATGAATAATTCTCAATATTGCCTCTATCGCTGATGCAAAAAACCCAAAGTAGGTTGTAGGCCTGTTATATAAGGCCAGACAGCACTCACTCTGTAATAAATAAGGCTACTTATTTATGACTTTTTTTTTTCTGTGAAAAGTTGTCAGCGAGTTAAAGACTGAAGTTTACTTGAAAAATAATTTAGAAGAAAAAAAAGTTTCTAATTTATGCTACTAATTAATTTAGAACAGAAACTATTGGTCGACCTCGCCCATGTGCTGCAGTTGGGTCAGCAGCTCGCCGAAGTGCGTCGTGTCGGCGAGAGGGTTGACCTGTGAGCGGACTGCATCCACGAAGCCGTCCCACGAGACCACGGGGAAACTCGTGGACCTCCTCAGCGACGGCAGCCACCCGCGCACGGCCTCGCAGAACCCCGTCATCGGCGGGATACCCTGCAGGCGACAAACAACAAACAGATACCAAACAATTCTCTGATCTTGATATTGAATTTCTCTATGAAGAACAGAATAAATTTTGAAGAATAGAAAACAAGAAAAATTGTTAACATTTTTCTCAATACCTTACAGTACTATGGCACCACAGTTGTAATGTTAAACTAAAAATTTTATATATGGTTAAATTATGCATTCCTGGATGCATCATCATTATTAGTTTTTAGATGATTATTATAGATTTTCTCTAAACCAATAAAGTCAAAGATTAATGGTTTGGTTAGACATTAGTTTTATTCTTTGAATTAAAGTAAATTTTACTTATTTACTAATAAAAAAACTATTATTTACTGAGAGGTACTAATTTTATTTACAAATTATGTTTATTTTAGTAATCATTTTACTTAATCTGAAATACTCCACCTACTAAAATGGAGCCTAACCATTTTTTACTATCAGGACTATCTGGCACTCATTGGGCCTGATGATGATTGGTGTGACCAATCAAACTCGATCGCCATTTTCTACCATTTTTGTATATTTACCATCTTGTATGTAAATACAGTATAGTGAAAATTTATTTTTAAGTGTTGTAAGACTTTTTTTATTTACATCCAGTATCAGGACTCCAATATCAAAATAAAATAGATTAGTAAACTTAAACCATTAAATTAGGTTCTACACGAGTCCTTTATTTACATTTTCAGATTAGTTCTCAGCCAATATTTTGTAATACTACAAATAGGCCAGTAAAAATAAGATTGAGCCTGGACAAAATTCCCGGAAAGCTGGAAATAGTCTTAATCTTTTCGTTTTACATCCAAATATATGAATTTGAAGTTTGTCCCATTTTTCCTAGTGTGCTTTCGACCTGGGACCACAAAAATATCAGAGTTTTGGGCCATTTTTTATTCTTTTGCAAATAAGTAAAAAACCGTTAATTCTGCCTAAAAAGTTTAAAACAAGAATTGTAGAGGACAAAATTCTGCATTTATTGAGTATCTTCTGATAAAGATACTTTGAATAGTAATTGATTTATGGTAAGTTAAATAAAGGGTTCTGGCGAATTTCTCTTTTAAGGAAAGAGCTATTACTGTACGTCTCATGGTAATCTCTAAGCCCGAGACCATGATAACTTTTAGTTTTGAGGCCCTCAGAAGCCAAAAAACCCATACGTTCAAATTTATATAAATATATATGTATCAATATATATGTATATAAATATATATACTTATGTATTTGTTTCCTCGATAACCCTCGCAAAAATGGTCCGATCTTAATAAAATTTGGCATGGACGTGTAAAGTAGTAATTATTTACTTATAATAGAAAACCAGCCCGATCGGGCCATTGTAAAGTGGGGTGAGGGGGGGTAAACCCCAAAAAATGGGGTTTATTGAATTTTTTATGTAGAAAAATTAAAATATTCTAATTTTGTTTTATACAGTTGAATTCAGCTCGAAAAATCAAATAATTTAGTATTTTGAATAATTGTTCTATGTCCATTGGTTACCGAGATACTGAAAGTGGTAAACACAGTACGTTGTCCCAGCAATGTTAACCTTATGGGAAATAAATAAAATTGTATATATCCCTTATTTCTGAACATATTTTAATAAAATTTTGTATGTGGGTTTATCTCGTTAAGATCTACTTGTTTAAGGCACAAAATTAAAAAATTTATATATTCTTGAGGCAGCAAACCTGTGTACTCACCTTCCCAATGTTAACCTATTTTATTGATTTCCCATTAGGTTAACATTGGTAAGGTGAGTATGCGGGTTTGCTGCGTCAAGAATATATAAATCTTTGAATTTTGTCCCTTAAATAAGTTGATCTCAACGAGATGAAGCCACATACCAAATTTTATTAAGATATGTTCAGAAATAAGGGAGATGTACAATTTTATTTATTTCCCATAAGGTTAACATTGCTGGGACAACGTACTGTGTTTACCACTCTCAGTATCTCGGTAACCAATGGACATAGAACAATTATTCAAAATACTAAATTATTTGTTTTTTCAAGCTGAATTCAACTGTATAAACCAAAATTAGAATATTTTAATTTTTCTACTTGAAAAATTCAATAAACCCCATTTTTTGGGGTTTACCTCCCCTCACCCCCCTTTCCAATGGTCCGATCGGGCTGGTTTTCTATCATAAGTGAATAATTACTACTTTACACGTCCATGCCAAATTTTATTAAGATCGGACCATTTTTGCGAGGGTTATCGAGGAAACAAATACATAAGTATATATATTTATATACATATATATTGATACATATATATTTATATAAATTTGAACGTATGGGTTTTTTGGCTTCTGAGGGCCTCAAAACTAAAAGTTATCATGGTCTCGGGCTTAGAGATTACCATGAGACGTACAGTAATAGCTCTTTCCTTAAAAGAGAAATTCGCCAAAACCCTTTATTTAACTTACCATAAATCAATTACTATTCAAAGTATCTTTATCAGAAGATACTCAATAAATGCAGAATTTTGTCCTCTACAATTCTTGTTTTAAACTTTTTAGGCAGAATTAACGGTTTTTTACTTATTTGCAAAAGAATAAAAAATGGCCCAAAACTCTGATATTTTTGTGGTCCCAGGTCGAAAGCACACTAGGAAAAATGGGACAAACTTCAAATTCATATATTTGGATGTAAAACGAAAAGATTAAGACTATTTCCAGCTTTCCGGGAATTTTGTCCAGGCATGACAAATTTTTGATCTAATTTTACTGGCCTAAAAGATATTATAACATATCTACATGAGTGAAATAATGTGCAATACAACATCAAATGAATATGTGACACTCATATTTTCAACTGAAAGATAAAGGTGAAGTTAAACATAAAATATAAACGTAAAACCAGAAGGAGAGAACTGTCACGTTTCTTCAACTCAAAAACAAATAACGATTGTTGTTTTTAATAAATCATATACACAAAATTTAATAAAAACTTAAGAAAAAAATAAATAAAAATGAGGTCAAATCTATAAAACTTTAAATAGCAATACTATAAGCACTATCCTTTTAACAGGGTATATTTCGAAATATACAGTTGAAGTTATGTTATATACGAGACTCACAATACACAGTCTAACTCTACAACAAACATTTTTGTGTGACAACAGTGACGGTCTAGAAGCCATAAAGTGAGTCCACCATCACGCTTATGAAGTGCTGCCAACTGTGAAGTTTCAACACCAAATATCCCTGCACCCTTCCAGCAGCCACTTTCACTTTGAGCAAAACGAAATGATTAATTAATTTTATGTAAACAATTGGATTAAGAGAATTTCAAGTAGATTCCAAAATTTAATAAAGTTGAAGGATAACGAACAAACTCTAATGTTTGGAATAACCCTATTACTTTTAGCGAATTTCCCCTATAGG
The DNA here is from genome assembly GCA_035578135.1 of Flexamia atlantica. Taxonomy (NCBI): domain Eukaryota; kingdom Metazoa; phylum Arthropoda; class Insecta; order Hemiptera; family Cicadellidae; genus Flexamia; species Flexamia atlantica. The sequence continues at coordinate 18,754,937 of JAQJVK010000016.1, read as the reverse complement.
GAAGAAGCTATTACCGTAGGTCTCATGGTAAGACCTAAGCCCGGGACTTTATAACTTTTCGTTTTGGTGCCCCTAGAAGTCAAAAACACTATTCGTTCAAATTTATAGATATATACATATATATGTATATATATATATATATATTATATATATACATATATATATTACATATAAATATATATTTATATATATATAGTGCTTGATTTGCGGCGGAACGGCGTTCCGGGACCTCTTTCTGCCGCAAGAATCGATCGTGTGTAATCGGCCAGAGAGTTTGCCACGAGAGACGATCGCGTGTAATCGGACGGAGAATTTGCCACAAAAGACGATCGCGGATGATCGGCAGGAGAGTTCGCCGCACAAGACAATTGCGTGTAATCAGCCAGAGAATTTGCCGCAAAAGACGATGGCGTATGGTCGGTCGAAGAATTTGCTGCAAAAGAAGATCGCGTATCATCGGTCGGAGAATTCGCTACAAGAGAGGATCATGCGTAACCGGCCGGAGTACCGAAAATAACAATCGCTATAAATGTACAAAAATTACCCGCGGGATTTCGGCCTAAAATTAGCGCTCCCTCTGAAATTAATGCTCTTTTTTCTTGAGCTAAGCTGAATCTTGAAAACGCCAAAAGACCTGAATACTCTCACAAGGCGTCATAAAAAAATAAATATTTTAGAAAATTTATTTTTTAGGAAAATAATGCTTTGTTAGTTTTTAATTGACTTATAAAAAATGAGTTGGATAAAATATGACTTTTTAAATCGACCTAATTAATCACATAGCCAAACAATACTTTATTAAGGGAAAAAATGATAAAGGGGGGGGGGTTTATGTACGAATTGTCAAATTACAGTTCCGGCACCTCAATTTTTACAAATCAAGCACTGTGTATATATATATTGTAGGTACGTGAAAAAAACTTAATCATTTTCCAAACTCAAAACTAAATAAATCATAGACTCAATTGTTCCTCTCATGAAACTATAACTTGTCCGTCTGTCTGTCTGACCGATCGTCTTTCATTCGTCCTTTCCCAGCTGACGCGAGCAAGATGTGCCCGGTAGGGAATGCTTCTAAGAACTGTATCAACAACCTTTAAGTCACTCCCTATCGGGAATGACAGCCAATGAGGAGGCAATTATCTGCTCGGCGGGAGGAAGAAAGAAGAGGAGAGGGAGAAGGAGGCCTCGGGATGAGAGGGAAGAAGAGGGCGGTGTGTGATGTGGGAGTGAGCTAGGAGGGTTTGTTGTGGGGAGTTTTTGTGGATTCCTTTGTTATTTGTAAGAAGGTACTGTAAATATTCAGTACTATGTAAACATATTTTATAAATATAAACACGTAGTTACAATATATATATATATATGTGTCTGTAAGCACGATAGCGCTCGCAAAAATGGTCCGATTGGAATGAAATTTGGCACAGACGTGTAAAGTAGTTATTATTCAGACGAGTTCGAAAACCATCCCGATCGGATCATCGGAAGGGGGGTTAGGGGGGGGATAAACCCCCCAAAAAATGGGTTTTTTTTTAGTTTTTTACATAGAAAAATATAAATAATCCGATTTTTGTTAGCACCATTGAATTCAGCTCAAAAAAAACAAACAATTTAGTAATTTGAATCACTGCTCTATGTCGATTGGTTACCGAGCTATTGAAAGTGGTAAACACAGTACATTGTCCCAATGTTAACCTTATAGGAAATAAGTAAAATTCTATATCTCGGTTATTTTTCAACATATCTTGATAAATCTTGGTAAATAGCTTCTTCTAGTTTAGATCTACTAAATAATTAATTAAAACCACCCAGTTTTAATATATACCGTAGCAGCAAACCTGCATACTCATTCCCCATGTTATTCTTATGGAGCTTACCAAAACATGTCAAATCTCGCTATATTGGATTGAAATATGTTCCCCCGAACATATATATTGTTCCCCCTGAGTTGCAGGTCTGCTGCGAGGGGGGTATTTGTATTTATCAAGCTACAAGGGGAAATTATCAAAAGAATGGCCGAACAATTTTTAAAATATCAGCATTTGGGAGAGATACTTTCATTTGAAAACAAATTTTACCTTAGAACCAAAAGTGTTGATTTAAATATTATTATGATTTCATTTCTTAAAGTAAATGAGAGATCTTTGAAATGCTCTTAAAACATTGCTTAGAAAGGTTTCGGTTGTGATTGGTTTGGCTATATGATAATTTGTTGGGTTGTGTTTAGCTGGATTAGGTCCAGTTGTTCAGTCATGATTCCCTTAAATTATGACAAAGAACCTTAAAATAACTGAGGATAAGATTGAAATTAACAAACAATTTTTAAAACCACCTACTTATCAAGAGAAATTAATCCCATATTAAAGAACAGCAGAATTAATTTGATTAATTTTTCAATGTGACTTCAATGCAAAATCATCTACAAAAACAGCACAAGGCACAAATGAAGAGTGACTGCTAGAGAGTTGTACCTGGCGTCGCCTCAGCCTCAGGGGGGACTCAGTCAGAAGGTTATAGCCGTTGACGGATCGCCTCAATTCCGTCATACTATTGATTCGTTCACTGGCCTAACACCACATTGGAATTTTATATCTCCTACCCAAGTAATAATAATACTTCATAAACTTTTCTTTAAGATTTCCAAAATTTTTCACAATAAAACACCAGTTTTTATGTATAATTTTCATTCACAATTTTAACTTAATGAGTTTTGATTCATTTGGCATTTATATGCTAGCTTTACTAAATTTTGGTTAGGGTTGAACAAATACGAAAATACTAATTCATTCTCTCCACAGACCATTACAATATTAAATACCACACCATTACATATCGTAAAAACAAAAATAACAACTTAATTATTTAGGATCAAAAACAAAGTTCAAATTCAATAAACATAACAGCAGAGTGGACCAATTCTGACCCTCCATTCTCAGTTCAAGTTATAAATACAAAGTTCAAGTCAGTTAAGTTCAGTGGTTTGTGATGTAGATTTTTGGTTTCTACTTTGCCCTGTGTGTTAAGTTTCAAACACACAAGTAGAAAGAAAATACTTTCTTTTTATATACATTTACAATGTTAAAAAGTAGTTTATGATATAATATGTTGATACTACCAAGAAGCTTTTGCAAACATACATTATGTTCTGAAAAGCACACTTAAAATATACAATTATCCTAAAGGATGCTATAAAATTAGTTTAAACAAAATACTACCTAATGCAACATTTTATGATAAACCCATCTAAAACTCATGATTTCTTCTGTTGAAATTTTTATGTCAAAATTAGGGACTTGAAGAATAAACGTTTTTTAACCACACCTACTAAAAGCAAGCATGTTGTAAAAATACCCAAACCACACAATTAATTCATTTTTACCAACTGTTTCTTCAATGCTTTATCCTCCAACCATGTAACAACAAAAAATAATGAACGACGACTGGTAATAATTACTGAGGTCTAGGTCTCATAAAATAACACAGCCCAGGCCGTCTGTAAGGCCCATGCTAAAATTAACATTAGTTTAATGAAAGGACTGGGCCATGATATTTGATTTGACCTACACCAAACCGGACCATTACCTGTGCGATGCTGGTGCGCTCGGTCTGTATGAGGGACTTGAGCAGTCGCACGCCAGGACTGTTCGCTTGGTGCGAGTCGACCACGACGACGCGACGATTGATGTGGAACGTGGTCGCGTAGTGCTGGCGCAGTGTGGCGCACACGCTCTCGGCCTGCTCGCTCGCGTAGAGGCCGCTGTGGTCGCGTGCATTCTGCACCGTGTCTGCGTGCGTCGCGACCAGTATCACTCGTGGCATGTTGCTGCTTACTCCGTTCACTCCTGAAAGTGTTTACTTAAATATTATATTATCCTTAGTGTGTGGCATTATTCCAAATTTTGTACAAAGTAGGAACTTCAATACTCCTCATCAAAACATGTTCTATTTTAGTCATCAGACATTTACCAAGTTTGGACTTAACATCAGAATGAATACCCCCGTTGCAGCAGACCTGCATACTCAGCGAATTTCAAATGCAAAACAACATATTTCAATCCAACATAGCGAGATTTGACATGTTTTGGTAAGCTCCATAAGAATAACATGCCGAATGAGTATGCAGGTTTGCTGCTGCAGGTATATAAAAACTGGGTGGTTTTAATTCAATATTTAGTAGATCTGAACTAGAAGAAGCTATTTACCAAGTTTTATCAAGATATGATGAAAAATAACAGAGATATAGAATTTTACCTATTTCCCATAAGATTAACATTGGGACAATGTACTGTGTGTACCACTTTCAATATCTCGGTAACTAATGGACATAGAGCAGTGATTCAAAGTACTAAATTGTTTGTTTTTTTAGCTGAATTCAATGGTGCCAACAAAAATTCGTTAAATTTTATTTTTCTATGTAAAAAACTCAAAAAACCCATTTTTGGGGGGGGGTTTAACCCCCTCTACCCCCCTTCCAGTGATCCGATCGGGCTGGTTCACGAACTCGTCTGAGTGATTACCACTTTACACGTCTGTACCAATTTTCATTAAGATCGGACCATTTTTATGGCCGCTATCGTGCTAACAGGCACATATATATATATATATAAATTCAAACGAATGGTGTTTTTTGCTTCTGGTGGCCCCAAAACTAAAAGTTATCATGGTCTCGGGCTTAGGTCTTACCATGAGACCCACGGTAATAGCTTCTTCCCTATAGGGGAAATTCGCTAAAAATGGAAATATTATAACACATAATTTTTTAGAGCACTAATAAATTTATTAAATGTTTAGTTTGATTCACTTTTACACTGTAACTCCTTATTCTTCCAAACCAGTTACTAAACAGGTTATGCCTACAATAAAACGATACAAGATGATCTATGCTAACTGGTCATACAAATCATAGAGGAATAAAACTGGATGTTTTTACAAACATGGTTAATGTACGAGGGTTGTCCAAAAAATAAAGAACGTTTTGTCCCGACATCCTACCCATTGGTCCTATCTCCATTGATAGTGTTAATTTAACCTCCACTCCTGGACCCAATCTCAGTCAAGTCTTGTTGCCGACCGACCATGCTTTTCATTCTCACAGCATTTCAAAATGGCGGTGTCCCTTGAATATCCCGCCAAATGTGTTTGACCTAATAATGTTGATTCTTTCAGTTCCTTACCTTTTTCTAACACTTTATACAGCCTAAAAATTCCCTTAACCTTGAAAAAAATGTATTCACGTAAGGCCAGGTAAGGATACAGGGATTGTCTGAAAATGTCTCACTTGGGGCGGCAAAGTTCAGAGAGGTTGCTGCTGCTGTGTGGGGGGCGCCTCGTCATCATGGATCAGCAACACCCTGGTCTGCGATTGAATATATCCATGCCGCATGTTTTGTATGGCATGTGAAGTTATCCTAGTGCCTCGCAATGGACTCAGAATTACTTTTTTCTCCATTAGGAATAAATTCAACTCTGAATAAACATTTTAGGCCGCAAAACACTATTAAAATTACCTCGCTCACATTCAACGGGATTTTCAGTAAACACCACCATTTTAGAAAGCTGTAAAAATGAAATGTGTGATAGGTCGGCAATGAAACTTGGCTCAAATTGAGTCCGGGAGTGGACCTTTAGACCGCACACCCGGTCGCAGTGTTGGGGCAACAGGGCTAGATCTATTAACAAAATGTTCTTTACTTTCTGGACGACCCTCTACCTTTTTAGTGAAAAACCCTAGGCTCTGTAGGATTTTGTTCAGGAAAGGGACAGAGTTCAGCTACCTAACCTGAAGAAATTATTTTCAATTCAGGTCAGAGAAACACAAAAAACTTATCACTGATATTTCATCCCTCTAGACAACTTCTTCAAGAGGGAAAACCTGCACTAAGCTGCCCTTCTCTCTGCTGTTCCTCTCTTGGGGAACAAAAAGGATAATGTACACGGTAAGCCTGAGCTAACTAAATTAATTAACAGTGGTTAATTTTATACCCAAGACTCTTTTGACAGGCAACTTAAAATCTTTGGCAATAAAATAAGAACGAAATCGGTAATAACCAAGGGGCTCCGTGGGCGGGATGCGGGCCTGCAAGAACGAGAGCCAGAAGTGGCACTGGCGCAGCTGCGTGTTGGGCGGGTCCTTGAGGCTGAACACAACCAGGAACACGGCATTCTTGGCCGACGTTGTCAGCAGGTGGTGGTACACGCAGAAGTACATGTCCTGGCCCGAGAAGTCCCACAGAGTCACTTCCCCCGCGCCCGACAGATTCACCTGTAGATGTAACTGGCGCTAAATTTAAATTGTTAACCTATCTATGTCTTATAGAGAAGTATAAAAGGATAAGATATCCAATTAGAGACTCTTCTTACTTGTAAATTTTAAATTTTGAAACTAACCATAATTAGCTTAAAAACTGACACTGTAAAAGGTTTTGCAATGAATTTAACACCGCTTGTGTACGAATGTATATGTAAAATATGAATAAATAATTTTGGATTGAATTAAATCAAGTATTAATGTCATTTACTTGTTTTTTTGTGCAAAAAGATCCACTGGCCATTCTCTAAGTCAAATTGAATGAAAAACCGTGTAGAAAAATTTGTATTTTATTTGTATTGATGTTATAACTAAGCATTGTCAATCCAAAAAGTAAAATTATTTTATAAACTTTCTTTAAATGGGTGACAATGTCTAAGAATTGGTAACATAGATGGTGGATTCTAGTACACAATTTACCAAAGTATTACATTAAAGGCTGATTGGAAAGACTTATAAAGAAGTGTTTTTCAATAACATTGGATTTTGACAAAAAACAAAACAGATTCATTACATAAGAAACATATTTACCTGTAGAACATCAATACCCCTTGTGTACTGAAAGTTGTAGAGATCAAAGTTTAGGGAGTTCCGTCTTGATGTTAAATCCATCTCTATATGCATCTTGTTCGGTGAAGCAGGCATTGCTAGTGAAATAAAAGAGGACTTCAATATAAAATCAAGCAGCAATTAGAAAAATTAAAAAAGTACCTTTTTTGTGTTGTTTGATTCATCTTATCTTTATTTTGAAAGCAAGACGCTTTGATTAGATTGTTTTGATCAATTGAAACATTGTATTTTTTTAAAATTAAAAATAGCGAAGGATTTGTAATTTGGAATTTTCCTTTCCTACTTTGAGTAGTAGACGTGAGTGCGAGTGGTTGTTTGTGCATGTCATGCAGTTACTAGCTTGGAGGCATTGCCGTCAGTAAGGTATATTTTTTTTGTTTTGATTTTCTTATTTGTATATTCTGTATTATGTTCAATGTGTTTTGTATTAATTTTTGTGTGAGTGAGATTTCTGTGTTGATGAATGTTGGATGAATGCAAATTGTGTGTCGAAAAAATGAAACCCCTTCCCCCAATAGGGGGTGTCAATTATAGGTATTAATGTAGGTTAAATAGAAATAAGTAGGTTAATGAAACTTTAAGTAGAGTCACTTTAAAACGAGAGAAGTTTCAATACCTCTCAAAACATAGTCTAGTTTGAACACTTGAAGTGAAAGGAAAAGTCTAAAAAAATTCATAATAAATAGACTGGATAATGCCAATTAATATGCATTAATTCCAAGCACACTCTAAAATATTAGTGATATCTCACATCCTACATCCTCTTCAGTCCCACAGGCAGTAGGCACTGGTCAATTCAAAGTCAAATGTCCAATTCATTTACTCTAAGTTTTATCTTTAATTAGAGTAGTTTTTTCTTATCAGATGAAAGTTGAGATATATGTAAGCAAAAACTGAACCGAAGCAGTAGTCAAGTTTTCCTGAGGGAAAAACAATATTTTGTGCATGAAACATCTCTCTTTTAGATTTTTTTTATAAATTATGAGGACCCTTTTAGAAAGGTGTTCAAGTTAGTAAATGACTCATTTGAGTTAAGAGTTTTTCCAACAACTGATTTGATTTCCACAGCTAAAACTGTAAATTTTTTAACACTGGTATGTTTGTTGGATGCATCAGGTAGAATCTGTATGAGTTCTTGTTTGATAACTGAGGCTTGCACTTAAAACTACTCTTATCCATGTAAGAAGCAAATTAACTTTATTAATTGAAAGCTTGGGGCTTACTATAAAAACAATACAGAGAACCGACTCTATGCACGTCCACATCTCACAATCTTGTTGTAACTCACAGTTGGTGTGGGAGGTGGCGAGCGGCCGGCTGCGTCGGAAGAAGCTGCTGAGAAAGCCGGTCTTGAGCGTGTCGACGAGGGTGGACTTGCCGACCCCCGAGTGTCCGAATATCTGCACATTGACCCTCGGAGGAAGCCCGACCTTGGGCAACAGCTGGCGGATGAAGCCTTCCTGCGTCTCCCCCTGCCATACATCGGTCAGACACAGATTACACAGAACAGTCCAGGGCAGAATATCCTTCACCCAGATCAAAACACAAAAAAATACTTACATTTTTTACCCTGACTAGAAGATTGCTAATGTCGTTGTGTCCGAATTTGAGGGCTGTGATTTCAGCTTTAGCGCCATCTTGGTTCTTCACTTCAATGTTGCAGCCTGCTAAACACAAACTCCTGAAAAAAGTCAGAAAGTAACATAACTTTCAATAACGATACTACAAACATCAGTTGCAATATGACAAAATATTGAAAACAACTGAATCTAAATTTAGGTGTTTAGATTAGATATGGTTTTTAAAGTATGAATCTAAATTTGAAGTGAGTGGAATCAAGTTTTTTATTACACTAAGTGATAAACTATGGAAATAGCTATTTTTGTATTAAGAGCGCAAAGTACGTCATCGCCTCTCGAGAATTGTAGATGGCCGCAAGAACTGGCATCTACAATGCTGAGCGTTAGCTGTGCGCAGTTATCTACACATCTGTGTAGTTACTGAAAAGTTTACCCTTCCGGGTAAACAGGAATCATAAGAAAATCTTACCCTTCAGAAGAAAAGAATAGGTACAGAAGAAAGAGTTAATCAGAAGAAAAGTTTACCCTTTTGGTCTACAAGGAATTAGAAGAATATCTTCAATATAAACATAGCTTGATATGTAAATAAAAAATCATCTTCAGTAAAATAAAATGCTGCAAACTGGACTTAAAAAAATATTGAGTAAAAAATTACAGCTGATCAAACTTTTTCTAAAAGTGATATTGGAAAAACGTTAAGTTGTGAATTTTGGTTTTATAACCATCCTTTTTTGATTGGGTTTGTGACATTGTAATACCCTTCGTGATACTTTAAGGCAATATACAATTTGGTCCAAACCTACCCTAAGGCATGACACTTCCGTTAGGGTTCTCCTCATAATGGATGCCAACAACAAATAATGGTAAATTTAGAATAAATAATTTATGACCTGAAAAACAACATTAAAATTAACACTATGCCGCCAACCACATTTCAATCCTTCCCATACTCAGATTTACAATCCATCCAATATCACCTTTGAGGAAAGTGTGATCCGCAGACACTACGACTTGATCATACTCTATAATTGAGGGCACCAAATAGGGTGGGTGAGTGAGTGCCATGATGGCAAAATTACTATTTATTACTTGTTTGGGTAGTTAATAAGTTAATCAACTTATATGATCATATGTTACAGTTAACACAAATTTACAGGTAAAAGGCTGTGAAAAACATAAACTCAGTTTTGACGGGACAACAAAAACATTTAATGTAGTCATTTCAGTTGAGGTTTAGCAGACAATTTTGACGGGACAACAAAAACATTTAATGTAGTCATTTCAGTTGAGGTTTAGCAGACAATTTTATCAGTTTACGGTTTTTACCGCCTGTTCTTTTTCGTGCACTCTACTCTCGAAGTCTGATTTGCAGCATTATATTCTACTAAATGGGATACAATTTTTAAATTTGATATAAAAATCAAGCTATTCCTACACTTAAAATTTATTTCTGCTCCTTGTGGGTTGTCTCACAGGGGTAATTCGATCAGTAACTGCACAGATATGTAGGTTATTTCACCAGTAATGCTGTGTAAACTGTAGTATTTTTCTCATCTGTGATTCAAAAGATTAAAAAGTGGTCAGACCAAGTTTTTACACCAAATGGCAACATGCAAAAACTCATAAAATTCTGTGGGACTTCACTCGCAGTGGCCAGTGTCAAATTTTTGTCTATGCCTTCAAGGTACACTGATCAGTTTTTTGTTTTCTTTTTAGTTTGTGATGTGCATGTCAGTGTCAAATAACTGTATTAATGTAAGCAAGTTTTGACCTCAATAATGACACCCAGCAGATTGATCCACACAAAGTTCCCGCTAGCCCGAAGATGACGCAACCAATGCGGTGAAAGCTATGTTGCTATTAAACACTAGTGACTGTTATGTGGATGACTTAGCTACTGTAAAACCATTTTTGTCTCACCCAGTTTAGGGACAATAATAAATCGTCATGACGGCTAAGAAAAAACCAAACTTATGTAAAGTTGGATACTGATGCTACGTTCACCTGACTATTTCTGTGTGGCCATAGCGGGCGGCCAGGTGGAGGGGGTAGAGGCCTTGCTTGTTGGCCACGTCGGTGTCACAGCCGAGACGACACAAGCTCTGCACGATGGTGAGGAGTCCTTCCCTCACTGCACCGTGAAGTGCTGTCTCTCCATTCTGCCGGGATGAAAGCATTATTTGTTAACATTTTCCTAATACTGGCTGTTACTAATACAAAAGTAAAGTGTTATCCTAAAAAAAACTACAAGATGATCTTTAATAAAACCTAACTTGTAGCAATGTAGAAGAAATCCAAATGTTCGTGAAGATAGAAAAATGTCATTGTGTGGTACTGCAGATGAATACATTTATGTGATAAGTTGCTGGACCTTGTAGTTCGTTGATATTTAATTCTTTGTTACAATCTAAAAGAATAGTATGTAATATTTGCTAACTTATAATAATAAGGTTTGGTTAAAAAACAAATGTGCACCTAAATTAATTGTAATAACCTGTGGTTTTTAGAAATAATTGTTTTTCTTTGTTATTATAGTATCCCAATATTCATAGAAATATGCACCTAAATTAATTTTACTAACCTGTGGTTTTTAGAAATAGATGTTTTTGTTCTTTTAGTATTCCAATATACATAGGTACATGAGTGTTTTCATTCTCATGGATTCATAATTTTTTATGTAAAAATTATTTTTTTTTAATCGAACTTGATTCACTTGATATTTTTTATGTATACTAGATTCAGAATATATATTACACAGAATATAAATGATAGGGGTCATTCTCATATAAAGAGATAATTTAAGCAATAATATCAAAAATAAATAAATGAAAAAAATATAAAAGTACAGGCTGTAGTTTGTTTGCTAATACCTTTAAGAAACTATATTCAAAGCAGCAGTGCTGAATTTTTTTATTTTCTATTTATTCTCAATTTTTAATGCATCAAGACTCATCATGATCAATGGTTAAAAAATGTAAAAAATAAAAATAAATACTTCAATGAACCATATAAACGTATTTAAAATGTAATGAGGGTCTTAACTATTATAATGGATACTTGATTTAAAATGGTAAAATGACTTTAATTTCATGAATTTGGCTCAAACGTTAAAAATAAAAGTCTTACAACTATCAAAAACTCAATTAGTCCGTGAAAAAATTACTTAAAGAAAACATTTTTTACGAAATTTTATAAGACGTCTTCAAGTGTTAAACTGGGTATTTTAATATTTTTTTTATTTCATTATTAATTGGTATATTTTAACTAAATTCACGGCGACCGAAATGACGCAGCCGCGATCAAAATGAACTTTGAAGGGTTTTATCGTTTAAGAAATATGTGGTCTCTATTAAAATTAAACAATTTGTGATTTGGCAGAACATTTATTTTCCAAACATTATAGGAATATGAAGTAATAACCTAAAAATAACAGATAGAAAGAATCAGTTTAAAAAAAAGTGTGTTTTACAAAAATAAATTAAATATCTGCTTTAGTTTTATTATAATTTTGTTAGTTAATAATAATATTCTGTTAGAAATATTAAGGTAAATGTGGTAAAGCAACGTTATGACTGTTTTTCAATGTAAATTCGTCAACTCGGTCGCCAAAATCATATTCGGTAGGCCGACCGAAATGACGACTTCCGAATTGACGATTTCACTTTCTTGGCTCTGTCGTTTTCAGAACAAGCAACATTGATTGTTTTCATTTCTAGGTTATGTTACACCATTCAATAGCTTTTGATTGATATTGGTAGTGTAATTGTTTCTATGATTATATAAAAGTAATACTGGAGACCGAATTGATCTACAATTAAGGTACTGCAAGTTTCTTAACTTTGTTTGGTGATATATCTATTTTAAAACTGGTTTTTAATTCACGAAACGATAAGGGAACTCACGTTGCACCTTTTTCAATACTACCTCAGTCGTCTGGGATCATGGAAGACGGGAGCTGGTCTTTGTGTGGGAGTTTTAAAAACTCACGTTCGGATGCCGTGTATTTTTAGGACAGCTGATTCCATTCAATTATTAATATTGAAATGAAACTTTTTCTTTTGACACTGTTATTAATTAATAAATTTATGTTAAAACAGACATATTGAGCTAGAATATAAAATATATCTAGTTATTATTATTTAATTTGTTGGACTTTTCCTATCGCTTCTAGTGTTTAAACTACACTACGTTTCGAGAGGTATTGAAACTCCTCTCGTTTTCAAGTGACCCTACTTAAAGTTACATTAACCTACTTATGTTTATTTAACCTACTTTTTTTGGGTTTTTTTGTTTTTTTGACATACAATTACATTCATCCAACATTCAACAGAAATCTCACTCACACAAAATTTCTTACAAAACACATTAAACATACTTAATACAGAAAGAAAATTAAAACTAAAACATATTACATGATAAAGGGCACAGAAAATTAAAACAAAAACATATACCTTACTGCCGGCAATGCCTCCAAGCTGGCAGTGGCGGCAGTAAGGTATATGTTTTTGTTTTAATTTTCTGTGCCCTTTATCATGTAATATGTTTTGGTTTAATTTTCTTTCTGTATTAAGTATGTTTAATGTGTTTTGTATGAAATTTTGTGTGAGTGAGATTTCTGTTGAATGTTGGATGAATGTAATTGTATGTCAAAAAAACAAAAAAAGTAGGTTAAATAAACATAAGTAGGTTAATGTAACTTTAAGTAGGGTCACTTGAAAACGAGAGGAGTTTCAATACCTCTCGAAACGTAGTGTAGTTTAAACACGATAGGAAAAGTCCAACAAATTAAATAATAATTACAAATCCTTCGCTATTATGAATTTTAAAAATATCTAGTTATTTTACTCGTATTTACAGGCATGTAAGTTTGATTGATATAGGTTGGGTCAGCGACCGAATTGTTGAATGGGATTAGGGAAGGCACTTTTTGGCAACAATTTGATATTCACAAACAAAGAATTATATGGGTTGAATAAATAAACAAACACATATTTTGGGTAAATATTTTATTTCAACTACATTATTTAAAAAAATGCATTTTTTAACCTAAGGATTTAAATCATCTCTTTATGTGAGAATGACCCATAGGCATGAACCATTACAAAGTAGCCTATCATACTGGAAAAGTTAGAGCTCCACCAAAAGAAACCTAGCAGTAAATTTAAAAAAAGTCATGAAAACAAATTAATTCAAATGTCTGTAACAACTACATTGTTGAAAAAATGCACTTTTAAGACAAAACTAGTGGGTGAAGGGGTTGAAAGCCCCTTAAAAGGAAAATTCAAACAATCAGCCTATTTATTATAGTTCAAACAACTTCATAACAAACTGGCTTTAGGTCTACCATATGTTAATACCTAGCACATGGTTTTCAATCAAGTACCAGCATCACATGTTTTATGTTTTAGGTTTTAAAGAATTTCATTTCAAAGAATTTCATTTCATTTCATTTAATTTCATTTCATGTAAACAAAGCAGACTTTTTACGACCCCAATGCTTTTTAAATGGCAGTCATTTTACGTAATTTCTCATTTTCTGGTGAATCTCAAGCAATTTCAGTATTTTTCCCGCCATCACGGTATAGAGACCTTTAATTTGAGCCCCCTCACATATTTCTATGACATTCCAGACGCCCACAATTTTGACGCAAAGAATCGCCTTACGAAATTAAATATATGATAAAATCCTTTACTCTTATATGAGCAATGTTATTGTCCGTTCTTGTGTGCTTGCTTTCACAACGATCTCAAAAACAGCTACGAGTATTTCCTTCAAAGACTAGAAATAAGTAATTTATGACTCAAAAACGTGTTCTATGCGGATAACTCGGCCGGAGAAAATCTAATAACGTAATGAAACTAATTTTAAAGTTGTAAAATTTTAACATTGGCCTTATGAGTTGCCGTAATAGCAACGAAATAAACAAGGAAAGTGTAAACAAATTAAGTAATCATAACAGCTGTTTGCAAACTACAGCCATCTAAGAGGATACAGTGTGTGGCATAAATATTGCATAGAGGCATAGAGTAATAAAAAGATTTTTATTTATAAATTTTATGATGCTGAAATATTTGATGGTAATTAGATGAACTGATAAACATAAAAAACCGAGCAAGGCTCTGTCCACCAGGTACAATATTGTTGAAATAAAAAAAACAATATACATGAAAATAGACACAAATACCCGTTTTTTTTTTGTATGCTTTGTCAAACAAAAGCCTCATTGGTTCAAGCAAACCCTAAATAATCTATACCTACTGCTGTACAGGGAAGGGAGATTTAGTAAGTGAGACATAATGAAGTTGCCTAGTGGTTGTCAGTAACACACATGTTCATGATACTCAGTCGACCTCATAGTAGCACTCCCTGCAGCTCGATATCAGCGCCCGCCTGTTGTATGAAACTGGCTACTCCTGTGTATCTGTGTGTGAGACACTGGTAGTCTGGTGGCAGTAACACTTTTCATGACAGTCAACCACACAGCACTCACCGTATCCTGCAGCTCGATATCAGCGCCCGCCTGTTGTATGAAACTGGCTACTCCTGTGTATCTGTGTGTGAGACACTGGCAGTCTGGTGGCAGTAACACTTTTCATGACAGTCAACCACACAGCACTCACCGTATCCTGCAGCTCGATGTCAGCGCCCGCCTGTTGTATTAAACTGGCTACTCCTGTGTATCTGTGTGTGAGACACTGGCAGTCTGGTGGCAGTAACACTTTTCATGACAGTCAACCACACAGCACTCACCGTATCCTGCAGCTCGATGTCAGCGCCCGCCTGTTGTATTAAACTGGCTACTCCTGTGTATCTGTGTGTGAGACACTGGCAGTCTGGTGGCAGTAACACTATTCATGACAGTCAACCACACAGCACTCACCGTATCCTGCAGCTCGATATCAGCGCACGCCTGTTGTATGAAACTGGCTACTCCTGTGTATCTGTGTGTGAGACACTGGCAGTCTGGTGGCAGTAACACTTTTCATGACAGTCAACCACACAGCACTCACCGTATCCTGCAGCTCGATATCAGCGCCCGCCTGTTGTATTAAACTGGCTACTCCTGTGTATCTGTGTGTGAGACACTGGCAGTCTGGTGGCAGTAACACTTTTCATGACAGTCAACCACACAGCACTCACCGTATCCTACAGCTCGATATCAGCGCCCGCCTGTTGTATGAAACTGGCTACTCCTGTGTATCTGTGTGTGAGACACTGGCAGTCTGGTGGCAGTAACACTTTTCATGACAGTCAACCACACAGCACTCACCGTATCCTGCAGCTCGATGTCAGCGCCCGCCTGTTGTATTAAACTGGCTACTCCTGTGTATCTGTGTGTGAGACACTGGCAGTCTGGTGGCAGTAACACTTTTCATGACAGTCAACCACACAGCACTCACCGTATCCTGCAGCTCGATATCAGCGCCCGCCTGTTGTATTAAACTGGCTACTCCTGTGTATCTGTGTGTGAGACACTGGCAGTCTGGTGGCAGTAACACTTTTCATGACAGTCAACCACACAGCACTCACCGTATCCTACAGCTCGATATCAGCGCCCGCCTGTTGTATTAAACTGGCTACTCCTGTGTATCTGTGTGTGAGACACTGGCAGTCTGGTGGCAGTAACACTTTTCATGACAGTCAACCACACAGCACTCACCGTATCCTACAGCTCGATATCAGCGCCCGCCTGTTGTATGAAACTGGCTACTCCTGTGTATCTGTGTGTGAGACACTGGCAGTCTGGTGGCAGTAACACTTTTCATGACAGTCAACCACACAGCACTCACCGTATCCTGCAGCTCGATATCAGCGCCCGCCTGTTGTATTAAACTGGCTACTCCTGTGTATCTGTGTGTGAGACACTGGCAGTCTGGTGGCAGTAACACTTTTCATGACAGTCAACCACACAGCACTCACCGTATCCTGCAGCTCGATATCAGCGCCCGCCTGTTGTATGAAACTGGCTACTCCTGTGTATCTGTGTGTGAGACACTGGCAGTAACACTGGCAGTCTGGTGGCAGTAACACTTTTCATGACAGTCAACAACACAGCACTCACCGTACCCTGCAGCTCGATATCAGCGCCCGCCTGTTGTATGAAACTGGCTACTCCTGTGTATCTGTGTGTGAGACATTGGCAGTCTGGTGGCAGTAACACTTTTCATGACAGTCAACCACACAGCCCTCACCGTATCCTGCAGCTCGATATCAGCGCCCGCCTGTTGTATTAAACTGGCTACTTCTGTGTATCTGTGTGTGAGACACTGGCAGTCTGGTGGCAGTAACACTTTTCATGACAGTCAACCACACAGCACTCACTGTATCCTGCAGCTCGATATCAGCGCCCGCCTGTTGTATGAGGAAGCTGGCCACTTCTGTGTGTCTATGCGCGAGACACAGGTGCAGCGGTGTCGCACCCTGGTGGTTGACGGCATCAACTAGGGCACTGCTCTCCACGAGCAACTTCACACACTCCAGGTGACCCCAGGTGGCGGCGATGTGAAGGGGGGTGTCGCCTTCCTGTGTTAGAATAGACCCGGGTGAGAATACTACACGCTGTTTAATAACCTTTACTGAGGTGGGTAGCTCAGAGTTAAAATGTAGGCCCTATGTGTAAATTATCTCTGGTTTGACCCCAACAGCGGCCGACTCTTGTTCTATTGTTCTGGACAGCCTTACTGGTGGGTGGCGAAAATTGAAATCTTCCAAAATGTCTGCTAAATAAACCCATGTTTTGGTAGAACTGTCAAAACTTTGTTTACATTTCACCTCATTTACACTACAAAAGAATGCCCTGTAATATTTCACCGAGAGATTTCTTACGCAATTAAAATTTCTGGATATTTGCGCAGTGCATCAGATGGTCTTTTTGTTTTGGCAACCTTTCATCTTAAATTATTTGTTTACATTAAGAATGTGTTTCCACACTTTTGTCGTCTTACTTCATGAATTGTGTTAAGCTTGCAAGTATTTAACATTAGTTGCACTTGCGGTTGCAGCAACATATTTTCTTGTGTAAAGTACCTTTACATAAACAAATGACCATGTGATTTATTAAAAAAACATTGTAGATATTAAACACTAATTACGACAACAGCGCACTAACTCACCCGCCATTAAGGCTGTCCAGAGCATCGATATACACTACTGGATTGGCAGGTAGGCTCCGCAGCCCGAGCCGGCGGCCGTGGTTGCGTTTCTGACTTAGCAGGCGAAATAGGGGCACAAGCGCCTCGCTGCACTATATCCTATCATTGTCGCGGCATAGTCGCGGCACTTTAACGATACCGGTACGCTTCACAGAGCACCGTAAGACATTTCTGAAGTATTAATCATTCTCGACCACATATTCAATTTGCAGAAACATTATAAATTAAAAAAAAACATAAATAGGTTTTGCTACCGCACTACCACACCGACTCTCGGCAGGTATTCCATATCCACGGATGTTCCTCTAAATTATAATTTTGATTTCAAATTTTAATTAATGTGAAAAGGTGTAATAAGCACAATGAAAGCTCACAATCAAACACTTTTGTTACTTCGTTCTTAACTTACAATTTTAACGAATCAACAAGTTTACATGTTATATAACAAAATGTTTTGCCAGCTGTCGTCTAATGCATGGATTTGTTTTTTGTACAGTGTCTGTCGTGTTTTTCTTACCTAGGTGGTGAGATAAGATCTTGAAAACCATGTACAAATAAATATACTTCATTAAAATACTTTACGATCACTCTGCAATTCATCATTTGTTTTGTGACCTTTGAAAACATCACCTTTAAAATGATTACAAACTTGCAATGTAAGTTTGTGGTCGTTAACTTTGGCACCTAACTCATGAGTTTTATTATTTTAGACATACTAGCAGTTGCCCGTGGCTTCGATCACCATAAAAATTACAGCTGATCTTACTTAAGCTATTTGAACTGTCAAATTTTAGTATTCACAGCTGTTTACAATTCAGTATTTGAATGTTTACATCCTTATAAAATGAATAAAATTAAGCTAAGTACGTTCACGGGGCGTAGCCCGAGAAGATTTTAAGGAAGTGAATAGACCTATGTCCTTTTCTGATATAGTGGCTCTATTCCTGCAAAATCTTAGCTCAGTTAGGCCAGTATTTTTCACGTGGTTGAAAGATAGATATTCACACAAACACCCATACTTTCACATTTATAATATTAGTAGGATTTATAATATGAGTAGGATTTAACGACTCTAAATACATTATAATGAGACCTGATGAGACCTTTTAAGTTTTCCTTTAGTCTTAAAATCTGTGAAATGCGTGTGTCACCTTAAATAAGATTCGTTAGCACGAAGTATTGCGCTTCACTCTTCACATGTTACTTTCTTATCAATTTTTCTAACGATAACTCCGCAAATGTAGGCCTAATACAAAACATTTTCCTTGTAGTTGGAAATCTCGTTGTTTGTCATCATCTCCGCTGCATCTTCCATTTCACTTTCATCTTGATCTTCATCTACATTAGCATGAATTATATCATATTAAGGGGCGGGCTCAATTTTTCCTAGGCCTATACCAAACCCATTATTCCACCTCAAAAGTCTTTAAAGGGAAAAAGCTACCTTAAAAATGGAAAAAACATAATAGTGAGCTCAGCAAATTTAAAATGCAATAAACATATTTCAATCCAACTTAGCGAGCGAGACAAGATATGTTTTTGTAAACTCCTTAAGAATAACATGGGAAATGAGTATGCAGGTTTGCTGCAACAGGTATTTTAAAACTGGGTGGTTTTAATTCAATATTAAGTAGATCTAAGCTAGAAGAAGCCATATACCAAGTTTTATCAAGATATGTTAAGAAATAAGGAAAATATAGATTTTTTGATTTCTCAAAAGGGAATGAGTATGCAGGTTTGCTGCCATGAAAATAGAAATATTGGGGATTTTAGACTATTATACAATATATGTCATCTAGATTACATGACTCAGCTAATGTACATCTTTTTATAGCACGCTTTAACTGCGAACTTACGCCCAAGGCCACGTAGTTTCAGTACGGCCAACAATACGGTTTCGCGTTTGTGCCCCTATTTCGCCTGCGAGTCGCCAGGCTGCAACCTCAACACACCGCTGTGTAGGCTCGGGAATTTCTACACGTGCCTTACGGGCGGCGCGCGATCCAGTAGTGTATATCGATGTCCAGAGCTATAACAAGAGCAGCCACTTCTGGCTGGCCTATATGATTATTGCCACTTCAGTAGCTTGCTGTCTTGATATCGCCGCAGAGGCTCATTGGGGCATCATGGCAATGGACTGTTTAGGTTTTTTTATAATAAAAAAACTTTCATGGTTTAACACACAAACAATTACACCTTTAGTGGTATAAAAGTAAAAAGGGGAAAACTCGCCTGTAAAACATTAAATAGTAAAGTTACCAACACTAGCAAGTTAGGGGCCATCCATTTATGTAAGGCCCCCAGGGGGGGAGGGGGTGTTGGAAGCGTTATGGACCGTTACGGAGGAGGGGTTTAGACGCAGCATTACGTAATTGCTAAACCTCAAGAATGTACGTCTTATTTTATTCAACATTAGTTTTTCTCTAGTTAAAATTAAATTAAGTTAGTTTTATATATTTTCTCATTAGAATTCAAACAGAACTAAGTTTGAACAATGTCTAACTATATGAAAATTGGAAAAAAGAATGACTTGTGAATAAACTTGGTTGGACTGGGTTGGATGCCCGGTTCAAACAGACCTTAACGTTCATGCCCAATTATCAAAAAACCCCAAAACGGAGTCATCCACAGTGCCAATCATGACAGTGTCTGAGCATATGACCACTCCATGGGAAGAAAAGTGAAGATTATTATTTTTCTTCAATTTCTTTCCTTTTACTGTATGCAATGTAATGTGATGAAATACATAAGATTTGATAAAATATTTGTATTTGTTATATCAATAAATTATTTGTTTCTTTTGAGTTAAAATTTGTCTTTTGTTATGTATTACAATTTTGAGAGTAACATAAATTGGGGGGGGGGTTATTGGCTCTGCGTTACATAATTTTTCGTGGGGGGTGGGGGTCGCCGTTACAGTTCCGGTACAAGGGAGGGAGCGGGTCTAAAAATACAGATTTTATCATTACGTATTTTATGGGCCTACATACCTTAGAGAGAGATGACCTGAATCCTGAAATATGAAAATTACTAATGAATTGTCAAAGCTCAACTCATACTATTCAAACCTGAGTAGTTAATTATTCTGTGAGGTTTTTAGTTGGTACTTGAAAGTAAGCTGCATGTAGTGTCAGTGTATGGGCTAAATTAATTTGACTTATTGAGTTTTATAAGTTGCAAAAATGTGTTAACTTTCCTTAAAAACATCTTTTTCTAAGGCTATATGAGTTATATAATCCCAAGCAAATTAGTTGTCACAACAACAAAATCTAAACTAAATGTTTATCAAAATACTCTAATGCATTTCTTTTTTGATGAAAAACTCCATCAGATATTAGATCTGCTTAAAGGGACAAGTTCATCTGTGCTTTCTAAAACTTGATCAGGTAAGAGAAGAAAAATAATTATTTTGTATTAAAAATATAATCTGGTGTCTGAAATACTAACTGATTCCTGAGAGTTTAGTTAACTAAGTTTAAAAAAAAGTATAATTAAGGGTTATCACATCACAAATCATTACTACTGTCAAACTGTTGAGTTGCTTTGCCACTCACCTTGTTACAGCTGGTGAGACTTGCCCCAGCTCCGATCAGGAGTGCCAACTGGTCGACGTTACCATGACGCACGGCGTGGAACAAGGCTGTCTCTCCCATGCTGTCTGCTGCCGCTAGGTTGGCACCGCTGGCCAGTAACAGGCGAGTAACCTCCACGTTATCCGTTCTTACCGCTACATGTAGTACTGACTCTCCGTTCTGTGTGTGTGAAAAGTCATTGAGGTTGATAAATATCAGAAAATCCCCATCAGGCCAAAAGTGTTTAGGTGTTAGAATATGTCACTACAAAGTCTAGATTTAAAGAAAATGGGGGAACTGAATTGAAAACATCAGTATAATGATAATTTAAATACTTAATTGTGCAAAGGTAATACCAATGAACTTATGTGAGATCGGTAGTAAGACTAATTTCAAGTGTTCTTTTACAACCTAAAAAAATAATTATCATCTATAAAATTTAAATCTATGAAAAAATATTAAATTTGGCTTTAATATTGAGATTTGATTTAATTCAATTCAATTCAAAACGTCCTTTATTTATTCATTTAGGCCTACAATGTATACATGAATGGCATCAAAGAATTATCTAAAACTAATTAATAAATAGTTATAACTTGTGTAATTATTTCTGATGTGTAAATTCATTTGACCAAAATTCATAAATATTATAAAAAAACAGCCTCATAAGTTTCTAACTGTTTTTATTAAGAAAAAATGGATACTATTTTCTATTACTGGTACAATTTTTCTTGCCTGAACTTCAAGGAATTGGACTGTTCCACAAAATTACAAAAATTATCTTTATAAATTCTAAACACACCTTTAGTAAAGTACTTGAAGAGAATTTAAGCTTACCTTGTCAATTTGATTAAGATCTTGATGTAAAACTTGTTCAACGGCTGAAACATCTCCTGATTGAACAGCGTCAAAAATGGAAAGAGGGCTGGCAATGACATCAGGAACCTAAAACACAGTGACATCAGGCACCTGAAAAACATCAGGTGAAAGGCAATAACATCAGGCACCCGAGCACAGAATTGATATTCTACATGTTTTGGAACCAAGAAATATACCTCCAATCAGAAGGGGACCAAATAAGCCTTGCCTATGAAAGCTTTAGTTTGTTTTGGACAAAAAAAAATGTTTCTAAACCACCAAAAAGAAGGTTGTAAATGAGAAAGATTGGTAAAAAGATACACTACACTCCGGATTATCTGAGCCCTGGTGATCCAAGACTCTGGGTTATTTGAGTCTGTTCTACGCAAAAATATATAGTTTTCTTTTTGGTCAGAAAATAATAATAACATGAAAATAATAACAACTTGTTTAAAGTAAATAAAAAATTATCAGTAATTTGTTAGTTTATTCATTTATTCAATTTAATAATACAAAAAATTTAAGTATTATTTGATGATATGAATATTCCACAATAGCTAGCCTAAATTTGTGTTCAGAACAGGGCCGGCCCCAGGCAGGGGCAAGCGGGGCAGCTGCCCTGGGCCCCGCGCTTTTGGGGGCCCCGCGCTTTCGAGAAGCCTGCACGAAAAATCTTCACGATCAAATTAAAATTATGGATGGTATTTTATCTGCTTCAAAACTTGATTAAAAACGTTGATAACACGAAAAGTGCAAATTCAGATAAACGGATATAATTGGATTGGCAATGGTGGGTCCATCTTTCTTATGTTAGCACTTCGGTAGACGGCGGGCTGTGGAAATCTCGGGAAACAACCTCAGTCGTCTGCTGCGGCTGAGCGCTGAGCGGCAAGTGGTTTGCGCCTGCGCGCGATGTTGTCGTCTGTCTTTGATTTGACTATCAGTACGTTGATGTGTTTTATCGTGACTAAGTAATGTTTTTACAAAAGCGAAAATGAATGTCCAGTTTTTACTTGAATTGGTTATTTATCTTATAATTATAATTGGAATGATCTTAGATACGAATTTGCTGAAATAAAGACAAGAAAATTTGTCTTTCATTAATTGGATTAAAATAAACAAATTATCATTAAAACAGAAAGTATCCTTTAATTCCTATTTAATATCACAATAGGACTGATTTTGTAATCAATAACATTATTGTTGTTGTGCAATATTTCAAAATATTGTAGGAGTACATTTCGCAACAAGGGCTGAAATTGAGGTCCCTATCGTACTTACTTTTGTTTGTTGTTTTTTCGTCACAATCAAATTTGGCCATAATGCCCAATAACAATGTATGCCGATATTTTTTTCTATATGCTTTCAAATTCATATTTTCTCGTTATTAGAGTAATTATTAAAAAATAAAAGATTAATAGCACTAACGCAATAACACAATCCATTGGAATATAGACTGAAGCGCTAAGCGCTGTAGGCCTACAACTTACTCACCTACACAGCGGCTTTAAAGGGCCTCGCAACTCAGATTGGCCCAGGGCCCCGCATCAGCTAGGGCCGGCCCTGGTTCAGAATAAAAATCACAAGTAGGCGAACTGATCGAGTCATCTGCTGGATGTCAGGCGCTCATTATTGTCTCCAATGGCAAATTTGACTTGCCAGTAGCAAGTCAGTAGCATGGTGAATTCGACTTGCCTAAATATTTGGCGAACTATTTGCCGCATGAGGCCTAATAAGAGTGACATACAAACGAGTCATACCGATTGCACCAGTACATCACCACGTTCGTATAGGCCTAGATTCAACCTTGATTGACAGTAATGAACTCCTACCAAAATGAAATGTCCGTGTGAATGTCAACAGATGTTACATGATGAATGACAAGTTTGTAACTAATTGTTAATTTTAAAGTAAAGTACTGTATTACAACAACTTTTGACTAGAAATTCTTTTTTACTGTCCTAAATACTCTATTGATAAAATAAATAGTTTACTAGTGTTAAACTTACTATTGTGGCCTTGAAACACACTCTTAACCTCAAAATATAAGCGTCCTCCATATTATTTGAGATTCTCGGAATCTGAGGCAGCCTCGGTACCTATGACCTCGGATAATCAGGAGTATACTGTACCTGCTTTATGTGTTCAAGTAAAACTGAAAACTTATTAGAATATGCAGCTAGTAAGTAGTTATGTCAAATTAACTGTATTTATAATTTTTAAGTACTTCCTGGATTTGTCATTTTCTCTTTTGACAATTTAATTACTACATTTATTACAAAATTTCAACTAATAAATTTTTAAACCTAACTTACAAATAGAAGTTATGCTCTTAAATGATCCATAAATATTTATAACTGATTAAATATTTATACCTCCAAAATTATTTGATTTGAAGTTGCCATTTAGTGAAAGGTGGTTGCATGAACATGACACATGAACCAGTTTTCAGATAATACAGGCATGAGACTGCACACTGCCGGACTGGACTGGGGGCGTTGGTGATATGTTATCAGAGAGCAAAGGTGACAGGCCCAAGGAGGCATGCTAATACTAGTGAAAGTTTTTGAGTTTTATTGAAGTAAGATGCAATGTACAGGTAACAAAAATTAAATAAATAAAAAAAAATCAAATGTTAAATAATGTTTTAATTGAAAAGATAATTTTGTGTAATATATCTTGTTTTTAATTAAACTTTAAATTGTAATTTATGGGTAAGATTCGCTCTCAAAAACACATGTTATGGACTAACAAAATATAAAAAATGTAACAGTAAATGTTCATAGCAAAATATTAATCAACAGTGAATTAACATCAAATACATTTTATTTAAATTGCAAATATCCTAGTATTTTTTATTTTTATTTTTTGTATTTCAACTCCAGTGGCATTTTTTAATGTTTTGATCAGGAACGGTCCAAACCCAATTTTAAAACTAATCTTAGTATTTAAAAACTAAAACTCAGCAATATAATGCAGTTAATCAAGTCATAATGCAGTTAATCGATATATACGGCAATATTTATTACCTTTTAGAACTTTTTTCGAATCTACATATTAGTAAAATTCAGTTTTTCGGATGTCCATAGATAGTGCAACTGTTGCAAAAAAAAATGGGACGTGTTCAAGGCCACACTAAAATGCAGGCCTGAGTCTTCCCCCCTCCTCCCTAGTGCCATGTCACGACATCGGCCAAACTCCTAGCACTGTGTTGGAAATAACAACTAAAATCGTAAGAATATTGTAAACATTTACCAAAAAATTATGACATTAGAACATCAAAATCAAAACAATAAGAAACAACTGCCAAATTTCAATTAAATCATCTGATGAAACTTAAACAAATTGTTCACCTGAAATGTTTACCATTTTTTAATCTAAGAAACAAAGTATTAACTTCTTTAAAATTATTTTTGACTGCAGTTAGTAATTCATTGATTCATGCAGATTGAAAAAAATGAATGGTTTTTAAACGAAACTTAACTAATAGTGCATTACAAAAGCCTCTGCGATTCTGTTTGATAACATGACGTCACATAACCACGGACAGGGCCGCCAAGAGGGGGGGGGGCAAAGGGGGCAGATTGCCCCGGGCCACAAAAGGAGGGGGCCACATTTTGAGCTGAGAATATTTTTGAGGGTTATTAAATATTAGACTTTTCAAATCAAGGAGATCAAAATTAAATATATTAGAAAATACATAAGAAACTTAGTACTTAAAAACGTATATAAATTGAAATTACCTAACTATTCATTTGTCTTGGATTCTATTTCATTTGGTTTTCTGACGTCTCGTCTGGGGCCCCCGAGGTTAAGCTTGCGTTTACAACTTGTTTTATGAATTTGTGTTGTACAAGCATGAATTGCTTGTCAAGCAATTAAACTGATTGGTTTGCACAAGTTTAAGAAATGAAAATTATTAAACAAGTTGTACAACAAGCGTGTTTAAAAATAAAAAAATCGTGTTTTACAACAACAAAGATTGTGTTTTACAATGAAAAAATTGTGTTTTACAACAGGTTGCAGGTTTCCCGAGCCATGTCGGAAAGATCACAGGAAATTTTTATTTTATAAACTTTTGTTTTACAACATGTTTTAAAACACAAGTTCGAGTTTTAAAAACAAAAGTTGTACTAAACATTTTTTACAAACAAAAGTTTATAAAACAAATTGTGTAGTGGAAAGGCGGCTTTAGGCCTGCACCAGACCTCACATTAAACTAAATCCGTACCAAGCTCAGCAATCGTCCAATACCAATCGTCTGCACCCTAAAATTCATCACAAAACCTCTTTTGTAGATGTAGAGGCCTTCGATGGACCAAGGAAAAGGATACCTAGCTTTAACTACATGGTGTATATTTTACAAAAGAGTAATATAATAACATTTACGACTCAAGACGTGACATGACTTTTTCCCATCAGTGATTTATAACTTAAGCTTAGTTTCTCCTCTGAGTTTGAGTTTAGCTACGTGTGAACCAAGGTCTACAGAAATACAGGTTTCCTCGTACGAAAATTTAAGCAGATCGTGATGCCATCGATCAGCAGACCGAAAGAATGCGCCGTCTGTAGCCTCAAGCTGGCACAATAAAGAGAGCCTATATATCGGTTAATCAGAGAGTAGTTCCTACACCTTTAATTTAGGCTACTTTTACCCAATATTAAAAGGCTAGGGCTAGGATACAGCCGCAAAAATGTGATGTCCTGATGACGTCACACGCTCCACAGGCATTACGAGAGTTGGACAATAGAAGGAAAACAAGTAAAGTGGTTTAGTAGTTAGGTAGGCTATGAATTATTTGTATGATAACTTAAACTGTGTCTTTTTTATCCCCAAGTAAAGGCTTATTAGGACCATAAATTTTTTAGTCTAGTGCTTTTAATCCAAAGTTCTGTGTTATTCAGTAGTCGTATTAAAAAGGATTGTTTGTATGTTCTGAATTTTTAAAACTCATAAATCAAAAGTTTAGTACAGACCTGTGATGTAGTTGTTTTGTATTGAACAAAATTAAGATATTCAACATTTTTAGATAAAAAATTTTTCATCACTCTGTATACGAAAATTGCCCGTTACAGTACAGCTGAGATCTACGAAAACTCTCGATTTCCTTACGTCAAAATTAGTAGTGATCAGCTGCTTTTTCGGTACCCAAACATTTCATTCCTGTACCCAAACAAACCATTTCCGTACCAAAACAAAATTTTGCCGTACCCAAACAAACGAATTCCTTAATTTGACAGTTCAACCAGCTGACTTTATAAACTAAAATAGACAGTTCAGCCATATTGTGTTTACTTATAGAAAAATGACTAAATTATGAAATGTTGGATCATTTTTCATAAGTTTGGTCACTTATTTGCATCGTGATGAAAAGTACTGTTCACAACTCGTCACAAAAGCACCATTTCGGGGCTCGATAGTGTTTTACTTGCTCGGCTCACGCCTCGCAAGTAAAACACTATCTTGCCCCGAAATGGGCTACTTTCGTGACTAGTAGTGAAATATACTATTACAATCACCAGATTTTACAAATTTATCTATTTTACAGACAAAGGTAATTTTTATTTACGATATTTTTGTATTGAGGGGCCTCACTCCCAAACTTTGCCCCGGGCCTCAAAATGTCTGTCGGCGGCCCTGACCACGGAAGGACTCCGGCCTGTAATGTAGTGTGGCCTTGCTTTGTTCAAAGTCTGTCGATAAGAAGAGATTAATAATACTTTCATACAGAAGACGCCCTCTAGTTCGGCCACCTCAGGACTGGACCACCGGCCGGACTACAAAATGGCCGGACTATCCGGATCAAAATATAAAAAAAGCCTATTAATTCATTACCTATGCTTAAAAATCAACAAAACATGTTATTTCAACATGTTTACAGTTTTTAATTGCCAAAGAAAATATTTTGATGTCTCTATGTTAACTGTCATATTGTATTACGGTACTCGTATATAGGTACTTTTTTTTACCGATACCATACTGAGTATATAAAGTGGACAGAAAAGCTCATTACATACTGTAAAAACACACTAAAAATTAATTTCATCAAATTAATTTTAACGGATTTCTTGAATAACCTAAACAAATTAAAAGAAACTGTTATTTTCTTTTGTTATGCAAACATTTCTTTTTAAAGTTTTTGTTGAATTATCACAAACTTGTGTTTACGATTTTCACCCATTTCAGAAATCTTTTTTCTCAAAGTAAATTTGTACACATACAACTACAATCACTCGCAACGTTCACTCCTGAAAACAGTCATAATACCAAACAAAAAAAAAAAAAAAAAAAAAAAAACGCACACACTAAATCCCAAGATATGAGTCACCCTCCTACGACTGGCCGGACCATCCGGCGGCCGATCCAACCGAAGCCGAACTGGAGGGCGTCTACTGTATAGCAAGCGGATATGGTTAAAAACTAAAGAAGAACAAAAATCTTGACATGGCAATTGAGGAGGTGTATGGTAAGAAGGACGTACCTAGGTGTACGCCCTTTTTCCGGGATGGTCTTTAGATTTATGGTATGCTTTAATTTAAAGCAATAGGAATTATCTATACTAATAAAAGAAAAATATACGATAAGCCATTAAAAATAAAAGAAAAACTATAAAATAAATTCCAAGCAATAAAGTAATTTTTAACTGAAGATTTTTTATAAGAAAAGCTATATGGTACCGAATAGAGAAAATACCATATAGAATTATATTAGGCATATTTAAAAGAATTCACTGTAAACAAATGCAAAAATTTTGGAGAGCTAGAGAAGGGGCAAGTTGGACCCTTGGTGGACTTCAGAGAAGTCGAAGTATCAAAGTATGAAAATATAGGGAGAATTAAAGAGTTTTACATAAACAGGAGTTCCAAAAACTAAGTTGTCCACAGAAATTGTCCCCTTTTATGAAATACTAAAGTTAAAAAATTGATTGAATAAGTAATTTTACAACTTTTATCGTAATATAGTTTCAAATTAATTTCAAATGACAGTAAAAAAATTCACTGATTTAATTTTAATATAAGGTTATTGTGTTGGTGCATTGTCCCAGCCAGTGTCATAGAATTAGGAATGTAAAAGTATCAAGTGTCAAACCATCAAAGATTTACTATAAAATTAAAGACAATTAATTATTATTGTTTCACTCTTTTCAAAATCAAAATATTTGATTCGAAAAATTGGAATAATAAATAAGTTTATCAAAGAATACAATAAATAACTGAATAATAAACTAATAAGAAATATCAAAAACTAGTCTTGACATTTTAATGAAAAATAATCATAAAATAACACAGCTATTAATAAAAGCTAGCTAACATTACACATCTATTTAACTTATCAGTGATATTACTAACCTGAAGTATTATAGTTTAGACCTTTATAAGAACAATACTAAAATACAGTAAAATTACCCTGACAACGGCTTAATAACAGTCTGCTTTTGTGACATTCTTACGAGGAATTTAATAACATTTTATAAACACATACCACCAAGCAAGGGGATGTAGAATGAAGGCCAGATGAATCAATAAATTAACCCTAGCCGTTCTGCTATCTTACAATCGATCAACTTATGCGTAACCAGCTACTCGCATGATTGAAAATAGTGAAAATACAAATTAGGTGAATAAAAAACTTATATTAAACAAAACAATAAACAATAATAACGGTTTGAAAATAATTTTTTTACTATAAGGCCACATATTATGACCCATTTTTTTAAACCCCCATATTATGACTTTTTTATTATTTAGCATGCAATTAAAAGAATTTATTCAAATAAACATTGTTTTTAATGATTGTGATTAAAATGATGTTCTGAATGCTATTAAAGGTAGAACACTTTGAAAAGAGTCCTCCTTGAGCTGCTGAAGGAGTAAATTGAATGCTTCAGCTCTGAGGGAATTTGGTAGAACAATTTTATAATTCATAATGAGATTCTACAATCAAATTTTTGGCTTTAGGTCTCAAAGTTTTAGAGCTAAGGCCTAGAGGCCCAAAGGAAAAATGGTGCTTTTATCGTAGTTGTCGAACTTTAGTTCTTGTATTTGAAATATGGTGAGCTGGATTTTGTTAAGGGACACTGTTAGGTTTAAAATTATTCCGAAGTGATGTATATCATAAGTGGATGGAAATAATAATTTCTAAGCAAGTGGCCATTATTTGGATGCTAGGGGTTTTTGTAGGTGTTCAATAAAAATATTTTTTTTACCAATATAAAATACTTGATTGGTGTTTTAATACCTCAAAGGAGACATATAAATGACTGGTTGAACTTATTGGTTTGAAGATTGTGAAGTAGAAAATTTAATGTTGAAAAAACATCGAAGGGGTTCACTTTTCTACTGTGGTTAACATTTTTAAATATAATGGGAAATAATAATCCGAGAAACTCACTTATTTGAATAACTATGATTCAATTGAAATGATGAGTCCAGTGGCGTAAGTTTTTTATCATATATTTATTGGTTATTTTTATTTAAATGTTAAAATAATTATAAGACATTATCCACAAGATACAGGTCCAAGGAACAACTGCCGAGTCAATAATAATGATTCACGTTTTGATTTAGAGCTCGTAATATTTACATGTGCCATTTTCAGGGTCTAAAGTTTGTGAAACTTTTGTCTCAAGAAACTATTAGAGAGCCCTAAAAGTAAACATTAGCCTTTCAATTAAATCTGAATAGCAAATATAAACACAAGAGACATACTACTGGCTAATTTGATTTGATTTGATTTACATATAACACAAGCAGACATACTATAAAACTTTACATTAAATAATAATTCAGCTGCAAAATATACATGTAAAAGTAAACAAACTTTTTAAGGATAGTTAAAATACGTTGCATGAAATACAAAAAAAGTATCTGACATGCACCGTTATTTTGTATGTTACTGAAACAATTAGGGTAATCTTGAGGGAAAACTATTTTAAATATCATTAATCGAAGAAAATCTAATCTAAAGTACTGCAGGATTGTCCTTGAAATGTATTTCACATGCACATACAATAAACACAAGCAACGAAAACACATAACCTACACTCATAAAACATTGCCACAATTAACTGGGTTTAAACCCATGTGCAACTTTGTTTAACTGGATGACTATTAAAGAAAACACTACATTCGTTTCGATAAAGTTTAATTGAATGCATTCACTTAAAAAACAAAAGTGGGTAAAAAAAGAACGGTGTTGAATGCAGAAAAATGTATTTGATCATGTAAATCCTTCTTCTTATTTATGGCGGAATATTTTGAATCACTGATCTTCGGATCTACAAACAGTAAAAAAATATTAACTAACCTGAGGTTGGATCCATGGGTGTTTTAGACACTGAGCTACTGTGTTTCGTTCTCTGTAACAAAAAAACTCTCTAAAATACAGTAGTTCCTCTCCTGTTATGTAAGAGGAAGAGTAAGTTACTAAGACATTATCCACAACAGAGCAACAGAACTAACATTATTATGAGCAACAGAACTAACTTCTTTCTTTATTGTTCTTGCTTTCCAGAACAATTTAACTTAAATAAAATAAACATTAACAAACCTGCAATTGGAGTGTGTATCTGTCTAAATAAACATTAAAAGCAGTTAATTAATTTGGTTTTCAAAAGATCCATAAACATCTGAAAAAAATGGTGACAAATTAATGCAAATAAATCTTACCTTGGAGATTTTTTAAGTAATTTGGCTATAAAATCCTTGGCGAGGGGGCTGATTTCTGAGAATGCTTCATGTTCAAACGTATAAGTGCCTGTGGACACGTTTGTGTATGTCTGCTGCTTGTCTTCTCCTAGGAATGGCGACAATCCACTCAATCTAAAACAAATGTAATCTTAACAGACCAGGCGTATTAACATAAATATATCCGAGGGTGCCCATCCCCCCAAAGGCAATAGCGCGAGTCCCCCAAAAAATTTGACCCCCCCCCTGCCCACATGAAATCAATTAATTAGCCCCCGGTCCCCTACCCACCCTCCCCATCTATTAACATTTTGTCTCAAACATATTCCCCCACACAAAATAAGTCATACATAATATCTAGAATTCTTTGACAAACTTATATGAGTGGGAGTCAAAAAACGAAATGAAATAAGACAAATTAAACTTTTTTAAACCAAACAAAAACAGCACAATGTAATACTGTAGCATTCTAGGTACGCGGTTATTCTCGGCTTGGGCCCTATCATATGTGAAAGAATGGGGTTAAATTTAATTTCCTTTAGTTTGATTCTGTTAATATTTAGTCCCTGACTGTGGATTAAAGAAAATGTTAAAGTCAATGTTTTAGTTTTCAACACAGGGCTTCCATTATAAGTATTGAATGATAAGTGCTCAAAGCATTGGCGAAGATAAACCTTCGTCAAACTGTCAAAAAGGGGATATACATAGGCATAATTCAGAGGGGGGGCCAGGGGGTCACTTTCCCCCCAAAGATTTGGGATTACAATTCATGAACTAAACCTGAATGATTAATTTTATTTGTTCCCGGAAAAACTCTTGGACGCATTGCCGCAGTCTGTGATTCTCTTGATTGATTTGGCATGATCATTACTCCACCATTTTGTAGCTGCCAATGTTTAATATTCGTATTTTTTTAATCTTGACCGTTTTGTAGCCGAGAGTCTCTCGGTTGTATCGTGACCGTCAAATCCCAGTCAATTCCTTGAAGGGAGTCTACCAGTCGGGAATTCAGGTGAAATCGGTAAAAGGTTATGACTTTAAACCTTTGGTCGGGAGATTCCATCCTGGTAATAAAAACGAAAAGCTGCCTCAGTTTCTGTTACGTCAACGTGGCCGGCAAATCTCTGCTCGATCGAACCGCGACAAATAAATATCTCGGTCATATAGCGCCCGGGTGAAAATCAGTCGCTTACATCAGGGCCAGCAAATCTCTTGGTCGTGTAGCAGCCGGAAAATAGCTCGCTAGCTTGGTTTTGTATATATTTGCAATTTGTGTTTTTTTTTTATTTATGATTGATTATGAGCGAGGCTTGTCCCTTAAATGTAATAAACTATTAAGAATATTTTTATTTGCTGGAAAAAGTTTTACTTTTAAAATTCCCTCCAAATCTAAAAAAATCCCGGCTAAATCGCAAATTCCCCCCCAAAACTGACTTCTATAGTATGGTTCGCACTGTAAAACCATTCTGGTGGCACCCCTGAATTAACTAAGAATGCAGGTTCCATGCAGGTTCTAAAAATGAATTGCTTGTTGATTGAACTTTTTGTTATATTGCAATAAATCTATATACAAATGAAAAACTTTATTTATTGTTAGAATATAAAAATTTCATTATAGTACTATTATTGCAATAATAAAATACTTACAAAATATAAGTGATGACTCCAATTGCCCACATGTCCGTTGCTAGAGAAAGGGTTTCAAAATTTACCACCTCTGGAGCAACAAATTCTGGGGTCCCAAAAACTGTTTTGATTTCAGAAACGGAATCTAGTTTCTGGGAGAGTCCAAAATCAATAACTTTTATTGGAGGAAGAGACGTCTTCTCCACCAGTAAAATATTTTCAGGCTGCAACCCAGAGAAAAGTTATATTTTTACTCAAGGGAGGCTGAGGCTTAGGAAAACTAAGTTACCCTAAATACCACAAAAACTTCTGTCAGGGCTTTTGTGCTTTTAAATCATTTTGTGGTGAGTACTAGGAAGAACTGGATGTTTCTGCTTTATCACTATAATACGATGGCCCTTATTCCTGAAAAGGTGGTTGTTCTGAAGCTGTGAGTGCAAGTTTTTAAATAAAGTAGATCAATATTATGTCCAGACAGCGCCGTAGCTTAGTTGGTAGCGTGCTGAGTTCTCACTCAGCCGTCCCGGGTTCAATTACCGGCCGCGGCTCTAAGCAATTTTATCCTACGGAAGTGCTGTGAGAACAAGGTAACCTTCGTCAAGAAGATCTCAAGGTTCGTTAAGGACCTCGGGGTTTGACGGAGAGTGAAGATACCTGTGAGCAGAGGGTGCACAATAAGCTAATTCTGCTGCGTTGCAACACCATGGTCAAGTGAAGCCATGGCCATCTTTTAAAAAAGAAAAAGAATATTATGTCCTCTCATCATCAGGTTAGTTTTTATGCAAAGATGAGAATGTAGCCTAGATGTGTTTCTGAATGGATCAAATTGGACTGGGATTCACCATCCAAAAATAAAATAGGCCAAATAAAATATTGTACCTTGAGGTCTAAATGAGCAATGTGAAGAGAATGCATGTGTTGAACTGCTTCTAATATCTGCCGTGTGATGTGCACAGTCTGAGACTCAGACAGTTGCTTATTCTCTGCAACAAAATCAAATAGCTCTCCTCCGCTAACCCTGAAAGGAAAACAATTTCAATTCAGGACAAATTATAGCTGAATAAGAACTTGAATTTTGTACGAATTATTATTAATAATAGTAAATAGCAGCCCGTAACTTTGTGACTTAAAAACAACTAGGTAAAATAGGTTTGTTTCATGTTGATTATGTATGGAATTTTGCAGCGTAAAATACCTTTCAATGAGGAAATATTTGAGTTTTTGGGATTTTTCAAATTTTCTTGACAAATGCTTTGAGTCATAGCACTGGAATAAAAGTGCCAGTAATTGAACTCCTCATCGGGAAACTTTTAAAAATGACTTATTAATTAAGATTTGAAAATTCAATACGAGTAAGAAATTTCTCACAGAATTTAAGAAGTTTATTAATTTTATTTGCTTTAAAAGTGCCTATGTTTACTTTCTACACTTTGAAATTTTGACCGTGCTACAACATTCATTTGGCACAAAATCAGGGTTAATTTACATGGATCTTCATTGCTTAGCGCATCTTCATGTCTCTGTTTAAGAGTTTTCTTTTCGAAAGTATTGAATTTTTATGTTAATTTTACACAACATCAATGTGTCAGTTTCTTAAACATTCATCTTTGTTAGGTCTAAACAACAAATGGTATGAAGATGGACAAACTACTTATCTACTGATGAACTACTGTAATCAGGGACGTAGCCTGGATTTTGGGAAGAGGGGGGTCCAGATGACCGAGGGATTTGGAGGGATGGAGTACCCCTAACAAAATGGTGGCCCAGGGATCTCCCGTGGAAAATTTTGAAATTTTGAAGCAAAATGGTTAGTTTTAGACAAAGTTAAAACTAAATTTATAAAGTTTTCTAGCAGACGTCTTCTTAACCCAGAATTTTGAGTCTAACTAAGGAGTTCTGACCATGAAACCTGTTTAGACGGACCTTTGTCAAGAGGGGGGTGTCACAAGCGAGAGGCCTGGGGCGTATGTACGACCCCCTAGTAGAAAAGAGTCAAAGGTTAACACTAGAAAGTTTTTGAAAGTAAGAACAACGCTCGCAATTTTAGGCAATCAAAAATACACCAAATCGCGTTTACATATAATTTAACTATGAAAAGTATAAACAGTGGGTATAATTTGTAATCGGGTTTAATTTTATCATTATTTTAAAAATATTTAACAGGAAGGGAGGGGTCCGGACCCCACGGACCACCCCCTTGGCTACGTCCCTGCTGTAATCTTTAAATAACGATTATAAAATAGCTATTTGCCGTAAAAACATATTATTCAATGCTCAAACCGGCCAGGGAATTAAATTTTTAAACTACCTCGCTTTGTTGTTTTGCATACTAACTACATATTTAGCAAATTTTTACCTAAGCAAATAACAAAACTTTGTATGAACTGCCCTCATTAAATATGCATTTTGTTATTAAATTGGTACATTTCATGATGTTCGCTGACCTCAATATAGCCTAGCCAAGAGCTGTTATTGCAATAATATGGCTGAGAAATTTGCTATCCGCTGTAAATCTAAAGCAGTGGATCCACTAGATTTCACATATTAAATTTCCACCTTTTTTCTTACCTTTTTCCAGACTAGGTATTTAAAAAAATCCCGACCATGAAAATTAGCAATTAAGCTTTTAAATCCAATACTTGAGCACTATCTTTGTAAAATAGAGATGACTGCAACGTGACTGACAGATTTAAGGGCCGCGATATGTCAGAAGATCTATCGCCTGCAACGCGACCGAGAGATTTGCCAGCCATGGTACAAATGACCGCAATTTGACAGTCGCGATGCGACCACCAGATTTGCCAGCTGCAGTATAAATGACAAATTTCCCGGCTGCAAGAGCGAGAGGCTTGTCGGCCGCAATTCAACCGAAAAATGGGGAAGGACGGAGGACAATGGTTGAAAAGGAGGACATGTCCTCCTAAAACCGGACGTCTGGTCACCTTGGCTGGGGGCCCGCACCACTGAGTTAGCCTAAGGGCCAAAAATTCCTAAATCCGAATTTTTTTATTTGTGGCCGGCCCCTAATAAGGGAAAGTTAAAATCCTCTTTTACCACAGCAGGCCTACAAAATAAATTCATAGCAAACTGACTTTTAGATCTACCATTTGATAATATCCATCACATGGGTTTCAATCAAATTTCCACATCACATGTTTGATGTAAACAAAGCAGACATTTTTGGATCCCAATGCTTTTATACTTACAGTTCTAAGAGCAAAATCACTGTTTGGCCTGTGTCAATAACTTCATGCAAACTAATGATGTTGGGGTGATTAAGCTGTGCCAAAGTGTCAATCTCCCGTTGAATATCTTCCATTGGAACTCCTCGACATACTCGTTTTTTTCTAATAAATTTCCCTGCAAACTGACTACCAGTGGATTTGTTTGTGCATCTTTTGACCACAGCAAAATGCCCTCTGAAACAAGAAATGTTGCAAATTTTTAGCATATTTTGCAGAATGATTTTTACTGCAAAAAATTGCATAGTATATATAATTTTTTTTAATTGCCACTGTATTTGTCTTAACTTGTTGTTTACGCTTTTACTGGATTCATAGATTCTCAAAAATTATGTCATTATTTTTCCTAAAAATATTTGATCTGACATCCTGTCCATAATGAAAATAAAATACTCGTTGCTGCAGACCTGTATATTCAGCAAATTTTAACTCCTTGTAATGAGTGAGTCAAACAGTATTTTGTTGTCCAACAGGAGTAAAAAATGATTAGGCTACTTTGTCTCCTGGCGGGATGCAATAAACCCATAAGAATAACACTGAAATCAATACTGTACTTAATTAAAACTTTGAGAGCATTCAAATTTCCACTTATCTTAGACATGCAAATATGTTGAAGCTCATCAGATCATAGACACTAACAGCTGATTAAAGGATCTAAGCCTATCTAAAACGCTGACTGACTGACCGACCAACAATGTTATTTTCTCATATGGATACAAAATAAAATCGGTGCCACTGTGTACGTGCCATCGAATAGATAGAGCTATAACATTTGATACAAGTAGGGCCTACTGTATCAACATGCATAATAAACAGGGCCCCTGAGGCCCTGGGCAGAGTTCAAAATGTGGCCCCTAAGCTCTCGACAAAAGTGGTGACTTTTTTTAGGCAATCGACTTATAATTACATTACATTACATAGCTTGAAATGGTGACCAACCCAGGTACTTATTTTTAGCCAAGTATGAATGACAGATGAGTGAAAGATGATTGTGGCGCGATCTTGTAGTCTTGTTACTGACTAAGGCTGACATGTTCCTTAGTCAGGACTGTTAATTAATAGCCCCACAGCCAATGATGGCAACTTAGGGACCTACATTTTAACGTGGGATGCAAACCACAATTTCCCCGGTTAAAAATTTACGAACTAGTCTAATTTATGAGGACGGTCCTATACACTGATTTACGGCCCAACGTGGTACGCCATTTTTCCACCCGGCAACGCTTTTCGCCCGGTGTTTTGAAATGAAAAAAAAGGAAATTCTTTATTTTTACAGGCAAAGTTAGGGCTACATGGCCCTTTCTTACACTTAACCTGCTTAGCAAAAAATATAAGATAATACAAAATAAAACCTTTGAAATATAATAAACTAGCCTATAAGATAAAAAAATACCCCCGTTGCAGCAGACCTGCATACTCAGCGAATTTCAAATGCAAAACAACGTATTTCAATCCAACATAGTGAGATTTGACATGTTTTGGTTAGCTCCATAAGAATAACATGGGGAATGAGTATGCAGGTCTGCTGCTACAGGTATATTAAAACTGGATGGTTTAGATTCAATATTTAGTAGATCTGAACTAGAAGAAGCTATCTACCAAGTTTTATCAAGATATGTTGAGAAATAACCAAGATATAGAATTTTACTTATTTCCCATAAGGTTAACATTGGGGCAACGTACTGTGTTTACCACTTTCAATATGTCGGTAACCAATGGACATAGAGCAGTGATTCAACATACTAAATTGTTTGTTTTTTTGAGCTGAATTCAATGGTGCCAACAAAAATTCGATAAATTTTATTTTTATATGTAAAAAACTCAAAAAACCTATTTTTGAGGGGGTTTATCCCCCTTTACTTCCCCTTCCGATGGTCCGATCGGGCTGGTTTACGAACTCATCCGAATAATTACTACTTTACACGCCTGTGCCAAATTTCATTCCGATTGGACCATTTTTGCGAGCGCTATCGTGCTTACAGACACATATATATATATATATATATCTAGAAATTTGAACGAATGGTGTTTTTTGCTTCTGGGGGCCCCAAAACGAAAAGTTATCATGGTCTCGGGCTTAGGTCTTTCCATGAGACCTACGGTAATAGCTTCTTCCCGATAGGGGAAATTCGCTAAAAACTGTAATACTTTCAATTTCAATAACAAAAATAAAATAAATTTGGACCCATTTACACCAACATTCTTTCATCTTTTAGCAACCGCACCCAAAACAACCACCTAGGATATGTCGGCCAAGGACAACCGCTTGAAAACCAAATTTTTCAATGCTGCCACAAACCGACGACGACTACCAAGGGATTTAATGGAATATGGAAGATTATTACCAAGGTGACAGGCAGTCACAATAAATGCTCTGTCATACACTGTAGTCCTATGTTGTGGCATTCACAATGTGAGTGAGCAATGTGTGTGTTCGCAGAGCATGAGCTCCGCATGCTAACTTGAGATAAAGATTTTAAATAATTTTCAAAATATTATGGGAGACTAGTATTTAAAATTGAAAAGGTTAAAGAAAGAATTTTGACTGCTCTTTCATCATTTAATTTTTAATAATTTTGACACATATGCTCCACGCATCTCAGATTATAAACTTATCTCAAGCAGTAGTTCTTTTATAGTCCACCTTTTACGTCCCCGGAGGCCCCCTCACGCCCGAGGCCCCCGGCAGCCGCCAATAGGGAAATACGGCCCTGATAATAATATTGTTTGACTTAAAAGGTTTTTCAAAGCTAAGCACCCATAGAAAGTTCTTCTCAGCAGAATTCTTAAGAACTTATGCCACAGAGTAGAAAAAACATTAAAATTGCTTAATATACGATAGAAAGTCGGAGCCATCATGTGCCATTGAGTAGATAAGTCTATGAAATTTGATATAAGCACTATCAACATGTAGGCTATGTTAATTTGTTTAACCAGAGTTTTAAAACTAAGCACCCACGGAAAGTTCTGAAACAAAATTCTTAAGAACTTATGCCACGGAGTAGAAAACCCATTCAAATACAAGTTGATACATCATCAAATTTAAAAGCTCTATCCACGCAGTGACACCTATTTTCCATCCTTTTGAGGAAATAACATTGTTGGTCGGTCAGTCAGCGTTTTCGATAGACTCCTGATTAAAGGGGCAGAAATAACGGAGTTAGAATTATGAGCAACACACAATTAATTTGGTGTGTTAAAAAATATGGTAAAGAAATGTATTTTTATTGATTGGGTAGGCCTATTTGTTTATTATTGCAGGTGGAGGAAAAAAGTTGTGCGTATTTCGAGAGTTAAGTCCATTATTGTTTCCCTCATGAGGCAATGTTGTACTTTACTCACTTCACACACAAATAACTATTACCAACTGAAATATGCCTTATTTATTTCTTGTTATGCCCAATTTCTTGCTATTTATTTTAGTAAACAAATCTTATGTTTATAAACTGAATTCAATGGATTGAGTTTTCTCAACAAACTGTGCCCTTTAACATTATTTTTTAATTGCTAAGGCCTGCCAAGCATTACAAGCAAACAGGTTAATAATCAAAATCTGAACACCGCGTTGTAATTATTAGAGTTAATTAACCAAATATTAAAATTTGAAAGTGAACAACAAGTGAATGGAAAATCTCGATTTTAAGATGTATTACGATATTTCTTTAAATATAAATAACTTACTTTCCCAACTCTTCAAAAACATCGTATAGCTCTTCAAAAGAAGCATTGTTTAATGTCATAACTGCTTCAAAATTTCATTAAATTATTATCAAATTTACGAGACGACTAGACCTAAGAGACACGAAAACAAAATTTGACAATTCGTGGATCATGGAATTGACAGTTAACCAATTTTGTTCCGTTATGTCAACAGCTGTTTGCAGCCAACAGTTCAAAGACTGTTAAGTGATGGAAAGTTTAAAACAAGTTAAAAAATTAGTTTTTGGTCCGTACAGTAATATATATATATATATATATATATATATATTTGGCAGAATCCACCTTTTGGGCAGAATCCACTTATTTAATTAAATGGTATGTATAATGAAGGCGATTATACATACCATACTGTAGAAAGGGGTACCTTTCAAAACGTCCAGGCGCAGAACGTCCAGGTCATAGAGTAATAATGAACTTCGTAAAGAGATTAACTCCATCCATCGTCGCACTCCCATGTTAACTTGGTGGTAAGGAGGCAGCAGCGCTATCTGAATAATGTGCAACGAACTAAAAAGATCGATGCGATATATCGATGGTCATCGATGTGACATATCGATCGTCGTCGATGCGACATATCGATCGTCGTCGTCTGTTTTGCTTATATTTTCGTTTTCTTGTTTTGTTTGCTAGACTTTCAATTTTAATGACTTTACCGGTTTGTTTAGATTAAGTGCGTTGGCCGCTAGTGCAAGTTGTTTCGCAAAATACTGTACTGAGTGATTCTTATTGTGCTTAAAACGATTGATAGAAAATAAATACGTAGATCTTTACATAAAAGCACTTAATAAAAATTAACTTAGTTAATTTTTATTAAGTGTTTTTATGTAAACATCTACGTATTTATTTTCCATCAATAGCTTCAAGCACAACATGAATCACGCAATACAGTATTTCACGAAACGACTTACACTAGAACAACTTTCTACAAACGTACTTTTAGGTATTTTCCCACACTCAAATTAATTCCAACTCGTTATGGTTGTGTACACGTCGCGTCGTGACAGAAAATCAGGGGAAACGGAACGGGAAGCAGATCGTTATCGTCGTTCTGATTGGCTGAATCAGTGAAGAAGAAGAAAGTCATGTTTTTACAACGCCATCTGAATAAATTGCATCGAACTAACCCGCTCCAATCAAGCTTACCACTTGGCTCCATTTAAGTGTCAGACCGGTGACCAGGTACTGACTAACCTGGATCACACTAACTTAAACGACTTAAAACCTAAGCTAAAAATTATCGAAACTAATCTAACCTAACTTAACCCAACCCAACCTGGACGTTTTAAAACGTACCCGTAGAAAGCCAATGGATAGGTGTGTTGCTAGTGTAACGGTTAGCGTCTTGGACTCCGGTTGGAGAGGTCAGTTCAATTCCCGGCATGCCTACAATAATGGAAGGATTCGGTGAACCACTTTCGATTAAAACATCTGTGATCTCTTCTATCAGAATGCCTTAGGTGAGGCTAAAAAAACAACACAACAAAAACAAACAAAAATACCTCCATTGCAGCAGACCTGCATACTCAGCGAATTTCAAATGCAAAACAAAATATTTCAAGCCAACATAGCGAGATTTGACTTGTTTTTGTAAGCTCCACAAAGAATAACATGGAAAATGAGTATGCAGGTTTGCTGCTATGGGTATATTATAACTGGGTGGATTTAATATAATATATTAGTAGATCTGAACTAGAACAAGCCATTTAACAAGTTTGATATGTTCAGAAATAAGCGAGATATAGAATTGTACTTATTTCCCATAAGGTTAACATTGGGACAACGAGCTGTGTTTACCACTTTCAATATGTCGGTAACCAATGGACATAGAGCAGTGATTCAAGATACTAAATTGTTGGTTTTTTAGGCTGAATTCATTGTAACTAAATATAAATAATTTATCAATTTACATTTTGGCACCCTATAATCTTAGTCCGGTCGCCGAGCCATATGTGGCCTTGAAGTAGGATCTGACTCAAATTTTATGATTGATTCAATTCAAATCTTTTTATTCATGAAAAAATACAATAAAAGAAATCCATGTCTTATATGTTCACAGCACGTACGTGCGAGACAAACAATATATTCAATGAGCAATACATAAGTGTAGGTCACGGGCTGAGCAGATAGAAGAGGACAGTAAACAGCACGGGTTATTTGTAGGTTGTAAAATAAATTAGAGTACAAGCACAAAACAAATAAAAAAGTAACAAGTTAACAATGAATAAATTAATCAATAAATAACGTAAATCTATGAAAATTAACAAGGAATTAAATGTGCAGAAATGATCAACAGAAATATTTGATGTACTGAACAGGAATATGGCGGATGCCAGACTGACATCCTTGCCTTGAGCAATTTTGAATATCGAAGGTCAAAAGTCATAAGGCCGGAAATAGGGAAACGGATGTATAAAAAATTAGATTTATGGTATCCAAACAAATATTCCCAAAGGTAGTGATTTTAAACCACCACCGATATTTGCTGGGTGGTAAATGCTTCATTTTGATTTGGTATTAATTTTAAGCCGCCATGTTGG
This sequence comes from Flexamia atlantica, assembly GCA_035578135.1. Classification (NCBI taxonomy): domain Eukaryota; kingdom Metazoa; phylum Arthropoda; class Insecta; order Hemiptera; family Cicadellidae; genus Flexamia; species Flexamia atlantica. Next base: position 18,712,088 of record JAQJVK010000016.1, on the reverse strand, counting down.
ATCCGCGATATTGGATACAAGATAATTTTAAAAAATATGAATGTGGCGTTGTGACACATCATTACATACTAGATTTTTACGCTGCTTACAATGCCACAATCCGCTTTTGAACATATTGTTTTGTTCTCGAGATATACTAAAATGCCCCCGTTGCAGCAGACCTGCATACTTAGCGAATTTCAAATGCAAAACAACATATTTCAATCCAACATAGCGAGATTTGACATGTTTTTGTAAGCCACTTAAGAATAACATGGGGAATGAGTATGCAGGTTTGCTGCTACGGTTATATTAAAACTGGGTAGTTTTAATTAAATATTTAGTATATCTGAACTAGAAGAAGCCATTTACCAAGTTTTATCAAGATATTTTGAGAAATGAGCGATATATAGAATTTTATTTATTTTCCATAAGGTTAACATCGGGACAACGTATTGTGTTTACCACTTTCAATATCTCGATAACCAATGGACGTAGAACAGTGATCAATGTATACAGAACCCTCTATCCAATGTTGATTTTTTAGTTCCGCCGCCGAAAAACAGAGCAGAAATTAGCGCTGATGCATGGAACAGTTCAAGCTGGCCGCGTATAGTCGGCGCTTCTATTCACTATCCATAATGTCACAATGAGAATGTTTGTAAACAAAAACAAAGACACAACAATACAAAACACATACATCTGTCAAAATATTACAACCAGCTGCTTGACTTTGGAAAGTCAGCTTGATCCGTAAACTCCTACAACAATTCCAATCGTACTAAGAGGCGCCATCTCTTTTTCGGCGGCGGGAACTACATTTTTCCATGAGGTGTCCCTACTTAGAGGGTTCTGTATACATTGACAGTCATTCAACTTACTAAATTGTTTGTTTTTTAGCTGAATTCAAGGTGCTAACGAAAATTGTAGTTACTATTTTACATGTCTATGCCAAATTTCATTAAGATTGGTCCATTTTTACGCGAGTTATCATGCTTAAAGACACACATACACATATAATTATTTATGTTTGTTTATTTATGAAAATGAACGAATGGTGTTTTTGGCAACTGGGGACCTCAACACGAAAAGTTACGATGGTCTCGGGCTTAGCTCTTACCATGAGACCTACGGTAACAGCTTCTTCCCTATAGGGGAAATTCAATAATATTGAAGATTCAAGATGTTATTTACTGAAAAGTCCTTGAATCTATAATATTATTTAACAAGGAATAATGCAAAATAAATGGAAAGATGTAAATTCATTTTATTTGTACATTGAAGTAATTTAATGTAAACATACAATGATAACAAACATAACACCGAGCCTGGAATAAGTCGAGCCTTGGATTTTTTACATTTCGGAATTCCGGAATAACTAACCGAAATATATTAACACTTTTATGCCTATTAAAGCGGATAATTAAAGTTTACGTAATCCTCTTAATACTCTGGCTTATTACTAGTCCATTAAACGTACCGCAGGCCAGTTAAAGCTGTTCTCTAAAGTAAATGTTGTGTCCTTCAATATTTACTTTAGAGAACAGCTTTAACTGGTCTATAGGTTGCGGTACGTTTAATGGACTAATAACAATCCAGAGAATTAAGAGGATTATGTAAACGTTAATAATCCGCTTTAAAAGGCATAAAAGTGTTCATATATTTCGGTTAGTTACAGGCTATTATTTTGTTACTATTATGATGAAAATTTTGTGAAATTGTGAATGCCTCGTAATTATGGATAATATTGTGTGTTTTGCGGATGACGATTAGAAACAGACTTTGTTTGGATTAAAAAAGGCTTAGATAATATAATAGATATTGGTTTAAAAATACAAGATGGTCCTACCCATATAGCACTCAGGGGCATACCCAAGGGGGGGATATCGGGATATATCCCCCCCCCCGAAATTTTTGGGGATTTTGGGAAATTTTTTGGAAGATTTACAGGTGGTGGTATCTCTAAACTTACCGTAAAATAGAGAACGCTACACATCAATTACTCACTAAACTTTTATAAGGGTTTTAAATAGTTAAATTATATTATTTTATATATAATTTATTCGGGGATTATATATTGGATTAGGGTATTTTTACCTATTGCGGTTATTGTGAGAAATTGGTATGGGAGTAGGCCTATATATAAAAGAACATAAGGCAAGCAAAAACTACTGATGACAACAGTGGCCATTTATGGTGTGCGCGATATTACCGCCATCGTCATCGTCGTCAGATGTGGCAAAGGACTCATCTTATTACGTGAAATATTCGTGGTAAAAAATCACGATGTTAAAATACAGTCGTTATCTAGCCGCCGATGGGAGCGGGTCGCTTGTCTGTTGCGTCCCGTCTTATCTGATCGCCAGTAGATTCTTGCCCAGTGCTAGCCTACATGTGCGTGTATTTTTTAAAATACTTTTAAAAAACTTTGTAATAATAGTAACGTTTGGTGACTTAGTGAACTGTGGAAAACATGTCAAAGTGCAATAGGTGTTCGGCTGATTTTATAGCAAGTGAATTCAATGTCAGGTGCAATGAGTGCAAGTCTACTTATCACGCTTCGTGTACAAGTGGCGGTACATCTCAATACTTTACAAAAAACAAATTAAAAACATGGAAATGTGATAGCTGTAGAAATGAAAGTGCTTCGACTGCGTCACAGAAGAGTAATGAAGATTTGGAAGATAAAACATCTATTTTAGAAGCCATTAATGAGTTGAAAGCGGAAATCGGTGAAAAAGTGGACTTAGTACAAAACTCAGTTGATCAGTTAGGTGCAAAATTTGAGACTTTAAATAATAAAGTAACAGAAATAGGAGAAGAGCAGACCGAGTTACGTGCTCGTTGCGACGCGTTGGAGCAGGAACGCAAGCAGCTACAAGACCAAGTCCGCGCGCTGGAGCAACAACAACGAGACGCCGACCAACACTCCCGCGCCGCCAACATCGAGGTCGTCGGTCTACCGTATACTGCCGGGGAGGATCTGTATCACATTCTAGGACTAATATCTCAAGTTATCGGTGTGGGCTACAAGAAGGAAGATGTTTCAATTGCGCACCGTCTCAAGCTGTTCTCGCAGAAGAAACATCAGCATCCCCCTATTATTGTACAGTTTGTATCTAGGGTAGTCAAAGATGCTTGGATTGCTGCCGCTAGAAAAAAGAAGAGTTTACGTTCTTCGGATCTGTCCCGCAATCTCCAGCCCAGCACCATATTTATAAATGAGCATTTAACAGCCTACAACAAAACACTTCTCGGCCGAGCTAGGCGCCTTATGAAGGAGAAAAAACTTCACTTCGCTACTTACACCAATGGAAAAGTCATCATTAAGGCCAAAGAGGGCGAAGAAGCAAGAAGAGTCACCGTAATCGATGAATTGGACTGTTATGAAAATATCTCGAATTGAGCTCAAAAATAGGTAGGCCTTTGCAAAGTTTTCAATCAGTTTTGTTTGCTTAATGTTTACTGCTAAAACAACTGTCTTTAGTTAAATTACTTTGATTCGTTTACGTTCAGTATATAATTTCTTTAACTAGCTTTATTTTTGAGTTGATTATGTATAGGTCAATTATTGCGTAATAATCTTCAACCTAGTTTCTTTTGAATTACTAAACTGTTGTTTTCGGAGAAAATAATAATAACTTTATTGATAATATTAAATTCTTTTCAGTTTTGTAGGTCTAATATTGTAAAATAGTTTTGTTTTTGTTTTTAAAACTAGAGTTAAAATCTTTTTTTTTTGTGGAAAATGTTTTGTTTCATTAAAGTATTACCAAGGCAAAGTGTTTTTTCTCTCGTTGGTCTATTCAGCCTATTAGAGTTAAGAAAAAAAATCACTAAAATGACGAACTAAAATTATTTATGAAGTTATGTACACCCTTTCCAGTCTTAATTAGCCATTTCTTTTTTATTTGATCTCTGATTATTATGGTTTAGTTTTACAATATTCATTCTTTTGTCACATAATCATCTTCAGTAAATAACTTTTTAAATCTATTCCATACAAGATTAATTAGTCTGCTGTATTAAACGCATTAGCCTAACTGTGGTATTTTAGATAGCTGGAATAAAATATGGCTAAATTCAGGAGTTTGTAGGCTTTTGCTAGATTTTTAATAATTTACACCATTTCATTTATAAAATGATAATAGATTAATTCAGCCATTTTGAATAAAAATTTTTCGTTGAAGGTTTTTGCTTAGATTAAAATATTACAAAGGCAAAGTGTTTTTTTCTTATATGGACTATTTAGCCTAATAGAGTTTAGGAAAAAAAACTAAAATCACATGTGAAGTTATCTACACCTTTCAGTCTTAGTTACTCTCTTTTTTATAATTAATCTCTAATATATTATTGTTAGTCTTGTAATAATTCATGCTTTTGTCACCTAATTATCTTCAGAGAAGACTTTTTAAATTTATTCCATACAAGATTATTTAGTTTGATATACTAAAATGTATTTTTTGACGTATTTAAAATAGGGCAAATATATTTTCTGCTGAAATAATATATTTTCTGTTGAAATCAAATATGGCAAATTCAAGTGCTTTGTTGGTTTTGCTGGATTTTTAATAAATTACATCATTTGACCATATAAAATGATAATATACTAATTCTGCCATTTTAAATAACTATTACCAGATTTTTTTCATATTTTTAATATTGTCTGTAGTTTTTTTTTTAAATAGTTATGTAAAAAAATAACATCATTAAACAGGTTTGGTTTTTATGCATCGCAAACTTTCAGCTCTTATAAAAGCCATAGCTTTTCAATTTATTCTACTTACCACCAAACTAGTACCAAACTAGTAATGATGTCTCAATTTCTGTCTTGAATTGTAGTAATTAAATGTATTTTCGCAATTAAACATTAATGTAACTCACTGGGGCAAGGGCTAAGTGCGTGAATGGCTTGGTTAGACGAGGATGAAACAAGTTTTGAGTTTTTATTTTCTAAAAATAAATGTCTCGAACTAGAAACTTTCAATGAATACAATCTATTTTATCATGGAGGTTCTACAGGTGGGAATAGTTTAAAGATTTTTCATTGCAATATAAGAAGTATTTCAAAAAATTTTGATGACTTTCTTGTAAATTTAAATGCGTTTTCTGTTAAACTGAATGTAATAGTTTTAACCGAATGCAGATTGAGTGGAGGGGAGGATTTTACTATAGACGGATTTGACATGTACAAAACAAACACACAACGGAACCAAAACGACGGTGTTGTTGTCTTTATCAGCAAACTACTTTCACTTGATACTGTTTCACAGATTGCTCTAGGAGATGTTTACGGTTTAAGTTTAAACGTTGAAATACTGAATACACATTTTAACTTACTTGCCATTTACAGAACTTTTGACAGCAACGTTGATCAATTTTTGAACGGACTTGAAAGTTATTATAGTAATTTACCAAGGAATGAAAATTGCATTTTTTTAGGAGATGTAAATATAAATATTTTAAACAATAACTTTGTTTCTGATTCCTACTTAAATATTTTATTTGAAATGGGTCTTTTTAAGTGCATAGATAAGCCAACTAGAGTTACAGAAAATAGCTTTTCATGTATTGACCATATTTTTGTTCGATTTAAAGACACAAATAAAGTTAATTCAGCGGTTTTACACACAAGTATAACGGATCACTACAGCACTGCCCTCACGATCACGGCGACAGGTGACTTGGACCCTGACCCTACTGATAACACCAGCGCTTCCACTCGGACTTCAGTTAATTATGCTTTACTGACGCAACATTTGTCTAGCACTGACTGGGAACCTATTTTGAATTGTCTGGATGTTAATTCGTGTTCTCAATTACTAACAGAAAATATAAAAAACTCTATGGATAAGTCTAGAAAATTATCAAAGATTAATTCTAGAAATAAAAAACTAAAACCTTGGATTACTTCTGATTTGGTCAATGATATTAGGCGTAGGGATAAACTAAGTAAAGATGTGAAAAAACGGCCATTTGATATACAATTAGTGAATTCTTATCGTGAGGTAAGATGTAATTTAAGTAGATCCTTGAAGTTAGCAAAAAAGAATTATTACAGAGGTAAAATTAATGAATGTAGGAAAGATCCTAAAATGTTTTGGGGTATTATTAATGAGCTCTGTGGTAGGAAAAAAATCTAAAGAAAATTTTCCTGTAAACAAATTTGTATGTGACAATATTTTTGGTGTAGGAAAAATTACTTGTAAACAGATCGCCAATGATTTCAATATTTTCTTTTCAGCGGTAGGCCAAAATTTAGCAGCTCAAATAAATTCTAGTGGGGACCCAGTCGTGCATGACGCTGACTTTAATACAGACACAACGTTCACTTTACAAACTGTGACAGAAAATGACGTTGTACGGCACGTACACAGACTTCGGGGAGGGTCTGCCCCTGGATGCGATGGGATAGCGGCTAATATTTTTAAAGATAATATAAATATTTTGGTTTAAACCACTAGTACACTTAATAAATTCTAGCTTGACCCAAGGCATATTTCCTGATAATCTAAAAATTGCGAAAGTAATTCCCCTATTTAAAAGTAATGATCCAACGGACAAAAATAACTACAGACCAATTTCTATGTTGAATGTCCTGTCTAAAATCTTAGAGAGAATAGTTAAAGAACAATTAGTATCTTATTTACATTTAAATAATATAATTTGTGAGCGTCAGTATGGATTTAGGCAGGATAAAAATATAACTGATGCACTTTTTGATGTTTGTAAGGAAATTAACTATTCAATTTCAAATAAAAAGCGATCTATGCTAGTTTTTTTGGATTTAAAGAAAGCATTCGATTCAGTAGATAGAAGTAAATTATTAAATAAACTGCAATGCATTGGTGTTAGGGGCGTTTCTCATTCATGGTTTAATAGTTATCTCAGTGATAGATTGCAATGTGTCTCAATTTCTGGGATAGAGAGTGACCTCTTACCTGTAGATTATGGCGTAATTCAAGGAAGTACACTTGGGCCTATTCTTTTTTTAATCTATATTAATAACATTTCTAAGCTTGATTTAAATGGAAAATTATTTTTGTTTGCTGATGATACACTAATTTTTGCTGAGGGTAAAGATTGGGAAGAAGTCAGTCAAAAGGCAAATTATGATCTCAGACTCCTAAAAAAATGGTTTGATCAGAATATTTTATCATTGAACATATCCAAAACTAAATTTATGCCACTTTCTCTCAAAACTATCACAGATTATCAACTTCAAAATTTAATTATTCACGATTGCATGGACCTCCAGGGGAACACCTGTTCTTGTCAATCAATTGAAAAAGTAACTTCTTACAAATATCTAGGGGTTATATTTGATTCTCGCTTAAAGTGGAGTGAACATATTGATTATATAAATAACAAATTAAGGAAATATATTTTTGCATTTAGACAGTTAAGGGAAATACTAACTAAAGATGAATTGAAGCTAGCATATTTCGCATATGTTCAATCAATTTTAAATTTTGGTATTATAGCCTGGGGTGGAACATTTAAGTCTCTTCTCCAGCCTATAAATGTTTGTCAAAAAGCAATTTTAAAAGCAGCTTTCAAAAAGACAACTAGGTATCCTACTGACGTTCTTTTTAATGAAACACAGATCCTTTCTATTAGACACCTCTTTATCAAAACCCTTTTAATCCATATTTATAAAAATTTTGACAACATATTTTCCCAAGTCACACATTCTCACCGTACTCGTTTTGCCCAAAATATAGGTATAAATTCTATCCAGCTTCAACGATCAATTTTAAACACAAACCCATTTTATATAGCTCATTCTCTTTATATTAATGTATGTGGTATTTTTCCAGACATTTTTATTTTCAGCCTTCCAACGTTTTCTAGATTTAAAAAAACTGTAAATGCATGGCTGTTGATGTTAAGCCCTGAAGTCGCCGAAACTCTTATCGTGAGCAGATACGGGCGGACCTGACCCCTCCCGACGAACCCGACGAACCACTCCCGACGAACCACCTCGCCCCTCCACCCTAGCTCATACAATCTCAGATATTTACCAATTCAATTTCAATCTTTTTTCACTGGTTATAACCTTACCAAAGTTATAACTAGTCTTATACTCTCTTGGCAAAATATATTTTCTTAGCCTGTAGAACTTTCAGTCATTAATTAAGTTGATATATTTTTTCTTTTTTTATTATAATTAATTAATCCTCATAAAATTACAATAAGAATCTCCCATATAGTTTGAAGTAACGACAAGCCCACGCACAGGCTTTAACGCCCATGTGGGCTTTTTCCAGATAAAATTTTATTTGTGATTATCATAAGATTATAAAAGTAAGCTTTTGTATAACCATGTATTGTCTTTATTTGGAGGAATAAACTTTCTTTTTCATTCATTCATTCATTCATACGAATATTGTCGTCTTCTCACGGCCGTGTCCTTTACACTATTCGTAAAGGACGTGAAAACCAAGTCTCACCGTCAAATCTAGGAAGATTCATGATAAGTCTGTCAAATTTCGGATATCAAACTTTTTCCGGTGGTCTCCACTATTTAACGTATCACTATTATTAGCCTTCGATGCGTGCGTGCACATAATTGCTTTGCGGTTGCGTTCTGGGACTAGAGAAACACTACAGAAGTGAGACAACCTGCATTTTCTAATTCTATTCATCATCCTCGCTCAGATAATCTAGGATCCGGATCCTTTAGTTCCAGAAGGTCCAAGGTGCCATTAAATGAGAATGTGAGATTTAGTTTTTACTTTGAAATAAAATAGAAATAAAACCGAAAAACATTCTTTTTCCCCAAGGTTAAGAACGTGCAATTCTTGAATTACTTTATCATGTGTCATCATCCTTTTAATGTTAGGCCTACTAAATAAATATTATGCTATTTCTTTGATTGTGTAAAAAGCATTTTGCCAAAATTCCACTGTGGTCTAAAATTTTCAGAATTTAATCTGTGAGCAGCCTCAAATTAGTTCAAATTTCGGGAGTTATTCTGTTTGTTTTTATACCTCTAGATTGCCTAAAAACGCGAAGTTTTAATTTGTGAAACCTTTCCATACCCCCCCCCCCCCCCGGCCACCCGGTGTATCCCCCCTAAAATAAATCCTGCGTACGCCACTGATAGCACTCACTGTTGGGCCAACGTTGGGAAATGGTCGGACGGTTGGGAATTGGTTGGTGGCTTTGCCAACGATCTGCCAATGTGGGTCCGACATATTGAGTGGTTAGTTGGCCCAACCGATTATGAGTCTGTTGGCCCAACAGTGGAAAATGGTGGGTTGCCCAACCGATCGTGAGTCTGTTGGCCCAACGTTGGGAAATGGTGGGTTTTCTAACTATGAGCCAACAGACTCAAATCTCGTTCAAAGTTCAAACAAACCTTTTTGATACAATTTGTTTGTATTAATATAATCTTTACAGTAATTTTAAATTTACCTATTGAAAAATAAACATTGAAACTCCAAGTCCATGAAGAAAAAGCTCTCACGATTACTTTTTAATCCTAAGGTGATACCACTGCATGTATGGGTCAAATTTGCCGAGTGGGTTAAGGCGTGAGTGTGGTAAGGTGAAGGTATTGGGTTCAAATCTCGGTGGAAGCATTTTTTTTCAAGAAAACCTAATGTAAAAGCCAATATTATTTGTTTATGTATTGGTTTAGTCAACATATTTTAGTCAACCAATCGGCGACATTGGGCCAACGATGGCCCATCCGATCTGTGCTACATGGGTAGTGGATGATTAAAAGATGTAAAACAGAAGCTGCCCATAAAGAGTATATAAGAAATATTACCCCAAGGCCAACCTTAGTTAAGGCCGTAATCGGGAAAAAGGAAAACATTTATGTAAATACACCCTCATCGTCTTCTCTTTCTTCAAGATCAAAAGAAATATTTGATTTTAAGAAAAAAATGGTTTTTAAGTGGGAACCTTGCAACCTTCTCTCAACTTGCAACAACCCAAGACAACAAAGTAGCCTAACTTTTCACCGTAAGAAGTCAATTCACATTGTAAATAATCTACAGTTAAAGACAAATCCTTTAAAAGTACATTGAACGAAATTACATTTGGGGAAAAACAGTTTAAATAGGATTTCCAGTATTTGTGAAGTTTGGCCCCAAAAGCGAGGTATCACAGAGATCATGCCACAGAGATCTTTTCCGACTGACAAATATGACCAAGAGTTAACGACCAGTATTAACAAAAAGCTGAAAAATCTATTAGCAAGTTATGTGAACTCACAGTGGAAAGTGACGACTGTCAGTTCACCCTTGAAGGACTGAAAGATCTGCTATAAGCGTTTTCTGAAGTTGACCAAACTTATTCCGACCGACACTTGTAAAATATATTACAAGAACATCTCCTAGACCGCGTACTTATTTCTAAAATAAGGAGAAAACTGTGGTATGTTTGACCGATAAAGCAAACAGACTGTTGGATCAATGGTACCAGGAAAACAATCAGATCCTGAGGCTGAACGCTCACGAATCGTGACGAAAGCCTCAGATGTAATAAGAGAAGAGGAGACATATACAAAATACATCCGTTGCAGCAGACCTGCATACTCAGCGAATTTCCAGTGCAAAACAACATATTTCAATCCAACATAGCGAGATTTGACATGTTTTTGTAAGCTCCATAAAAATAACATGGGGAATGAGTATGCAGGTTTGCTGCTACGGGTATATCAAAACTGGGTGGTTTTAATTCAATATTTAGTAGGTCTGAACTAGGAGAAGCCATTTACCAAGTTTTATCAGGATATGTTGAGAAATAAGCGAGATAAAGAATTTTACTTATTTCCCATAAGGTTAACATTGGGACAACGTACTGTGTTTACCACTTTCAATATCTCGGTAACTAATGGACATAGAGTAGTGATTCAAAATACTAAATTGTTTGTTTTTTTGAGCTGAATTCAATGGTGCCAAAAAAATTGGATTATTTTTATTTTTTTATGTAAAAAACTCAAAAAAACCCATTTTGGGGGGGTTTTACCCCCTTTACCCCCCCTTCCGATAGTCCGATTGGGCTGGATTACGAACTCGTCCGAATAATTACTACTTTACACATCCATGCCAAATTTTATTAAGATTGGATCATTTTTACGCGAGTTATCGTGCTTAAAGACACACACACACACACACACACACACACACACACACACACACACACACACATATATCTATATATATATATATATATATAGATATATAGATATATATGTATTTATGAAAATGAACGAATAGTGTTTTTTGCTTCTGGGGGCCCCAAAACGAAAAGTTATCATGGTCTTGGGCTTAGGTCTTACCATGAGTACTACGGTAACAGCTTCTTCCCTATAGGGGAAATTCGCTAATTATGTATCATATCTACAAAGTAGATAAACTCTAGTCTAGATAACAGGGGGAGGCGAAATCCTCGTTCCTAACAGCTTAAAATTTTATACCAGCAGAGTGTTGGGAATAAATAAAGCGTGAGGAAAACCAAGCGTAAATGCGCCGTGATAAACCACGCTATTATTTCCGCCACGAGGCCGAGATCGTTTTTGTCTCCAATCCAACTAGGAGTAGGACTAAAATTCATAGGTTATATTGGTCGAAACACCTTATTGATCTTCTTGCCTCGATGGGTGTAAATATCTCATACAATAAGGTAACTTTTTATTTGAGTTCACCAATGAAAGCAGGTTCATCAGCAATAAAATGGACAAGCGTTCATTCAATATGTTTTTAACAATGCGGATATTAATGTACGATCTTAAGAAGGATTGAGTTCACGCAATGGGAGGCATAAAATGTATTTCTTTAAATATATCTGCAGGAACTCAAGAAGGTAGAAAGAATCCCTTCAGGAACATTTAATCCCCAAACTATTCGTATACTCAGCTATTCTAAAAACAAATAGAGTTTTTGTAAGCTCAATGGTCTTGCAAAAGTAGTGGTCAGTGACATAAACGACACAAGAGCGTTTAGTAAAACTGAATTTAAACCAATGAGAGTCATCATGTCTTCAGTTAATGTTTTGCTGTTTGCGGCTTCTAGTATTCAGCCTGGAACGTTATGACTAAAACAATAAGTGCAAAACAAGAAAGTGTGAAAACCTGCATACTCAATTCTACATCCACCTTTCAGAATAGAATTTTCAGAAGCCATTTGTTTGGAATGGCAATTCAGATTATATTACTCCATTTAACATAATCTGAATGGTGTTTACACCATGGTACTACCCATATCAAATAATAATCAGCTGATGATTTTGTCATCACATGATACGGATTTAGTAAACAAATAAACTCAGCAAAGGTAATAGAATAGCTATCACCTATAAGGCCTATTCTGAAAGGCGAACGTTGAATTAATTATTGAGTATAGGAGTGCCAATTATAAATATGGACGCCAGCAACACGTAAACGATATTTTCTGCAATCAGCTATGCTGCGGACCCATATTCTAAGCAAAATCGAACTTGTATAGTTACATTTGATCAATCATCAGCGTCCAAAGGTGTGTTACGTAGAGCGTTACCAACCAACCAATAAACTAACAGGCAGAAATTGAGATAAGGCTTGATTCCGATTATTTGCTTTTTAAACGCAAAAATAACCAATAGTTTTCTTATTCTAAGCAATGTATACAGATAAAACTGTAATTTTATTTGCAAGATGTCTTGGTTTAGTATGGTGTATGTATGTGTGTGTGTGTGTGTGTGTGTGTGTGTGTGTGTGTGTGTGTGTGTGTGTGTGTGTGTGTGTGTGTGTGTGTGTGTGTGTGTGTGTGTGTGTGTATGTATGTGTGTGTGTGTGTGTGTGTGTGTGTGTGTGTGTGTGTGTGTGTGTGTGTGTGTGTGTGTGTGTGTGTGTGTGTGTGTGTGTGTAATGTAAGTATAAATAATATCACGTTATCATAACCACGCTCCCCTTCCTTCTCCCAAATCCTCTCTTTTCGCCTTGAGCTCTTACTTAAAGCTTTCTTATCTTCTTTCGCTTGTCTACTATTGATAAAGTCCTCAGGGTCTTTTGCTTCGATCTTTTATTTCCAAAGTTTATTTTAAATATTTGTTCAATGATATAAGAATAAAGCTAAAGATGATACAGACCACTGTGTGAATTGTTATGAATGGCAAAAACATGATTGTCGGAACTACTTTCTGTAATTATAGAGGTTTTTTAGGAAATATTTTAGTAAAGCTGATTTTCCCCCCAACGTTAGGTCTCTATTAGAGGAGTAGGAGAAAAGTCCCCTAAAATTCCCTTGGAGCTTCGCTCCCTACACGCATTTAAAGTGTGAAAGAGCAAGCTTTTATTGCGTAGCCCATCTCTTCCTTGTTATTGATTGTAAAGTAATAAACTAATCTCATTATATTCCTCAGTAAATTTAATACTGAAGTTTTTCAACACCCATTTTCATAAAAACAATACTTTTCTTGAAATTTGGAGTTAAATCAAAATTGTTGTAATAATTTTCAATAAATTCAGCTATTTCCTCTGTAACTTTGTAAAACGCAAGAATATCCTAAAACAGCGAGTTGTAGACAATGTTATTGCGAGTACGCTGATATTTAGGGTATTGAAGTTTAGTGTATCGATGTAATTGAAACATTAGGTTTCGAATAAAATCAGTCTAATTTGACGTCCTCGGCAGCGCGCGGCGGACGCGGCCCAGCCCGGAGTTGTGATGCCGGCCGGATATAGTGTGAATAAGTAATATTTTAATATATTAGCTCATTATCTATTAGCGAATTTCCTTAAAGGAATAAGCTATTACAGCAGGTCTCATGGTAAGACCTAAGCCCGAGAAAATGTTAACATATATATATGCCTTTTAGTACGGTGGCGGCCGTAAATATGGTCCATCTTAATAAAATTTGGTAGACATGTAAAGTGATAAAATCTCGCCCCCTTGGAAATTGATTTCAGATAAAATTTTACATGTATTCCTTATGGCAAGGATGTTAGTATTATGTTTGAGAAAATTAATAATACGAGGCGTTTAAAAAAAATTAACTAGCCCATACATATTTATTCACATTTAACTGAAAATTTAGTCCTCTACAAAAACCCCATTTACACTTCTTTTGTTTTCCTTATGGTTTTTGTGTTGATTGAATAAATGTATAGAGAAAAATGAACTGGAAATGGGTTTTCCGAGATGGCAGCTGGTGCTCAGTTGGTATTTCCGGAGAATTTCGGCATTTCAATAAGGGAGGGGTTCATTTAACACCTCCTTAGCTTCTGTGCGAAGTTTCAGCTCGGTCGGTCAGAATTTGTTAGGTCGTTTCGTTTCACTTTTATACATTTCCTGGAAAAGTAGAGGTCTGTAGGCATTAAATAGAAATGCCCCCTCACAGCAGACCTGCAAAGCAAGGAAATAAAAAATGTAAAGTTTGAAATATGTTCAATACGTTTAAGCAAAACTAGAGGCTTGAAGGGGCTAATAGCCCCTAAACATAATCCTTCTTTATTATAGTACAAAATGCCTTCATAGAAAATAGACTTTTGGATCCACAAAATTATGATTATATCTAGCATATGGTTTCCAAATCAAGTATCAGCGCCACATGTTTTCGATAAATAAAACAGACATTTTTGTCCCAATGGTTTTAAATGTCAGCTATTTTATGTTATTTCTCATTTTCTATTAAGCTTAAAGCAATTTCAGTATTTTCCCCGAGTCCCTGGGATGAATATCTACAATTTGAGTCCCCTCCCATCAACCTGCGACCTTCCAAACGCCCACAATTTCGGCGCAAAAAGTTCCCTTACGGTATATATAATTTGGTATTAAATCTGCATCGTTATAACATAAACTATACATGTGAACCTAACTTTTCATAATTTTAAATTATGAAAAAAACTCAAACCCTTAATTCTTATAAAATCGGAAAAACTTAAACGTAGTATATTTATTTGTTATAGTACATTGAACGTGCATAGTTAGCTGCATTTTGAAAAAAACACGTGTCAACATCAACATCTAGCATATGGCTTTGAATCAAGCATTAGCACCACATGTTTAATGTAAACAAAGCAGACGTTTTTCAATCCCAATGCATTTTAAATGGGATATATTTTTCGTTGTTTCTCATTTTCTGGTAGATTTGAAAATAATCTGCTATTTTTCCCGACCCCCTGGGACCAAGACCTTTAATTTGAGCCCTCTCCCATCATCCTGCGACCTGTCAAACTCTCACAATTTTGATTGAAAAAAATCGCTTACAGAATTAATAATATAGATTTATATTACAAGAAACTTATTTGAATCAAATGATTTAGTTAACATCGAAGCTTATTTTCCAGATGAATAAGAATTCAGTGCAAAGAAAAAAATGTAGGTCTTAGGATAATACCCATGTCTGTAATTATTTGTATGGATTTTTTCTACTGTGTACCATTCCCAAATGGCAACAGTTTTTCGTTTTCATAGCTAAATGGTTTAAGGGAAACATTACAACAGACAAAAACGTTGTGAAATTTAATCAAATGAACACTAATAATAAGATTATGATGGTTGGACTACTAATAATGGAGAAATGGTTACTTTTCCGAATAAAAAATGGTTCTTTAGACCGTGCTTTACGAAATTTGAATGCACTTACCAGTCGTCAAACTTGTTAATTAAATAGAAATATTATGGCGAGAAAAAACCAAAACGGGGAAATCCTGTCAGATTTATTTTATAGATCAGTTTCAGATTTAAAGCATACAATGTCAGAATTAGCTTTGAGCAAAAACCTATTGAAACTTGTGATTTGAGTGTTGTTGGTGTTTGTTGAAGATTTGTGTGTTTGATTTGCAATAAGTTTTTACGTAGGCATATAGTTTTCTTTACTTAGGGATATAGTTTTCAAGGCATTATACGAATTCTGACAACTTGGCAATTGTCACGAAAGGGATGCGTTTACTCAGTAGTTCGAACCTCCAATATTTTCTTAGTTCTTAAGTTTTAAAATCGTCCATGAGGCTCATGAAACAATTCCCTTGGTTGAGGTAAAACAACTCAGTCTTAACGTAAGTTGTTTGTTTTTACTTCAAAATATGTATTTCAATGTATTTCTAGATTTCAACAGTTCATTAAAATTTACAGAGCCAGATAAATAAATGGTCCAGTTTGGATTGAACTTATAAGTGTTCTGTATATAACATACAGTTTTATGTTGCAGTCCGTATTAGGAGACTGGATCTAACGCTCTTCATTTCCAAGATTGCAAGTGATCAAAACTTATTAAAGGGAGCCTGCAGATACAAACAATAACTTAATTTGACACCGTTTCAAAATATTAATAAAATACAAACTAATATTTTTAAATTATTTAACTTGGAAATGTTCCTCAGTTTAAACCTGTTTTAAAATGAAGTGACTACAATTAAGGCCAATTTGAATGTGGCTTCATAGTCTCCTTACTCAATATTTGATTAAAATCTTAGCCTGATGAGGTATGTATTCAGCTACACTTGCACTTACTTTAATACTTATAAAAATTGAGTTTTTCCTGTATATTTTTAGAGGTTCAAAAATTTGTCTCATTGATAATACGTAAAAGTAACGCCCTAAATAGTCCAGTCAAAACAGGGTTTGACCTGGAAAAAATTCCGTTAATTTTGAAACTTTGCACACTTATTTAGAAGGACCTAAGGATGAAAATACCAAAAGTCCTGGAAAATATGTGGCGAGCTCTAGTGGCAATTGATGGAAACAGGGTACTTTTTTTGGTTTTTCGTAAATATCTCGAGTACCGTTGGTCGGAGGTGAGAACTTTAAATGTACAAAATAAAGCTTATTAAATTTGCTACAAAATGATGTGGTACATTTTCTTTGTACTCCTAACGGTTACCGAGTTATAGCGCGCCAAAAATAAGGATCTTTTCAAAATTTTTTTAGTTTTTAACGTATAAAAATAAAAATTATCTAATTTTGGTGGGCACCATTAAATTCAGCTTAAGAAACCAAACAATTTAGTATCCTGAATCATTGCTTTTTGCCCATTGGGCACCGAGATAATGGAGGCGGTAAACACCCCTTACATTGTACCTATGAAATCCTTATGAGAAATAAAAAAAGTTCTATATCTTGCTCATTTCACAATATATCTCACTAAAACTTGATTTGTGGCTTGAAATTGTTGAGATTATTTCGTACTAGGGCCTATAATCCCCAATTTTCACATTTACGTGTCAGCAAACCTGCATACTCACCTGCATAAGAATAATACGAACAATGGAGTATGCAGGTTCGATGACTCGTAAATGTGAAAATTGAGGGTTTTAGGATCTAATAAGATATATCTCAACTATATCAAGCCACTAATCAAGTTTTACTGTGATATGTTGCGAAATAAGCGAGATAGAGAACTTTTTTTATTTCCCATAAGGATCTCTAGGTACAATGTAAGGGGTGCTTACCGCCTCCATTATCTCGGTGACCAACGGACATAAAGCAATGATTCAGAATACTAAATTGTTTGGGTTTTTAAGCTAAATTTGATGGTGCCCAACAAAATTAGATAATTTTTATTTTCATATGTTAAAAACTAAAAAAACAAAATTTTGCTCATTTTTAGGGGGAAATCGTGAAAAGATCCTTATTTTTGGCGCCCTACAACTCGACAACCATTAGGAGTACAAAGAAAATGTACCACATCATTTTGTAGCAAATTTAATAAGCTTTATTTTGTACATTTAAAGTTCTCACCTTCGACCGGTACTCGAGATTTTTACGAAAAACCAAAAAAGTACCCTGTTTCCGTCAATTGCTACTAGAGCTCACCACATATTTTCCAGGACTTTTGGTATTTTCATCCTTAGGTACTTCTAAACAAGTGTGCAAAGTTTCAAAATTAACGGAATTTTTTCCAGGTTGGGCCATTTTTTAATTTTTTTGGCTGGACTAAAAAGTTTTAAAAGGAGTAAAGTGGTTCAAATTTATTGATATTTATCACTAAAAACACTTTAATTCAAGTAAAAACAACAAAAGTTTTATGGTGGGGAAAAAATGCCGTGAAATTAGATCGCGCGTACCAATTCCGAGTAATCGGAGCGAGTAACATACTTGACCCGAACTTTCGAGCATTTTGCTAAACTTTGAGTAGAGCCGAATAGTGAAAACTTGGCTCAAAACCTCGACAATCGAATACTCACCCACTCAATCTAATAGCGGAATGCTGGAACCAAAACTCAATTCTCGAAGCATATTTTTTTACATCAACCAATCCATGTTTACAAGATAGTTTCATAAATATTAAACTACCTTCTACAATCATGTGCTGCCACTTTCTAAATACAGAGGTGGAATCGACAAATTAAAGTCTTGATAACAGCTACTTCGCTTTTACATTATTAACATCTTAACTTATTTCATCTGGAATGCCTAAGTTCAATGTTCAATAATGTTATAAGGCTGTTTCTTAGTGGTAAAGCACTGGCTCTAAGTTGAATGTACAGTAACTGGTTCGATCCCAATCGTGGGCAACACCTGTTCCGTCATGGGTGCTATCTCTGCCTAGGCTATGTGACTATCGCCGCTACGCTACAGTACCTACCTCGCACTGTCTTAAGATTGCCGCACGGTCCTATTGATCGTGACGACAAACAATTGAGGTTTTATTTTATGAACAAAGTTTTGAAAATATTTAAAATTACATTACAATGCAGATGAAATTCAAAGTTTTAGTGTGCAACCACAATCAGCATTTTCTTTAAGTAAATTATTGCGAGCATCACAGAATATACAGAGGTGAACGAAAAACCTTTATCTCGTGACGGACGGAGTTCCGGTCCCACAATATAGGCCTACTTCCGGCAGCGACGTTTACTGCCGTCAGTGGCAATTTATGTCACTTGAGATACGCCGGATTGGAAATAACAGAGGCTTTTACGGACGCGCTGAGAAGGCAAGTTGCGGGAGTTGATACAAACACCAGTAAATCACGTGCAAGGCCGAATAAGTTATACCATGTTTAGCAAATTGAAAATTCAAATTTTTCTTAAGGTTTGTATTAAAAAGTACACATATGACAGGTGGACGCCGAATGCAAATAGCTTCTAAACTTAACGAAAGTTGAAACAATTGCCAAAGGACGTCCGGGACAACTATTATCCTACGGTTGGATTTTGATATCATAACAGTAGATATAAAACCAGAAAGAGACATAAAAACGGCAGGTTTTCTCCAAGTTATAGGGATTAGGGGTTATAGGGATTAGTTCTTACGTACAACTCTAATCCCAGTCCCAGTCTAAGCGCAGTAGTGTGGCGGTAATGGTACCGATAGGGGGAATTGGACGGTTTGGCCCAGCAGGGTGGCCGGTGCGCGCAGCAGGATGGTCAGCGATGCATATTTAACTGTACTAATCAATTATATCGTATCATTTCCCTCCCTTTTATCATCCCTCGCCTTTTCAACATCCCTTACCCCTTTCCCGACCCCCCCCCCCCCCAACACGCCAATTTTCATGTAAATGTAATTATTATAATATTTTTCGCTTTTTAAGTAAGTAAAAAAATTAAAAAAATATTATGATGATTGTAATGGGTGTGCATCTAACTTAAATACATCTGTTACATTAATTCAATTATTTTTACTACTCGGAAATCCTAACCATTTGACATGCAATAAAGCACCCTTCCTTCTAATAACTTTTTCAATTAAATACATACCTTTATACTTTGTTTTAAATCATTCTTGTTCGTAATTTCCTTTTATAATATTACCCTTTTCATCTTTTAGGATATATATAGGTTGTTTGTATGGTATTTTTTACTCCTGCTATAGTAAATAGTTCCGTTAATTAGTTGGGAACATAGCCCTTGCTAAATATATGTTTATATTTAGGAATCATTAAACTATCTCCAACTTTAAATTTTTTCTTTTTAACTATTAACTTTTTAGGATTATTAGGTATGTTTTCTTGTACTTTCTTAGAGTTTTTCGCGGTAACTTGATTAGGTTTCATACCGATTGTCCTATGCACTTTATTATTATATTTCTCTAAATTAATTAAGAAATATAATAATAAAGTGCATAGGACAATGCGACTAGTACTGTCGTGCGTTGAAGTAATTCTATACTAATTTGTAAACCTTGGGCACTAAACTCTCTGTACAGCCAATTTTTCAAGGTTCTTTGAAATCTTTCATATAGGTAGGTAAAATAAACACAAGCTTTGCTTTCGGCTACCTAGTTTTCACCATCCCTTTAATTTTAACCAAAATATTTAAATACGATAATCATAGTATTTATAAATCAAGTAAAATATTAACTTTTACGTGTCTGTATGAATTAAAAAAAAATATGAGCAATATTTACATTTATAAAAATGTATGTTATAATATTATGTCGAAATAGAAGGAACATTAACAGAACTAAACAAAGAATACTTGCCTTTCTTCATGCTTGTTTAGTGTAATCTTTAAATTATCTATTTAATTTTCATTTTGAAGTTAAAATCAAACTGCCCACTGTTTAGTTCGTTCTCTAGCCACTCTAACCAATAATTGGAGGCATATTATAAGTTACGAATATTTCCCAACTAATTGTACAATATATCTTTTCCTATTCCTATGTTCCACCTGTTTGATATTACAAATTCTGCACCTTCTTCCAAATCCTCTAACCTATTACATTCTCTAAATTTTACATCGCCTTTTATGTCTTGCATTAGCATAGTATTATACATATCCAAGTCTTCTTGGATAGGATGGATACCTGTTTAATCCCAGTTATCATGATGGAATTTTAAAATTTAAATTCTCTATCTTAGGAAACGAATGACCAAAGTATGTCGCTGTTCCATTAGGATCCATTAGGATTAGTTGCTGTGGCTCGTTAGTAGGTAAGTACATTATGTTTAAGATGAACTTACCATTATGTACTGTGTACGGTAATACTACATAACCTTCTCTATTAATTTCTAAAAATACAGTTTTACAGGCACCTTTAATATAATACCCACCTTTTTTGACCATCTTTCTCCGCTAATACGCCTACATTATGAAAATTTGTTTTAATTATTTATCACAAATGCTTATATCTGATAATGCCCGTACTGTTCTAAATCCTCCCATCGTCTAAGGAAGTAATCTTTTAAGTTTTCTTACCTTTCTCTTATTTCTTGTTCTTTAGCTAATTGTGTTATATATTCCTCTTTAACTGTAGCTGTTGACTCCGTAAAATCAAATTAATTTTCGCTTCTTAGCACCCATGTCCTCTAATTTTAACTTTCTCTTTTTGGAACATCTCTCTAATAATGGCTTAGAAAGAGGTTCTGTGTCTTTAATCATGGATACAAGTTGCTATTAATGTTTATTCGATTTTTTGAAATACAAGGAACTAGGTCAGGACTTTCTAAAGAACCCAATTCCTTTAACTTTATATCTTTAGGTATTGTGGAAAAGGTTGTATTTGATTTAGTAAAATATGTAGCTGTAGATTTTATATATAACTTCTGTTCTACACTAATAGTATTGGGATATTCTTCTGTTATTTCTATGTTGTTTATCGGTAAGCAGTTAAAGCTAAATGCTGATATAGCATATTTTATTAACTCATACCTTTGTACACTGTCTTCTGGCAACTTTAACGGTACACCTGTTATCTTTCTTGTATTGTTACTACCCCAATATACATATTGTAATATATCGTTAAAAACAAGGCAATATTTATTTTGCAATTGATTAGCTTCCTCAGTAGTATGTGTGGTTATCGTAAATGTTTTGCACTTTTTGATAAAGCTTAGCCACTTGATATATTTATTTGTATAGAAGATACCAGTAGAAGTATTTTTGTCCGAAGAACCAACCTTGAATTCATGTAGAACACCTCCATATCAGCCATTAAAGATAGCCGCCATTACAATCATGAATTGCTCTATAACTCAGGTAATAGTGTTCCTATCTTGATAAACCTTTTTTTGTTTAAAACATAATTTTAAAATAAAACTTTTTTGTATTTAACATTTGTTTCGAAAGTTAATAGTTCTCACTGTATATTTGAAAAACTAAATTTTCTTTTTAATTCCAAGAGAAAGTCTAATTCCTCAATAAAATGCGTTTTGAGGAATTCAACAAGGCTATAGCTAAATATAGTATGTTCTCAATATAGGGCTCAACAAGGCTATAGCTAAATGTAGTATGTTCTCTAGGTTGACAGCTTATACGTCCCGCAATTTTATTCCGATTGGTCAACTATTATCAGAATAGTGGCTTCAAAAAGATACCAACAAATTTCGTCTACAAAGGCCGATGAAATCGTGGGCGAAGCCACGGGGAATAGTTAGTAAACTAATAATCATTAAGAAGTTTTACCTTGGATGAAAAAAAATCAATCAAACAAACAAGGGGTTTAGAGTTTTATAATTATAGCCTTAACCACCTAACCACCGACCTAATCAATTATAATGTATCCTCTCCCTCCCTTATATCATCCCTAAAAACCCATAGTTAACTAGTATTACTACATAAGAGTTCGTAAGACTAAAATTACGAAGTATCCGACGAAATATATCATATCGTCGGAACTCTGGAAATTGGACAAACTTTAACACTAAATATGGTGGTTGGCAGAGCTCATAACATGAATCATAGCGGACTAACTGCGGCGAAGTGAAAATATAATAAATACTAGAATTAAAATAACACCAGCTAATGATTCTACAAGAGGTATCAAAAGAAGGTAAAAAGTAAAATGAGTTAAGGTGTGTGTTACATTCACTTGTTAAGGTGATCAAAGAGCGTAATATTTGATACGCGTAATCAGCAGATAAAAACTAAGTATATTTTTTCTGTACTTTTTATCTTCTTTACTGTTTAATTGTTAGTAAAATATGAAACGTGTGACTTACAGTAAAAAGAACGAATATGTAACTAAAGGAACTTATGTGATATTGGTCTTAAATATGATGTATTTTGTGTAAAACCGACCTTTAATAACAAGTCGAAATTCAAGATTTTTATCGGTTTGGTGAGAATAATTTCGAAATTTTTGAAACATATAATTCTGGGAGAGAGAAAAATATTCCCGGTGCAGCATATTTCTGCATACGGAGGAATTTTTATGCATATTAATAAGTTTCAACCCATCATAAGTTAAATATGACTTTTTTGTGTTCTCATCCGTATAAGAATAACATGGGGAATGAATGGGTATGCTGGTTTGCTGCAATAGGAGTTTGGACATTAGATTGTTTTAAACTACTTCCAGAACCACTCATCACGTTATATCAAGATGCGTTAAGAAGCTAAGTGAATTTTATACAATTCACACACAAACTTAACATTGAAAAGGGAGTACGCACGTCCACTGCAACATAAATGTTAGAACGGGGATTTTAGAAAGTAAAGTAAATAAATACATACACATGCCTTAGCTCTGGGTTCCTCAGTAAAAACAGGCTTTTTGGAGAACGTAAGGCAATAATAATCTAACAGCAACAAAAAATATAAACAACGCTATTTTTCTTATATACATGTTATGTTTTACATCCCTTTTAAAAACTGGCAAAGAGTAAGTATTTGTGCCAGGGAGGTCATTGTAGAGCACTATACGAAATAAGAATAGTATATTTCGCAACAAGGGCCGAAAATGAGGTTTTGCAGGCTCGAGATCGTGTTTCAAATTCGAGGCGAAGTCGAGAATTTGAAGCGATCGAGAGCTGCAAAACCCTTTCGGCCGAGGTGCGAACGCTATTTTTCACCAAACTACACAATGAAATGTACCCCAAATAATTTAAAAAAATGATTATTATTTGACTCACTTTAAAACAAAACTTTTAAGGCTATAAGCGACGATGCAAATTCTTTATCATGATTCAAACAAACACAGCTATGAAAATCATATGATCGCAACTATCCTGTCTTTGAAACCTATTGAATGCCGTAGTGATGTTCTGACGTTGTTTCAAGCAAATAAACGATCAGCTGACTTTCGGCCCTAGGGCCCCCAACGTTTTCGGTCCGGTGGCGGCAAACAGTGTGTTTCGGTCCGCGTTTGACGTTTGTAAAACAGGTGATCTCGTCGTAGTGTGGTGAAAAAGCTTTTTTGGCCCAGTTCCAGCCTCGCTTTGCGAAGCTTATGCCATGGTGCGGGGGACGCGTCAAAGTCGGACGACGACAAAGTCGGACAGCGTCAACTCAGGACACTTTTTCCGTCCCGAGTTGTCGCCGCCCGACTTTGACGTTCCTGTGGTAAAATGAAACTGTCCGACTTCCTCGCTGTCCGACTTTGACGTTTTCGGTGTTTTAAACTGCTTGGATTTGTCATCATTCGACTTTGGAAGCGTCCCGCAGGGCGACACTCTGTGAGACCTCATCCCGATACCGCAGCCTCTCGCTCAGGTACTGGGTCATGTATGTTATTATGTAATTGGTCATCAACCAACAGAAATCACCCATGCGGAGATTGTCAACAACACACGATACACAGGCACGTGGTCTTCACGCCTCAGCGAGAATACCCACCTCAGTGAGATTCTGCATCTTTTGAACTCTACATGCAACATATTATATGTTTTTGCTGTTTCCACAAGCATGGTAGCAGTATTAAAATATCGACAGAACCAAAGACGCTTGAGCTTTAATTTAACATGCACTGGCAAAAAACTTCTGAATCGGTACACACCCCTCACCCTGATGATGGAACGCTGGATAGTATTGGTGAAATGGTCTGAAAATAAGTTTTGACCTTTTCACAAATGGCCAAACTGTCGCCTCTAATGGTGACCTCTACACTACTCTCGCTGAGGGTGTGGTAGCATCTTGCGTTGGTAGACGAATCACATTCCCGGGATGCAGCACGCTGCCGGGTCGAGTCGTTGTGGTGCGTACAAGCAGGCTCTGCAGAATTCTAAAAATAAAAGATCTTCTCAGTGAACAATACCGGAACTGACAGTCTCCTCAGTGGTATTCGGATCCCTCTGGCACTGCGACCATATGGATCTTGGACCTCGGGAAGGTGCCCGTTCTTGCAACCGGTTCGGGCGATGGTTTAGTTTGGGTGAGGAGTTTCTCCAACAACTCCTCACCTAAATAAATAATGTCACCTTTTTCTCTGCCACCTCACACCGACCCAATCCATCGCTGATTACCACCGCGTGGTCGACTCCATCGAGGATGAGGTCATGAACATCCCTGGCGGGGTCATCGTCTGCGGCGATTTTAACGCCAGAGCGGTAGAATGGGGCATATCCGAAACCAACACTCTTAGCCGGTACGTCCAGAAGATTGAATTGAAATTTGAAGTTTTAGCTCCAATTAAGCATGAGAACTGGGCATCTGAATGAAAACATACCCGTGATTTAAGCAATAATTTTTATTAAGTACAAATAAATGCTTTGTAGACACTCCTCAATATTGTAATTAACTCTTTTAAAGTCGATTTTATCACATATAGTTGTATTTCACTGTATAATTGTAAATTTGTCCTTATTGTTTTTAAATCACTTGCATAACTCTTATCCATTAATGTCTTAACAATTATGAATTAAACCTCATGGTCTCAAAATATAAAATTATTGTTAATAAAGAACCTTTTATTTTTTAGTTTGTAACCTTTTACAGACGAGTCCCTGTTGGAGTTGTGTAGTCGACGCCAGTTCACCGAAGTTAAAGTTAGACCTTTCCTTGTTATAAATAGTCTAGGGAAATAGACATAGATAGCGATATGGTGAATCGTCTAACGTATTTCAACCACTTACTTTAAATGTTAATAAATCAGAAAACTTCTCCTAACGAGGAAGTTATATCATTGCCTCCCTGTGACCGTAATTTAATTACCAACATAGCCAGCTTGCATTTTTTTCACTCTTTGAATTCTGATACTAATAGATTGAACTGCTGACGAAAAAGGTAATCATCCTATATTTTCATTAAATTTGCAGTTCCGGGGCTTCAAAATGAAATTCAAATTTTATTACTTGAATTCATCCGTCAAAGTTTTTGAGGGAAATCTTTCTTGAACTCCCCTTCCAATAAACAGAGTATCTGAAGGTCTCAAACCGAAAAGTTATCATAGTTTCGGAGGGTTAAGTTTTACTATGAGGCATAATATACATTCATAGCTTCTTCTCCACAGAGGAAATTCGCTAAAATCAAATATTTCTTTCAATATTAGTAACGAGTCTCGTTTTCAGATTTAAATTGAATCAAGAGAGTCTGTTTTTAGTTGAGGATTTATTCTCATGTTTACTTTTCATTAAGCTTCTGCGCTGTTTTCGTGGAAAGATTAATCTTTTTCTCCCCGCATAACGTTTCGAATAAATTTGAGTATTTGATTGCTTATGCAATTCTACGAATATTAGAGGTTTGAGTAATAAGACTGGGAAGTATTTTGTCCCTGAATATAAGAAACTCCTGTTGCAGCAAACCTGCAAACTCAGCGAATTTCAAATACATAACAACTTATTTCAATCCAATATAGCGAGAAAAGACGTTTTTGTAATCCCCATTAGAGTTGCATGATGAATGACTATGCCGGTTTCCTGCAACAGGGATGTTAAAACTGGGTGGTTTAATTTCAATATTTAGTAGATTTGAACTGAAAGATACCAGGTTGTAACAGGATAAGTTAATAAAAAAGGATCATAAAAAATATTGTTTATTTTCCATAAGGATAACATAGAAAATGAGTATCCGGGTTTGCTGCCATGAAAATGAAAAATGATAAATGTAAGAAAATATGAGTTATCAGAATCCATGTGTCATTTTTTCAATTAAAATAACTAAAGCACATGCCATTCTAGGTAAGTAAATAACTACTGGATAACTAACCATCTGCCAATTAATGCTGGCTCATCGTCGAACCAACATAACTAAAATGCACTAGTTGAGTTTTCGCACTGTTGTTATAGATTCTCTGTAAAAAATTTCAATTATATTTCTTCATTGATTTGTCCTTAAGTTTTTCTAAAGGTTGTTTTTTACAATCCAAGTTCATCCCTGTCGGTTTCTACATTGGAAGTGTTAGTCTCTAACATAGTATTTAACTAGCTAATGTAGTAAAAGAAAATTAAGTACTAGTGGTAGAAAACTGTGAAAGAATCTAGAAATACTAAATAATCTATTAAAATGGATTTAAATTCTCAATATATTTTACCATACAATTCCATTTAGGCTTACTATTTATTACTTTACGATTGTGTTGCAATATTAAGAGGCCATCATTAAGATTTTGAAATAGTACAGGAACTTTCTTTGACGCTATGTAATTTACGTTGCATGAATTAGGTGCGGATTTCCTTAAAGTAAACATATGGTAAAGGTCTCTACTATAATATAGTTAAATAAAAGAGCATTGCAAATATGGCAGTGTTGCGATTTCAAATTACAAATTCTTGTTCTGGTGTCATAACAAGAGCTAAAACCACTGTAATTTTTAGTTTAATACCTTCACCTGTCTCTAACATTACACTTTAAAATACATGCATAGCATTCTCTCCACTACATGTGAATCATATATTAATTTTCCATTGCAACATATGAAACACCGCTCGGAGTATGTTGATTTTTTTGCAAAGTTTATGAAACATTCAAAATATGTATACATTGCAATTGAGGCTTGTAATTGGAATTCTTATCCGTGAATTTTTTAAATTTGTTGTTGAACATCTACTACGCTCAAGGCAAACCTGTTACAATATTTTGAATATCACTTTCTATTGCCTCCTAGTTAGAAAAACGTTAAAAACAAATTAAACAATAACGTTTTCTGCAATTTTTTTTGTTTTGATCACTAAGCTATCAAACCCATGAATCAAATAAAAATGTGTTTAATCGCCTCTTTGGATTACATATTTACATTCATAGGTTAACTGAAGGAAATAACTTCACAACATTAATCAATAACATACCAATCGTTTCGTGGAACATTCGTTTGAAAATAGATTTTTATTATAAAAATCAATGAATTCGTTTATACAAAAATATATACCTTATTTTTAGACAATTTTAATTAATATTTATATAATGTTTTCAAACTTTAATAACTTACACAAAAAAACCTAAAATGATTTTGATAAAACGGTTATTGACACTGCTAGATTCTCATTTTACAGAAAGCAATTGTACCAATTAAATATTGAATTCAGGCAAACATATCTATCAGCTCGTTAAAGTTAAAGGTTGCGGTAGATTGCGCAAGATTCTGCTAAACCAGTGAAGCGGCGTTTACTGGATGCTCATTTCAAATATTGACGAGTTTGCTCAGTTTTACTTTTCTGACAGTCAATTATGGAAAATGAAGAGCGTCATTCCCCGCCGAATCATTGATTTCAGTAGAATAATTCAAAAAATATTTGTAACTGGAGAGTAATTGTCGCATGAGCAATAGTTAATTCTTGGGCCATGTTAAAGGAAAATGAATTCACAAAATCCTCCCAGGGAATTTATACGGTAACAACTAATAATTGTACATCATTTAATTTTTGTTGTTGTTGTTGGACATCCACAACTCTCAGGACAAACTTGTTGCAATATTTTGAATATCACCTTCTGGATACTACACTTTTTTGGACACTATAACTTACTTGCTGATCTGACAGACAGTGTCCTGATTATCAATAAATATTTTTTTCGGACCAAATTGACAACACCAACAATCTTTATAACGTATACAACTTTATAATGTAAAAATTACAAAATATTACTTAAAAATATTTAAAGAGACATATATAACGTTTACTGTATTGTTATTTCGATACATAGGCCTAACGTTGTTATTACAATGTTGTTATTAATGACCTTTATTTGGAATACAGTAGTGAGCTATATGCTATTGGGACCATGATAACTTTTCGTATTAAGGCCCCCAGATACAAAAAATAACATTCAAAATTCTCTTATACGTATGTTTACATTTATGTCACCGAAAGAGGTTTGTTTGATACTAAACTAAGAAACATTGTTACAAAATTAATTCTAAGCTTTCCGCCTATGTTCATAATGTATTAACATAGCTTTGCGTTTAGCAGGATTTAATTTATCAAAGATCTGCTACAAAGTTGAATTAATATTATGAATCAGTCATCACAGTATTCCGCTGAGAATACGTGGTGTGATGGATTAGTGAGACTGGGACAAGGTTTCCATCTCATTTGTTTCGGATTTACTCCCCTGTTATTATTTTCTCTTGTCAAACAATAATCCTTTCTGTGGAAGTTCATCTGTTTATTAAATTAGCTAATTATACTCATAAATGACAACCATCGATGTAAGAGGTTTAGTTTAAGCATGTTACTTTACAATTAGTAAAAAAATAGTAATACTGTTCACAGCTAAGTTTTTTAAATATTTTAGTAGACGAGGAATTATTTGTTACAAAAAGCAAATGGAATGAGCATAAAATGCCTATTTCTTACTATTAACGAAACTTTATTCTGGAAATTGAAAGTTTTGTAATTAAAATACAATGAAAACAGAATAAACGCAAATTTTAAGAAATCATGCTACAGATGAGCTGCTGCGTACTTTTTTTATTCTCGTTCAATTCCGATTACTGTTCCTTTTATAACTTTATGGTGAAGCGAACAAATCTGTGACACTTACTATGGAAACTGTTTGAAATGATCTTATGAGGATAATGTTTAAAGCTAAGCGAGTGCCCTTTCTTCCTATTTTTAAACTACTAGAAGTCTTAGCCGTAATACCCTTCGTTAACAAAATCCTGAGAATGCTTTATCTGTGTAGTGGTAATATTATAACAACTAGATTAAACAATATTACGAGTTCAGTTGCTCGAGGCTCATTATTAAGACCTAAAATAAACAAAATTATTTAGACAATGCTTTGTATTTTAAGCCAAAAATTATTCAATATTATGTTATCATAAATTTGAAAGAAAGTTTGACACAATCTTAAAACCAAGCTTAAGTTTTTAGTTTAAAAAGGAACCTTTTTAAATTAATAGTCAAATGGATTTCCTTTGACATAAAATAACATACAATAATAGAGTAGTTGTAAATAGTATAAATAGTATTATAGTTGTAAATAGCCAGATATGAATGTGACAATCAGAAATTGTAGTGATGCGACATGCAACATTGTGGTCGAGATACTGTATTACGCTCTACAGCCGGCAGCGACCCGCCGCCGCCGCGCCGTTGGTACCCTGTCAGCAATAGACTGGTAAACTAACGTTTTTATACTTTTCCTCTATTCCTCTAGAAATTCTTATCAGCTTAATGTAGCCTAAATATTATAAACTTCAATACTAGATAGAATTAAGTAGTTATTATTAATTACCACTACAAGTACCAATCATCGTAGAGAAAAACACTCATGACATCTGTAACTGTTTTACTAAGAGAGAACAGATAAGCGAGTAAATAACAGAAATAACAATCCACCTAAATAATTTTGGTCCCAAAAACTAGCCCAAACTTCTCAGCTAATCTCTCCCAACTAATTACCCAACTCGGTCTGACAGCTTTACTTAGTAGCAAGGCCAGAAGACGCTTCGTATTTTTCGTTTACTCAAACACAATGAAACAGATTGTCAAATTTAAACATTCCACTAACCGTTCCCGAAACTGTCCTTCGAGTCAATAACTAAAAACATGATGTTGCACTATCACACTCTTATTGAATGTACCACCTATTTTATTTGCACTAAAGTGAGCACCTTATCTAGTGCAAGGACATTTTAACAGTTCAATTTTAAGATACTGGCGAGGTATACAAGGAGTTGTAATTAAAACTAACAAATGTGAATTAATTGCACGTATTACTACAGTTGCAATGGAACGTCACTGACATAAGATCAATCTCAAATTCGAAATCCTAAATATTATTCTATAATTCATACATTTTTTTGAAAATGTATCCTGTTCCCAATCAATGTTAAAACTTAAACTTCACAATTTCAATAAAAAGGGTTAGGGATAGTATTATAGAAAGGAAAACTTGCGTCGCCATAACTTGACATGTACACCAGATTTTGACACTCGCGTCGCCATTTCGTGACTTGTACCCCCATATTGTGAAACTCTGCACAGAGCTTACTAGTTACTTCCAAGCAAGCTAGTTACTTCCCCCTCAAAACAAAATTATTCCCCTGGAAAATAATATACGGCAAATAATATAAATACCTTGCATGAACAAAATAAGCTACAATTTATTGCAAGAACGATAGTAGTTTCTCAATTCAGACAGAAGAGTTGGCAACATACATCTTGCCGATACACCAACAGGAATGAAAATTAGGCTTTGCGCATCACCCTCCCCCTTTAGGGTTCAAGGGTTAAGGCCAGACAAAATTTTCTTTCTATTAACATGGATGAGACAGAATATAGTTAAACTGGCCTCCATTAATTTTTTTAAATTTTTATAAACGGTAGACAATGAATTAAATAAACGGTCAGAAATACTTTATTGGATGTGTGAACAATATTACAGCAAATCTGTTCTTGTATAATAATGAACAACATCCATCTAAAAAGCTCGTCTAAACACTCGGTTAACCGTTGCCGAAACTGTCCCTCGAGTCAATAACTAAAGCTATGGTGTTTCACTATCACATTCTTTTTGATTGTACTACCTATTTTATTTGCACTAGAATATGTGAGGACCTCATCCTTATCCAAATGTTTTTGGTTTAGCAAGTAACACACGATTGACACACGAAATCCCAAGTTGATCATCTGTTATTGTTTCTCTCCCCTTTTCTAAAAATCCAAATTCAGTGTTCAGCACGGTGGGATTCCAGTAATGTTAGTGTAAACTCAAATGGACAACTACATATGGGCCTC
Source organism: Flexamia atlantica (assembly GCA_035578135.1). Lineage (NCBI taxonomy): Eukaryota > Metazoa > Arthropoda > Insecta > Hemiptera > Cicadellidae > Flexamia > Flexamia atlantica. Next base: position 18,680,393 of record JAQJVK010000016.1, on the reverse strand, counting down.
TAGAGTTTAAAAGGGGTTTTATTATATTCGCCTTTTTTCACAACTCAACCAATAAACATATATTTAGTATTTTTGGCCTGATCAAATAGTGAAATTTTCCTGTTTTTCATGCTTTGCAGGTGTGGCAAAGAGTAATGGTTTGGCAGGTGTTAACCCAATATGGACAGATTAAGGGGTAAGCAAGTTAATTTTTAAAGGCTAAAAAGTCGTTTTTCAATTGAAACTACTACTACTGTTCGTTTCACAACAAGTTTCAATCGTTCAAATCGGCGAGGCACTGTGCTGGTGTTGGTGAAGTTGGTGATCCAGTTACAACTCCTACATGGGTTAACTATGTTGATTACGACCACACACTGGTCTCAGGTGTAACTGGGGAAATGTTTTTCGCGTAATTCAGTTACTGGCTCAGCAGTCGATCACGGATATAGTTCGACCTAAACTTACTATGATTTACTTTGCATTTGCTCTAAATAGTACAATGTAGCATACATGTATAATTAGACGAATACCGTTATTACATATTTGTCTATATTACACCAAAGATATCTATCCTGTAAATATTAATTTAGAATGAAATCAATCAAATAGTCAGCCTGAAATGAGGCTAAAGAATGTTAAACCTAACGTATACATGTTATATATAGTAGGTGGTACCGATTAACATTTTTCTTGAACTTGAATTCAGTTGATAATTCTTTTTTTATAGCTGTTTATAGAAATTCCTTCAGTCGATGTTAAAATATAGTTGATATGCTAAAATTTAAATTTCAAATCTCTTCAAAATCGATCTATGAAATAACCACCACATCTCATATCAGATCTCAGTCAGTGTACACATGAATATTTCATAAATAAGTGTCCAAGTATGCGATCGTTTATCAATTTCTTAAAGTGAACCATAAAAGCACAGTAGAGCGCTAGTAACTCCAAATAACCAAGGAATGTCTATTTCTCTGAAAAATGTTATCTCCAATACTCGATTGTAAATTTGTTTAAACAGAACTAGTGGCGTCTCAAATAACTGAATCTGGCGTTCTAATTCTCAGTCTTGGAGAGTGGCTTAGTAACTCTCTAAAAGATTAGTTTCTGTTGCTCTGTTATAATGTAACATGATATACATTCCCTCATATTATACGATACCACAAAGTAACATAATTTAGTTTTTAACACTTTGGTTCAGTCCTAGAATTACTATCCGAATAGCGTTCAAGTGCGTTTGTTGCTTTTTTGCTAGTTGATATTGTACTTTCAAGTGAGTTGACATAGGATTGGTTTTCGTTTTAGTGACAATAATCCCTGAAGAGCACACACACATAAAAACACAATATTAGAGTGCTGTGAGTTGCTGTGGCCAAATATAATATACATAGAGTAGACAATTTTATGAAAGAAAGGCAAACGCAGCATTTGTCAGCTTCCCGTGTCAGTCAAGACCGTACATTGAAATATTACACAATCTTGCTGATGGAGTCAAATGTCACTCTGCTCATCCCGAACATGCTCTGAGGAACTCATATTTTGAATTCCTTAATCCCACTCTAAAGAATGACACATTCACTCGATTTAGTTTTTTTAGGTGTTCCATAAATAGGTAAAAAAAACTTGTAATTTAGATTTTTGTGCCTAAAAAAGTAAAAATGTTCATATGTTTTTATGGAGGTATTACGTTGGGAATCTTAAAATTGAAAGATTTTATACAATGAACTTATTTTGTTGATTGATTACAGCTTGTACAAAGTCAACCATTATTCATTGAGTTTACCTAGTTATTTAAAATTTAGTGTTTTGTGCAGGGTGATTGGAAGTTGGAGTGTCAACAAGTTTTGGGGGGTAATATGGAGTAAAAGAAGTATATTTACGCAATTATTTTGTTTAAATCAATGTAGTCCCTTATCTATGATGGTTTTTATTAAACAATTTTATTACTTACGAAATAGCCTGAATGTATAAAAACCTTTTCATTATAATTTTCATAATCAGTGGCAATTCTCTTCTTGTTTAGCCCACGTTTCTGTAGTTGTCGAATGAAACAGTACTTTTCACAAAAAGACAATTTTTACTAACACTTTCATATCACTTATTTACACTATCGTCAGACATAGAAATCAGATTACTCGTGGCCAGTTACTCACTGTACTGATTTTTAGTCGTTAAAAATAATCTGGTAACATTTTAATTTGGTTTAAATGGTTTTAGCGACTTTCCCCTTATAGGGATATTTTAAAAATATTTGAAAAATTTCCAGTAATTTGACACCTCAGTCATAAAAATTGGTCTATAATGAAGGTGTGGGCGAGCTCACAAAAAAAGTTTTTCTAACCACATATTAGTAAAAATTCCTTCAAAAATAGCGAGTAACGTTAAATTACTGGAAATGTTGTCACTATTTCATGAATGCTGTTTATTTTTCTTTAGGTGAAAAAAGCGTTGCCCGATTGGGCATTTATGTTACACACAAATTTACATGCATTTCTAATGGAAGGGATATTTAAAAAAATATTAATAAAATTAGTGTTCATCTTGTGAATGGTTAGACCAAAATCGATGTATTATATACTTTTCTTACAGGAAATTTAATTTTCTTTAATTTTCTATTTTTAATAGGGAATACTAAAAGTTGATAGTTTCAAGATATTTAGGAAAACCCTAAAAATGGTACCCTCAGACCTCCCTCCCTCCCGTCCTCTCAAGCGCTACGGACGGGGACTTTTGATATGTTCACCTCCTGACAAGCCCAAACAAAGCTGCAAAGTCAAAAATTGTGTTCCATGCATTTTCCTCTACACCTTTTTTTGGCATTCGTGGCCTGGACTACCAAAACAGGTATTTTAGGATATCAAGGCCGGAAACTTCAATCGTTCACAGAATATTTATTTTTAATAATTAAGAAATGAGTTAGGTATCAAAATAAAGCGAAAAACTAGATTTTTAAATTCAAACAGACGTGATACACTTAAAATTTCAATTTTCAAAGAAATGAGGAAGTGAGAAGTTGGAAAAGGGACCTCAAGTCGGAAGGCAGATTGCCAAGGAATTAAAGAGAAATACACTGTCGAGACGGTGATTTTTGGACTAGACAATATTCTTCTACAACAAAAAGCTTAAATTAGATCACTCATTCACCGATAGATGTTAGCGATATGACTAGTTTTTTGATGCTCCTGTACATTTGAGAAATGAGACCTTAAGTCGCCTGTCATGTTATTTCTCATTTAACGACTTGAGATCCCTTTTCGTATACTTGATATAGACTGCCAAAGTGATTATTTATATTTCTCGGATTCCTATCACTAAAATAATCCAATGAACATGTAAATGAAAGATTACGGAATCGTCCAATTATACAATCGGAACATAAAATCAATATTTTTGACCCGATTTGACTAAAATGCCTGTACCGTAAAATTTACTCCAGCGACTTTAGGTCTCCTTTTACTTTCTGCATCACCTATAAATTTTTGGAAAGTAAATTGAATTATTGTTTATCTGTTGACAAAGTTATATACTATTTAAAGTAATTGTAATATTAAGCTTTGGCTTTGGAAACTAAAAATAGCCGCAATTTTGAACTGGCACATATTCTAGACTTGATATTCCGCCCCAAAGCAGATCCTTATAGTCTTATTAAACATATACATTTGTGAAGATTTCCCTCAAAGTTATCTGAGTGTGTTAAATTATGAAAGAATCCATACAGACCAACAAACGACGATCGAAGGGATCTTTATGTCCATATGAACCTTTTTGAATATGTGACCCAAAGAAATAAATGAAGAAGATGTTTTATCTCTTACGGGATACTCAGAATAAATTTAAATTTTACCGTGATTGTCTAAACTTACTATGGTAATTTTGTTATTTTCCATTTTTTTATTGTTGGATTGGTGTTTAATGATATTTATCAAGATAGTTTGCAGCGAGATTACATGTTATGAATCTTGCAATAACCCATTATATCTTACTACACAGATATAAGCCATTTCCACATTATTGCACAAGAGAACTCATTATCAGACCACTAAAAGCAGTTTGTAGTTGAAGTGTTGCACAAGATACGTTTGCATAATTCATAGCTTTAATTCCGTTCTGTCATAACAGAACTGTGCATTTATAGTTAGTAATAATATTTTTTTAAATTATTGAAAATTATGTCATGGACGCAAACGATATAAGTAAAAAATAGGCCAATTACACAGATTAATGAAGACTTTAAGATAGTATGCCTTACTTCAATCATTATTGCTGTAGTTTTTTTTTTTAAATAAATTATACTTTTTCACTTCCACTCATACTTTGTCCTTTAACGATGAAAGAATAAATTCAATTACTGCTATAGAAATGAAAATAACCTTAAAACTTAAGGATTAAATATATAGTATCGTTAACTAGCTTTCTTAATTTTTTGCAATTTGAGATTAAATGGAATTAGTGACATGTAAGTAGTTTGAAGTATACGTTATTGGACTACAATTATTGCATTTGATTCTTACGCTCGTAAACCTTTACGATAATTGTTTACCTATAAAGTGAACTTTCAATGCACTATTGATCTTTAGAACAAAAGACGGTGTAAACAAATAAAAAATAAAATAATTAGATACAAGAGCCATTCTACTTTAAAATCAATCTTGTGAACTCAAAACTAGGCCTTCCAAACACCAGGTCTGAAACATGATGAGATTAGTTAAAGCAGAAAAGTTTTGAGGAAGCTCTTGGGAAAGCAATGACCAAGTGAACGATTCGGATTCAGCCTTGCCCAAGCCTGAGAAGTCTGCGATAGCAAATCATTCCATCTCAGTCGGTTCCGGCATTCTAAGTGAAGAGCCACATTTTGGACTCGCGTGAAAAAAATCCTTTTGATTCCTTCAGTCCCGAGAAAATAATTTTGACTACAAAAGATTTGTGACCCTAAAATGTAAAACTGTACAACTTCATCCTCTTGTGTAGCAAGTAGATACTCCGCACCAAAATAGTTCCTATTAGTCAACATATACGCACCAAGTTTGAAGTTGACATTTTTAGTAGCTCTAAACTTATGCAAAATCATGTTAAACACATACATATCGATAGACGGATAACCAAGCATTTTAGGACCCATGTTTACAGAAACTCTTTTCTTACTTTTGCTGAAAGTAACCAAATCCCGAAATCCTGAAGGGTTTTAATAAACACCCTTCATCAATTATAGCCGATTATTGCAGACAAGGTAACAACTGCATTAAACAAGTTTAATAAAATTGTCATCTTTTTTTGTGATAAAATATATATATGTAATATAGTTAATCACGTTCCTCAAAAGCCGAAGTGACGATACAAGAATTTACAAACAATTCCTGTTCATACTTGAGCTCGTCTAAAAAAGTATCATTTTCGCCTTAAGACATCGCGATATAACATACTATTTCGATTTCCCAGAAAGGCAAACAAGTCTTTCAGACTTTTCAACAGAAGTTATTTATTTCAATAGATTTATTTCTTGTCGTAAACCGATATTTCCTTCACACCTCAACTCCCTTATTTGAAACAATTTGCCACGTCTCCGACCTTTTCTTCTAGGCTCGTCTCTTTCATTAGCTGTACTCGGTGGAAAAATTCTGAAATTAATTGCACGTACATATAGGCTCTTATACTGTCTAGTACCTGGTGGACCGAGCCTTGCTCGGTGTTATTTCATGTTTACCAGTTCATCCAGTTACTATGAAATATTTCAATGCCATAAAATTGATAAATAGAAACCTTTTTTATTGCTCCATGAACTCTTCATCTCACTCACTGTATTTTTCCTTGATGGCTGTAGATTGTAAGCAGCTGTTATGATTACTTTATTTGTTTACACTTTCCTTGTTTATTTTCGTGCTATCATGGCAACTCATAAGGCCAATGTTAAAATTTTGCAACTTTTAAATTCGTTTTATTTCGTTATTAGATTTTCTCAGGTCAAGTAATCTGCATAGAACACGTTTTTGAGTCATAAATTACTTATTTCCAGACTTTGAAGGAAATCCTCGGAGCCGTTTTTGAGATAATTGTGCAAGCAAGGAAGCAAACAAGCAAACATACATACAAGATACACTGCTCATATAAGAGTATAGGATATTTTATTTTTATGTCTGTTGTCAGCAAGGACGTTTTGAAGTAGGTGGTATTATTTTAAACTTCTGATAAGCACAATCCTAATATTGAAGAGAAGGAATTTTTTTGCTTGTACATGTCTAGAAATTGGCTTCAACGATTTATTTATATTTTTGAATGTAGATAAATATTGCTTTTTAAGTACACCCATATATTTTTTAATTTTTGGAGAAACGAAATTTTTCAGGAAAAATTAATGTTACCACTTTTTAACATATGAGCTTATGGGTTGCCACGTTTAGTTACGGAATAACAACGAAAATGTAAACTAATAATATCAATGCTGCTCATAAAGAAGTAGCTTACTGAAAATACAGCGGGGAAAGAATTTAGAGGTAAGCGAATATTGTGAAGTTAAGAGTACAGTTTTAGTTTGACATATAATAAGTTTACGTGAAGAATATTTTATTTTACAGAAAATGGTATTTAGAATGATATTTACAAAATTAAGGTACTATCCATGCAAACAACAATGAAAAAATAATTTCATAAAGTTCATTTCTCTTTACATTCACGAAACCATATTTTTTTGTAAAAACAACCTATATACAAGATGACCACGAAAATACAAATTTACGAAGCCAATGTTATCTTGCTACAACACATCACAACCCATAATTATATAAAAAACAATATAATGCAAATACATTCTATTATAAATCATCAGAAAATTTAAAGAGGGAAAAAGTCTAGGTATTTAAAAACAAAATTAAAATTTGTTATTAAGAGAGGCTATAAACAACCTCTTACACATTGAGAAGTGTTATATAAGCACATAATATTGTTAATAACTATTGTTAATAACGGTGCGGCGCCTTATGTACGAGTATGTTCTATTTAGGGCATTTCTTGTAATACTAAATAGCGGTAAATGACGTTTTATTTCTTTTCATTTGTAAAATATAAATTTGCAAGATTTCGTTAATTTATTTTTGGTTTGTCAAATATTTAGTGCATTCGTTCTTTTTGTCCAGCACTACTTATTTAACTATTTAAGTACTATCAAACAATGTTTGTAGGGAAACATGGGAAACATGTTTGTAGGAAAGATGGGTTAATATATTGCGCAAGTGAGAAGAAAAAGAAGAATGAGCTCTAGTGACGTCACTGATGTTGCAGCCAGTCAGGTATTGGAGGCAGCTATAGCGATAGCGGTACTCAATTTAAGCACCACTTTCTAATTAAGTGATTTTGACTAGTCTATTGCGCATCTTGTTTATGTATATTATCGTTAATTTATTGTATGTATAGTTACACCAGTTTTTTAACGTATTAAAAATCTAGCCATCGTCATGAAATAGCCAGGTCATATAAGCATGTCATGTTGTTTAAACATTCATTAAGCTCTCTTAAGGAATATGCAGTTGGCATGGATGGAGACATATGTACCATCTTATTTGTCATCTCAGAATATGCATTAAGAGACCACATCTCAGGTCAAATGTCTCTGTAAATGCGCACTTAGATAGTGTATGAATTAATTCATACTGCTTGCTCGCATAAGCGTTCAGAGCAAGCAAACCGTTATCGATTCCCAAGATAAAAGGGTTCGAAGTGGAGTGGCAATAGTTGGTAAAATTTAGGAAAGTGATTCTTTTAGGGTTTCCCATAGCAATAGTAAACGTAATAAGTAAATTAAATAGCCTTAAACACTAACCTTAAAATATTAAGGAAAGTACGCTTAAATTAGCGCTAAAACATTTTTTCCTCAGAAAAATGTATTCTTTATTATTTAATTGCTCCAGTGCAAGACATCGAATAGTCTACTGTTGCTTTGCGAACCTTCTTTCGATTAGAGGCGACAGATCGAGCGTTGTCAAGTTGAGGTCAAGGTTCATAACACAAAAGTTAGCTTCAAGTCGTTAGACGCCATCAGTCACTGGTTTGTTTATATAACTTAAGTCAGAACTTTTGAAAAACAAAAACACCTCTTGTGTAATGGACCATCTTAATGTTTCATCAATCCTCCGAGTGAGTATTTATCTTCAGTCACAATATTGCTTTAAATGTAGCATCACAATGGATTTCTGATTATTTCCGGTGAACAAGACTCCATACTCATAAGACAGTGATTTGTTGACACCTACTGAGACTACTATTTCAATATACTATGAAAAAAAACGTATACTCTCTTCTTTTCATACCAAGACGGCGTTAAAGTCTAAAAATAGTTCATAGTAATTAAAATGTTACAAGTGAGTACGGAAGATATAAATATTTTTTATTTACCTTAACCTAAATTCAAAAGTGTTGATTTTTAGGCCCTTTAATGAAAATTTGAATCCGCCGATTTGTTAATTAATAGTGGTGAAAGGCGGCCGTCGCAAGATTAAAGTAAGATTAATGGGGCTAAAGGTAATTGGAAAAGTTCGCTTATGTGAAACAAGTTTTCAATTAAAAAGAATGAAGTGTTACTTACTCGTTTTCAAATAAAAATCCCCTCTTCTTACAAAAATTTTAAATTTTGTTACAAATTTTGATATTAAATGTATAATATGTTAATACATACTTACCTTAAAATATGCCTATGCTAGATTCCACATAAACCGTGCAGTCCAGTAATTTGAAGGATTTTTCACTCTTTTACCTCAATACATGTTTTTAATGTATCAAAATCGTAACTAATAGATAGAGAAGAATATGTATGAAATAAATATCATGAAAACTTCGTACCATTTTAATTTACTTTGGCTAGAAGTCTAAAACTGCATCTAAAGATCATGCGTTAGAGCTTTCCACAAAGCATTATGATGTGGAATTGAGTAAAGGTAGCGTAGCACCCAAACCAACCAACGCATCCAATCAGCGACCAAAGAATTTTCTTTGGTAGCTGGATATAATATACTTTCGGATTTGGGAAAACATGTTGATTCCCTTTAAATCTTTCACTCCTATAATTGAGTTTTTGGTGAAATATTTACACCTCTTACTACGAGAAAATATTGATAACACGCAGTCTTGATCAAAACTGCTTCATAAATAGAGAAAAAATTATTCACGTAAGACAAATACTACATGGCAAATGTTTGTCAGTTCCTTTGAGGGTTGAGGACTTACATTGAAATGTTACTCAATCTACTGATGGAGTCGGTTGTCACCCCCCTCAGTCTAAACATGCTCTGGGGAAATGATATCCTTGACTACGAACCACATATCTCTTAACCGACGAATTTTGCCATGCGTCAGTCTTTTTCAGTACCGTATACACAAGTTGAAAAACGTAGAAAAATCTTTAAAAAATACCAAAGAAAATATTTGAAATTATAGGCAACTGAGCTATGCAACTATGTAGTTCTCTGCGTTGATTAAGTATATTCTAGAAATTACAGACGATTGAGCTATGCAACTTTGTGGTTCTTTTAGTTTATTATACAGGGTGTTCAAAAACTGTGGGGCAATAATTTGCATAGCGATTCCTTAGGTGAAAATAAGCAAAAAAGTGCATGTAAACATAGGTCCTAAAGTGCTCCGTTTTCCGTCTGTGTGTCTGTTTATGATTTTTACATATTTAATCATATCTCACGAACCACTTAACGTATAAACCTCAAACTTGGTGTAAAGATAACGACTATTAAGAACTATTTTCGTACGAAGTACCAAATTTCTACTTTGTACCATTTCAAAATGGCGACTATTTTTTGTTTTCAAAGCTAAATAAATATCTTAAAAACCGTAAGTTTTAGAAAAATTATACAAGAGACAAAAAAGTTGCGAAATGTAATCTTATTAACGATGATATTAAGATTATAACAATCGGACAACTAATAATGGAGAAATTTTAAATTTTCCAAATAAAAACATGCAATTTTCAGACAGAATGTTCTAAGGGACCACGTTTTTATGCAGAAAAGTTTAAATTTCTCCGATTCTAGTAGTCCGATTATCATAATCTTAATATCAGCATTAACTGGATTAAATTTTGCAACTTTTTTGTCTCTTGTATAATTTTTATAACTTACGGTTTTTAAAATATTTAGCTTTGAAAACAAAAAATAGTCGCCATTTTGAAATGGTACAAAGTAGAAATTTGATACTTCTGACAAACATAGTTCTTAATAGTGGTTATCCATATACCAAGTTTGATTTTTGTTCATTATGTGGTTCGTGAGATATGATTAAATATGTAAAAATCATAAACAGACACACAGACGGAAAACGAAGCACTTTAGGACCTATGTTTATATAAACTTTTTGCTTATTTTGACCCAAGAAATCACTACATAAATTATTGCCCCACATTTTTTGAACACCCTGTATATACATCATTGGAAATGGCGATCTACTTAGGTAGGTATTTTAAGCTACATATGAGTGTAGAATGATTATGGTGCGACCTTGCAGTCTTGTTACTGACTAAGGCCTACACGTTCCTTAGGCAGAACTGTTAATTAATAGCCTAACAGCCAATGCAACTAGGGACCTACAGTTTAAAGTGGGATCCGAACCACAATTTCACCAATGAATAACGAGCTGGTCGAATTATGAGTATGTTCTTAAGTATGAATGTGGTATTCTCTAGTGCGGACGTTAATCTCCACTTAAAAACACTTCATCCACAAGCTATCTCTTTTGACTATCCACAGTTTGTAACCTCCAAGTAGTTGGATTAGAAGTAGCGTTACCAGATATTTTTTAGGCCAACCCAGAACATTTTGAGGTGCGATGAACAACTGCATCCCTTGTCCCTCAATAACAAAGCCGAAGATAGTAAAACAAGATCTGAGATTTGAAGGTTTTTTACTTATTGCTTCCCTTAAATTTGTATCAGATAAGCCAGCTCCAACCTAAATACCAACATTACTCTCTCTGTTCTAGACATTCGACCATCGATGTAAATAAGTACACTGGATTGGTAACTCAAGCCCCCCAACGCGAGCCGCCGGCAATGGTTGCGTTTAAGATTTTGCAGGGGCGATGGGGGAACAGATCTTTTGTCGGTCAAGTTGTACTGACCGTCTAGTTAAATATTAACTGTAATTACTTAATAGTTATAGCAATGCATCTATTATAACAAGATTTACCCGTAAAACTGCTCCCAAATCCGTGCGGTTTTAATACGGTTAACAATACAGTCTCACTCTTTTTCCCCCAACGCCCCTTCAATTCGGCCCGGCTGCAACCCGCACGCACAGCTGTGTTGGCTCGGAAATCACTACACGAGACTTACGGGGAGCGAGCTATCCAGTTGTATTTATTTACATCGATGCATTCGACAGAGGTCAGTGATAGCTCTAAAACCTTTAAATTAGTCACGAACCGTTAAAATGTTGCACGATTTCACGTATATCTTGAGAAAAGTTTATTTTTGCAAATATTATGAAAAGCTATGTCCAATGTCCAGAATGCCTATCCTCCCTGTATATAGTTTTGTTTAATCATGCATTTTTCTTAAGTGAAATAAAAATTAGCAATAGTTTTGGTTTTAGTTATTAATGATTTAAGATATATAGGGTCTATACAGAAAATAATTTAACATGGAAATAAAGCTTTACAATTTTTTATGCTCAGGATGTGCGAAAGGCATTGGCCTATTTACTGAATAGAAGTATAAACACTTAAACTGGAAAACGCAATAAATAAAGTGTAACGGCCTGGCGTGTTGCTCGTTTCACATACAACATATGGCACTCCACGATATTTGCCGCCCAACAAGCTTTGTCGACATAACAAACATTGTTGTATGTGTTTTTGCCATTTTAAAGCACCCTAATATCCTGTTTTTACAACTATGAATTCAAGCTTGTCCAGGTATCGGGGTTATTCTATGCTACTGTGTAGACAGGTTGTTCTCAAAATCTCTAGAGAAGTTTTTTATTGATTCCTTGCAAACATATTGCTATAGTACGAATGGTCTTTGCACGAATTATTATAGCTCATATAATCATGGGTCTTCAACGCCTCATTTTCTGCCGATGTGTATGTATATGTTTTACATGTTGATTCATTAATTTCAAAGGACTTAAGGTATCACCATCAAATCAGGAACATTAGTAGACTAATCTATTTAATGTAGTATCAAGTTTCTTCTATTTATAGTTACCAAGTTGCGGCAATTTTACTTGATCTCAAAAATTATAATTCAAAGATATTTGAAACATTTGTTTTCGCTATACTGCTGCGAAAACGACGGTTTTCATGCAATGTGTTGCGGAGTAAAGAAACTCATTTTATCCCTAGAGAGAAAAAGAGTTAGCTGGCGTCCTTGAATTAAAATTCAAATTCATTATACCTTTCACCCAATACTACATGTTTGTTGCACTGTTGGTGGTTTAATATGTATTTGATTTGTTTTGTTTGAGTGCGTTTGAATCCGACAAGGCGAGTGACACTGGGAGTATTAACTAACTAAAATGCGCGAGTCTGGCTCCTGAGACCGCGCGAGTCTGGCTCCTGAGACAGCGCGAGTCTGGCTCCTGAGACAGCGCGAGTCTGGCTCCTGAGACAGCGCGAGTCTGGCTCCTGAGACCGCGCGAGTCTGGCTCCTGAGACAGCGCGAGTCTGGCTCCTGAGACAGCGCGAGTCTGGCTCCTGAGACAGCGCGAGTCTGGCTCCTGAGACAGCGCGAGTCTGGCTCCTGAGACAGCGCGAGTCTGGCTCCTGAGACCGCGCGAGTCTGGCTCCTGAGACAGCGCGAGCCTGGCTCCTGAGACAGCGCGAGTCTGGCTCCTGAGACAGCGCGAGTCTGGCTCCTGAGACAGCGCGAGTCTGGCTCCTGAGACCGCGCGAGTCTGGCTCCTGAGACAGCGCGAGTCTGGCTCCTGAGACAGCGCAAGCCTGGCTCCTGAGACAGCGCGAGTCTGGCTCCTGTGACAGCGCGAGTCTGGCTCCTGAGACAGCGCGAGTCTGGCTCCTGAGACAGCGCGAGTCTGGCTCCTGAGACAGCGCGAGTCTGGCTCATGAGACAGCGCGAGTCTGGCTCCTGAGACAGCGCGAGTCTGGCTCCTGAGACCGCGCGAGACGTTGAGTAAAAATATTCCTTCCGAAAACCCATTTTAAGAAAATGTCACTCATTTCACTAATCGGTGGTTCAATGTGTTCGATACATCAGTAAATGGTCATTGTCAGTTCAACCTAACACAAACACAAATGAAACAGACTATCAGCAAATTTTTGTAAATAGCAAAAACAAAAAAAAAACTTCTGTAGGAGAAATCTTTTAAAGGTAAACAAGTTATAAATTTTTGTTTTTAAATAGTTAGCATAATATACTGAGCGGTATAACGAAAAATAAAGTTAATCACACGGGCCTTAAGTTGCTTTTTGTTACTCGGTCACTTTTTGACCGCGGCCCAAGAGCCTCGTTCGAAAACTTGACTTCATACGGAAAGCGTCACTGTAGGCCCAGTAATGAATATTGATATCAAATTCTACAGCATAACTCTCATACCACTACATAGTCAATGACATGGCTTGATTACTGTTACAAATTATGTAGATTTTGGTTATAGATAAATAAATGACTACGGTAAAAATTATTTTTAGACAATTAAGCTACAGGCACAGAGCAGGGGAGATCAGGGGACACAGTCTGGGGTTTACGCTTTTTAATCACAAATCCAATAGTCGAAAGTTTTTGGATGCTAAATTTACATATCCTGGAACACAGGCAAAATGCAGGCAAATGAAAATGGTATCAGGAATAGCTTTTTGTTTACATATTTTTATCTCAAATAAAATTTAAATGATTGCGTTATCAAACTAAATTCAAAATATTAAAAAAATCAACATAACAATAGCTATGCATTTTTATACATAAGCCAGATGAGGCCATACAATAACACTCAATTCACTGACTGCAGAATAAACTTTGGTCGTTAAAAGTTGTACCTTGTTAAGCTTAATTCCAAGTCAATGGTCTCGTATTTTCGAAAAATGAACTATAAGTAGATTGAAAACCATTATCAAATATGAATGTGGTATGATACGATATTAATATGAATATGTATTAAAGTGATCCGTTTTATTGAATTCTTACCTAATTTACTACCTAACGAATATCGGGTGTTTGAAAAAACCAAAATACTTCAAACTGTTTTATCGAGAATCTAAATAGCGTAAAGTGACTCCTGTTTGTAATCCATCGCGCATTCTATATTTAATTTTTGCCACTGAATCAGAGGCTAATATTGTAGTCGCTCGATCACGGAATAGTTATAGATATCTCGAGTTGAGGTGATTTGTAATAGCTTGAGTCAAATAAAATGTATTTGGCAGGAAATTTGTCACGATTTGAGACACAAAGTCAACTGTACGAAAATGATTCCTGATAAATAACCGTTTGTAAAATCGAAAAATGTAGAGGGAGCTCCAGCGAGGGAAATGCAGCGGCCAAAAAAAAAAAAAAAAAATAGAGGGAGGGAAATACAGCGGCCAAGTGAACAATTTTGAATCAGCTTTCTCAGAATCACAGACGTCTAACTCTGGCTTCGAATTATTCCATCTCAGTTGGTTTCGAGATCTGAACTGAAGCGGCACACTTGAGAATCAGATAAATCCAATGCTTTGGGTTTTTCCATTTCATAGTAAAAAGCTTTCATTTTAAAAATCTTGTGTATTTATCAACGTTGAAATACACAAATACGTTTTACTCGCGGTTTAAGGGGACAAGAAATTATAATTTGTAATGTAACCACATTTGTTATGGGTAACGCTTTTGCAATAGAAAAGAAGCTGGTTCTGTCACTATTGTATTTATATAAACATAATTCCTAGCCTTTCAAATATTTCCCAATATTAGATAGAATAAGAACAAGAATGTAATTTATTTCCAGAAATGCTCAAAATTATTTATTAAATTACTTACTGTTTTCATCAAGAAAAATATTACCTCTATGATTAAACTAACTTGCAGTGAGCATCCCAGAAATTTAGGACCTCCGTAGATAAAGCCTTGAGGTTTATCTTAAAGAGTCAGGGCGAAAATATTGGTCACAAAATAAACATATAATGTCTCGATTTTTGACAAATTTTATACATTTTTTTACCAAACATATAAAAAGTACCAACATTTTTTTATTCAAACTCATATTTGAAAATATCACTCTTAATTAATATCAAAACACTGCTTATTTTACGTTTATATCATAGTCAGAATACTTGCCCTAACAATTTAAACAATTACGTTGTATTTTAATAAGGAAATCAATATTTTTATTAGATAAAAACCATGATCTAACTTTTTTGGAAAATAAACTGTAACTTAAGCATTTATTTTGATAATGTTTCAAGAATAATACTAAGCATCTTCGGACCTACAAAATAATAAACATTAGTAAAAAAAAATACAGAATTGGGTTTAGGGATGTTGAATAAGGATTGTTGACTGTTGTACTCTTCCAGTGATTTTTGTCAGTGATTGCTGATTTTGCAGTATTTTTTGCATAATTTTAAATAAATGTTGCTTTAATTATTTGTGATGTATTTAAAACAAAGTACTATTTTATCCTAGTTCAAACAAATATACGGTAATGAAAACTTAAAAATAGGATTAATATTTTGTATTTATAGTATTATGAATAAGTACGTTCTTACTTTTATAAAATAGGATGACATATTTTTCTAAATAAAATTACAGTATCTAGTTTGTAAGTTTGGCCATTATTTTTCTTATGATTTATGAACTTTCATTTTGATGTCAACAGTGGACTACTAAATTAAAGGCGAAAACTTTATAAAAATTATAATTAGCCCTTAGAGTTTGGCTGGTCAGCGATAACAATAAAGTTAGCGACGGAAAGTGATTAGATCCTGAACGATCCAATATTTTTACCTCTGGAGCCCAGCCAGGGGTAAAATTATCCTCTACGCTCATATTGCCCTACAAAAATGTTTGTTCACGGGATATTATAACTTTAGGTATCGGAACCAGCAATTTCTCACTATATTTTAAGTGATAAGGATTACGAAAAATGTATGTTGTTACAATGAAAGTAATCTATAGTCGGCAACCAGTATATTTTGTCTTTAATATTCAAACCAGAGCTAGGAGTTCAATTCAGACATAATTCAAAAATTCAACACTGAATGACATAGACATTGGGCTTTGATAGTTTGAAAAGCGTTTGGGAAGAAATGTGGCTCTCGCAATGAAGACACCGGTAAATAGCGCAACGTTCAAAGGGCTACACTCTATGCATTAGGAATAGGCTTAACCGAGATCCATTTGCGCAATGAGCGCCCAGACATATGTATGGCCGACTCAGCAGGATCAGACAAGCTGAGAGCTTTACTGCCGATATGTCAGAGTTTGGACACGCCTTCATTCAACTGTTTGAATTGCAGCGAAGGATAAATCGCTCTAGGTCTACTTATAGCAATATGTAGCAAACATTGCAAACCGATTATATAAATGTTCGGATTTATTTTCCTAAAAATTATATTTGCAATTTTTAAACATTTAATGAGTTTATTCTTGTGCGGACTTTGAGTAAAAGTATTATTTATTTGGTTCGTGCAATAATTTGAAGTCTGAATTGAACGAAGGAAATTTTTTTTTTTATAGCTTAAAGAAGTTACTCAAGAAAAGTAATAGCCAAGAACAGTATAAAATTTGTTAAATTTTACCAGTCGTAAATACAGATTTTTGCTCTTAATAAAATAGCACGAAAATAAAAACGATATTTAAAGTCTTATTACCAGACTGAAATAGCTAAAATATACTATGCGGGTCGAGATTATTATCCTATTGTATTAGTGTTTTTATCATATTGATTTTTAGAGTATTACAAAATTAATATCTATTTCATAGAAAAAATATATAAACACATAAATAAATAATCACTTAAAGTTGACTCTATAGAGTCAATCCTTTTAACCGGCTGTATTAATAACATATTAATAAATTATATTCAAATCAAATGCAAAATTTGATGATTAGCTAATTTCTCTTGGAACTGAGTAGAAATTAAATCAAACGTTTCAGGATGACAGATTACCAGTAACTTAAGGTAGAAGCCTGGAGTGTTATAAACTCTATTAGATCAAGAAATAAATACAAAGAGTACTCAAGAATCACGCTGGCTGGAATTTGAATTTCAGGGCTTAAGTTGGATATTTTAGACCCCCAAAAGATTAAGCATTATGCCCCCCTAAAATGGAAGTAGGAGCTTAAGATTCATTCCTCAAAGTAACTGGCCAATCAGATCATAGAAAATGACACATCTACATATTTAAATCATCTACCATATTTTAAGAGATTAGGACGATAATAGCGGACGTTAGAGTGCGATACCCCCTCAGGTCAACGCACTGCGTTTATTAAATTAACATTTTCATCCATAAATGAGTTTTTTTGTGCTACCCTTTTTGGAAGAGGGCTTAAAATTTTCGTATTTGATGTTGATTTAATGTAAAATAACCATTTATTTTGGGGCTGATCTTACCTTAAATTAGGGCATTCATCTCCCAATAAAATTGGGGTTAGGGGAGTTACGAATTTTTTGCCCGAAGAACATGACCTAGATGTTATGGAAAGAAATGTACCTACTAAATTTTAAGAAAATGGGACAAAAATTGCGACCGCTGGAGTGCCAACAAACCAACAAACACACACACACACACACACACACACACACACACACACACACACACACACACACACACACACACACACACAAAGCGCGCCTGCGCGGTATCCCTATGGGGGAAACTCGCTTTAAACTTAGATATTTCCAGAACAATACAATGTTACAATATACAAACAAGACATAAGTACTACATTGATTATTAATATTTTAATTTTTTATCAACATAATTTTTTTGTACAGAATAGAGTTCAGTAAAGTTTTATATCAAATTCAAGCATAATCATTTGTGAATGTACTGGTTTACACAAATTAAAATTCTCGAAAACCCTCATAGCACTACTCTAATATACTAATGAACAACAGAGTGTGCAAGGTAAGAAGTTATAGTCTCCCTTATGTCTCAATCTGCTTTCAGTCTAATGGGCTTCTCGTGTAGCTCCAACCACAATGCAATATTGTCTTTCAGCGAGAAAATAGCCAGATGATTATTAAGAACAATGTAATCTCTTACAAACAGATCGCAAGAATCATAGTTTATGACTATGAACCATATAGTTTGTTTGGGATTTAGTTTATCATGCTGGTCTCATGTTCATGAATTTTAATACAATTTTATACTAGCTAAGCAATGTTGTATTCTACTAGCTGAACCCGGCAGACGTTGTCATGCTATTTACCAAAGATCAGGTACACATGTCATTAAATTTTGTGTAAACAATATCTTTGCATTAGAATAAAATGACAACCTTGGAATCCAGTGGGGCGAAGCCCTAGTGGAGTTGCAAAAAAAACCCCGTTTCCATTTCTGCTACATTGGCTCTATCCCTGCAAAATTTCAACTCAGTCGGTTCATCAGTTTTTACGTCATGGAACATCAGAGACACGTACAAACATTCATACTCTCCCATTTATAATATTATATTGTTGTAGGATTTAAATCATAAACCGGATGGTAATAAATCAGATAACACATTTCAAACCTTAATAAAAAAACTTAACCAAGCAATGTAAAACTATACGAATTGCTTTAACCAGCAAATTTAACAAAAACAGTTTATGTTACAACACAGGAACAAAGCTAAAGTCACTCATTCTTTTTTACAATTGCGCCAACTTGATGTTCAGGATTTGCACACAAGTTGCATGTTGTTACACTTCATGTGACCTCCTTATCATCAACCATAGCATAAAGAGGCTCTATTTCATCCTCTCAAGAATGTGTATTTATATGAAAGCCTTGTAATTGTGAAGGTCAAGAAATTCTGTAGATAATTAATTAAGAAACTGTTTAAAAGCTTATTTTGATATTGAAAGATTTGAACCAAAAGATAAATTATTGTATTTTTTATTTTTTAGAAATTAAAATAATATTCTACCCTCATTTTATTTGATGTTTTGAACCTTTTTAGCTTAATATTCTGCCCTTGACGAGCCCTTTAGTAAAAGGTGTCAAGGGAGTAACGCATGAAAGACCTGTAAGTCATAAGTAAAAATGTAATAATTTAATTACAGTATGTCTTATGCTAATTAATATTTGGATAGCTGAGTAAAGCGCTCACCTCATAAGGGTCGCCGATTCGATTCCTGACTCGGTCGAAAATGGGTCGAGTTGCCATTTGGCGTTTGGCTATGAATGTATCCAACAAAAGGTCGCCGTTAAATAGTAACAAGATCCGGGTTTGCACTGTTACTAATTAACACGTTAGAAAGTAAGACTGGCGTTGAAATACATAAAATAAAGAATAAATTACAGTGAACTTGTTTGTAAAAATGAATTCATATGGTGACTATTCTATTATTGCAGTTAAACTTAAAAATGGTAAGTTTAATGTAATAATGTAATACTTCATGTTCTAAGTTTTTACGCTGCTTAGCCATTCCAGAAAAAGTAAGCTGAATAGAGGAAAGCCCTCAAATAAAATAATACTATATATATATTTAAGTATGCTTCCAAATTAGCATTTGGATCTCATATCTTACCCAAGGAAGGAAATTATTAATGTATCTATATTATTAAAAGAATTTCTGGAATTTTGTCCAGAGTAGATCGATCTCTAGAAATTAATTTTTTATACATATTTGGTATAGAAAATAAAACTATTTGGTATATTAAAACTATTTCTCTCTAGATATGCCTTTTGCTTGTTTGGAAAATATACCATGAAAAGCCTTTGCGCAGGAGGTTTTTGAAATTTCGGTGAAAGTGCTACTATATCTGTTGTAAAGCCTGTGAACCTTTTGTGAATTAGTTTTCTATTTGATATTTGTTTACAACAATACATATGGTCAAGATTAGAAATAGATTCCTAGATAGACTACCGAATGCAGGACTACCAAAAGTCAGTTCTTATTCAGTCACATGAATTTTTTGATTTTGTAAAATAAAGACGTTTTTATAAGGCAACATAAATTAACCTATTCTTACCAATAAGGAAAAGTATCTATTGAAACCAAGACCAACAACAACAGTATGTAATAATCTTGTTTTCCTAAACATCTAAAAAAATAACTTGAAAAGAGGAAGATGTGTAACTTAGGAGGTGTTAAGGAGATAGGATTTTCTAACAAACTATTGACGTATACTTCTACGTCAAATATTTTGAAATATCAATATATGTTCAGGAATTATCTAAAAAAAATCAGCGTTTAAAACGCATTATAAATTTAAAACCTGGTTTTTGTGCTTATAATGAGAAGGATATTAAAGTGTTGACGTTTAGCCTATCGAAATTTACACACTTTTTAAATGCAGCAATAACGATGCAACTATTTTAAAGTAGATATTTGGTTGAAAGTTATCGTTTTTGCTTGAGTATTAATTTGTCAAACATGTAATTAAGATACGAAACAAAAAACCATGCCAGTGTAAAAGATGTTGTTTCCTAGTCGTTATAAGTGGTGAATAATTTGTTTTTCCTTTTTATCAATGTTATTTATAGTTTATATGTCAATTAGAGGTTTGCGCATCTTCTTACCGTTCGAATAAAATCAAATGAAAGAGACTCACACGTCGATTTCTTGTATAAATAACGTAAAATCTCCAAAACGGAGGAATGAAGATGCGCTAAGCAATGAAGATCCATGTAAACTATCCTCCAAATTTTATAAAATGAAAATGGTTGTCCTCTCAAAGCTGCAAAGTGTATAACGTATACATTGACACTTTTAAAGCAGATGAAATGAATTTCTCCTTCATATCGAAGTTTCAAGTCTGAAGTAGTAGGTCTGACAGTCTAAAGTAGTAGTTTAAAGTAGTAGTCTTAACAGTTTGTCTGATGGGCAGATCAGCCACTGGAAATTTTTCAGTGACTCGATTTGACTACAAAATTCAAAAACCATAACAAACACACTTCGTCATTCGAAAACGTTTTACGCTAAGAAACCCCATAAATCATCAACATGAAACTAAAGCATATTTTATTGTATACTTTTTAAGTCACGAAGTGACGCAGGCTGCTAGTTTTACTTAAAATGTTTTGTTATCTTCCAACTGAATCCCTAACATTTAACATTCACCACTGCAAAATGTCACCAAACTCTGTCCTTATAGTTACGTTTGAGAGTAAAACATTTGTATGATTAGCAGCTATTACCAACCAATCCATTAATGTTAATTTGAATCATGTGTTTTACTTGTCATTTGATAATTTTAATATGTTTATGTTTATATCTTAGTTTACATTCAGATATAGTCAATAAGTATATATTTTCTCTTTCATCGCCTTATTATAAATGGTATCAAGTTAATTGTTAAGCGAATCTTAACAAAATGTGTAGTAGGAAAGGGAGACGGAGGAAGCAATGTGATGAATGGCAAGAAAGTTGTCAACTGAAGGTATGTTCGATAAACAATCAATCTTTTGGAAGGATAGGGATGATCTAGTTGTTGAAGGAGATTTAATTTTAAAAGGGCGAAGAATATTTATTCCCAAATATTTGAGAAAAGAATTACTGTCTTGAATACACGAGGGCCACATGGGCATTGTTAAGTGCCGAAGAAGACTGCAAGAATCAATTTGGTGGCCTGGTTGTTCAGTTGATGTACAACAGTTACTATCAAACTGTCCAACTTGCTTAGACCACAGAACTAACAGAACAGAAACTTATTTCAAGTAAATTACCTCGGGAGCCTTGGACCCATGTAGGGATTGATTTGTTCAAGTTTAAAGGAAAGTGGTATATGGTAATTGAGGACTATTACTCAAGGTTTTTAGAACTAGTGTACGTTGATAGGCTCACGGGTTAGCAGAAAATGCAGTTGGCCGAGCAAAAAAAATCTTAAACAAAAATTCAGATATTAATTTCGCACTTCTGGTTTACAGAACAACACCACTGGAATCTGGATTATCCCCTGCAGAGCTGTTATATGGGAGGAAGATAAGGTCTAACATACCTTCAGTTGACAAATATCTAAGAGTCTCAGATAAAAAGCAAAAAGAGTTCAGTTGACAACTTTCTGAGAGTCTCAGATAAAAAGCAAAAAGAGTTCCAAGAAAAATATCATGAAAAGAAACTTAAAAACAAGTTGTATCATGGGAGATTTGGAGCTAAAGATTTGCCTCCTCTGAAAACGGGAGATGAGGTGTGGATAACAGACATAAGGAAGTATGGGAAGATAATCAAAACCACAGATCAACCACGCTCCTATATTGTCCCGTTAGGTAATGGGACTGAACTAAGAAGGAATAGATTTCGTCTTATGAAGGTAAACATTATTCAACAACAAAAGTTTCAAGAAGCTAAAACACATCCAGCTCAGCTAAGAAGAAGTACCCGGAATAGACAGATTCCCAAAAGATTCGAATGAAATCTGTTAAATCCAAAGGAAGGGAGATGTATGATTAGCAGCTACTACCGACCAATCCATTAATGTTTATTTGAATCATGTGTTTTACTTGTCATTTGATAATTGTTATATGTTTATGTTTACATCTTAGTTTACATTCTGATATACTCAATAAATTATATATTCTCTCTTTCATCGCCTTATTATAAAACTTTTGATGACAATTTCAACATAGGCCTATTGTGCGTAATAGAACACAAAATATCTGTAAATATGTTTCAATAGTATAATGTGTTGTTACAACTATACAATTTTATATTATAACTTAAAAATTAACTGTATTGAGATATCAATACATACGAGTCGTGCAAGAAATATTTTCATGCCTCAAACGGAACTAGAAAAATAATTAGCATAACATAAAAGTAAACATAATAAAAGTTTTATATTTGAGTAAGTGGTGTAGCAACAATGGTATGCTTGCTCTGTAATATATATATATATATATATATAAAATTCAAAATAAACGAATCATGATTTTAGCATCCAGAGACCTCAAAACCAAAAGTTATGATTATCTCGGGCCTAGGTCTTACCGTGAGACATACGGTAACAGCTTCTTTTCCTATAGGGCAAATTCAATTTTAATTCAAAAGGCCAAGAAGAAAATATTATAAAAGAAAATTAATAACATAGCAATTTAGTAATACGAGCTTCAGGTGTTTATTTTATCTTAGCTCGACAAATAAAAAAGGAAAAAAATTCTGTTGTAGTTTACAAAATAGAGTGATTAAGGGAGAAATTGATTTATCTTAACTGATTTTATTAATATATTTCAATAGCGTACTCGTGTGAGGGATCCAGATAGAGCTGAGAATAAGGCAGGAGCCCAAGGGAACCTTTAGGAGAGACCCTTTGTGCATATTGCAACACTGTCTATCTAATGGAGTTTATTCATACATTGGCCTAAGCTTTGCCCTCGTCCTACTTTGGGATATTAAAAATGGAATAATGAACGCATTACTGCAGTTGTAAACATCTTTCTTCAGATTAATGTTAAAAACATGTAGAACATAACCCTCTCTACAAACAAAAATAAGGATAAAATTGTACTTCGTAGTACAAGGAGTGCCTGGGCAAAATTATTACATTCGGTATTTTAATGCTGCTTTACCTATAAAAGACAAAGCCTTCACTCTCCCAGTGATTCATCAATAATTATTCCACGTCCCATGCAATTATAAATGTGAAATAAATGGTAACTCATTATAAAGGCATAAGTAGGATAACTTAGTGATTTTTATCGTGATCTGACCCTCGGACTCTTCCAGACCCTAAGGGCCGTTTGTACCACTCTGGTTTAAACTATTTTTTTCTAATCCTACATCCACTCAAAATCAGTTGAAACAAACTGTAACAGTGAACTCAATCAGCTGATTTAACTTTTAAATGAATTTCTTAAATCTAGATTACCTTAAACCTGGTTTGAAGTAAAATGGTGCAAACGGCCCAAACATCTTTGTTATTATATTATCCTTAAGTCAGAACAGAACCAATGAAATGTTAACATTTAATTAGAGGTTAAACCCAACAAAAACGATTCACTAGCAACAGTGGTTAGGAAAATAATAAAATGAATATATCTGGTTTAAACTCTAGTTAAACCCCACTTTCACCAAAAAATTTCCGTTTAAACTTAGTTTAATTTATCCCACAAGGTTTACCTTAGTTTAAACCTATGGTAAACCTCTTCTTCGTTTTCCCTCCGTTCATGTCAAGTTTAATCTTAAGTTTATTTTAATCGCTTGTTCAGGTTCAGTTGACGCATTACTGCAGTTGTAAACATCTTTCTTCAGATTAATGTTAAAAACATGTAGAACATAACCCTCTCTACAAACAAAAATAAGGATAAAAGTGTACTTACGTAGTACAAGGAGTGCCTGGGCAAAATTATTCCATTCGGTATTTTAATGCTGCTTTATCGTAGATTTGGATTAATCTTGTTTTTATAACTGTAGAGAGAACCACTGTATTAAGCCCCATCCCAGGGGGAATTTTTGTCTAATATATTTTTTGTTGTTATTGATATGTATTTGAAGGATTTTCTTGTTTGCCACTAAAAATTACAGCCTAGGCCTATAAAAAAATAATCACCCATAATAGTAAAAAAACATTTTGGATCATTAAAAACATTCACGGCATTTTACACGCATTTTTTAAATAGTAATTCGGGACCAATACCTATCAATGTTGGGTGATCCATTCTTTATCTTGACAGGGTACTAATTATTACCCGCCATCTTGGATCCGCAAAATTGGACACAAACCTAACTTTATAAACGTTATAAACTATATTTTTACGCTCATTATGATACTGAAATCTGTTTTTGAAAGTATTTATTTAATAAATGTATTATAAAATACTTTACCATAAATGTAATTTATCCATGCTTTACCATGTTTACCCATTCCAAATTTTGAAATGGCCGCCATTTTGGTTTGGGGGTGATATCGACCTCCGGTTTGCGCCATTGTATTTCTTTTGATAAACCCTTTAAAATGAGACGTCACTCGATAGGGGTTTGCATTTGAAAATTTGGGGCTGCCCCCAAAGGGCCCCATTTTGGGGGCCGAGACAGAGTTGTTTTTGTTACAAAAAAGTACAGTTTTATGTCGCATAAAGTTGAGCTGAGTTTAGTTAACCCAATGTAACCCTTTTAATAGTTAAGGTGGGGTATCCACACTTAGCTTGTTACCCATTTCAAATTTTGAAATGGCCGCCATTTTGGTTAGGAGGGTGATATCGACCTCCGGGTTTGGGACATTGTATTTTTTTTGACAGACCCTTCAAAATGAGGGGTCACTTGATAGGGGTTTGCATTTGAAAATTTGGGGCTGCCCCCAAATGGCCCCATTTTGGGGGTAGGGGCGAAAATGGGACTCTGGTTAAAAAGTGCAGTTTTTAATTCTGTGAAGGTATGCTGAGTTTGGTTTTCCTACTATGACGCATTAAAAAGTTAGGTGAGGGTATCCACACTTTTGCCTAACCCTGTATACATTAGATATACAATAGATGAAGATCGCTGATTAAATATTTAAAATGAACATGAGTACCTTTTTTTGTTAATAATTTTATTCGCACTAACGCGTTTGAACTTAAAAATATTCATATTTATCAATATATACATGGTGTTCATATAATGTGGGGCAATAATTTACGTAGTGATTCCTTGGGACAAAATAAGAAAAAAAGTTTATATGGACATGTGTTCTTTCTCGTTTAGTTTAGCGCCTGTCTGTCTGTATGTGGTTTTTTACAAAATAATGCATAACTCCTTAACGGTTTGAGTTACATCGTTGAGATTGTGCACAAATGTTAATCTTATTAGTCGCTATCTTTGTACAAAATGTGAATAAAAATTATTTATCAGTTTCAAAATGTTGGCTATTTAAAAATATTTAAATATCGTGAAATTCGCCACAAAATATTTGAAATAGCCGCCATTTTGAAACGGTTGATGATATTTTACTAATTTTTGCACAAAGATGGCGACTAATAAGATAAACATTTATACACAATCTCAACGCTTTAACTCAACCGTTAAGGAGTTATGAGTTATTTTCTAAAAAACACATATAGACAGACAGACGCTAAACTAAACGAGATAGGACATATGTCTACATAAACGTTTTTGCTTATTTTGATCCAAGGAATCACTACGTAAATTATTGCCCCACATTTTTTGAACACCCTGTATATATATATATATATATATATATTTATTGATGAAAATGCACGAATGGTGTTTTTGTCATCTGGGGACCTCAAAACAAAAGGTTATGATGGTCTCGGGCTTAGGTCTTACCATGAGACCTACGGTAGGTAACAGCTTCTCCACTATTGGGGAAATTCGCTAAAACAAAACGGATTGCGGCATTGTAATCAGAGTAAAAATCTAGTTTGTAATGATGTACCACAACATAAATTTTTAATTTAAAATACTAACATTTGTAATTTAAAATAATAATTTGCAATCCAATAAGGCGGATCTAAGATGGCGGCCGGGAAAAAATTCCTTCTAAATTAAGCTCTTACCCCCCCCCATCAATTATTGGCGGAGGTCTCAAGTCTTGATCTTGTTATTTGATATCAAAGATCAAATCAAAAAAAATTTGATGTTTTGTTCTCAAATCTTGATAGTATTTGTTCGATCAGATAAATACAATATTTTTTTCAATATCACTAGACCCTCCACAAACCCCCCATCCTTATAAAATGGCCCTGTCACCCTCCCAAATACTAGGTACTTGTTTATTGTCAAAATAAGTGCCACATAGAACGTTCATGAAATGTATCATGATCGGACCTTATCGGGAATTTATCTCCCCTTTTAAACATAGTTTTATCCTAATTCAACTTTTGGGGGCTTATCTTGGTGGCCATATTAGACATTATAATAAAAGAACATTTTGATCTCTGCAATGAGTTCAAGATCCGAAAAAACCTCTAAGTACACTTTTGATCTTTGTTTTTAGCCAACGAACAAGGGAGATAAAGGAAATTAGAGTTTTGGCCACCATCTTGGATTCCATGCTTCCGGTAAAAAAACCCGGCTTGGCAACATGCAGATTCGTACTCAGGAGGGTCAATTTAGCCTAAACACGTTGTTTCCCCAACTGTTACATGATTTGCATCTTGCTGATTTTTAAATTTAAATGTGCCTAGACTATTTGTCTTTCCTGATGATTATTATGAAAACCTAAGATGGGTCTGGTCACATATTTTGTAAATGCTACTAGTTACTCTCTTTCCAAGTGCGAGATTAATTGGTTACGTACTAAGTGCCTAAGACAAACACAAAGTTTTAGGTTAATTATACTGTAATAGAATTGTAAAATTAAAATAGTGAGTCACCTGAATTGAGATTATAATATAGCCATATTTATACAAATAGTTAATGGATATTAGGTAATTCATTAAATTTATAATTGTTCACTTAATGCATGACCTCCTCACTAAGTAATTTAATATTTTGTATAGATTGCACATTTTAAAAGATTTTTTACCACGAAATTAATTATGATTTACTGGTATATAGTTCATATCATAAAAACTTCTACTTTCAGAAGATAATTGTTTTTTTTGGTTTATTAATTTAAGAAAGACCAACTATGTGCCCTGAACATTAAATTAAAACAAAGAATATAAAGCCAGAAGGTTCGTGGCCGTTTAAAAATGGGATTAATATACCATAAAGTCAACAGTTTCATCGAAGATTGCTTTATTCATCACTTCGGACACTTTCAACGTCATCCTACTCATTGTTTAAATAAAAGGGCTGAAAACTTATTTCAGGTTTAATTTCTTTTCCCTCTTCGTATTTCATGGAGCATGGAACATTAAAACGAATACTCTTGTATTTCACAAAACATAGAGATTTTCAAAATTTTTAA
Source organism: Flexamia atlantica (assembly GCA_035578135.1). Lineage (NCBI taxonomy): Eukaryota > Metazoa > Arthropoda > Insecta > Hemiptera > Cicadellidae > Flexamia > Flexamia atlantica. The sequence continues at coordinate 18,652,496 of JAQJVK010000016.1, read as the reverse complement.
TTCAATATTAGTGCATTGAAAACGTTTTGAATTTTTTAATCTGTTCACATTGGAACCTGCGGAGCGGCCTCATGTGAAAAAGGCTTGATTTTCTATGTAACGTCAGTGCGCTAGTCTAATGAGAAGCGAGCAATGGTGATTGTTTCTTAGTCGCTGCGCGCGCTGATTGTTAACGAATCAGCAATCACCATTGCCCGCTTCACGTTTGACTCTAGCGCATTGACGTCGACGTCGACGCTGAGCGCGCTGAGGCGGTGTAGGAAATTACTCGTTAGTTCCACATTGCACTCACGGACAACTCAAACATAAACGCACACACCGCCGCGCCGCACCCGCCGCGCCGTATCCAGCCATCAATTCGTACAATCACACCGTCCTTCGTGCACTTGAAATTCTTTCGTGCGATGAATTCACATGCTAACATCTTGCAAATTTAAGCGCTCAGCAAGGATGCAGCACAAGAAAATAATAGGTTTTAGCACTCATAAATTAATGTTTTTTTATTTGTAAAAAAATATAAGTTAATAAGATGATGAGAACATGATTAATCAATCTTAATACCATATAATTCAATTAGCGAACTTATAACAGAGCTGATGATGAAGCTATAAGATACGAAAAAACATTTTTAACAAATAATTAATTCTCTCATGACGATTATTCATTAATTCGACATTTACAAATTACAACAAAAATCTTACCCACCAAGGCACCGAATTGTACATGAAGAACTCGCTTTCGGCTCGCTGGGGGCTCTGCCCCAGACACCCTACAGTGAGGTTTGAATATTGAAAATTACAAGTCAAAATTTGTTAAACGGTTTAAAATTCTCAGCAAAAGATAAAAATATTTAGTAGTTCAGGGAGGTAGTTGGTTTTGGAGGTTTGTTGGTTGTGGGGGGGGGGTTTGTTGGTTTTGGGTTTTTTTTGGTTGGGGGGGCTAATTACTTTGAAGGGGGCGTGTGTTGCAAAGTCACAGTACCAATTAATTCTCTACAAATCATCAGCAATATCTTATCGTTTGGAGGGGGACAGTTAGTGAGGAGGCAGTTAGGGGGGGAGGGGGATGAAGTTAACGTACTAATCAAAAATTACAAATGAAAATTAATTAACGACTTACTAATTTAGCACAAGGTATTTTGGGTTTGTTCAAGGGGGTTTATTGTTGCGTGGGGGATTTTTGGTTGTAGTGGATTAATTATTCGAAAAGGGAGAGGCTTGGTGGGCGCAGAATGTGAGGCAAAAGTATTTGTTTGATAATAACATTTGAAAAATGCTTAATCTCTTTCTGTTATTGGTCGGTTTAGGGGTTGAAAGGGGTGGGAATAGGCAAATGATTCAGGTAAAAGTGGGAGGTAAAACTGACCGAACGCATATCAAAATTTGGTGTTCCAAATAAGGAATAAATAATTTAAAAAACCCAAGAGGAAAATTAATAATTCTATGAAAGTTCAATTTTAGAAGAACTTTTTAAGGGGTTGATGCGAGGTCAAATTGGCAAATGACCTCTGATAAACCTGAGGGGTCAAACTGACTATTTCCGTATCGAAAATTCATTCGTTGTTTCAGGCAAAGAAGGGATTTGTTTAAAAATAAGATCCACGATGAAAATTGAGAAATCAACCAACCAACCGCTTCCAATTAGTTTCAATCCAACCCGTAGTACTCCCCAAGTAAATACCTAGTTATGCATTATGTTCGACTCGATCCAATTATCTCGGATGATTTGTCCGATTTGATTAAACCTCTTTTTGTTTGAAAAATAATATTTAAGGTAACAATTGTTTTATTTTAGCATTTATTCTATTCCTGAGAAGTATTTTGTAATTTTCAAAAACCTGTGTTTCATACATTCCCTACTCTATTTTTGCATATAACTCTTTTAATGAAAGAATTATCGAAATATGCCTAGTGTAAAATTTGGGACAACGTGCACTGTGCCTACCATTAGCAATATCTCGGTAAACAATGGAAATGGAGCTTCGATTCAAAATACACATTTTTTTCAAGCTGAATTCAATGGTTTAAACAAGAATTTTACTATTTAAAATTTTGTATGTAAAAATCCCAGCACCCATTTTTTTTAGGTTCAACCCCTTACCCTCCCCCCCTCCTCCAATGGTCCGATCAGGCTGGTTTACGAACTCATCCGAATAATTAGTAATTTACATGTCAGTGCCAAATTTAATCCAACTCGGACCATTTTTACGCGAATTATCATGCTTAAAGACCCACGAAAAAAGCCCCCCCAAGGAAAAAGGGACCTTATTTTCCCAGATAAAAATTTTACAGGGCAACAAGTTTTAGAGGATAAGTAAAAAAAATTTATGATTTTATTGTTTCTTACTTTAAATATATTGCCGAACAATATTTGGCCCATCTTACACTTAAATTCAACCTTTAACACGGTATACATTTTGTTCTAAACATTTGCAATCTGAAAAAGGGGGCCTTGACTTCCCCGATGCTAATTTCCCATCGAAATGTCCCATCGCTTTTTGCTTTTTTTTCGAAGTTAAGATAATCAACGAGTTCTGAGAGAAATAAATGCAAGACTTGCCAAGACCTAATCCAGGAATCAGAACGTGAAAATGTAGAGGATCTTCCAGAATAAGTAGTTGACGCGACGAAGCTCCTGGTCCACGTGCAGTTTCAAAATTAAAAAAAGCACTAGAAGGTAAAAAAATAAAAAGTAAAAGCTCAGACAACTAGTACCATGTCATACTTGTTTAGAGTAATTGTAATAAATTCTTATTGTAACTGCATTTTTTATCATGCAACAAAACACTTTGTCCTTAAAATTTGTCATTTTTTGTTACTCCAATCTATTTAAGCAGTGTACGACCAAAAATTCAAACAATTGTCACAAATTAAAAATTGGATTCATATTAAGCTTTAAATTTATGATAAAATGACATTTGAAACCAATAATTACAGTAGTAACAAACAAATTTGTTAGAAATTTTCTAAACGTTGTATCACGATTTTCCTAAGATTACTATTTTTATTATTTCCAATTAAAAAATGTATAACCCAGACATTTTTCGAAATATCTTGAAAATTCTTTAACCAGTTTGTTTAGTTTTTAATGTAGATAAGGGAAAAACTAATAACTCAATTTAGAAAAAGTTAAGGGCCCTTTCCCTTGGCGGTTCATACTTATGAAAATGAACGAATGGTGTTTTTGACATCTGGGGACCTCAAAACCAATGGTTATGATGGTCTCGGATTTAGGTCTTACCATGAGATTTAATATAACAGCTTCTTCTCTGTAAGGGAAACTCGGTAATAAAAGCAGTTATTCATTAACTTGTGTAAGATTGATTGTAAGGTAACAAGGTGATATAAATGCTAGTAAACACCCAATTAAAAAAAACGTCAGTCCAGGATGGATATAGCTTGCAAAATCACATTAAAGGCTCAATTTGTTTCAGTTAGTCAACACTCGTTTTTGCGCACTACAGCAAAAGGGCTTTCCCGCACAAGCAATAAATTACTTGTTTAAAGGATTTTCTTAATGCTCCAATATCGACAGTACAACAATAATAAGTTATTTTAAGCATGGAAGTTAAGTTTTGAGTGGTTAAACTTCACTCTTATTAATAAGGAAAAATAATAAACCTGTTTAGCTAAATAAGCCTCTATTACACTAGATGGCCGTGGTGGTAAGTGAGTCGTAAAGCTAAAAACCTACTTGTTTTTAAATGGGGGTGGCTGATTTAGCGTCGTGACCGAACCATGTGGCCTGCTTCAGGATATTGGATTATACAGGGTTGGGCAAAGTCTGGAAAATTTGTAATAGTTCTACAAATGTTTATTAAAAAAATGTAATGAAACTGTAGATTTGACACAATAACAAACATCTATACATAAATTGCCGACATTTTACATTCAGACAATTTAGTAGGTTACGGCTCGTCGAGGGTTTTAATAGTACCATTGAATATATAAGTGTATATTCAATGATATTACGTAATTCCATGTAATGATGCCTTTAAAAAGCTGTAACGTATGATTAAACCCACCTGTTTTGGCCGGGTTTGCACTTTTTAGTTCAATTTTCAAAGACCTTTAAAATGAGGCAAACTCGAGGTTTGCTCACCAGGGAGAAGTTTAGGACTTCCACCAAGAGTTGTCCCCTAGGAATGCCAAATATCACAAATACCAAAATATTGATTTTTTATGAACAGTGCATAAAGACAAAGTTATTTAATATTCTGTATGATACTTCTGGAGCTATTTACGATATTCCAGAATTTTCTTTACATTTTAAAGGAAAGATATTTAAATCTCAGAGAAACTTTAGTTTCTGTTTGGACTGACCTTTTGCAACCGGGTTTGCGTGGTTGTATTCCACTTTTAAAGACTTTTAAAATTGATTACATCTTAAGGTATGCTAATAATTCTATTGTAGACCGTCCCCTGGACCATGCTTAACGCCAATAATTTATGCATGAAAATTTTTTTTGTGTCAAATACACAACGGAAAAGTTATATTACATTTTGATTAGTATTTAAAGAGTAATTGAAAAAAATTGAGTCTTTGGTTCGACCTTAAATGGGGATGGCTGCTCTGAGAATTTGCTCCCAGGTGGTATGATTTCGCTCACAAAAGTAGTTAAGACTACAATCCCATAAACTGGGTACATTGACTCTTTTCAGTGCCAGGTTCCTCCTCTTCCAACTTTTCATATCGACCCTATATCTATCTAAAACTAATTTAAAACATTTCTTCGAATTCCCAACTGTTCCATTTCCAGTGTGGATTTAATCACAAACCTATATCTTTTGTCTGCGCAGTGATAGTTTTAAGTCATTTTCCCATCTAGACTTCATGATTAGTTTTCTTAACTTTCATCCAAATGTTAATGCTTGAGTACTTGCTTGCTTGATCGATTAATTACTCAATTATCTCGAAAATAACTCCAAGGATTTCCTTTAAAATTCTTCATCCCCCTGCGGAAAAGGTCGAAAATAAGCGATCGTATTCCCCTGTTCTGGACGCCATTTATGAACAGATTTCCTTGAAATTACCGTTGAATTATTCAGCACCTCCGTATCTATATAACCATCAAATTAAGGTAAAATGCAACGCTACATAAGAAAAAATATATAACCATCTCTAAAATTCTTAATTTTGACTACATTTATGAACTTATTTACTTACTTCCATAATATTTTTTCTACATTTAATTCACTGAGAAAAATATCTTAGCGGAAAAGCAGAGTTTTTGCCCCAAGTCTAGAATCTGTACTCGAGATACGTAAATAAGGACTTGGCTCACGTACAGTAGTGTTGTGTCTGGACCCAGCTCATGACTCGGCAGAGTTTTGGGCATTAGTACAGACACAGGACTCGCAGTCCTTCTTTAAGAAATTTTTCTCTGCAATTTCACTCGAACTGCCGTATTTGCGAATAATCAGGGAATCTACTGCGATTTTAAGGGAAAAAACTTAAAGTGACGTCATGGATGGTTTGTATACGTCACAAAACACGTCTTAAGTTTATCCATGATTACTTTCTGCCTGAAGCCCACTGCATTTGCGACAGGCGTATGGATGAGAACTTAAAATTATTTCCATGTGATTTGGTAAAAGCAGTTAGTATTTACCTTGTTGTAGTTCGCACTATCATCAAATATTGTATATTAATCCAATATATATTTTTTAACCAAATCTTGATTGATTTTTGTAAAGACCGTTGTGTTAGTTTTATTTTGGGAATTAAAAAAAACATGTATGTATTTACAAATGTGATACAAGTTTCAATAATAACTTTTGGTTTCTACAATAATATTTTATTGATGATTGTTATTGATTTACTTACTGTAGTAAGTAAATTTATTTTTTACCATTGATAGAAAATACATATAATGGTAGTAAAACACCTACGTCTAAAAGAATATAAAATTTCCTATTTTTTATAGTAGAAAAAGCTGAAGTTTTCAAAGAAAATCAAATAGTTTTATCTGTCAGCAGCCTCCTATGTTTCATATTGTGAGTTTTATTTTTAAATAGTTGCAAGGACGCATTGATCAGTTTTAGTCCTAAGATTAGTTTTATCTGCTCAAAGTTTACACGAACAAATTATAAAAAAAAGTAATTGCACTATTTAAACCCTCCTTCAATTTTAATAACTCGGGTATCTTAGCAAAGTCTTAAATAAGACGAATAGTAGGCCTAAGAATTAGAATGCAGGTCGAGTATAACCTTGCATTGATTTGCTGTCACTTTTAAATGTATCAAATAAATATGTCAAGGCAATAAATTGTTACTTTAGAGAAGTTCCATAAAGCGTAAAACTGCACTTACCACGTCTTCAGATATTATTCAACAACTACTCTAATCAACAGGCAGCCATGGTTGGGTGACCGCTAGAAGGACCAAGGCATTTTTTACTGATTTTAAGGGGGCGGTCTACCTTGACAGAAAAATCTGCGTTACAGAGCGAAATAACGTTGTAAAGATAGGGCTAAAGCGCGCTGAAGTACGCTTGCAGACGTTTCGTATCTGGACGACAAAAGCTTTATTTTTTAAGATTTAATAAAAATGACAGTGGGTTCACGTTCTTCATAATATTTTATAGATCTCTATATTTTTTATTTTTCTATAAAGCGTTTCTGTCGTTAGTTATGAGACTTTAAAATCTAACAAAAAACTACCTTTTTTTGAAAGATTTACACAATTCCTGTAAATAAACGGCGATGAAATCAAAAATTCTAAAACTTTAGCGACCTACAAAAACATATCCTTTTTAAAATGGCACCAAAATATTGGAAATCATATGAACATCCAGCGATCAATGAATAAGATACAAAACCCTGTTTTAGCGCTCGGAACTTGAGGTAGACCGCCCCCTTAAGCGAAAAATACCGGTAAATGCAGAGACTAGGCAAGTCAGTGCATAGAAATTGGTTGTATTTTACGAGAATAGCAATGTATATTCTGTGATAAACTGTGGTGAATGCAAAATGAATCGCAGGATATTCTGGGAAAAGTCTCGGCAATTACGAGAGCCAGGCTCTGATCGGCAGGACTTTCAACTGACAGTAATGACGTCATTGCCAGTGACGTCATAACTATGTAGAAAAACTAAGTCCTGATTTTCAGTGTGGCGGCCTCACTGCCGGAGCATTGAGCCAGGTCCAGATTGAAGTGGGTAACCCGCACACCCTTATTTACGTGTATTTTCCACGTATTTCAGGACTAATTTTTCTCAGAGTGACTTTCAAGAAAACTTTGTGGTTTTAAGGATACAAAGACAATCAGTTAGATATATATTTTGCAAAATACGCACCCATTTAATAATTGATTATCGCAGATACGGAAACAGGGTACTGCGAAAGCATCGAAAACAAGTTTGAGCTAAAAACGTATAGCTTTCGAACTAACCCGCCTCCTCCAAAAATCGTCGTTTTACACAAGCGTGTGACATTAAATTTATAGTAGGAAAATACGCACACGTGTTCAATATGTGGCTGTTTATATTTTTAGATAAGTACCCCCTTCTCTCCTCTCGTCCTAGAATTACGTATCTAACTAAACCAGACCTATTTGGAGTGTCTCAGTCTTTACGAAAGAAATTCTTGCTCGGGTGATGAAGACTAAAAATTTTGGAAATAACTAATTCCTGACTAAAAAATGTGACTCAAAAAAAGGTTACTTTGCCAGAGAAAATTCAAAAGAGCAGTAAAAAGAATTTTAAGTAGAAACATTGTACTTGCCGTTTGAGTTACCATTCTGGCAACACACAACGAATTTGTTAAAGTTAGCTTAGAACTAAAAATACCAAAAAACCGCTTGGTTGTAAAAAAAACCATGGCGTATTAAAAAAGTATATATCTTAAATATCGTAAAAACTGAAAATTAATGATGAAAATATTAAAAATGAGAGGATTCTGAGAACAAATATAACAAACGAATATTGTTCCATTGTTGTAACTCTCACATTTAGAAGTGACGGGTCATTAAAACTCTGTTTCGTTTATTCATACACATTCCCCACGAAAGTCCGGGCCTACATTTGTATGACGACGAGTGGAATATTTATAAGGATATATGTATCCTTATATATATACTAGTGGCTTGAAGGGGCAAGAGCCCCTAAAACCTAAATACAAATGCTGGATATTTAATGTTTCCTTCACACTAATAACTCGGTAACAGTTTAGCGGAATTAAACGTTTAAAGTACAATGTCTAAGATATTTTGATATTTGCTAGTACGTACCAGAATTTTAAGAAAGGGCGTTACTTCAGTATAGTAAAGGGCTGATTTTTTTTGGAACAGTGGCGCTATATGTCGTTCTCAAAACAAATTCAATACACTTTGTTTACAATTAAACATATGAACGTGGTTTGGAGAAATTCTTGAGGTTAACCACAGACTGAAGCACTTAATTTATTTCCAAAAAAAGTCGTGACATTTAACACAAAAATGTAAACAAATGTCGTGTATAGCCTCCACCTGGTTCAAAAGGATATATTGGACAGTTAAAGGGTACTTGCTATTGAGTCTCCGATTGAGGCTACATTTTACCCAATAAGCAAATAAATAAGGATGAAATCAGAAAATGGTCTCCCGTTGACGACTCCATGCTCCACGTTGGAGCCTCTGACTCCACTTCACAAGGAAGTTAGGTTTGGAGACCACGAGCTTGGTAAATAGTTAATATTGAGGATTTTACCTTACGTTCAACACTTTTTTATGGTTGCCCGTGATACTGCTTTGTCGTGGTAGATTCAAGGTTAAAAATATACTTTTGATTGGCCAAATTTAGAGGTGAACCTTTTTCGTGGGATCAAATTTAAAGCTGATATTGCACTCAATAGCTGTTAGTGCAGCACACACTGTTGTTCCTCGGTCAAAACTCTGACTATTTCCGACCGCACATAAAACTGGGTTTTAAATCAAGTATAAGCAACACATGTTTTAATGTGAACAAAGCAGACGTTTTTAGAATACAGAGATTTTTAAATGGCAGATTTAACGTTATATTTTATTATCTGAAAAACTTTAAGAAATTTTATTATTTTTCCCGTGTCCCTGGCATCAAGTTCTTTTTGAGCCCTCTCCCATTATCCTGAGACTTGCCAAACGCCCATAGTCTCGGCGCAAAAATTGGCTTACATATATATTTATGTCGATCATTTGGTATTAAATAATCGACATCGTTATAACGTAAACGAAACAAACGCACTTAACTCTTTATCATTTTAAATTATAAATACATACTAAAACCCATAATATAAAGTATGAAATCTTAAAGTTAAAATATTTATTTGTTATAGTACATTGAAATAGTTAGCTGTCTTTTGAAAAAAAAAACAAAACAACTATATGTCAACATTAAGCATATGACTTTGAATCAAGCATCAACACCACATTTTTGAATGTAAACAAAGCAGACGCTTTTAGATCCCAATGCTTTATAAATGGCAGAAAATGAAATAATGTAGTAACTATTTAGAGATAGAAAGTATGTCATTTGAAAGGACAACGTGTAGCAAAATGTACTTGATATACATGAGAAATATATAATTTGTGAAAAAAAAAAACACTTAAGAGGGGAAAATATTGTTCTATGTACGATATAATTAAATGACTGCCTCAAAAGATTATGGGGCTGTAATTAGAGTTTTATGATAATAGAATACAGGGTGTTTTTTTAACGCAACCCATTTTTAAGGTTCGAATAATGCACATATGAATGTGTAATGCGTATTGTTTTATTGATCTTTACATTGTATACAACCTATTATTTAAGTTTGATCACATTTAATTTACATTATGTGCTCAAACAGTCCGCCATTGGCATTTGTAAAAAGTTATGCTCTCTCCTTCAAATTCCCGAACACGTGTTGCAAGATACCTCTTGGAATTTCTCACATTAAATTTGTTATGTTTGTTTTGAGGTGCTGAATATCTTGTGAATTGTTTTCGTAGGATAATTGCTACTTTACATGTGTGTGGCAAATTTAATTCAGTTTGGACCATTTTTAGGCGAGTTATCCTGCTTTAGACACACACATTAAAAACGCAAAAATGTAAAGATCAATAAAATAATACTCATTTCATATTTATATATACATTATTCAATCTTAAAATGGATTGCGCTTAAAAAAACGCCCTGTATAATAGACATCTAAAGTAAAATAATTAACTTACCTAGTTAAAATATAAAATTTAACAGAAAATAATCAACAAGCTATGAAATACAGAACTTTAAACATAGCTAAAATAAAAAGATAAACGAGGAACATTTAACTAGACAAAATAAAACGACAGCATGGTGGTATTTTTTATCCTTTACGTTGTGAACGTCACATAAATTATGGCGCTTTTTATAAGTGAGTCATTGCTTATTCGAGACCACATGGTCGTTTCATATGGTCACTAGTGTAGCAAAAAGCTAAGTTTGTGTTGCTTTTAATTGTTTTATTTTTATTTTTTTAAATATGCAACAAATTGTTTGTCGCATATTTTTAAATTTTTGCGCTAATTACATACATGTAAAATGCAAACGAACCCGACACGCTCCCACCCACAGCAATTAGCTTTTTGAGTAAGTTGTTTAGCAAATTTACTTATAGTCTCCTACTTATGATAAAGAAAGAAAGAAAGAAAGAAAGAAAGAAAGAAAGAAAGAAATGATTTATTTTCTCTTTTACACATAAATACAAAACCGTGAAACAAATTGAAACACATGTTAGTCCTGATATAAAAATGAATAATTTACATAATTAAGGAAATATGAATACCCATACCAGGATGACATTTAAAAAACTTAACCTATATTCTAATAACAGAAACATAAATTTACAAGTTCATCAAGTGTAAAAGAAAAAATATAGGGCCTCGCAGGCTTAAGCCTGATTTGAGGTTCCAGCACCTACAATTAACTACGTTCTAAAAAGATACAGCGATAAGTACTTCAAATGATGCTTCAACCTATGTAAATTCAAATTCCAACATAAGATTAACACATGTCAGTCCTGATATAAAAATGAATAATTTACATAATTAAGGAAATATGAATACCCATACCAGGATGACATTTAAAAAACTTAACCTATATTCTAATAACAGAAACATAAATTTACAAGTTCATCAAGTGTAAAAGAAAAAATATAGGGCCTCGAAGGCTTAAGCCTGATTTGAGGTTCCAGCACCTACAATTAACTACGTTCTAAAAAGATACAGCGATAAGTACTTCAAATGATGCTTCAACCTATGTAAATTCAAATTCCAACATAAGATTAACACATGTCAGTCCTGATATAAAAATGAATAATTTACATAATTAAGGAAATATGAATACCCATACCAGGTTGACATTTAAAAAACTTAACCTATATTATAATAACAGAAACATAAATTTACAAGTTCATCAAGTGTAAAAGAAAAAATATAGGGCCTCGCAGGCTTAAGCCTGATTTGAGGTTCCAGCACCTACAATTAACTACGTTCTAAAAAGATACAGCGATAAGTACTTCAAATGATGCTTCAACCTATGTAAATTCAAATTCCAACATAAGATTAAGCCTAGTGTTAAATAATATAAACATGAACTCATAAATAAGTATGGTAAAATATTCTCCATAAGAATAACACTGTATATGAGCACGTAGGTTTACTGCCACGTAAATGTAAAAATAGATTATTTTAAGCCATAAACCAGTAGATCTCGACTAGAAGAAGCCGCATACAAAGTTGTATTAATGTAAGTCAAGAAATAAGCGAGATATTATAATTGTACTTGTTCCCATAAGGATAATAAAGGGACAACGCACTCTGTTTACCATTTTTAATATCTCGGTAACCAGTGGACATGATCAGTGATTCAAAAAACTAAAATGTTTGTTATTTTTTAAGCTAAATCCAATGATACCAACTAAAACTTGGTTATTTTATATTTTCAAGATGAAAATTCCAAGAATAACATATTTGGCCACCATTTTCTAAGATGGCGGCCTTATTAATTGTTGCACAGCAATACGTTAAATACAAAAGTTATAGATTTTTCAAACGAAAAATCCTATTTAGTTTACTGATGTAAATTCAATATTAAAAAAGTCCCTGTCAAAAAAATATTATTAGTGGCCATTTTTCTAAGATGGCGCCTATGTTTGTGAGTTTAAAATGACAAAGTAAATATAAAATTTATAGATCATCAAAATATCAGCAACTTCTCCTCAGTAATCTTTTTAGTAAGATTAACACACTCCAAGTTGGCGGACTAGTAACTCACCAGTGAACTTAGCTCCCCAAATATCTATTTATTTAATGTGATTTAGTGAAAGTGGATTCATTGGACTTTAACAAGGTCAAATTTAAAGCACCGAGAGTCAACCTACCTATGTTCACCTAACCACATTCAAAATCATTAACTTTGACTTTTTTCACTGATATAAGTAACCCACTCAATGACTACTATTGCAACTTACAAATAATGAAACTCACAAAAATCCTTCATCTGAATGCAGAAATCAACATAAATTCTAACACAGATTAAACAAATTTAGAAAAAAATATTATTTTTAATCTCAAGTTACAAAAATTTTATCAAAAGCAAAGTAACTGAATTGATGCCATATGGCTTGCCAACACTGAAAACACGTCACTGGTATTGCAACAGAAGCTGACCACATATGCGAGACTGCTGACCCACTTAACACTCAGCAGTGCTGCTGACCTGCCACAACACCAGCTGTCAAGACCATACTACTCATCATCTCCTGCTTAACAAAAACTATAGGCCCATTCTAAATTAGACAATAGGAATCAGCCAAACCAAGCTAAAAAACTGCTCTTTTTCTCTAAATTCGACAATAGGAATCAGCCAAACCAAGCTAAAAAACTGTACATTTTTCTAAACTCGACAATAGGAATCAGCCAAACCAAGCTCAAAAAACTGTACAATTTTTCTATATTCGACAATAGGAATCAGCCAAACCAAGCTAAAAAAACTGTACTATTTTTCTAAATTCGACAATAGGAATCAGCCAAACCAAGCTCAAAAAACTGCAAAAGGTTTTCACACCAAAAGGAGTAGCAATAAATATTGGTTTATTTATTTATTGTTACACTGACACAAAATTTCACAGTAAATATTAAAATTAATATTTACATATTGACACCCACACGATGTCCAAATATCCTTGTGGCATCTGTGAAATCGGAGTGAGGTACAAAGGAATCGTTTGCACTGGATCCTGTAGAAAATGGTACCACTCCAGATGCTTAAACTGGACGGATAAAAAATTCAAGAATCTGACAGATGAAGTGATAAACACCTGGAAATGCACAAATTGTGAATTAAATGAATCCTCCTCAAACATTGATGAAATACAATCAAAGATACAACACCTATCATCTGAAGAGAACCTAGACCATGAAACCTCTCTTACATTAGCAGCAGAGATAGGGACAGCACTCTTATCAGAAAATAATGCGCTCAAACAAAGATTACATGATATTAAATCAGAAAAATCAGTATATGAATTGGAGCTTGAAGATAAAGTGAAGACATTAGAATTTATAGTTGAAAAATTAAATGAGGAGAAAGTTAACCTTAAACAAGAACTGAATTACATAACTGAGAAAATGGAAAATGAGAAGTCATCAAAAAATGAACTAACTGAAGAGGTAGATGAAGAGAGAGCAGCATATGCAGCCCAAATAAACCATCTCCTCCAAACCAACTCTGAATTGAATGATATGACTGAAGAAGCTCATGTTGAATTGATAAATAAAGATATGGAAATCAATCACTCAAAAAGGAGATCAGTGATCTTCTCTTAGCTAACCAACATTTTGTAACAGTGCTAGAGGAAAGAGACCAAAAGATAAATACACTAAAGGCTGATTATGAAAGGTCAAATGCAAAACTTAAGAACCAAGAACAAACAACTAAAGCTTTCCTCAATTCCTTTTTCAATGCTACCAAGCGTAACTTCGACACAAGTTTAGAACTAAGAGAAGAAAATAAAAGTGAACCAAAAAATAAATTTCAAAAACAAACCATTCCAAAGCAAACTAAACCAGCACCTAATCACTACAGTATAAGAACTAATGTCTTTAGCACATCACTCCTGGTTGCTAAATACCACAGCGCTGGCAAAGGGAACCAAGCATTAGTGGCAGAAAACCCAAAACAGAATCTGACTCACAATAGAGAGGAAGATGTACCTGCTACTTCATGGAGCACCTCCAGAGAGACGAGTAGTAGCGTAGCAAAAAAGGAACCACCATGCACAGCGAAAATACGTCAAGTAGGGGAGAGTATAGAAGACTTTATGGAAAACCATCTTGAGTTTTATAAAAACATTAATAAGAGTTTCTATACAAAGAGGAAAGATAAAACAAATACATCAAACTCTCCAACACCGGACCATTTTTTACTGTCGCGCCGGGGAGCGAAAGAGAATATATAGCGAAAGATTACCTCACCCAGAACCAAAGGCAGCCTAGAAATAACACCTTTTTTAGACCGAACTCACACAAAAAGGGACAGGCACAAAGCTACTTACCCAACCAGGATCTTTCTAAACTCCGAAAGGAAAACAAAAGTGACACAAAGAAAGAACTGCTAATTCTCCACCAAAACATTGATGGACTAAAAGACAAAATAGAAAGACTGACACACTTTTTAGTCACTGTTAGCCCGGATATTTTGCTTTTAACGGAACACGGAATGAGTCATGATAATCTAATTAACACCAGGATTCCAGACTACAAACTAATAGGAGGTTTCTCTAGAACTGAGCACAGAAAAGGCGGAGTTGCAGCATTTGTCAGGGAGTCACTTGAAAACTACATAACACTAGAATCAATATCAGACCTGACAACTGAACTCACCTGTGAAACTGTCCTGCTAAAACTGAGAACAAAGAAAAAAGAATTATACATCCTGGGAGTCTACAGGCCTCCGTCGGGTAACCTCGAAAATGCAATGGAAATCATATCAGGGGAGATAGACAAAGCTTTGACTTCTCACATACCATTAGTCATAATGGGGGATGTCAATATTGACAGGCTAGTAAACGACAGAAAAGCGGTCATGTTTGAAGAAGCCTTGTTAGCGTACGGCATAAAAAGGTTCAAATTACCAGCCACTAGGATAACAGAACATACGCAAACCTCGATAGACTGCATCTGCACCAATTTAGACGAGGACGACGTAAGTTTTAGAATCATGACCACAGGTCTGTCCGATCACACATGCCAGACCTGTAAACTCAAACTTGAAGTAACAACAACAGTGACACCTTCGGAAAGGAAAAGAAATATTAATGACGACACAATGGCACATCTGAAATACTTACTCCAGCACCAAAACTGGACCACAATTGAGAACATACAAGATGTAGATCGTGCTTTTGACTCTTTTAATAAAATCTTCCAGCTTGCCTTGGATACAGCCTGCCCTTATGTAACAAAAAAAGTTAGAATAAAACCAAAAATAAAATGGGATGCTCGAAGTAAAAAACTTAAAGAAGAATACTTAGAGGCTTTAAACAAACAAAAACTATCAGGTAATCAAGAAGACAAACAAGAGACGGCAAGAAGAAAGACGTCCTATGACCTATATATGAAAGAAATCAGGAGACGAGAAAATGCAGAATGTATAAATAAGGCTGAAAATAAAACAAAAGCCCTGTGGAAAATCATTAATAATGAAAGGAAGCAACACAGTGCGGGGGCTGGACAAACCCTTCCTTAGTTATAAATGGTAATACAATCACATGCCCTATCAAAATAGCCAACCACTTAAATGAACTCTTTTTATCCAACGCAGAGAGGGCTTTGGCTCAAAATAGTCTGAAAAACACAACAACACAACATGATGTTACCAACAATTGTTTAACTAAATTTATACTGTCGGAAACGAGTCACTCTGAAATCTTATCGGTAATCAACGCCATGAAAGCAAAAACATCTGCTGGCCCTGATGAAGTTTCCTCAAAAATTATAAAATCATGCAAAGAAGAAGTCATCACACCTCTTGTCCATCTAGTGAACAGATCTTTTGCACAAGGCACCTTCCCAACCTGCCTCAAAATATCAAAAGTCTACCCGAAATTTAAAAATGGATCACCAGCTGAAGCTAGCAACTATAGACCAATCTCCCTCATATCAACCTTTTCGAAAATTATAGAAAAGGTAGTACAAAGAAGGTTGACAGAACATCTGCATCGCAATAACCTTCTCTCCGCTCACCAACATGGATTTATCAGAGGGAAATCTACAGTAACTGCTTTAGCACAATTCATTGAAACTATCATTGATAAACTGGAACAAGGTAATATTGCTACTGGCATCCTTCTAGATTTCAGTAAAGCTTTTGACTGTCTAGGTCTAGATCTCATTATAAAGAAACTAAAAACCCTAGGCGTACAAGGGAAGGAAGCCGAATGGTTCAAGAGCTACCTTTACGATAGGAAACAATTAGTGGAACTAACAGTAAGAGACTCAAGCAAAAACGTCAAGATACAATCACAGCTAAAGCCAATTACAAGAGGAGTACCCCAGGGGTCGGTACTGGGTCCAATGCTGTTCATCCTACTGACAAATGACTTCTCTAACACCTTGGGAAACGTATGTGATCTTATCATGTATGCGGATGATTCAACTCTTATCCTGGCTGAAAAGCAAATTGACACATTAACCGACAGAACAATCACAGCATTAAACATTGCAAAAGAGTACTGCCTACATAATGATTTGATCTTGAATGAAGCAAAAACACAACAAATAATTTTCACAACAAAAACAGAAAATCTGGAAGGGACCCCGGGACTCAAGACATCAGATACCGCCAAATACCTAGATATCACGGTTGATAGCAAACTTTCATGGAATCCACAAGTCGACATAGTGTGCTCAAAACTCAGCTCAAGTGTGTATGTAATCAGGAGGATCAAACAAATCAGTACCATTGAAGCAGCCAAAGTTGCCTACTTTGCGCTATTTGAATCAACCTTGAGGTATGGGCTTATCACTTGGGGAGGGACCACGGTAACCAACATGCAAAGAGTCCTAGTTGTGCAAAAACGAGCCATCAGGGCCATAAAAGGGTTAACCCAATTAGAAAGCTGCAGAGAACACTTCAAGGAGCTCAAGATCCTCACTGTAGTATCCCTCTATATTTTACAAACAACATTATACACACTCAACACAGACAATGCCAGACTTGCAGACCATCACCACTACAACACCAGAAACGGACAAAACTTTGCTCTACAAACTCAGTTTGTTTGAAAAAAAACCCTCTTATCGAGGAGCGAGGTTTTTTAACCTGCTTCCAGAAGAACTAAGAAGCCACACACCAAATCATTTCAAGAAAGCAATGACAGAGTGGTTGCTGGAGCATTCCTTCTACTCATTTGAGGAATTCTACAACTGGAAAACCTGAAACTGTAATACCTGAAGAACAACCAAGGCATAACATCACACCAGCATTCTTTTTTCTATAAATTTTGATTTTTAGATACAAACCATGTTTGTAGTTTCTTTTAACTTACAGAACACACTATTGTATTGACCCTATTGTATTTCTCCAAGAAATTTCAATAAAGAATATTGACTATTGACTATTGACTAATAATAAGCTGAACCAGCCAAAAATAGTTTTTAGCAGCCATTTTCCAATATGGCGGCTTTATCAATTGTTGTACAACATATGTCAAATATAAAAGTTATAGGTCTTTTCAAACAAAGCAATTTTTGTAGCAATAATAGTAATCATGATATAGCTCAAAAACTATATTTTGGCTGTCATTTTCCAAGATGGTGGCTTAAGCACAAGTTTTATTTCCGAAAAAGTGATGGGGTTTCAAAGGTAATATATCAAGGAACATATGATAAAAAGTCCCACTTGGTTACCCGATCTTTTTAAGTATTTAAATTGACTGCTCGATAATTGCAAAGAAACCTCAAGTAAGGTTTCAATGCTGCATGTAAGCCAATTTATGGATTTGTAGCCAAAATAAAATGCTTAACACAATATTTTTATGACAAAATGTCAATTCACAGGCGTGTGGTCAATGGTTGGTGCACTCAACCTAGCTAAATAAACCTCCTTTAAACCATTGAACTGTTTATCTTTCGCACCAATAACGTCAATCTCTGGCAACCGTCACGACACCGATGGGATCGGAGGGTTTATCGGTGGAACACCATGTGTGTTATTTGTTCTAGCATAAACCACAACACCATTGGGGCACGTTAACGAACATCAAACCGCATCATTCGTAACAGGGAAGCAGCATCTGTAGCCATCCACGGCATTCCACCTAATAATCAACCAATGCGCTATTTAGCTGTCTCTAATATGAAGATGACGCAACTGATGTTAGAATCAGTTTTAAATTCTATGTTCGTGTGATGGCGGCACTGCACTGTGTTTATACATGGGATTGTTGAAGTTATACAACTTTGGACAGTGCCATCGGTCTTGGATTGTGTAACCAGGGGCCGGAAGTTATCACGTCATATTTCAGATCGGGATAATTCATTACCGATGAAACTTAAATTCATCATGATGTGAACACCTTAATTATTCGATAAAAGGTATGGTGAGTTACGAATGGTATAAAAGTGTTATTCTTTTACTATAATATACCAAACTTGGAATAATTATCACACCATTCGTAATAACCTCAGCCACAAATCATATTGGCACCAGAGGTTTACAACTTTTAGGCGTTCAATATTTTTAGCATCTTTTGTGTTATGATCAACTGCATAAAAAACAAAACCAAGTATGATAATCACCAAAACGTTACCGTATATTACTCATTTCGTTAAGTTCGTTTGACATTGTAAAAATAAAAATTACTTACCATACATTATTCTATTTAACGTCAGCACTGCAGTACATGGGATATTAATAGTATATTACCATTGCTGGGTATATTTGCTTACGACATACACATAATTTCAGTATTTAAGACATTGGAACGTAGACCACCATGATTTCGTCAATTAATAAATCCTGGTAATTTGCAATGTGTTTTTATTCGACGTTTCTGAGTACTTCGTGATAGCATTATGGGTACATGAAGATTTGTGGTTTTACTCCATCATGTTTTTAATCGATAATTTTTTGATTATTTTATGTAGAAACTTAGTAACTTTTACATAACTTATACTTGTAACAGCCTCATTGCCTTCATGTGTGTTTAGCTTCGATAAATCGACCGAATATTCGTTTGTTGTTATCAATGAACTTGAAAGAAAACGAATTTACAGAGCGATCACAAATTATCAAATGTAATTATTTTTCATTCTAAGTTATCAAAGGATTTATTTTAATACGATTCTTTATTATTTTGTAATAAACAACGTTTCTTCTTCGAAAGTATTGGAATTAGTAGAAACAATATGAAATCCTACATGTTGTGGTTTGACGATTAAAATAAATATAAGAATATTTTCCCCTTACACCATGTGGTTTTTCTCTTTTCCCATAGTTTATCACAACAGTTGTTAGCAGCCACTTATTTTTTTAGGAGAAATTTCATTTTAGCATGTGATATGACGATTGCATGAAGTAATAAAAATGTCACTATATTTTTATTGTAATTATATATGAACTGGTAAACATGAAATATTACCGTGCAAGGCTTGGCCCACCAGTTACTAAAATATAATGAGAGTAACATTACATACTTAATTACTTAATGAAATTGAAGCTGAGAATTATTATAAATCATCTTTATATTAACGGTTTTATTGATTTATTACCATTTTACAAAATTTTAAGCACAGGCAGAGGAAGGTTGTAAAGCTTTTTTCTCGTTAACTACACAGAAGAAAACAGAGCGGGGTAGTGATCTGTCGGTGTGGTTACTTGACGCGTCCGTGTGTGAAGTGGCGATCAGACGAGTACGCCAACAACAACCCACAAGCTCATCAGGATGGAAAGGTGGCAATTTGACGGGGTGGCACCTTGACGGCATTGGTGTATTTTTATGAGGCGGCGATCTGACGCTATGGCCAGGTCGGGGTGGTATCTAGGCGTCCACTCAGGTTCACTCTACTTCGTTCGTTCATAAATTAAAAAGGGTGTACAAAGAGAATGACATTATTTTTTATATTAATGGGATGAACTGGTAAAAATAAAATGTTAGTGAGCAAGGCTCGGCACACCAGAAACTCTTTTCTTAAAAAATATAGACAAAGAGAAATTCGTCATGTTTATCAAAACAAATTTTAAATATGACAAATACTATATAAAAAATACTATTGGTCTAGGTTTATTTTTACATTTTGTAAGCCTAATTGGTTCAAAGTAGCTAATTTTGCCTTATATATATTGTAGGCATGTAACAGATTAAATATTACAAAACTTAATAATTTTTATAAACTAATCCGACTATTTGAAAGATACCGTTACGCATGTCACTATTTTAAACTCTAAACAAATAATTAATCTATGTTTAAAACTTCCTTTATTACATACAATTCAATTCTACTTTTTAAAACTCGCATTATAGAAATCGAGGAATCCTCCTGCCTCATTTCTTAATTACATTTAAGCTCTGAGATAATTCAATCCAGAGGCTTTTAGTCTCTGGTTCAGTCTATAATTTACGTCTAAATCAACATTAAAAAATTCCCTTTGTGTGCCACTCTTATACCTCTTAAGAAATATCTTTTAATAATTAAATTTAAGTAATGTACTTTAAGGTATTGTAGAGTGAACATCACAGTGCATTTCTCTCAAGAAGTTCATTATGTTAAAGTATTGCACTTGTGTTACTTCTTTTGTAAATCGTCTGGTTTACACCACCCGAGATGCTAATGTTTGTGCAGCGAAAATCATCAGCAAAATTAAATACGTAAATATTAACCGAACTTTATGGGACATTCGTGTTTTAACTACGTCTAAAAATTTGCTTTTTAGGCTTCCTCTGTAATCTTTTTAATTTGTAGTATAACAAAGGTACCAGAGGCGGTTGGGACTACAAGTTATCTACGGCCATTAGAGATCAACAACACTAAGGAATCGATAAGCTTAAGCAGATAAAACAGATTAAATATTAAATCTTAGAGTTACCTTTTAATTTTTATTTAATTTAAAGAATTAATGCAATAGAGTAGATAGAAGTTTGTTCAACAGATTGTTAAAAAAAACTAGATGTTAAAACATGTCCGTGGGTTTGTTAGTTTTTAATTAATTTCTAGTTAATTTCAGCGTATCTTTTTCACTTTGTCCTCCAGCTTTCTTAGACTTATAATTAAAAATTTGAAGTGATTATAAAGTTTCAATAATTTTATGAACAGTAATGTATTCCTAGTAAAATTCTTAATACATTAAGAATTTTACTAGGAAACAGTAGTAAAACTTATTGGTCATTTTATTGAGTTGTATGCCTTTGGAATGATCAGTAAATAAAAAATACAACATATTATGAGGTATACCAATACTATTATGAAATTTTAGGAGACCCATTGTTTCAACCTGCTAATGTAGATTCTATTTACTCAGAATACTTTTAGTTTTTTGATCATAGTAGTCATTAATGAGAAGCTTAGAGCATTTATATCTCCAAAATACACACAGTTTTGTTAATAATTTAATGCCGATATAGTCCTATGACTATATTATCCTATGACTATATTGACTATTCATATCATGAGATGCAAGGACCTGCAATCAAACTGCATTTCCACTCATAAGCACATTGATTCGGTCACTCTCTCATTAGGCCTAATTAGGCTCCACGTGTCTAGCTGATTGTATCTATTATCTAGTATCATATCATATGCATATCAACTGTCGGTTAGTTGGTAAGCGCATTGTAATTGTAAACACATTTTGAATATAAAACGCATTTATCCCCAAGTGGTAGATAACTACGTCAGCATAACGTTCGTGGGAGTTTAATTTTCAAACATACAATCCTAATTCTAAACTATTTTCATAGAATTTACGAGAAAATCTCTTATACCATATCAAATATCTGTTGAAGTAGGGATTATACTTCTCAGGTAGCGACATGACATAATGTTTTTGTTTAGGAGGGAACATCTATGGTGCACGACATAGGTTTGGACTTCCAGATTCAATACACTTATTTACAATCCATTGGTCTATGAATAATGAGGTAGGCCTACTAGTAACAGAGCACGTTTAACGGTTTTCAAAAATGTGATACTTAAGACTATTCAACGATTCCTGTCAATTTAATTAAATTAATAAAACCCGTTATGAAAATATGTTATTGACACCGTTTTTGTCGAACTAACTGTTACACAGCACGGCATCATTAATAAACCTTTGCGTCATGATACTTTTCTTCATGAAACAAAATTATTCTTAAATGTACAGTTAAGAACGGTAAAGATAATGTGTCTATTTTAAACAAGAGTGCAGTGCAAAGGGCAAGAATTCACGGACCATAAATTTTAATGTGAAGTTTTAATGCGGACTCGCAACCGTCCTCCTTCTTCCTTCTACAGATTTCGAATGATCTCAGACGTAAATATAATGATTTCGAAAGATATTCTTAGCTTTCAAAGAGGTTTTCGAAACGCTGCAAAAAATGTGAATCACATTTGAATAAATACAGCCTATATAAAATACTGATTGTTACAATTCATTTATTAATATCTGGGGACTGAGCTTCGCTCGGGGGGAAAGCAGTGACATTTTCAAATATACATGTTCATATTGCTCCCCACAATGACAATTAGCTTTGTAATTTGATTTACTGAGGTTTAAGTGTTGTTCATTGAATTTATCCGGTCTTTGTTTTCTAATCGATGCTCTCATTGCTCGTTTCAGTGGCCAAGCGCTGTGACGAATGTTGTATATCCCAACGGTGCCTTCATGAATTGCTCGATACTGCCATTCGTTAACAGATTACAATATCACAGAAAATGCAAATTATATGATTTTACGTCATAAATAATCTATCTTCTATCTATCTATCTATCTATCTATCTATATTATTAATTCTGTAAGCGATTTTTTTAAATCAAAGTTGTGAGAGTTTGCGAGCTCGCAGGATGACAGGAGATGGCTCAAATGAAAGGTCTCGGCCCCAGGGGGTCGGGAAAAATAGCAGATTATGTCCAAATATACCAGAAAATGAGAAGTAACGAAAAATATTTTCCATTTAAATTGCATTAGGATTGAAAAGATTGAAAAACGTCTGCTTTGTTTACATTAAACATGTGGTGCTAATGCTTGATTCAAAGCCATATGGTAGATGTTGAGATGTGGGATTTGTTTCAAAATGCAGCTAACTATGCAAGTTCAATGTACTATAACAAAAAATATTTTAAATTTAAGATTTTCTGATTTTATAATAATTAAGGGTTTGAGTTTTTCATGATTTAAAATTATAAAAAGTTGAGTACGTTTGTTTAGTTTGTGTTATAACGATGCAGATTAAATACCAAATGATCTATATATATATATAATTACGTAAGCGACATTTTTGCGAAGAAATTGTGGGCGTTTGGAAGGTTGCAGGATGATTGGGGGGGGGGGGCTGAAACTGAAGGTCTCCATCTCAGGGACTCAGGGAAAATACTGAAATTGCAATTTTGTGGATCCAAAAGCCTATTTTCTAAGAAGGTATTTTGCACTATAGTAAAGAAGGATTATGCTTAGGGTCTATTAGCCCCTTCAAGCCTCTAGTAATAATAAATTTCATAAATGATGATGAATTTTCTGAGCATCTAAATTTTGAAGTACAAACTGAAGTTTCAGTTGGATTGAGTTGAATAATATCACGTTTTTTCTTATATGAACCTTATCCTAATGAAATAAACTTGTTCTTTGTAGATCTTTGAGAATTTGCTTACCTCTATTTCCTAAATTGTATTTGCGAACTTTAAGAAACATTAAACTGATGCTTTAAATTTAGTAAATCTTAATCATGAAATCCCCCCCAGGGACAGTCGGCTTTCGGCTGTTCGGGTGTCTCTTTGGCGGCCCCGGGTACCCGAGCCAAGCTGCGAGACCGGAAAGGCTGCTGTGGGAAACCGAAGGGTGCCCAGACGCCTGCAGCTGCGGGTGGGGGCACCAAAGCTTTGGTCCCACAAAAAGCGCCCGATCCCCCGAAACCGGCGGATGATAGCTTCACTCAGGTGAAGTCAAAGAACGCCCGGAGGAGGGAGAAGAAGAGGCGGACTGCCACCCAAGAGGCGCCCCCTCGCGGTGCTCCCGCAAGGGCGAATAAGCCGAGGGCGACCAGCTCTGGGGCGAAGATGAGGCACGTCCTCATCATCAAACCGGGGCAAGGTCTCTCCTACGCCGACGTCGTTGGGAAGCTGCGGAAGGACGTCCAACCCGAGCAGTCGGGTGTGGAGGTCCGCAGGCTCCGCAGGACCAACGACGGCGGCGTACTCATCGAGCTGGGTTCTGGCCGCGGTCAGACCCGATTTGCCGAGACGGTGAGTCGGCGCTCGGCGCCGGCGACAAGCTCAAGAGCGTCGCCCCTCGTCTGCGTGTGGAGATCATGGATCTCGATTCGTGCTCCACATTGGACG
This sequence comes from Flexamia atlantica, assembly GCA_035578135.1. Lineage (NCBI taxonomy): Eukaryota > Metazoa > Arthropoda > Insecta > Hemiptera > Cicadellidae > Flexamia > Flexamia atlantica. The sequence goes on along the minus strand of JAQJVK010000016.1, from coordinate 18,627,987 downwards.
AGGTGAGCGACGCTCTGAAGCTGGAGTTCGGCCAGGAGACGGGAGACTTCAAGGTCTTCCTGACCAAACCCAACGCCCGTGAGCAGAGGTTGGCGGTCGTCGATCTCGACGCCTCAAGCGGCCGCTCCTGCAAAGGGGCAAGGTCAAGGTCGGGTGGGTTGTCTGCCGAGTACGAACTCGAGTAGAGATCCCACGATGCTTCCGCTGTTTGGAGTACGGCCACACTCGACGAGAGTGCAAAGGTCCGGACCGCAGCGAGGCATGCTGGAAGTGTGGTGGTGTCGGGCACAAGTCGTCCGCTTGTAGCCAGGCACCCTCGTGCGAAGCCTGCAAGAAGGCGACCGACGGCCAACCGTCGGATCATGTCCAAGGCTCCGGCGCTTGTCGGACCTTCAGAGACCTTTTGGTCTCAAAGAAGACTGTTAGGCGCGGACGCTGAGGGTCATCCAGGGAAACCTAAATGGGAGCATCGCGGCAAGCTCCCGGGTTGACCAAATCGTTCGGGAGACGGGGACATCACTCGTCTTCGTGAGCGAGCCTCACAGGGCTAAAGGTCCACTATGGTTCCTTGACCGCACAGGATGGGCTGCGCTGTGGGTGCCCGACCCGCGCGTGGTCCCCATCGAAAGAAGTGGGAACGGCGAAAATTTCGCCTGGATCACGAGCAACGGAGTCACGTTCGTGAGCTGTTATTTTTCCCCGAATGACAGCGTTCCACGATTCACGGAGAAGTTGGAGGCCATGGAGGACGCGATCCGAGCGATCGCCGGTCCGTGTCTCCTGGCCGGTGACTTCAACGCCAGAGCGAGAGAGTGGGGGATGCCACATACAGACACCCGAGGAAGGTTGCTGTTGGAGATGGCATCCAGGCTGGGGCTGCTGACAATGAACGAGGGGGACACGCCAACCTACCGGAGGCCGGGATTCGGGGAATCGATCCCCGACGTGACCCTGGCATCGGAAGGGCTAGCTTCCCGAATCGTCGGCTGGAGGGTGATGGGTGATTACTCGGGGAGTGATCACGAATACATCACCTTCGAGCTGGCCGAAAGAAGACAAGGAAATCGCAGCAACAGCCGGCGCCCGCTCGGCTGGAACCTGGCGAGATTGGATGAACGGAGGCTGACGGAGGCTCTGCAGAACGGCATGGGGGACATCCCCCAGATGCCGGACGACCAGCCAAGCAGGGCGGACGCGGAGGCAGTGGTGGAAGCCACATCGCGCCTCATTCATCGCGCTTGCGACGCGTCGATGCCCCGCATCGACGCGTACCGGAAGTCGGCACGTACCGGAAAGCGCCCGGTGTACTGGTGGACCGACCGCATCGCCGAGCTGCGGCGAAACTGCCTGAGACTCAGGCGGCGAGCCCAGCGTTCCCGGGACAGACCCGAAGCGGCGGAGAGGTCGAGCCAGTACAGAGCGGCAAAAAGAGAGCTGTTCAAAGCGATCAGAGAAAGCAAGGCGCGCTGCTGGAGCGCACTGCGCGAGGACGTGAACAGCGACCCCTGGGGACAGGGGTACAAGCTGGTCATGAGGAAACTCGCGCAGGGACCCGGGTACGTGCCGATGGAGGCTGAGAAGATGCGGACCATCGTGGACGGACTGTTTCCGGATCACCGGGTCAGAGACGACACCCCTTTGCGGGTGATCGCCGAAGAGGTCCCTTTGTTCACGCGCCATGAGTTGGAGAGAGCGGTCAGCTCCATGAAGAACAAGAAGGCCCCGGACCCGGACAACGTACCGTCAGAGGTGCTGAAACTGGTGGCGAAATGCCGACCTCAGCTCCTGCTGGACATGTACAACGTCTGCTTGAAATCGGGAGTGTTCGCATCCCGCTGGAAACTGGCCAAGCTCGTCCTTCTGAGCAAAAAACGGGGCCCACCGGACGCTCCATCGTTGTACCACCCTCTGTGCATGCTGGACACGGCGGGAAAACTGATGGAGAGGCTGTTGAAGCCGAGAATCGGAGAGGCTGTACGAGCTGCAGGGGACCTCTCGGCCCGACAACACGGGTTCAGAGAGGGCCACTCGACACTCAGCGCCATCTCGGAGGACGTAGCTTCGGTGACACGAGCGGATCAGGCGTGCCACGCGGCTCGTCCGATCGTGCTGCTGGTCACGCTTGATGTCAAGAACGCGTTCAACTCGGCACGGTGGTGCGACATTCTGGTCGCACTGGAAAGAACATTCAGGTTACCTGGGTACCTCCTCGCCATGGTGAGAGATTACCAAGGGACCGGCGGCTGATGTACGAGACGGACCGGGGTTTCGTAACCAGGGCCGTCACCTCTGGGGCAGCCCAGGGATCGGTGCTGGGGCCGGATCTCTGGAATGTCTCGTATGACAGCTTGCTCCGCACTGAGATGCCACACGGAACGTTCCTCGTGGGATACGCCGACGACGTGACGGCGGTCATCACCGAACGAAACGCGGAGTTGGCCCAATTGAGGCTGAATCAGGTCATGCGCCTGGTGGAAGGCTGGATGCGCGATCACGGCCTTCAGCTGGCTCTCTCTAAAACGGAGATAGTCATGCTGACGAGGAGGCGGATACCCACGATCATTCCGATGCGGGTGGGTACCGAAGTGATCGAGACGCAGAGGACGGCCAGGTACCTGGGGGTGGTGCTGGACAACAAGCTCACCTACTGGGACCACATCAGAAGCGTGTGCGACAAGGCGGCCGAAGTGACGTCCTGCCTCGGAAGACTGATGGGCAACATCGGAGGACCGAGTCAGGAGAAACGGAGGCTGTTGCTGTCGACGGCACAGGCCATCATGCTCTTCGGAGCGGAGATCTGGGCAGATGCGACGAAGGTGAAGAAATACGGGGAGGTGAACTTTTACGTCACCCAGTTCCTGACAGGTCATGGCTACTTCCGTCTATACCTCCACCGAATGGGCAAGGTCGACTCGCCCAGGTGCAAGTACTGCGGACACGACGAAGACGACGTGCATCACACTTTCTTCGTGTGCCGTCGCTTTGACGAAGAACGGACTGCCCTCGCCGACTCGGTGTGCGGTCATCTGACCCCGGACAACATCGTGGGGAAGATGCTGCAGGACAGTGTCAGCTGGAATGCAGTGGCTGACTTTGTCATGTCCGTCCTGCGCCAGAAGAGGACAGACGGGTGTCTCGAGTGACCCCAGAACCGAGGACAGCAGAAGATCGGTTGAACACCAACTGAGGAGACCCGAAAGGGACAGAAGCGCGGAGTCCTGAAAGGGACCCCTCATTGCGATGTCGCAATGAGCAGACGCTCGGGTCGATCGCAATGATGTGGTGACAGCACGCGAGGGGGTTTTTTTAGCAGGTATGCCCAAGGAGACGTACAGACAACTGTACGCTCCTAGCCGCCTCGAGCCTCGAGGCGGGGCCTCTGACACTGATGCTGTCTGTCAGAGGTTGGAGACCCCTGCTCGTCGCTTTGCTCTCTTGGGCGAGCGGCGTAGAGGGCCCGCATTTCGGTGCGGGTAAGGGCTATTTTTAACCTCCCTTCCAGCGTGGATGAAAAAAATCATGAAATCACCTTTATGTAAACAAATACTCGTTGTTGCTTATATATTAATTATTTGTAAATAACCTAAAACACAGCTGTTTACCTGTTTGGGATTTTTAGATGAGGATAATACTCCATGAGCAATCTGTACTCAATTGTATTATTCCTGTCCTATTCTACTGTACTGGCAACGTGCTATAAAAGTTTTAAGTGGCTTTGTCATGAACAGCTGGATGATTCTTTTGTTTACTTTTTTGTTGTTATTGGCAACTCATATGACCCCATGTTAAAAATTATCAATTTTAAATTTAATTTTTCTAAAAAATTTGCGTTTCTACAGCAAATTCAACCACGTAGGTGAACTTAAAAATAAAAACTACACCTACATGCCAAATTTTGTCAAAATCGTTAGAGCCGTTTTCGAGATAGGATTTATATATAAATATATAAATATTCATTGCTCATTTAAAGTAATAGGATATTTATTCATTTGAATACCTTTTGGGACTCTTGCAATTAACAAAGAATATAATTCATGTACAGGTCCCTAATTTACAAAATTACATCAAACAGATCCTCAATTGATAAACCGGGTGTTATCTATGTACAGTATAAAAAAAGCCTGGTTTGGGTAACCATAATCAAACAAGTTAGTTGTGTATTATTAGTTGAACAGGATCACTTTTACGTTTGCGCTTTGCCTAATAATCCAACCATGATTGTAATTAAAAATTTTGAAACCCTGATCTTTGCTCTATTTATTAAAATTCCCTTTTCCCCATGATATCTCAGGACATCATCATTGAAAATTATTATAGCAAATTATTGAAAAATAAAAAGAAACAAAATTACATTCTATAAATTTTAGTTGTCTAAGTTCATAGACAACTGTTATAGGATTTTATTTGAAGGTTCAATTACGTGTAAAATAAAATTACGAAACCTAACTAAAAATATTATTTTTTATCTCTAAGAACTCTTTTCCTGGGCATTAAAATACTAAAAATACCGCATTACATAATATGTCAGTAAATGTTTATGTAACAGATGATAAGTGCATTTAAAAATAAAACTATGCCTCGACTGTAAAACAACCTTTCATTTTACAATTACAGTACTGTATTAGCCAAAATAAACAGTACTGAAATGGTAATATTTTATTATGGTATACATAGGAACATTACATATCAATTTTACCAACACATACAAGTCAAAGAAAGCAAACCACCAATGTTTTTGACCAATTCTTCTCATTGACGTATTGCCAGTGTTCAGTTAAGAGAAGCTCGCATTAGGTTTCTTTTCGGTGACTGTAACACTTGCTGCAACACCCTTCCATGGTTTTCATTTTGTACAGACAGTGGTTGGGCGACCTGAAAACCCCTTTCGCTGTGTCAAAACACTATCTGTTCTTCGAAATTTCTCAACAACACTAAGAATCACAGCAATACTAGGTGGGTTTTTGTGGAAATTTTCTTGAAAACGTAATGCAGTGTGTGACAAGCTTGGCCCACCCGCACGTCCAATTCCGTATGAGCGAAATAAATGCTCTACGATAAAGGTTTTCTCTGCCGTTATTAGCACCATTTTAGCATAAACTAACCTCAAATAAGAAAGAAGTAATGAAAAGGAAGCCATGGCAACAATTAAAAATTGACTCAGCTGATCGAGAAGGCAACTACAGCTGATTCAGTTTCAGTACTGTTTATTTTGGCTAATACTGTACTTGAATAGCTTAAGTATTGGAAAAAAAGAAAGAGTCCGTTATTTTTTTGAGGGTTAATTGTAGTTTTACCGGCTTAGTTGATAAATGTTTTAGTTCAATTAAAAAACCAATGCAGTCAAATGACTTCTTCCTTCACCTATTATAATCTTTGTACTCCTTTTAACGAGAATAAAATAACACTGCCTCTCAACGGGAGGAAAGATATGACTTTACTCCCGGTTGGAGTAAAGCAAGTCTACCCCACACGGAAAATTTATATATTAAAATATGTTTCAAAATACATTTCAAGTTTATCAAAAATGTAGGAATTAAATTATGTTTTCATCATACTGACTCAGAAAAATCTGTTTTTAGTTCCTTTATGTTGGCTCGAAAGTTACCCATTGCCGTCCTAGGCCGACAAAAACTTTTATTCGGCCTAGGCCGGATAAATCAGCTGATTAGCAGAAAACCGACGTTTAATGCTTGTTTATTGGTTACTTTTTAGAGGAATGTATAGTGGCAGCACTGGCAGCAGTGGCAAATTTTGGTTCTGTTTGTTATAGGATATGGATATGTTCGAAGGATTGAGAAATGTATTGGTTTATGCAAGGTGATTTGAAAGTATGTTTTTTCTGAGTAGTATCGTAATCGTACTACTGAGTAGTATCGTTTCTGAGTAGTATTGTTCTGAAAAATATCGTACATTACACGGCCGGGAAGTTTTGCCATACTCGCATGAAAATCCGGCACTCGCTTTCGCTCGCGCGGGAACTATCATGCTCGTCTGGCTAAACAGTACTTCCCGGCCTAGTAACGTAATACGGTATTTCCAAATATACATATTATAATATGTTACAAATATATTTTCAAATATAATTTAAATATCGTTTGATTAAAATATATGTGGAAGTATATATTTTTGAATATATATGCAATATATTTCAGTAAATACATCTTGTAAAATATATTTGGTATGATATTTGATTTATATTTCAAGCAAAAGTAAGTATTACATATATATATATATATATATATATATATATATATATATATATATATATATATATATATATATATATATATATATATATATATATAGTGTGTAAAAAAAGTCTGTCCCCCCCTCCTTTATTTTTTTGTTTGTTAAGACAAACAAATAACCTTTAGGGAATCATACTAACTTAACCCAAATTATTTTTTGACATTACCAAAAATTTTGAGTGTCCCCCAAAAATGGGGGATTTTGGGGGCAACTCAAAATTTTCAAATGCAAACCCCTTTTGAGTGACCCCTCATTTTAAAGAGCTTTCAAAAAGTAGATGAATGGTGAAAATTGGAGGTCTCTAACGTGTTTCTATCCAAATTGACAGCTTGTCAAAGTTTTGAATACAACACATCCTTGAAACCTGGCGTCAAGAACATTTGGAGTTTTAATTCACCTTTGGTGACGTAAAAATGAAACGAGCCTGGGAAAAATGCTGTTAATTGAAAAAGTAGTCTCTTTTGATGATATTTAAAATTTTGAGTGTCCCCCAAAAATGGGGGATTTTGGGGACAACTCAAAATTTTCAAATTCAAACCCCTTTCGAGTGACCCCTTATTTTAAAGAGCTTTTAAAAAATAGGCGATTGGTGGAGGTTGGTGGTCGCTAACGTGTTTTTATCAAAATTGGCAGCTTGTCAAAGTTTCTAGAAGTCGTATTCAAAACTTTGACAAGCTGCCAATTTTGATAGAGTGGTTTCAGTAGAACCCATGAAACAATTAATTTCTGCCACCCTCAGTTCAATATGCTTTGTCCCGTTGGACATGGAAGTTTCCATGTACTTTAAACGAAAGATACATTTTAATGAGTTAACCTAACATACGGTTTATCCCATTCATTTTTATTGACATTAGCTTTCTTGAGAAGTCCACTATTCCTATATCTTACCCTCCATTAAGAAGCTATTAATAATTGTTTATTGTTTTTGATTATATTACAAACAATACATACGTGGAAAAAAGAACAATAAATTCATTTTTCCAATTAAATTCAAAATATCGAACAAAAAGATTTAAGGAGGTAATTAAAGACAGAGAGAATAAAATAAAAATAATATGCAAATAGATAATATAAAATATAAAGTCCAGCTGAAGAAATGTAATGTTTTCTTCAAAATATATAAATGACATGGTGAGGAAAAAGTTTTTGGACGTAGTAAAACAATTTTGGAAAGCTCCTAATCGTCCACTCGTGTGCTTATTTCAGAGCCGGAAGAACACAATCGTCTGAATATATTTACGCTAGTAAGTACTTTAATTTCTTATTTGGAAGATTTTGAATAAAGAAGAATGTACTGAAAGGATATACAACAGTTTTTATTAACAGAAAATCATACTATATAAATTTGTTTGATTGGTGGCAGTTTTAGGCTTATTCTAATGCTAAGAAACCTAAAAAATGTCGACCAAACATTAAAGTAAGTAAGGCCACAAAATTTACAGAATGCGTTCCAATAAAATCTTATCAAATTATTGTTATATTTTATCAAATTATACGTCTAGTTGACATAAATATTCGGAGAGGAATATCGAATTTAAATTGTGCATTTATACATAGACCATTCAGTACATCATACATATTCATGACACGTGATAACAGTATTATCAGTATTAATAACAGGCTGTGTCGGATTCAGTATTAAGGTCCAGTGCAATAATGGTCTTTTGTCTGACAAGTACAGGCGCTAGCCAAGTCCTTGTTACAAAGTCAATAGTAGGTCGTTGCCAGAATCCATAGCTTTGAGACGGTTTATTACTATTGTGATTGATAATGAAGACTATTCGAGAACAATTGATTTAATAGGCGTTAATATATAAAAATCGCCCTAAAGTGGATTTTAGGGACGTCCAAAAACTTTTTCCTCACCATGTCATTTATATATTTTGAAGAAAACATTACATAATATATATATTGCGTTAAGTGGACTAATTCTGCGGTAGTTTTTATGTACATTAGTAATTTAATATGTAGTAGGCTAAATAAAAGGTTTTAAGTAAAATTACACCTTGCTTAACATTATAACCTAAGTAATTAGGTTACTTCCTCTTTACATTTTTAATAATAATAAAAGTAGCCCTTCTTTGTGATAAATGTAATATATATATATATATATATATATATATATATTATATTGCGTAAATAATCAAAAGAGCCCGATTATTTCCACTAATGATCAAAAACACATTAGAGGCCATAGATTCAAAAAATTGATTGCCATGAGGTATTTAATACTTATTGCGTTTTATATTCAACTTCTAAAATTGCATCTTGTCACACCAAATAAAATGTTAACAGCTAGGCTCATATCTAATTACAAATTCCTTTCATAATCAACAATTCCCGAGTAAAACAAATTGAGTTTTCCCAGTAAAACACTCTGTCTGTAGTAGAGATTTTTTCACTGAATTGTAACACAACGGAACAAAAATTCTTCCGAAGAGATAAAGCAAAATAAACGTTTAAATAAAATCAACTATGAAAGCTGTATTTCAAGTGGTAGAAAACATGAAAACCCGAGGCGCCAACAAGGCTGTCTGACTAATTTCTTAATTGTTTCTCTGTGGAGAGAGAATCCAATCCAAGAGCGTCTTCTGCTCTCTCTAATTGTCATTCACAATTGGAAACAATTTTTTCCGTCAGTAGCAACAAAACACATTCTCTTATCTTATATTCGTTTTAAAATTGGAAACATTTTTTCTGTCAGTAACAACACAACATATTCTTTTATCTTACGTTTTTTTTAGGTAATTTTATTAGAGTTATATCTGACCGTTAGATTAACAACAAAGCATGTTATTTATTTCAATGAAGGTATATCTCACTTGTCTCTTAATAATATGTATCTTCAGGATTTATGAATTTGGTTTGTTTTGTTCGAGTATGGCGTATTCCACTATTGGCCACGAAAGTGACTTATTTAAGGGCAAGGCAGTGGGAAACGCAATCGAGTCTCGTTATTGGTCAGACCATCAGGTGAGGATGACCAGTATACTCAATTTTGGCCGCCCATAAAAGTCACCACACACTGTAAAGGCACGTGTTGAGGTTTTCGATCCTTCACCGAGGTGTGTTAGGGTTGCAGCCGGGCCGACTCGATTCGCATTAGGGACAAAAGGCGTGAAACCATATTGTTGAACTACTGGATTTTGATACATTTTTGCAGATAAAGCTTGCTAAAAGAGGTCTGTATGATCACCCGTCCCAAAACAATACCAATGTATACATCAATACTCGTGACTTTGGGCGGTACATAAAGTGCAAACAGAGAAAACTAACAAACCTCTCTGTCTCTAACGGATTTATGCTTCTGCTGGCAGTACGTCCTTTGTTACTTGGGTTTGCTGATGAATATACATTTGCTTCAATTTAGTTAATGCGCTAGATCATTTAATTAAGGCTATTTGAAAAATACTCCCGTTGCAGCAGGCCTGCATACTCAGCGAATTTCAAATGCAAAAGAATATATTTCGACCCGTCATAGCGAGATATGACATGTTTTTGTAAGCTCCATCAGAATAACATGGGAAATAAGAATGCAGGTTTGCTACAACAGGCATGTTAAAACTGAGTGTTTTTATTCAATATAAAAAATATTTTATTCAATATAAAAATACTACATCTAAACTAAGAGAAGCCATATACCTAGTTTTATCAAAGTATGTTAAAAAATAAGAAAGAAATAGAATTTTTTTATTTCCCATAAACATAGGTAATGAGTATGCAGGTTTGCTGCCACAAACATGGAAATATCGGGGATTTTAGACTGTTATACATTATCTCATTAAGATGAAGTTTCTGGGGGCCCTAAACAAAAATGTATCATGGCCTCGGGCTTAGGTCTTACCATGCGTGACCTAAGGTAATAGCTTATTCCTTTAAGGGGATTCGCTAAAAGAAAGATAGTATTGATATTAAAGTCACTTTCGAAATTCGGATGAATAAATAAGGTTATTTTCGTATTTAAAATACACAGTTGTTAGGTAGCTTTACAATACTCACATGCTTAGAGACTTTACTTTACTCCCTGAGAGATCATTAGTGCGCGCAATTAACGGAACAACTGCAGCGACTTGGCAGTGACAATTTCATAACGATACTACGGTGTATGGTACGGCGAGGTGCTTTAGCCCCAGGGGCGCCTTCGAAATCTGAATTGCAACCATGGCCGACAGGCTTGGACTGATGAATTGAAATAACTACCGGATTTAACATTTAGGACGCCCCTAGGCCTAATAAATTTTTGCGCCCTTAGGTTTGGAGGGTGGCAGTCCGTAAATCCTTAGAATACTGTTATATGTCACTTATTCTCAAATATTTTGGGGCATTCACTCACCGAAGTAGTCAGTGAAATTATACTTCCAGGGGTCCAGGGGTCAGTCGTGTCAAGGCGTTCCGAGCGATTACGTGGCCGTAATCCATCTACCGGCCGGTCTTGATAAAGCGGGTTTGTTTTTGTGTCCACGAAACGTCGACCATAAAAAACAGTGCGTTTCCAGTATTTGTTTAGATTGTGTGTGTTTTATGACCCACGGACACCTGGAAGTTTAACTGCACTGACTACTACAGTGAGTGAAAGCCCCAAAATATTTGAGAATAATAATCCCCTCACCAAAAATTCATGTCATTCAGAAAGAATATTTGTCACTTATCAGGAAAACAAAAAGGTACAATACATTTTTTATAATCCTAAAAGGCTCCCGGGTGCCGACAATTTGCCACCAAAACACACTTCACATTAAACATTTCAAAAACGATCCACGTGTAAACGATCCGGTAACGCCGACAAAACACCCGATTTGCACTTTGAACAATTTAAAAAGGCTCCTCGAGTGCCAGAAAACGCCACCAAAACACAAATTTTGCTCTCTGAGCAATTTTAAAAGGTTCTCCGTCGCCAAAACAAATATGTTTCTTTTTGAACACGTTGAAAAGGATCCAAGAGTGCCGGCAAACGCCATCAAAACACACGTGTTGCAAGATGGTTGCAAGTGGAACAACTTTAAAGGTCGCTGTTTAAAAGGCTCCCGGAGCGCTGCCGAAGCTGTGGACGTTACGCCGACGTTAGCATTGGCGGAACCCTTTCCCTGTTAGCCTGTTGGCGTCAGTTCCTCATAGGCTTTGCACCAGCACTGGGGTTAAGCATAATAAAAATATAAGCCTTTTCCTTTTTTTATTTTACCTTAAAAGTGCACCCTCAGGCAGCTCGCGGACTGGAAAGTATAGCCCTGCATTAGCTCTAGGTATTTTACGTTTAAGTTTTTTCTTCACCACTGTTAGTTGACACATGATAAAATATTTTTTTTAATTAATTGAAGAATCTTGAACCAAACAGTTATATGAACTTTTTCGGAAAATATATTTGTCTTATATAATTAGTTAATCCTGTTATACTTGAAATTGTCCTAATTTGAATGCCATTGTTTAATTACAGCCATTTTTCCCAGTGTTAAATTCATGATAATGGAATTGGCTGGTTTTTTGTCAGTTACTCCAATAGAAAATGGCTCCAACATCAAAAGAGCCTATTCTTAAGAAAGCCTTTAATATGTTTTTCAGTCATAGCTGAGTGGGTTGAGTACTGACTTCTGTTTTAAAATACCGGCTGCAATTCTTTATCAGGATATGACATTTTAATCTCAGAATGCCACCGAGCTTCGAGGTCCCGTCTTCCTTAGTGGTCGGTACGTTATATCAGAGGAACTGGCGAGATCTGAAATCTCTCAACATCAGACCTTGACCAGAAGGTTACACGAACTGTCTGTGGCAGTGATAGATGAGTACAGAGTATTGGTCTACCACCCTAAAGTCTCGGACTCGATTCCCGGTCATGCACGCAAGTCATTTTAAATTCCTACTGCCGCCATGCTAAGCATGATACAGGGGGTTTGATTCATTGGATGTAAATGAAAAACGTCTTAAAACATATAAAATACCATTACACTTATACTGTATTTGTGACCCGCCAAGGGAAAAGGGACCTTATCTTCCCAGACAATATTTTACAGGACAGCAAGTTTTAGGGGATAGAGTAAAAAAGAACACATTTCTGATTTTTATTGTTTCTTACTGTTTATATGTTTCCAAACAATATTTGGTCAATCTTACACCTGAATTTAACTTTTAAAATGGATAATTTTTTTTCGAAACCTTTGCAATCTGGAGAAAGGGGACCTTGACCTCCCCGATGCTATTTAAACACTTTTAAGTTAAGAAAATCCGAGAGTTCTGTGAGGAACTCTCGGATTTTTAGCAAGGCTTAGGCAGGACTTGCTAAGCCTTGATCCAGGAATCAGATCATGAAAATGTACAGGATCTTCAAAAAGAAGTAGTCGACGACGTAGCTCCGAGTCCAAGTGAAGTTTCAAAACAAACAAAAAATATACTAGAAGGTCAACAAATAAAACAGTAAAACCTCAGACACTTAATATAATGTCATATTTTGTTAAAACGTTTTACAATAAATTCTTATTTAAGTATAAAATTAAAATCAACTTTAGTTTTAATCATGTAACAAGACATTTTGTCTGTAAAGCGTGTGTTGTTGTGTTTTTTTCACTACTCCTATCTATTTCAGCAACATTTGACAAAAATACAGACAGCTGACACAAATTCAATGGTGGATTCATATTCAGCTTTTTAAATTTCCGATAAAATTATGTATAAAACATAACCAATAAAGTAAGTATTATCAAAAAAATTCAAATTAGAAATTTGCAAAACTTTAGACCTCGATTTCCTAAAATTGATGTTTTTAATATTTCAAATTCAAAAATGTATAACTCAGGCATTTTTTAAGATATTAAAAAGATTCGTTCGCCAGTTTGTTTGGTGTTTAATGTAGATTAAGGATATATACTAATAACTCAATTTCGAAAAAAATGGTAGTTAAGGTTCCTTTTCCTTTGGCGGGTCACATTTACAAAGACGGTAAATGACTTAAGCCTCTCATTGGGCCTGATGACGTTAGGCGTGACCAACTAAATTGATCACCATTTCCCATCGTTTTGTGTGTATTTACCGTTTTGAATATAAAATTTGAGTTTAAGTTTAGATATACCTTAAGTTTTGTAAGACGTTTTTCATTTACATCCAGTCGATATAAATTGCGGTCCTGTGAGTTACTCTATTGCGGCCTGAAAACTCTGATGGCTGGAAGCTTTGACTATAAATAATTAACTAATAAATAATAAATAACTCCGGATTCAAAGTCGATGCTAGAAGACTCTCACCTCGGCCAGGAGATCAGACAAACTTAACCTTTTTTAAATCAGGACTATCATAATCAAATTTCAAAATATTAGAGGTGAGGACCTTATACTATACTTCAACAGTTTGTTTTCCAGTAACCTAAGTGAAGAGAGTGTTTCTTCAATTTATAATGTCCAGAAAGCAAGGCAAAAAAGGAGAGAACAGAGGAAAAGGTTTTCGTAAAAGGGAAACTGAAAAGAACAAATAATAGCGGGACTGAAACTGTCCATTACTACAGATCCTTTGTACCTGGACCATTAAACCTGAGATGAGGCCCTGCTCTGACTGCGAGAACATTTAATGGGGACTTCGATTAGAGAGTCAATGGTCCTTCCCATTTACTGTTTTTTCAAAAGTCTTGTGGTTCCTGTCGTTTAATTAAGTGTCTTTTGTGTTCGTTACACATCACAAGGGAAGTCCTAGATACTTATTTTGTTAAACAGATCAATATACAAAAAGCTTGAAATAATATATTTTATAACAAAATTGGGTCATTACATATTCGAGAATATATGTTTGAAGTGCGAGATTTATCGAACACTTCACACGGTTGAGAATATGAAAACCACTTATACTCGTGTTTTGAACGATACGTTTTGCTACACAGCTGATAAATCAACAACAATTTGTTTAATTATGTCGGAAAAATTTTAAACATTACTTTTTCATAGTAAAATAGTTATCTGTGGGTTAAGTCAGTAAAGTACAAAATTATCTCACGAGGGAGACAATGTGCTTTTTTCACTCAACGAAATCCACACATTTTCCCTCGCCTGCAATAATAAGTATCATGACCATAAACATTTACTTTATTAACTTGGTAAGTAATAAAACATGTTTTATTTCGTTCTGCTATTAGCGCCTGCATCCGGGTAGCTACAACCGTACATGCACCAGCGATCAGTAGATTGTTGCAACGAATTTACATGCTTAATTCTTAGGCCCAATCCACACAGAACTGGTGTTTAGCGGAGGCGTGGCACTCCCACATTCTGCACACTGAAGCGTTGTGGCGCGGGCGGCCGCGTCTCGCCACCAATACGCCTCTGCCTTGCTCATATTGGCGAAACTTCTATAGAGCAATGCCGATTCCCGGTCGCCACTTCTATGGAGGAAGAAGCGTGGCGGTAGCGAGAGGTGTGGACGCCCGCGCCACATCGCAACTGTGTGCATTGGGCGATTAGTCGTGACGTGACGTGATCGTGAGGTTCCAGTGGCCGGGTCGGCACACTGAGGCTGTTATATGGATTGTTCCCTCTTCAGCCCTAGACAGGTGGGTTAGGGTAGCGCACAGCTGCAGGACTTTGTAGTTCAATACGAGAAGAGTTCAATACGAATGCCTGCAGCTGTGCTGATGGTTGGTTGTTGATGGTTGGGTGTGGATTTCGGTGGGGTTTGTGAGTTGGGCAGTGGTGAGTTGTGGTCGAGTGTCATTGTGAGGCGTTTGGTCTGGTGATGACGGGTGGTTCGGTGTGAGTGGGGATAATTAAACCGATTAGTCTACATTCATAGGAGCAATGGGGAAACCGTGCAGCGCCCGCGCCACGCCTCCGCGAAACGCCAGTTTTGTGTGAATTGGGCCTTAGACGTTCTCACAGCTGATTGTTGTTAATGTTATACTTATTTGATTATTGCTGCCACTAAATCAGCTGTTAGTGCCTGCATTCGTTGAGCTGCAACATATTTGTATGTGCGCGTGGAAATTAGAAGGCGCTCTCATTTTTCAATTATTTATTTAAATGTTATTCTTATGGGTTTACTTTGTCACCCACCTTGCTAATCTCATTTCATAGCCTGATGATAATAACTTGATTAATATTAAACCTATAATGGTTGTAGTCTGTGTATACACGTTTGTCTTCAGAGCATAGAATCTATAATATGCCACGATCCATAGATTTTGATGTAATATAATAATCGGTAACAAATCGTCTTTTCAACGTCTAGGAGTAAGAACAAAATTTGAGATCGGTCGGCAACGAGATTTGGCTCAAATTGAGTACGAGAGTGGAGCTTTAGACCGCACACCTGGTCGCGTTGTTGTGGCAACTGGGCTAGATATAGTGACAAAACGTACTTTACTCTCTGAGCAACCCTCATATGTATAAATGTTATTTAATAAATAAATAAACAAAAGAGTTTTAATAATTTTACTATTGTTTTATCATTTTATTATCGACTTAACTTCTTATCATGGGAGAAAGATAACTGATTAATCATAACAGCTCAATATACCATTTCAGTCTGGAGAAACTTACGTTCCTTATGTTCAACATTAGTGACACATTCTCGAACCGAAATATAATAACATAAATATTAACAGACCTAAAGACAGCTAGAATGTATAGATATGTTGCGCTTTGCTTGCAAATAATTATAGTTATATTGAATTTTTTAATTTCTAAAATCAAAAGATCAAAAGAAGATTTTTTTCAAAAGATTTTTACCACCGAAAAAATCCCAAAAGATCAAAAGATTTTCAAAAGATTTTTTTTCATGTAGTCCCTAGTTGGCAAATGCACAAACAAATCTAATTAAGTAGATTAACATGACATTTTAACATTAAATCAATCAACATTAACAATATCATAATTTAGTTTTAGCTTACTACTAGTAAAATATTAATGCTGCTCCACGTTATGGAAAGACATTAAGCAATCAACAATACATTTACTTTTCTCTATCGGAGATAAAGAAAATACTGAATAAACTGGAAGACGCTCGATTTTTAAATATTTGCAATGTTATTGTTATGGGTTTACTTTGCCTCCCACCGGAGAGTTGGTAAAAGTAAAAGTATATGTTGAAATATAACAAAGCCAATTCATTTTCTTCTGTAGTTCAAGCGAACGAAATTATATTAAAATCACATTTGGATTACTGGTCTGGAAGTTTAATATACTGGAAGTTTTGATTACTGGAATAACTTTAATATACAATTACTGGTAGATATACCCAAGGCTTCGCCCGCTAAAAGAATAACTAATTTTTACTAAGATCATATGCAATGTGCAATATTTAGGAATGATTAAAAAATAGACTGATTTAGGTTACAAGCCAAAGGCAAATAATTACACTCTCGAGGTGCAGCTGGTGGTTTCACCCTGTATTGAACTGTACCTATAAAAATGTTTCCCTCAAGAATGGGACATAACCTGGGATGTAAAAAAAAACAAAAATAGGCAACGGACGGATTTTCTACTTAACATCAATCTTCACTTTTTTCCTTATTTTTTTATAGAAAGAAAACTCGCCTGGGCACATATTGTAATTGAACGGTTTCATTAGAAATCACAGTATATGACTAACAACAGTACCCAACAGTGACTAACAGACTAACAGTATAGCCCTATGACTAACAAAACTGGGCACTTCCCATAAGCCACTCGTTGGGCTCTTGCTGTTATTCCTCTTACACCATGTCTCCAGCTTATGGGCACTTAATGCCAAAACTTAATACTGCGGCTCACGTTGCTGTTGTTAGTATCCGATATATTATTTTAATACAAGAACATTCATTTAAAGAAAATTAAAGAACATAGTCAATAAGATTGTCTACTACCAAACCAGTCATTACGGTCAATTTAAAATTTATGATTTAATAATTTAAAAAACTCCAAATATTTTAACTAACACTTTTATATATAACATAACTCATCAATAATAACTTTAACCTTTAATTTTATTTGTGTTTTGAATTATTATCTAATTATTAAGCTACTCTCAGTTAAACTTATAATTAATCATACCCCCGTTGCAGCAGACCTGCATACTAAGCGAATTTCAAATGCAAAAATTTCATCCAACATAGCGAGATTTGACATGTTTTGGTAAGCTCCATAAGAATAACATGGGGAATGAGTATTCAGGTTTGCTGCTACAGGTATATTAAAACTGGGTGGTTTTAATTCAATATTCAATAGATCTGAACTAGAAGAAGCAATTTACCAAGTTTTAGCGAATTTCCCCTATAGGGAAGAAGCTATTACCGTAGGTCTCATGGTACGACCTAAGCCCGAGACCATGATAACTTTTCGTTTTGGGGCCACTAGAAGCAAAAAACACCATTCGTTCGAATTTATATCTATCTATCTATCTATCTATCTATATATATATGTGTCTGTAAGCACGATAGCGGCCGTAAATATGGTCCGATCTTAATGAAATCTGGTACAGAGATGTAAAGTGGTAATCGATTGGACGAGTTCGTGAACCAGCCCGATCGGACCATCGGAAGGGGGGGTAAAGCGGGATAAACCCCCTCAAAAATGGGTTTTTTGAGTTTTTTCACATAGAAAAATAAAATTAATCAAATTTTTGTTGGCACCATTGAATTCAGCTAAAAAAAACAAACAATTTAGTATCTTGAATCACTGCTCTATGTCCATTGGTTACCGAGATATTGAAAGTGGTAAACACAGTACGTTGTCCCAATGTTAACCTTTTGAGGAATAAGTAAAATTCTATATCTCGCTTATTTCTCAACATATCTTAATAAAACTTGGTTTGTGGCTTCATCTAGATGAGATCTAATGTATTTTAGTCTAAAACCCCCGAAATTTCCATTTTTGAGGCAGCAAACCTGCATAATCATTCCCCATGTTATCCTTATCGGAAATAAGAAAATTCTTTATCTTCCTTATTTTTTAACATTTCTTGATAAAACTTGGTACATGGCTTCTTCTAGTCAAGATCTACTAAATAATGAATTAAAACCAACCATTTTTAACATACCTGTTGCAGCTAACCTGCATACTCATCCCCCATGTTATTCTTATGGAGATTACAAAACATGACAAATTTCGCTATGTTGGATTGAATTATGTTCTTTTGCACTTGAAATTCGCTTAGTATGCAGGTCTGCTGCAACGGGTGTATTATCAAGATGTTGAGAAATAACCAAGATGTAGAATTTTACTTATTTCCCATAAGGTTAACATTGGGACAACGTACTGTGTTTACCACTTTCAATATCTCGGTAACCAATGGACATAGAGCAGTGATTCAAAATACTAAATTGTTTGTTTTTTTGAGCTGAGTTTTTTTTTAAAGAGGGTGGCGGCCTCTTTTTTTTACCTCGCATTTGCCCCCCCACATGGGCCTCAGGCCTGTGCGTGGGAGTTATCAAGCAAACCCAAGGAGTGAGCCGTTACAGTACAAGGATGAACTGTACTGATAAAAGTATGCGGCATCATCGGGACTCGATCCTGCGACGCTGCCGCCACAGAACCGGGGCCGAGTGCGCTACCAATTGCGCCACCGACTCACTGTTAGTGATGGTTAGTTGATGGTGCTAACAGAAATTTGATATTTTTCTATGTAAAAAACTCAAAAAACCCCATTTTTGGGGAGTTTATCCCCCCTTCCGGTGGTCCGATCGGGCTGATTCACGAACTCGTTCGAGGGATTACCACTTTACATGTCTGTACCAAATTTCATTAAGATCGGACCATTTTTACGGCCGCTATCGTGCTGACAGACACACACACACACACACACACACACACACACACACACACACACACACACACACACACACACACACACACTCACACACACACACACACACACACACGCACACATATATAAATATATATATATATATATTTATATATATATATATATAAATTCGAACGAATGGTGTTTTCTGCTTCTGGTCGCCCCAAAACAAAAAGTTATCATGGTCTCGGGCTTAGTTCTTACCATGAGACCTACGGTAATAGCTTCTTCCCTACAGGGGAAATTCGCTAAAATGCAACTACGTAAAACAAATTTACAGAATGTGTCATGAAAGTCCTTCGAGCCAAATTGATAAAACCAATTCTACAGTTTTTTCTTTGGTATCAACATTCAAAACATGTACATTGAATTTAATTGTTTTGTTTGTTCTTTTTATAATTTTATTCAAATTAAGATTATTTAAAGTTTAAGTTATTCTCAACTGACTTCAGTCAGTTGAAGTTCAATCAGTCAGTCAATGGGTTTTGGCTTTTATATATATAGATATATAAACCAAAACCCAAAACCCATAGATATACAGGTTGAATCTTCTAAGCCGTCCACAACAGATTATAGGCAAACGACTTAACATACAAAGTCGAAACAAAACATTTCCCCACTAAATCATACCTAAGGAACAACGTAAAAATATTTTCAATCTTTTTAAAATACAGGGTGTTCCAAAAACCGGGGGTCATGGGTTCGAATCTCGGAAATTTTAAATATAAACATATGTCATATTATACATCATTTTAAAGCTCTAAGCGAGATAAACAATTTGGTGAAAACAGAACTCAATTATCTTTATTATTTTCAAAATGGCGGCCATTTTTGTGAAAAATATTGGTATTTACGGAATACCCTGTATCTCGAGAACTACTGAAGGTTATTTTCGTTCTGTTTGAAAATTCTTAATCCTTGTTAACTCAGCTTTAATTTGATATGCAACATGCCAACATTAAAAGAAAATAAATATTTAAAAAAAAATTTCATTTTTTATAAATGTTGGTAGCACTGAAAATCAAAAACTTTAAATGGCAACATATGTTAAATAGTATATCATTTTAAAGGTCTTGCAAAAACCTACAATTTTTCAAATTATACTTCCCTTATATCTTTAGTAGTTTTTCAGTAATAAACAAAAAACTCTATTTTCCCCTACAACGCCCATGTTAAATTTGTTGTTCTCAATATTAAAGGATGCAAATTTAAATGCTTTGAGTACTGCACATTTAACATGGGCGTTATATGGTAAAACAATGTTTTTTGTTTATTACTGTATATATACTGTATATATTTTGTCACCCTGTATATAAGCCAAAACCCACTGACTGACTGACTGACTGACTGACTGATCACAGTTTCTCATAAACTATAAGGCTTAGAGCCATGAAACTCGGCACAAATATTCCTTACAGCCTCTAGATGCGTACTAAGAAAGGATTTTGCAATATTTTGTCTCTAAAGGCCTAAATATGGCATATTATAAAATACAAATATGGCGGCCACTTTTAGCTTTCAAAGCTTAATTTCTAAAAACCACAGGACTTTGGGCCATGAAACTTGGCACAATTATTCTTTATAGACTTTAGATGTGAAAAAAGAAAGGTTTTAAAAATATTCTTTCTCAAACGGCTAAAATAGATTATTTGAAAAAATTCAAAATGGCGGCCATTTTAGTTTTTCCTAACTATGGATGGGAGTCCTGTAGAATATTTTTAGGGAACAGAAAAGGTACGAGAACTAATCTACTGAAAGATTAAGATTAAAAAATTTAATGAGAAACCTTTTGGGGAAATAAGTTTTTGGCCAAGATATTTACCTCCTACTTTTTCTTACAGTTTTCGGTTTATTTTCAAAAACGTGCTAAATTCAGATTGATGTCAAGTCGAAAATCCATCCTTAGTGTCTTCTTTGTTTTATATTCCGGGTTATCCTCATTCTCTGTATTGGGAAATTGGAGGAATTTATACCATTTGCTAATCATAAGGGGAACATGTTTAGAGGAAGCATTACACTTTCTCATTTTCATCTAGAGTGGAATTATCAGCTGCATCTTAAGGGTTTAATTGCACGCACAAGACCCAAATAAATCAGTCCATTTCTTAATTACTCCTAAAAATCGCACAAGGCATAATATAATTGAATTAAAATGAGCTATCCTTTCAGCGGGCGAAGCTGCGGGTATAGACATAGACATAGACATACGTTTATTACCCATTATGACACTACAATGTATAAAATATTGTCAGAAAGTTCATGTGAAGGTTTGTTCGTACACGAGTCCAGTTGCTAAATCTGAAAATTCACAGCATAAATTAAGAATAAATTTAGTCATGCTAACAATGTAGGATATAGTTCTATGACACAAATAATATAAATAGAGAGACATGCACAACAAGATTAATAAATACAGAATATCACAGACTTAAATATTTGGTGGGGTTGACGACACATTGAGTTTTGGTTATTTAAGATAGCTAAACATTATATAGGCTATCTATTGGCAGATAAAAAAATTCACTGATCTTGTAAATTGGGTTGTTTAAGAGCCATTTATAAATTACGTTCTTAAAGCTATTCTGTGGCAATTGTAGGACATTAATCGGGATTTTATTTAGAAATTTTCTACCCAACATATCATGATTCCGTTTGGTTTTGTCTAGCCTAACAAAGGAATATATATTTTACCTTTGCTACGGGTGCCGTAATCATGAAATTCACTTCTGCGATTAAAAGAAGGTTGATTCTTCAATTAAAACTAACTAGAATAACATTATAAATATATAGATTAATGACCGTTAGAATGCCGAGATTAACAAACAGTGGCTTACAGTGTGTAGCGGGGGGAACATTGGCCATTATTCTAATTACTTTTTTCTGAATGAGTAAAACATCATTAATATGAGAGCTGTTGCCCCATAGAATAACACCATAATTTAAGATGGACTGGAAAAGTGCAAAATAAATGTTTTTAAGATAGTCAAAGGGCAAATTGTCCTTCAGTTTTCTGTAAAGGTAAACTAGCCTACTAAGCCTAATACACACCTGCTGTACATGTGGGATCCAAGACAATTGGTGATCTACTGTGACACCCAAGAATTTAACATGATTGCAAACATTGTCTACTTCAGGAATTTCATTTAAACTAAAAATAACAGACTGAGTTTTGTCTCTATTTACTAAGAAACTATTAGAGGAGAACCAGTCAGTAGTCTTAGCCACAGATTGTTTGGCTTTTGCCTCAAGTTCATTGAAATCTTTACTGGTGTTTACTATTGTGGTGTCATCAGCGTAGAGATAGATATGACTGTCTACATTGAATGGCAAATCATTAATTGCTATGAGAAAGAGGAGGGGGCCCAGGACAGAGCCCTGAGGAACCCCGCAGTTGCTAACAAGCGTGGATGACCAATATCCACCAATGCACACTGCCTGTCTTCTATTGGACAGGTAAGTCTTAAAAAGATTGAGTGCTCGACCACGGATGCCGTAATATTCCATTTTGAAGAGGAGAATCCCACGGTCAACGCAATCGAACGCTTTGCTTAGGTCCACAAAAGTGGCCCAAGCAGCGCCCCGTTCCTCAAACACATTGAGAATCATGCGCTCCATGTCATCAACAGCACCTATGGTCGAACGACCCACCCTAAATCCGAATTGTTGATTGTTAAATAGTGAAAAAGATAAAAAAAACTGACTTACCTGGCTGTAGATTACATGCTCAAGTACTTTAGCTAACACAGGAACCAAACTTATAGGCCGATAGTTTCCAGGATTTAATTTGTCACCCTTTTTGAATTTTGGACAGATTTTTGAGAATTTGAAAATTTCAGGAAAATTTCCTTCTTGAAGACATGCATTTTTGCAGAAAGTAAGAGGTACAATAATGTAGGAGGATATTTCTTTAATTAACCAATTTGAGAGGTCATAAACATATTTAGCTTTGGAATTTTTCATTTTGTTAATGACTATTAAAATATCCTCACAAGTTACAATTCTAAAATAAAAACTAATATTATTTTGAGGGGCATTCGCAAGAAAGCTATCATACATTTGACTAGGCCTAGTTATATTAGACCTTATATCAGCAACAGATTCTATAAGAAACTTATTTAAGGTATCTGGATGGATAGGGATGACATCTTTCATTTTATTACAAGCAGACTGTTCTTTAACAATTGACCATGCCGTACTACATTTATTGTTAGATTTTTCAATTAGGGCAACATTATGATTGAGTTTTGCAACATTAATCATTTTTTTATATTCCCTTTTTGCATTAAGATACAGAGCCTTTGATTGGGGACAGTTAGTGGCCTTAAGATTAAGATACAAGTTCTTGAGTTGTTCCTTGAGCCTGAGCAGACCCTCAGAGTACCATGGGTTGTTGAGCTTTTTGTTCTTAATTTTAGGCTTATGCTTATGACTAATAATAGGAAAGCACACTTCAAACTCATGCATAAGAGTGTTGAAAAAAGTTTCAAAGATATTACCTGGGTTTGTAATCCAATGTGTTAGATCCAATTCTTTGTGCCAATCGATAGTTGCAATTTTGAATTTGAAATTTTGTAAGTTTTGGTCAGAGAAGGATCTCTTGGTGATATGCGTATCTACATTGACAGGCTCAAGGTCATTGTTGAGCACTGTGTGGAAAGAGAGTCCATCATGGTCGGAGAAATGGAAGTTCACAACCGTTGAAGAGACATCGGAGGCACTGAGGTTGGAGAAAACATTGTCAAGGGCAGCACTACCCCTCGTAGGTTTACTGTTGTGGAAGTAGATGTTGAATTGCCGGAGTAGGTTGAGCAGCTCACTGACCGCTCGACTGGAACGGGTAACATCGAAGTGGGGATATAGGTCGCCACCAATAATGATTTTGTGGTTGGTCCCTTGGAGAGAAAAATAAGTATTTTTTCTAGTTGCTCAAGAAATATCCATTGATTACAAGTTTATACCTAGTCACGGACACCGCACATACCTCTATAATTTTTTCAATGCAGAAGTCCGAGAGGTCAATCGATTCACAGTTGAAATTAGGTTTAGCATAAATAAGAGTCCCACCTCTTTGATAGGTATCTCGTGTATAGTAACTAACAAGGTTATATCCTTAGAGCGAGGCAAAGCCCATATCCGTACTCTGTAACCAATGTTCAGAGAGACAGATGAAGTCATGGTTATGTTCGAATGCAAAATCTTCTAACAGAGAAAATCTTTCTGACAGACCTTGAATATTTAGAAATAAGAAAGTGAGAACCAGGAATTGTTTTGTCTTGTCCATCATGATTATAGGTTTGTGGTTTGAGACATATTAAAAAAATTACTATCACTGGAGTTAGGGTTATCACCCAGATTCACATTAGGACTAACTTGAGATGGGCCTAGGCCTACTGTAGATCTCGGGTGAATATATTTACCCACTAATATACCCTCAGGCCACAGATCACTCGATCTAAGCAGGGGTGATCTAGGCAGGAGGCAACAGATACTTTATATATCTGCTGGTATAGATATAAAAGCCAAAAACCATTGACTGACTGACTGACTGACTGATCACAGTTTCTCAAAAAGTAAAAGGCTTAGAACCATGAAACTCGGCAAAAATATTCCTTACAGGCTCTAGATGCGTACTAAGAAAGGATTTTGCAATATTTTGTCTCTAAAGGCCTAAATAGGGTATATTATAAAATACAATATAGCGGCCACTTTTAGCTTTCAAAGCTCAATTTCTCAAAAACCACAATACTTTGGGCCATGAAAGTTGGCACAATTATTCTTAATAGGCTTCAGATGCGAAAAAAGAAAGGTTCTTAAAATATTCTTTCTCAGACGGCTAAAATAGAGTACAGTATTAAAAAAAATCAAAATGGCGGCCATTTTAGTTTTCCCTAACTATGAATGGGAGTCCTGTAGAATATTTTCAAGGAACAGAAAAGGTACGAGAACCAATCTACTGAAAGAATAAATTTTAAAAATTTAATGAGAAACTTTTTGGGGAAATAGATTTTTTGCCAAGACATTTTTACCTTCTACCACAGATGAAGCATATCTTTTAGCGAATTTCCCCTATAGGGAAGAAGCTATTACCGTAGGTCTCATGGTAAGACCTAAGCCCGAGATCATGATAACTTTTCATTTTAGGGCCACCAGAAGCAAAAAACACCATTCGTTCGAATTTTTATGTATATATATATATATATATATGTGTGTGTGTGTGTGTGTGTGTGTGTGTGTGTGTGTGTGTGTGTGTGTGTGTGTGTGTGTGTGTGTGTGTGTGTGTGTGTGTGTGTGTGTGTGTGTGTGTGTGTGTGTGCGTCTGTCAGCACGATAGCGGCCGTAAATATGGTCCGATCTTAATGAAATTTGGTGCAGGCATGTAAAGTGGTAATCGAACGGACGAGTTTGAAAACCAGCCCGATCGGACCTCCGGAAGAGGGGGTAAAGGGGGATAAACCCCTCCAAAAATGGGTTTTTGAGTTTTTTATATGCAAAAATATAAATTATCTAATTTTTGTTGGCACCATTGAATTTAGCTAAAAAAACAAAACAATTTAGTACATTGAATCATTGCTCTATGTCCATTGGTTACCGAGATATTGAAAGTGGTAAACACAGTACGTTGTCCCAATGTTAACCTTATGGGGAATAAGTAAAATTCTATACCTTGCTTAGTTCTCAACACATCTTAATAAAACTTGGTTTGTGGCTTCATCTAGATGAGATCTAATGATTAATAGTCTAAAATCCTCGATACTTTTATTTTCGTGGCAGCACCTGCATATTCATTCCCCATGTTATCCTATTGGGAAATAAAAAATTCTATATCTTCCTTATTTCTTAACATATGTTAATACAACTTGGGGTTTGGCTTCTTCTAGTTAAGATCTATTAAATATAGAAGTAAAAACAACCAGTTTTAACATACCTGTTGCAGCAAACCTGCATACTCATTCCCCATGTTATTCTATGAAGATTACAAAAACATGTCAAATCTTGCTATATTGGATTGAAATATGTTCTTTTGCATTTGAAATTCGCTGAGTATGCAGGTCAGCTGCAATGGGGGTATTTCTTTCATCTCTGCTTCTACTGTTTCTCAAAGTTTTCGGTTTATTTTCAAAAACAAGCTAAATTCAGATTGATTTTAAGTCGAAAATCCATCCTTAGCGTCTTATTTGTCTTATATTCTGGGTTATCCTCATTCTCTCTGGAAATGGGAGGAAGCTAATTCATACCATTTGCTAATCATGAGGTGAACATTTTTAGAGGAAGCGACAATTTTTCATTTTCATCTTGAGTGGAATCATCAGCTGGATCTTAAGGGTGTAATTGCATACCCATGGCGCAAATAAATCATTCCATTTGTCAATTATTCCTAAAAATTGCACAAGGCATAATATAATTGAATTAAATTAGTTATCCTTTCAGCGGGCGAAGCTGCGGGTATGACCGCTAGTTCTTATATATTTTTAAACATTAATACATATAAAATCATTACAATAAGCCTTTTAGTGTAATATATTTTGGAGTATTTGTTTATAAAATAATAAAAAAACCCATATGGAGTGTCCTGTTTACTTATCACCTTTTCAGTTAAGTGCTTTAAATCGTTTTTCATCATACCATCGCATTAAACTACTATTTTAGATATTCTCAGCTCTGATAGAAACCAACCATTACCAGGTGGGTTGTGTAAAGTGTAATGTAAAAAATTGAAAAATTACTATACTCAGTTTCACCTTTCAGTTCAGGCCTTATGGGAGATGTCTATTCTATTACCTTTTGATGAGTGTATTTTTTTACTAAATCTGTATCATTTCATAGTAAAAATCATCAGTAGATTATTATTTAATATGGCTAGACCTAGTACAAACTAAGTTGCCATTTGAAACACATGGCTTATGTAAATTCCATACTGAAAGGTAAATGTGGAATTGAGTATAGTAATGTTAAGGAGTGTTCACAAGCATACACATATAAACATGGTTGGTTCAAATTTGCTTGAATTTATATTAAAAAGAGCAAATGAATTAGCATATGTTTTGTTAGTAAACAACATAAAGGTAATCATTGATAACACTAATATATCCTTAAAATTTTTAACGTACTAACAAGTTTTAAAATATTAAATGAAAGGTGGTATGATGAAAAGTAGCGTTCGTGACTCGTCCGAAAGTGCTATACCGGTGCTCGATAGAATTCAATTACGAGGCGAATCGTGATTGAAACACTATCTCGTACCGGTAAAAGCAACTTTCCGGAATAGAAACGAAATGTACTATATTCTATTCCTGCTGACACCAGCAGTTTACAAATCAAAGTTTAGAAAAGAACCAATACTTATGTTTGAAAATTCTTATGAAGAATTTGTCTATGAGTATTAAAAGTTGAAGTCGAGTCGAGTTTTGAAAAATACCCGCAAGTTTTGAGTTTTTTCGAGTCGAGTATTTTGAATAGAAGAAGTTAATTAATACTCGTAGTTATCATACTTCCTAATGATCACACAAAATGTAAAAAGTTAATACTTAAAGTTGGAAGTGTTCATATGAGTTAGAACTTACTTTACTATCTGTGTCCGGAAACTAGACTTAATTTTTCCAAAAATTAGCCACTAAAATGGCTCCGTCATTCGCTTGTAAAATGTCGTTTACTGTGCAAGGTTATGGTCAAGGCGTAGGCAGATCAGCAAATGGTTCTGCACCGCACCGCACGCACATAAGATGATATCACCAGGTGGCAAGAGGCCCCATTTTTGCATGTTGGTCTTTCATTTTGATACTTCAAACCTCAATCGATTTAATGTTTTCCACACTGTATCAGGGAGATCTTTATCAGGAGCCAGTTTCGCTCTGGCTGGTATTGGAGAATTGGTCAACGTGGCCTCCCACCTTGCCACTCTAACCCGTGTTCGTGACATATAACTTTCTCTGGATCGGAGCTGTCGCTCTGCGGGTTGGTCCCCATGTAGTGTGTGACGGGAATCCCTCTCTTTTTTGGTCCATTCTGCGTCTGCAGCGACATCACGTCGGATCGAGGGAGGGGCAACCCCTACGCCCTTCAATAGGGTAAAGTTTGTAAACTGGTGTCGGTTTGAGACACCCAGATACAATCCGCGCCATGTCGTTAACTGCAACGTCAACCTTTTTTTTAATGTGACGACGCATTCCATACTAGAGCAGCGTACTCTGCAGCTGACACACTGAGCGCTAAAGCTGAGGTTCTGAGGACATCAGGGCTGGCACCCCAGCTTCCTGATTATGTTGTTCCTTGCTGACACTTTACCCCTTGTTGCATGTAAGTGCGCTGTAAAAGTCAGAGTGCGGTCCAGTATCACACCAAGATATGTAGGTGTTGGGCAGTGTTCAGGACGGTCTCGGCGCCAGGTCACCTTGAGTTCCTGCCCTGCTTCTAGATTATTTAAGTGGAAGACACAAACTTGTGACAGCAGGGTTTGGCTTGAGGCGATTTTCGTCATAATTCCTAGAGAGTTTATTTAGAGTCATGGTTAGTTTCTGTTCCACCTCTTGGAAACTCTTGCCTTGTGCCGCCACCGCCGTATCAACGGTGTATATGAATTTACGAGTAGCGTTTGGCAACGGTTGGTCATTGGTGTAAAAATATTATAAAGAGCCGGAGCCAAGACTCTTCCCTGTGGCAATCCATTGGTTTGAAGCAAACATGTTTTCAAATTAAATGAAACGATAATTCAGGCCATCTTTAACATAACTTTATAGCATTCATTACTCAATATTTTATTACAATTTCAGCTTGAGGAGGTAAAAACCAACTACATCTGCACTTGCTTGCTTAAAGCTATTGTAACATATTTCACATGTTTAAAAATTAAAGTTAAATAATTTTCATTGAGCATAAGTAAGAACATATCTTAAATTATAGAAAAGAAAAGAGACCAAACTAAATAGATTGATATTAATAACTCAAAAACCACTTCAATTCAAGTAAATTAACAACAGTTTTATGATGGCTGTTAATGACAGGTACTAAATGTGTGAAAAAACGACCGAAAAATGCGATAGCGGAGGAACTACTGGACTCAATCTTCCGAGTATTTTTCAAAACTTCGAGTCGAGTCTAGTAGTGTAACTCGGCTCGAAAAAGCTCGATAATCGAATACTCGCATACCTTTTCATATAGTATTGTTTAATTTTTTATAACTATCTGAACACCGCAATAGTGGTTCAAAAACATTAAACAACCAAATTATTGTTCATATTTTATTTTTGAATAAGTTTTTACTATTTTATCGTAAGAAATAACCATGTTGTTGACAACAACTAACTGTTCACTTTAGTCAGAACTAAACTTATAAAACACAAATGTACTATCGAAAAAAATAGACTAATTATGTTTTCATAAGGTGTAGGTAAATAAAATCAATATTATAATTTTTTGATTTGAGAAATATTAAATATGTTTAACAGCAAACATTGACATTAGGATTTACTGTAATTTAATAAAGATTTTATAGCTACTGCCATCATGCCCTGATAGTTACCCTGATTTTAGTGCTATTTTACAATTATTGGTGGGTGGCTACATTCATTTTATTAACACTGAGGGTAAATCCATTGTACTGGGTCTGCTACTCATAAGGATAGCTAAATCTAGTGTTCAGAGGATAACAAGATGCTTCACCTAGTTTCCCTTAATCCCAATCCGTCTAGTGTAAGCTCCACACACCCACTCGCCATAGTATAGAGAATTAATTGTTCAAACCATCCACTCGGCAGGTATTATAAAATAATTTTGAGCTTAAGAGCTTTTTTCGAGCCAAGTATCTTAAAGAGTAGAAGTTAATAGATATAAATATTTTTCATAACATCGTATCAAAAATTATAATTATTCAAATATATTGCAATTTTTAAAGTTATTCAACTTGAACGTGTTCCTAGTTGGAAGTAAGCCTGTTTTAAACTGAAGTGACGATAATTCAGTTTGTGTTTAATGTGGCTTCATAGTTTTACTCAATATTTTATTAAAATTTTAGCCTCATGATGCACACGTCCAGCTACCATTGCGCCTGTACATTAATAACAACTTACGATTTTGAATATATTTTCAATGAAAAAATAAAATTAATCAGATTGAGAATGGTTAAGTAAAACCCTAAGATTCAAACAAAGAATAAAGTGATTTATTATTATTAATATCTCAACTCAACCACTTTAACTTTGTACCGATTCGAGTAGTATGAACCTGGTTTTGAAAAGCTCGATAATCGAGTACTTGCACACTCTAGTAAATGTATACAAATGCATGTATATAATAATATATTTTAATGTGATATTATTCTCTTAGCTTTAAAAAATGATTCATAAAAATTTAGTAACAATAATATCAGGAGGATTAAAATTTTAATTCGGTTAAGATATTAAAATATTGTATTTATATTTCAAAAATAAAAAATCTCAATTGACTATCATTAAAGTTGTCAAAAAATTATAATTGTCGTTTAAAGACAATTATATTCAATATATGTTTTCGAAACTCGATTTTCGTACAATAACAAGTACAAAGAAGCCCCATTCGCTCGCTTCTATATTGCTTCCTTGTTGTTTGGAAGGTCTTCCTCTTTTCAGAATTATTCAATTTGTTTTATCAACTTTATGAATAATTTTCATTGGAATTTACAAAACGAAATGTTCGTGCGATTGAAATTAGCTATGTTTTTAAGATCCTATTTAAAAGATTTGTTTAGATTCTAAACTAGAAGGTTGTAATTACTCAACTATTAAATTACACTGTCTCAACGTAATAGCCATTCAAACAATATCAGTTAATATATTAAATTTAGTTGACAAACATTTTCACATTTACACGCAGGGAATAGTCTTTGCTGTCAAAGACCTTTTCAATCGACAACACATACAACAAAACCTAGAAAACAAAAAGTTGATTGTAAAATGTGAATCGTCGTTTTATTGCGGAGACTGTAAATAAAACTATGTAATTTAAAATAGTTTTACGCTGTTTTATGGATTTTAAACTTCCCTATATGCTCTGCCTAAAACTTTGCCCGAGTATCTTTGTACTTTCATAACTAAACACTACTTTTTTTCTGTAGGATTGACAAGTAAATGACAATATTCAGCAACACCAGATTAAATCATAGGTCATCCAAAACCAAAAAAGCTTTATTGACTCATTACTTAAAGGCAACCCTAAATTTGCCTTTCAACTCCGATTGGTTCGATTATTTATTGAGGAAAAACTGGTACTTTAACAAAACTGAAGACAATCGGCGTTAGGTACACATGCGGAATGAGGTGAAGTGATATTACCTATTCATTTACAGCTTAAATAAAGTTGCACTTTGCGAGCAGAGATCGACACACGTGCGATCGTTATCCCATAATGCATATTCATGAATCCGCTTAACACTAAAGCTGCATTAAATTTGCCGGTCATGGACGAATTGAAGAGCGATAGAAAAAAAAACAATAGAAGCCAGAGACCGATGTAAAAAAGGCGGTGTTGGATCTGATGGTATTTTTTGGATCAAGCTGATTTTGATTCACTTAATTGTCTTTACATATAAGCGCAGTGCACATTATATTTCTTTATCAAACCTGGCTTCAGGTTATTTATTTACAAAAACAGATTTCAATAATCATCATAGCATGGGTATCATAGCTAGGAGGAGTCCAAGTAACACAAGTATTTAGCAGTACAAGTAATATTAGTAGTTAGTTTTTATTAGTAAATAATAATTACGTAATATTAGTAATATACATATATATATGTATACGTTGATTTATTTTGATAATAGGCTATTTATATAAATGAGAAGCGATTGGAAACTGCGTGTAATTACAATTTCATCCCTATTTAATGCCATGATGTTTTTCTTTATCTTTTCATCCTATATATTTCTATCCATGAATCATAGATTATAGCTATTTAGCCAAACTGGCGCCTGAAGAGTACCTACAATCAATTTAAGATACCAGGGATTTCAACAACTATCCTAAGTAACTACCCAGGGATTTCTATAACTACCCTCTGTGTTCTGCCTGTAGACACAGAGAAAGAAGATATACCTTCTATCTTTGTGCTGCAGAGATACCATTAACGATGGTGTAGAGTATGATGTAGGGGTTGGGTTTAAATTACTGCAGGGACTTTTGCATTTAAAATATTTTAACCTCCATAAAAACTAATATTATTATTTTATTTATCAATTAAGTAAAAACACCAACAAATAAAAATATTACTTTTCCACTTAATTTGAAGCAAATTTGGGTATGGAAATTGTAACAATTTGCACAGAATGGGCCAAAAGTGGTCTGTGAAGTACAGAAAACTCTGAGTATATATATTCTTTCTTTTTTTTTACTGGCAACCGCAAGTATTTTAATGGCGTACATTGGTTCGAATCATGAAAACATATAGAGTATATGGTTGGAATAAAAAAATGCATTATTTTGGTCGCTGAAACCACGGGCAACTGCTATTGCAAAATAAATTGCTCAAACCTATAAAATAATGATCTCATATTTTTTAAGGTGCTAATTTCAATATTTTCCCGTAAAAGGTTTGAGATTTTAAATAACTGACTGCTAAACACACTGGGTTATATTCCTCTGCTAGCTTTATATAATACACGTAAGGTGTGTTTTTTATAAAATACAATTTCTTAAGTTTAAATAATTTGTCTTTAACATCTTACATACAAATAAAGTGCTTTATTGCTTAGTGATTTTTATGTTTTCAAATTATTTCAACAACCTACAACACATGGAGAACAAAGGTAAAAAATTGTATCAAGCTTGATTGTATTTTTCAATGATGGAATGGTGTTAACTTACCCTCGACTTCACGACGTATATAAATCGTGAGGTTTAATTAACTCTACAAGCCTTAATTTGTTAAAATTAGTCATGACATAACAAAAGTGCATGAAAAGTAGCAGCAAATTTATATCTGTCATGGAATTATAGATAACATTATATCCATATCACTTTTCCGGTAACCGGCTAAAATTCCTGAACTAATTTAGGTCAAAATTATAAAACGTTACTAGTGAATGCTGATGAGTGGTATTTTTGAAAAATATCTAGTAGATTATATCTTCTTTTAACCTGTAAAGTAGTATGTAAAAGCAGATTATAAGTTTTGTACATGCACAGTTAAACTAAAGGTTAAAAGAAAATCATGCAGAGTTGAATAAAATAAAACCCTATCAGTACAAATATTAATTTCTGATGGCCAAGTTTGTGCTGTTATCACGGATTTGTCAGCAAATAAGTGTCAAAACTGGAATCACATTAACCAGTTCAGAGAACATCTCGCTAAAGCTTTATGCTTATGATGCCAAACCTAGTTTAATGCTTGTAGCTACATAATGAATGATGAATTTATAATACTGGTTGAACCATAAAAATAACTACAAAAATAACAAAAGATGAAATACTCTTAATACATGTAAGAGTAGCTAAAAACTAAAGAAATAGTTTTAGCCTACACTATAGTAGTTTTCATCACTAGGAGCGAAAGTGGCTCTTTTTGCCACCAAGGAGACACTTTTGCTCCGTGTGATGAACAACTGTTTTCATCATTATGTATAGATAACTATTTAATCGTTAAAACAATATACTACATAATTTTTGAGGTTATCCAAAATAGTCATCGTCATTTACACATCTGTTAGTTGTTTACAAACACAAGTTAAGAAATCGTTCAACCTTTCAAGCACAAGTTAATGAAGTTAAGTATCTAGGTATGCACCTAGATAGAAGACTAACTTGGAAACCTCATATTTGGAACAAACGGCTACATCTTAATTTAAATTACACAAAGTTATCCTGGCTCCTCAACCAAAATTCAAAATTATCTGTTGAAAACAAAATTTTACTGTACAAAGTTATGTTGAAACCAATTTGGACATATGGCATACAACTGTGGGGAACTGCTAGTGATTCTAACATTCAAATTATTCAACGTTTTCAATCCAAATTCATCCGTTCAGTGTTACAAGCGCCTTGGTATGTCAACAACCATACTCTTCACAACGATGCCGGCATCCCCTCTGTTGTTGCGGAGATTGAACGCTACACCGAAAAGTATCTTTCAAAATTGGACAATCACCCTAATCACCTTGCAGTACATTTACTTGACAACAGTGACCACATTTATAGACTGAAACGCCATTGCACCCTTGACTTGAAAACACGTTTCAAGTAATCAAAATTAATGTGCTCAAAATTACCTTGATGTATTGTTAACTTTGTTAGATTTGTCACTGGACAAATACTAACTCATGTCATTCCTTAATTCATCAAATTTGCTTAATGTTTGTAACCAAACAGATTGTAAATAAATATATTGATAAAAAAACCTTTCAAACGTAACATAAACAAATTTTGATATTAGAGTACGGCAAAATTTACCATATGTTTTTTCAGTACTCCTATTCGAAGAGATCCAAAAACGATCATTTTGCGTACGATTTAGAGAACTAAAAGCGGCTGTTTTCGGGACAGTATGATGAAAAATAGTTTTGTTTGAATAAGCAAACGTAGAAAAGAATTGCATGTCCGTCTGATGCACATAACGCAGGACCAATACAATGTAAAAGCAAAAATACCAATTTAAGAAGTTAATTGGTTCTCAAAAATACGTACAATTGTCATGCAGGGTGTTTTTTTTTAAACGCAACCCATTTTTGACATCTAATAATGCACATATAAATATTAAACGAGTATTGTTTTGTCGATCTTTACATTTTGTACAACCTATTATTTAAGTTTTATCACATTTTGTGTTCAAACAATCCGCCTTTGGCGACTGTATAAACTTGTGCTCTCTCCATAAAATTCTCAAACACCTGTTGCACCTCTTTGAATTTCTTGCATGAAATTGTTTATGTTTGTTTTGAGATGCTGAATATACTGTGAATTGTTTTCGTAGGTCTTACTTTTTATGTATCCCCAAAGAAAATATAGTGGAGTCAAATCCAGGGATCTTTCGGGGAAATGATCCTTCACTGATAAATTAAAGTTTTGGGTTGCGTTAAAAAAACACCTTGTATAACAAAATGTCCGTTCTATTCAGGATTACTAACTTAAATTGTCTCAAGTGGATTACGGATAAACTAGTCATCCTGCTAGGAAGAAAAAAAGTGATTCCTCACTAAATCGATTCCTAGTAACAGCGTAAACATATTTTTAAAATTTTTAAGATCCCCATTATCACAGTACCTAGAATATTGACATTAAGCGGCTGAAAAAGAGCGGCTGCGCAAGAGTACGGTAGATATCTTGCGCAGATGAGAGTAAGAAAAAGATGTGACGTCATGGTAATCTAACACTTGAAAGAAGGTTCAGCAAGTTCACGTGCAAATCTCGTGAAACTACGCCAAATCTCGTGAGATTTTTCATTACTAGAATGAAACATAGCCTTCATTTAATAACAAATAAATATTTAACCTTGAAATAAAAAGTGAGTTCGAAGCTTACAAAACATGTTATGATAACATATCAGCTGTCTGTGGTTGGTGCTAATTTGGCTTACAGTGAGACTTGCTGGTGCGTCGACTTGCAAAAGAACTTGGCGCAATAATTAGTGTAAATGTCCCGTCGCTGGTGCGCACCACCGACCAGCAGAAGGCTTGCTGATTGGCTGGTCTACTGCGCATATTGTTTATGATACTTACCGTATAGATGTTAAAGTTGCTGTGCCCATTGCTAACGATAGGGATCTCGAGTTTGAATCTCGGAATTTTCAAGCGTAGATCTGAACCAAGCTATACATGATTTTAAAGGTCTCTACGAAATCAACAATGTCGCGGAAACAGGACTCTTTAGGCTAATCTGTAGTTAGTTTTGAAATGGTGACCATCTTTGTAAATACATATTGATATTTGTGAAATACCCTGAATATTGTGAACCTCTTCGTATTTTTTATTATTATTTCAGATTCTGAACCCTTGTAAGCCCAGTTGTACTATTATATACTACATGGTTGAATAAAAATTAGGCTCTTAATAAACGATTTTTCGTTGGAAACGTTGGTAGCTATGAATATCTAACCAGTTAAATAGCATCATATAGATAATATTATACCATTTGATAGGTCTAAATAATACTAACAAATTTTCATCCAAAATTACCTTCTATCTCTTATAAAACTGTAATAATTATTAAAAAGCAATTTTATACCCAAATAAATGCGTCTGATAAGTTCAGCATTTAACGCACTAAGGGTAAATAACGTAGGTTTAATAGGCTGAACCATGTTTAGCCTATTATCAATGTAAATAACTCAAATCTAGAGGAGATAGGTGGTAAGTGTAGGTTAGAAAGGAG
Organism: Flexamia atlantica; assembly: GCA_035578135.1. Lineage (NCBI taxonomy): Eukaryota > Metazoa > Arthropoda > Insecta > Hemiptera > Cicadellidae > Flexamia > Flexamia atlantica. The sequence goes on along the minus strand of JAQJVK010000016.1, from coordinate 18,591,664 downwards.
TCGGTCTGTATGATACCTATAAAATTATATACCTTTTGCTATTTGATATTTTTATTCTGAGGGCTATAAAAATCACAAAAAAATTATGTTTTAAAAAGTTATTAAATTGAAGACAGTTATTCAAGGCATGTAACCTTTTTTCAATTTAATAAGTAATTTAAAAAGTAATTTATTTAAAAGTTGTATTAATATAAAACTTTTCAATATTTTTACTATGACATACTACACGTCCTTGTAGTATATCATAGTAAAGCTGAGCTTGCTAAGGTTCAGAATTAGAATAAAAAGTATGAAGTAGTTTAGAAGATACAGGGGTTTTATATTTATATAATTTTTTTTGCGAAAATGGCCGTAATTTTGAAACAAATAAAAAATAATTGGGTTCTATTTTCATGAAAACGTTGATTAAGTATATGCTTTTAAAATAATTTTTAACATGATAAAAGGTTACACTTGTAAATTGTGAGATTCGAAACCTGTGGCATCCAGTTTTTGGAACGCCATGTATTTTAGAAAGTTTAAAACTATTTTTATGCAGTTCCTTCAGGTTGATTTAGTAGTGAATACTTGTGTTTCATCTTTGTAGGAGTACTAGTTTGTCCATAATCCACTTCAGACACCTTAGGAGAAACACCATGTATGTAATTTAATTATTGAATTTATCAATGGATATCAAATACGTTATCGATCAATAATATAAAAGAAAGTAATTTGAATTTTTATACATGAAGCTATTTGATATTTTTATTCAAAAATCACAAAAAAAGTTGTGTTTTAAAAAGTAATTTAAAAAAGGAATTCTTTTAAAAGATATTAAAATAAAATTTGTCTATATTTTTACTTTTCAATCGTGAGAAGTTTTCGGTACTGTAGTTGATGAATAGAAGATTGTAATATAATAAAAAGGCTGTCTATAAAACTACCAAGGATGTATCTTTTTTGGACTGTCAATAGTAATAAATGGCTTCCACAGTGTACACTTACTCATCAAGAGATGAATCAAATTAATGATTCGACAATTTCAGGTATTTTAAAGTCCATAGCCTAGAAGTTCTGTAATTGATGAAATTCCTGGAATGCCACGAAAGTAATGAAATACATAGCAGTCACTCTGCTTACTGACTCTTCATCAAACTCATTGTTAAAGCAAAAATACCAAAGATCGTTTTAATACGGGGTGTTGTTATTTTTTTAATCATTATAATAAACATTTTGTAGCTGGCAATAGTTTTATTTTTTTGAAGCAACGAAACTAAAGTTTAAGAGTCAACTTACAATAGGCCTGAATGGAGCTTGGAAGGTTTCTATTTCCTACATAAATCGACTGAATTCTTCTTCGGCAATAACAAACGAAGGTTTTACACTGCCAGCTTTATTGCAGACGAAAGTTGGACTGCGCAATGCAAAAACGAACTGAAATATTCCTTAAATGTACAGCAGATTACTCTAAGACCACCCTGAAATCATGTTTTGTAAATATATTGGTTTTAGCGAATTTCTCCTGTAGGAAATAAGCTATTACCGTAGGTCCGCTGAAGACCTAAACCCGAGTCCATCATAACTTTTAGTTTTGAGGTCCCCAGATGCCAAGAACACCATTCGTAAATATATAAATAAATAATGAATAAATAAATAAATAAATAAATAAATATATATATATGTATATATATATATATATATATATATATATATATATATGTGTGTGTCATTAAGCACGATAACTCGCGTAAAAATGGATAATTAAATTCGGCACAGACATGTAAAGTAGTATGTAAAGAAGTAATTATTCGGAGGGGGGGTAAGGAAAATAAAACCCTCCAAAAATGGGTTTTAAATTTTTACATAGGAAAATAGAAATTATGACATTTTGGATCATACCATTGAGTTCAGCTTAAAAAAACAAAAAATACCTTTTTTATTATTGCTCTCTATGTCTATTGGTTACCGAGATATCGCAAATGGTAAGCACAGTACGGTGTCCCAATGAAAACCTTATGGGATATAAATAAAATTATATGTCTCAGTTATTTTTTAACATATCTGAATATAACTTGGTACATGGCTTCTCTACCTGATATCCACTGGATTATTACAAAAAACGTTCCAACTTCTCATTTCCGTGGCAGCAAACCTGCACACTCATTTTCCATGATATTTTATGGAAACATTGTTGTATGGTATTTTAAGGATTTAAGTTCATGTTACTTGATTTGAGGCTTTGCCTATAGTCTAAATGATTTATTTAAGCATTTGAAATTCGCTGAATTTGCAGGTGTGCTGCAACAGGTGTATTTATATAGTACATTTGTCAAAATTAAATGAATTTACTTTCTGTTAATCGCTCTCAAACAAAATATGAACATCGCAGGGCAGTTTGCGGCTGCAATATTGCAAGTAATGTAAAAGCACCCTTATTCATTTCATCTGGACCGAACAGACAATAGACTTTAATTTACTCCCAGTGCTTTTTGACGTGTTCGAATGACTGCCCCAACCCATCGTCGTCACTGTTCATATCCAAATAATTCGATTATATCAGAGAACAAAGAGTTATTGAAAAGTGTAATTAAACTTTTGAAATTGGTTATTATTTTAACTCGATATTGCAAACAAGGATACAAATTTTATTTCCAGCCATAAAATATCAGCCTACTTCTACACTAATTTAAACTGGCGAGGATTACATAGATACAAACGGTACATATTTTGAATGATATTGATAATTCATTAATGTGGTTTATAGCGAATAAGTAAAACGTATAATTTGTTATTCTCGATTTTAAATTAATACAAACAATACTATTTTGATTTCCTAGTGGTATATTAGAGATACACCGACTCATATCGAAGTTGGCCATCCCCGACAGCCATATAATACTATGAAAACACTAAACGTCACAGCGGAAGTGTATTGAAAACTGATACCGTTATTTGTTGATACTTGTTTTGTTTCAACAACGAACATCGTTTCCAAATTATAAAAAAAAATTTTACATAATTTTTAATATTTTTAATAACACCGTGCTAAAAACAGTTTTTGTTTCTGATGAAACATAACTTCAATGTTTCGAAAAACTATAATATTATTTTTAAGGTTAATTTATAACTGGCGCCAATTCTTGGGGCCCACGCCGTCCATAAGACCAATGCTAAAATTAACATTAGTCTTATGGACGGCGTGGGCCCCAAGAATTGGTGCCAGTTATAATTAGCTTCTCATTAAATCAAACGTAAATTCCTCACGATGCAGTTAAATGTTTAATAACATTTTTTAATAACATTTGAACGTTAAGTAAATATAAATCAGACCAACGTGAAAGTAAAGCAATACAAAAATTAGATAAGAGAATCTCATAAACTTGAATGTAATATATTCAAGTGAGTCAACATCTAAGTTAGTCAACATCTCGTAGTATCGGGAGAAAACAGAGAGTGGGAAGTTTTTAAGACGAAGCAACTCTGAAATAAAGGTCGAGGTTCTTCACTTCACTTATCACATTTGAATAAAACAGTATAATTTAGTATTTGGTAGAGTATTTATGGTTAAAAAATGCAACATCCAATCAGTCATACTCGTAATTTTCCTATTATTGTTTTTGGTCTTAGTTTTGGAAACTTTATTTATTGTGGCAATAAAACCCAAAGTGCTCCACTTGGTGGTAGTACGTGTGGTTAGCGTTGATTTCCACCAAAACCTTGCACTTTTTGATACAGCTTAGCCACTTGGTGAGTGTATACAAGATACCAGTAGAAGTATTTTTGTCCGAAGAACCAATCTTGAATTCGTGTAGAACACCCCCATATCAGCCATTAAAGATGGCCGCCACAAAACGCATAAATTGCCCCATAAATTGTGAAAGAGTAAACCGATCGCGATAAACTTTTTTTTGTTTGAAAGGTCTTTTATAAACTCAACTTTTTTGTATTTAAACTTTTTTTATAAACTTAATATTTTTCTTTGTATATACGAAAAAACGCATTTTCCCATATAATTCCATGGGAAAGACAGATTTCTCAATAAAATGCATTTTAATTGATTTAAGAAGGCTAATTCCGGGTGGAATATCTTGAGTAGGCTAAAGACTTATGCATACTATGATTCTATGAATATTAATAAATTATTTTAGTAATAATGGCCTTTTACAGATTTTTTAACAGGCCATTTTTTAATTTTTTTGTATTTTTCCATTATTTTATTGAAACAAAATTTTTATCCAGCCCAAAAGTACATTAAATTATAGAAAATGTATTCAAAAATCGAATGCTATCGCTCAAAACAAGAAAATCCAATCATTTAACCTATTTATGAGGATTTGAAGGTGTCATTGACGTCCCATAGTAAGTATTTGGCGGGGGAAATCGCGGGTACATTTTCAGCGATAAAATTACTACCCGTCGGTAGAATTGAGGAAAACTTTTTGGAAATGTCCAATTAAATCATTACTACAGCATACCAAAGAAAAATGATAAAAAAATCATCGAGAAACCATATTTTATGCACTTTTTATGATTTTCGTTTAAAACAACATGCTGCCGTGGCCGGCGCGTGGACGTAGTTCCATCAAACTCTCACAGAGCGCGCTCCTCTCGCTACCACGCTGAACCTGTCTATGGCTAGCGGAGTCCATGGGAAAGCTCAGACATGGCGCAATCGATATGCTCGTTCTTTGCCGGCAACACTTTTAACATTGACCTCAGGTTAATTCCAACTGAAAATAAAACCGAAAATTTAATTTTATTTGCTATTTATGAAACTTTAAAATTGATTCCTTTGGTAAATAAAATAAGCATTTCCGATATATAATTGAATTCGTTCAATTGATTTTACGAACAATTACAGTTTGTTTATTAGAATGTTTATGAACAGTAAGAATATAAATTCTTCATAAAGTAATGAAAATTAATTGGGTATTGCCTTTGCCGGTCAGTAATTGTTTTGATTTCAAATAGCTGAACACTAAATTAGATTAATATTTAAAGAAATCTTAAAATTATTTCTAAATCACCGTCTTCTACTTTAATTTTCGTACAGTATTACTCTTTATGTTTAGTAAAATTATATTATAGGTTTCATATAAGAGCAAATAATTATATGCCTACCTTTATGATTCAGTACATGAGACCAAAGCGGAAACGCCATAAGGAAAGAACGCTGCAGGATTTTTTTATTGAGGGAATACTTTTTCTGTGTAATTAAGAAGACTACCAGATGTGTATTGGATCAGTACGTTTAGTTGCTGTAAAACAAAAAACCACTATCAGTTTATTTAATAAAACTTTTAGTAAATTCATATATATTCTATTTATTTGTCAACTACCACTCATCTATAATCGACCAGCCTAAACTGTTTCACCTAGAACCTTGAAACTTCGCATGGACTTTCCCCATAGGGCGTAGGCATCCACTAAGAACGGATTTTTAAAAATTCCCTGAGGGCTACGCCCTATGGTATATCAAAGTTTCATTGTTAAACAGGGAAGCTTATGAAGTTTTCATGACAACCTAAACATAAAGATTCATGAATTCAACAAAGAGTTTCTGTTTTTCCACGGGTGAAACCGGATTGATCAGCTAGTTGCTTATAATATTTTTAATCGTAATTGCGATATTGAATTGAATTTAATCGTAATTGCCTACAAATAGATTGTTTCTTTCTTTTTATATGGTTTTTTACTAAGTTGCAAGTTTGTATAGAAAACAAATATCCTAACTCCCTTATTGTTAAAAAACATAATTGGCTTAGTATTAAGGCAAATAAATAAAGGTATACCTGATATATACAGAACGTGATGCAAAGGTTGGATGTACATTCACCTGGACTATTCGTAGACTAATTAGAAATACTTTAAAAACTGTACATTAGATCATTGTGTTTCGTTGCTGAAAAAAAAACAAAGTAAACATTACTCTTTGTGGGAATAAAACCTCATAAAATTATATTATGCTGTTTATCATTGTAACCATTTTGTAAACAAGAAAACTGTAACTCTAAGTATTATACTTAACTATATGAAATGTTTGATTTACGTAAACGAATAAAAATAAAATTATCTATATATTAAAAAAATTTGGTTTTTCTTTTCCGAGTCTGTTCGGCCCTTCTAACATTAAAGCGAACATTATTAAAACATTAAAGCGAAAAATTGGGTCTTTCTGTCCCATTCTGAGTAAGCAACCGAGTGCCCCACGACCGCCAATGGGCACGATAGGCTAGAGCTACTAAAAGTAATTATATTTACCTTTTGGCAGCATTACATTTTTCGCTGCCCACGCAGTCTTTAAAAACGATGAAAATATTTCAAGTTAGCCTAAATGAACGTGTGTGTACATTTACATTCAACTATTCCATAAACAATCTGTAATAAATTAAAATATTTCCCCCAAAAAATCGTTTACCGGAATCTCCTGCGGTAGATTAAATGAACTAGATTTGAAGTTTATACTGAAGTTTCAGTAGTTTAGCCATAGTTTTGCTATTGAATTTAGCTCTCTGATTAAACTTTAAATGTATATAATTAGGCTGTTTATTCTTTATTCTTTTACTATATGATTTTTTGCTCGATTTCGAGCTATGTGTTATCTAGTAATTGGTTAATCGTACAGACCTACCTGATGCTGCACTGGATGTTAGAGTTGGATGAACATAAGGACGTAATGTAAGGTTTCATACTTCAGACACTAATAATATTATTTTTCAATAATGAATAAGGAATACTTCTTGCGTACTCATAATACTGTTACTTATGTGCGAAGACTTATGTGGGGTTACTTATGTGAGACCGTTGCGTCATTGCGTTTTCTTGCTAGAAAAAAAAATACATTTTTAGTTTGTTAATTTTCTTAACATTGCTAGCCCATTGTTATAAGTTCTCTAAAAATAAGGAAAACTTTAATTATAATAGTGTAATTATGTATCAAAGGAGAGGGGGTTGTCTAACGGACAGCGAACCTACAAAACTAATAATGTACTCCTACTAAAGTATAAGGTCTGAACAGAACTGGTGATATTGCATAGGAGTTACAGATACACAATAACAAAATTCGCTTAGGTCCTACGGGACTCAAAAGTTTTTATGGTAAATTACAGGAAAGCCCTTGAGTTTTAATTAGTTTGAAACCATTCCAAGTTTGTATTATTGTTGATGAGTATCATATATGTACTTTCGTAAGGCGATTCTTTGCGTAAATATTGTGGGCGCCTGGCAAGTCGTAGAAAGGTGGGCGAGGGCTCAAATTAAACGTCTATATTCTGTGACGACGGGAAAAATACTAAAATTGCTTTAAATTCACCTGGAAGCGATAAATATCGTAAAATATCTGCCATTTAAAAACATTGAGAACTAAAATGTCTGCTTTGCTTACATAAAACAATCGATGCTGATACTAGATTGAAAAACATGCGCTAGATTATGGTAGATCTAAAAGCCAGTTTGCCATGAAGGTATTTTGTAATAAAATAAATAAGGATTGTTTGAATTTCCCCTTATTAAGGGCTTAGCCCCTTCAAGCCACTAGTTATTTTTAAATTTACATTTTTACTTTCTCCCCCTGTACTTTCTCCCCCTATGGAGAAAGTATTGTTTTCGTCAAAATTTTCGAATTTGAGTTGTTAGTGGATATATTTGTTTTAGTGCACCCTGAATCCAAAAAAGTGGTTTTCGGCGTGGTGTCTGTCTGTCTGTGTATGTGTGTGTGTGTGTGTGTGTGTGTGTGTGTGTGTGTGTGTGTGTGTGTGTGTGTGTGTGTGTGTGTGTGTGTGTGTGTGTGTGTGTGTGTGTGTGTGTGTGTGTGTGTGTGTGTGTGTGTATGTATGTGTGTCTGTGTGGATGTAAACAAATCTAGAGACGACACCAGTGGTCCGATTGAAATTAAATTTGGCATGTAGGTGTAAATCCGTGGTATCTCTAGGTGTATTTTTCATTTTTTTGAATTTTTGATTTTTAACGGTATTTACCCCATAAAAACCCATAAAAATGACAAAAATCCAAATTTCTCAAAAACGGCTCTAACGATTTTGATAAAGATTTAATGGTTTTTAGTGCTTAAGATGACAAACAAAATGACACCACCAGCATGACTGTAAAAATTCAGGTTCAGAAGTTATGGGGGTTTAAGTGTTAAAAAATTCATATTTATCAAATTTCACAAAATCCGTAATCTCTAACAAAAATATACTTGCAACCATTAAATTTGAATTGAAAAACTAAATAATCCAGTATTTTGAATCATTAGTTTACATCAATTGGTTGCGGAGATAATTGATATTTCAGTTCGGCGGTAAACGCAGTACGTTGTCCAATGTTATTCTTATGGCAAATATTTAAAAACCGATATTTCCGTTATTTATCAACCGATTTTGATAAAATTTGGTAAGTATTTGTGTGATTATTAATTGTTTATTTTATTTTATTTCACTATATAAATTTTCTGGTTTTAAATGACTTGAAGGGAGAAAGTATGTGTCAGTTTCCTGATACCGTTTATTTACTGATACTGCAGTATCCACAACTTTGTTGACAATTTACTCATTAAAATTGACTATACTGACATGAGTTAAATCATACTGGAAGCTTGTCCATTGCATGTTGATCAGTGAGTGACCGTCAATTAGTGGAAGAAAGTAGGAATGCGTCTTAATAGTTATTACACTGTCCAATCCGGCATGCAATTAACATTTTAGTTTATTGCTAATGTTTTCACTATTTATTTATAAACGAAATTATCGTCCAATGGCTAGCACTTTTTTCATGCTGTATTTACAAAATTATATCTTCTTTTAATAAACAAAAATAGGAATTTAGAAGTCACTGTTAATGATATGAATTTATAGTCACAGAGAATTTAGAATACTCATAATTAATTCAACTGAATTTTATGGCTATCAAATATAATGACTACTTTGGACTTGTCGAACTGCAATAAGTTTTCCTGATTAAGATTCCTTTTAAATCCCTTTTAAATTATGGGTTACATAAATATACAATATTCTCATAAAAATCCATACATCTCTTAAGAAAGACGCAATTAGGAATAAATCATTATGCTTAACATGATTTCTAATAGAGGCAAACGTACTGGCAGGCATATAATTGAATGCCAATTATTATTATAATATTATTATTATTTATAAATTACTCTTTTGCTATCGGTATTAATCTGATGTCAATGTTAAAAGTGTTGCCGGCAAAGAACGAGCATAACGATTGCGCGATGTCTGAGCTTTCCCATGGACTCCGCTAGCCATAGATAGGTTCAGCGTGGTAGCGAGAGGAGCGCGCTCTGTGAGAGTTTGATGGAACTACGTCCACGCGCCGGCCATGGCAGCATGTTGTTTTAAACGAAAATCATAAAAAGCGCATTAAATATGGTTTCTCGATGATATTTTTATCATTTTTCTTTGGTATACTGTAGTAATGATTTAATTGGACATTTCCAAAAAGTTTTCCTCAATTCTACCGACGGGTAGTAATTTTATCGCTGAAAATGTACCCGCGATTTCCCCCGCCATATACTTACTATGGGACGTCAATGACACCTTCAAACCCTCATAAATAGGTTAAATGATTGGATTTTCTTGTTTTGAGCGATAGCATTCGATTTTTGAATACATTTTCTATAATTTAATATACTTTTGGGCTGGATAAAAATTTTTTTCAATAAAATAATGGAAAAATAAAAAAATTTTTAAAAAATGGCCTGTTAAAAATCTGTAAAAGACCATTATTACCAAATTAATTTATTAATATTCATAAAATAATAGTATGCATAAGTCTTTAGCCTACTCAAGATATTCCACCCGGAATTAGCCTTCTTAAATCAATTAAAATGCATTTTATTGAGAAATCTGTCTTTCCCATGGAATTATATGGGAAAATGCGTTTTTTCGTATATACAAAGAAAACTATTAAGTTTATAAAAAAAAGTTTAGTACAAAAAAGTTGAGTTTATAAAAGACCTTTCAAACAAAAAAAGTTTATCGCGATCGGATTACTCTTTCACGAGTTATGGGGCAATTTATGCGTTTTGTGGCGGCCATCTTTAATGGCTGATATGGGGGTGTTCTACACGAATTCAAGATTGGTTCTTCGGACAAAAATACTTCTACTGGTATCTTGTATACACTCACCAAGTGGCTAAGCTGTATCAAAAAGTGCAAGGTTTTTATGCTAACCACACGAACTATGGTGGATACATTCTGGTTACACATTTCTAAGACCCCTTCCTTTATCCTTAACCATTTAACCTTGATTGTGACGCATTTTTAACTTTGCAACTCTTAAATACGACTTACATTTGCCAATTTAATTATTTTTTCATACACCAATGGTATACACCAATTTTCATACGATTCAATAATACATGCACATCGTGATCAACGTGACTTGAAATATAAAAACAAACTACTTATCCACAATCAATAATTAACCAGAATAACAGGGATGACGTGCTACTTAAAAACAATGAAAACAATAACAACATAATAATCTAAGGTAATAACAACAATAACAAGAATCGATTGATAAACTAATATCAAACCAAATAAATAAATAAATAAATAATATACATGAATATATATATATATATATATATATATATATATATCATGTGAGTATAGTTTAAAAATTCTCTTCAATTTCAAGTTCCAACATTTTTTATTAATTTTAATTGAACTTGTAAACTTCATCAGATAAATAAGGTGTATAAATATATACAGTAAAAAATATATAAATAAATTATAACCTAACACAAATGATTCATAAAGCAGCTGACATGATGTAGTTCAGATAAAACAGTCATTGTTGTTTAGTACAAACAGTAGGGTTGTTTAGTATTTTTGTGGCTTGGATCTTTAACTTAAATTCAAACCATCGGGTTGCCTTGTTTTTAGTACTAGTTGGTGGGCCAGTTTATCTTTTCTTAGTTTTATGGCATTTCTGTTTTAGTTTTTATCTATTTCAACCTTTTTTTATCCCTTTTAAGATGAAACAATCTTCTAGTTTGGTTTTTTTTGGTGAAAACTGGCATGGCCCGCGACTGATTTATCATCGTCTTCACGATTTACATCTGTGCGATGCCCAATCATTCTTATTCGCAAATGGTTTTATGTTTGTCCAATATATTGTTTGTTGCAGAATTTGCAATTGAGTTGGTAAATAGAATTTTTATGGGTTCTTCTGGTTCAGTTTTCTAAATATTGAGTTAAAACTACTCAGTTTTAACAGTTTTAACATACGTTTTGCAGCAAATCTGCATACTCACTACCCATGTTACTCTTAAGGAGCTTACAAAAACATGACCAATCTCGCTTTGGTTGATTGAAATATATTTGTTTGCATTTTAAATTCGGTGAGTATGCAGGTCTGCTGCAGCCGGGGTATTTCATACGTCGATTAGTTCTCAAAATATGAGTTCTTTTTCTGGTATATTTTCAACCAATTTTAAGGGTAAACAATTTGGATTAAATTCCGTTTTTGCCGGCAACTGTAAAACCTTTTTCCTATTGGCTTCATACGTTCCATAACTACGGTTTTTGGTTACTTTTAGCGAATTTCCCCTATAGGGAAGAAGCTGTTACCGTAGTACTCATGGTAAGACCTAAGCCCGAGACTATGATAACTTTTCGTTTTGGGGCCCCCAGAAGGCAAAAACACTATTCGTTCATTTTCATACATACATATATATATATATATATATATATATATATATATATATATATATATATGTGTGTGTGTGTGTGTGTGTGTGTGTGTGTGTGTGTGTGTGTGTGTGTGTGTGTGTGTGTGTGCGCGCGTGTCTTTAAGCACGATAGCGACCCTAAAAATGGTCCAATCTGAATGAAATTTGGCACAGACGTGTAAAGTAGTGATTATTCGGACGAGTTCGTAAACCAGCCCGATCGGACTACCGAAAGGGGGGGTAAAGCCCCCAAAAATGGGTATTTTGAGTTTTTATATAGAAAAATAAAAATAATCCAATTTTTGTTGGCACCATTGAATTCAGCTCGAAAAAATCAACAATTTAGTATTTTGAATCACTGTTCTATGTCTAATGGATACCGAGATATTGAAAGTGGTAAACAAAGTACGTTGTCCCAATGTTAACCTTATGGGGAATAAGAAAAATCTATATCTCGCTTATTTCTCAACATACCTTGATTAAACTTGGTAAATGGCTTCTTCTAGTTCAGATCTACTAAATATTGAATTAAAACCACCCAGTTTTAATATACCCGTAGCGGCAAACCTGCATACTCATTTCCCATGTTAGTCTTATGGAGTCTTTAAAAAACATGTAAAATCTCGCTATTTTGGATTGAAATATGTTGTTTTGCATTTGAAATTCGCTGAGTATGCAGGTCTGCTGCAACGGGGGTATTTAGTTTGTCAAGCAAATTGGAATCATTTTTGGATATTTCGGTTGTCTCTCTTACCTTATTTTTGTCGGACATGCAGATAACGGTGCACCGATTTGCGCATCGCCGCGCCGGCCGCGGACTGAGTTGGGTTGGGTTAGATTAGGTTAATGTATTCTTTGAAATACAGAATCAAAAATTATATGAGGTTTTATCCTAAGATACCCTAACCTAATATATCCTAACCTAACTTCATGTACAGTTAACTTATATGTAGAGGCGGCACGAGATAACGGCTCATAACACTCGGGGTGAACACACTCGAGTGTGAAATCAAACCGTGTGAAACTTTGGCTTCATGCGTTATATATGTAGAATGGCAATTAAATTGGAATCATTTCTGGGACTTCCAGATGTTATTGTTGTCGATGTTATCTTATCTGTGTAACGGATAACGGTACGCCGATAACGCATCGCGGCGATTTGGCTATGAGTAGATGATAGAATTGTTAGTACTTTTGGTGTGAAATTAAACCATGTGTAATTAAAAATGTTTTCTATAGTTATCTTTAACATAACTAATAACCTACATATCCTATACAGTTATTATATTGATATATTATGGAAATAAACAGTTGTGGGCAGATAATGGAATTTGACATAATTTGCTTTCAATATTTCACAAAAAAAAACAATTAATTTATTATGAAGTTGAACCCATTAACATGAAAAAACATTTTTAACGGAATGCCAACAATGCACACGAGCTAAGAAAAATAACTAAACATCATGCTTATATATTAATGTTTATTAATTTTTATGATAAATAAAGCAAAATAATGAACATTTATTTTCAATCATGAGTGTGGATATCAAAACAAATTTTGTTCTATTTACAAGTGTAAGTGTTCCTTCAATATGTTTAAAGCAGGTTAATACACAATGCGATTGTGTGAAATGCGTAAAAACTTGAAGACTTTAAGGAAACATTTTAAACAAAGGAATAATAACCCCATTGTTGGAAGGCTGTGTGTTATAAAGGAACGGGTCATTAAAATGTCCTTCCTCAGTTGTTTATTCATAGGAACTTTAACTGTACGTATAGGAACATGTAACTGTACTGTATAAAACCTTTTTTCATTCCGTGTGTTGACGAAACTAAAAAATAACCATACTATAGTGCGGTATTAGTTGACGAGTTATGTTTATTCATTTTAGTACGTGTGGTTAGCGTAAATTTAGACCAAAACCTTGCACTCTTTGATACAGCTTAGGCACTTGGTATGTGTATAGAAGATACCAGTAGAAGTATTTTTGTTCTAAGAACCAAAAAATGTTCTTCTACCTTGAAAAAAGTATGTTCTACCTTGAATTCGTGTACAACACCCCCATATCAGCCATTATATTCATAAATTGCTCTATAACTCCGGTAATAGTATTCCGATCTTGATAAACCTATTTTTGATTAAAAGATAATTTTAAAATAACACTTTTTTGAATTTAACATTCATCTTATATTTGAAAAAACGAAATTTACCATTTAATTCCACGAGAAAGTCTAATTCCTCGATAAAATGCGTTTTGATACAAAGCTATAGCTAAATGTAGCATGTTCTGCAGATTAAAATGTTATATGCACAGAAATTTTATTCCAATTGGGCAACTATTATCAGAATAATGGTCTCAAAAAGATATACGCTCAGGCCGGTCTCCGAGTAAGCCCAGTTTTTCGGTATTTTATGAAGTAAAAAAAAACTATTATTGAGGTGAAACCTGAATAAAAACGAAGAAAAATAACTAAACTTCAGGGAAAAATCGATCATAAAAGTATAAAATTCTATGTTTTCATCCATTTTAAAGGTTTAAAAGAAGTTTTTGGTCGTCCCATGTTAAGCATAGGACAAAAGGACAGGCTCCAACTTGTTTCGTAATAAATACTTTATCCGTCGATGGAAATGAATAAAATTCATGAACATATTTAACATAAACATTTGTACGATATAGCCTAAAAAAACCTTGGATAAATAATCGCTAAGCAGAATTTATACGTATTTTAAAATGATTTTTATTGGCAAAATTATGCTCTACTGCTAGCGTCCCCAGTGGGAAAATAATCAGTGAAATTCAGCCTTGCTGCTGGCGCCCTCTTTTGGAATTTGGCACAAGCGAGCCTAGCGCCTACGATGCGTGTTCGCGAGCACTTCGCCAAATCTCTTCAATTAAACTGCCAAAAATAACTTTTATTTTAGATATTTTGGTTTGATTTCTTTTCGATATTTAAGTTAAACATTTTCAAGACTTTAAAAAATTATTTTCATAATTATTATGCTTTTTAATTGAAGGGATTCGACGTAGCTCTCTCAAATATGTATGGTTAGCACCAGCCACGCTTGCGCCGAATTCCACAGTGGGCGCTAGCAGCGAGGCTTAATTTTACCACTAAAATTCATTTTAAAACACGTATAAATTCTGTTTAGCGATTATTTATCTAAGATTTTTTTAGGCCATATCGTTCAAATGTTTATGTTAAATATGTTCATGAATTCTTATTCATTTCTACCGACGAATAAAGTATTTATTATGATAAACGTCTGAGCCAGTCCTTTTTCCCTATGCTTAACATGGGGCGACCAAAAACTTCTTTTGGACCTTCAAAATGGATGAAAAACTTGAATTATACTATTATGATCGACTTTTATCGGTCGATTAGTTATTTTTCTTCATTTTTATTCAGGTTTCACCTCAATAATAGGGTTTTTACTCCATAAAATACCGAAAAAGCTAGGCTAACTCGGAAAATGGCCTGTACGTATATCTTTTTGAGGCCATTATTCTGATAATAGTTGACATATTGGAATAAAATTTCTGTGCGTATAAGTTTTCAACCTAGAAAATATTCTAAATTTAGCCATAGCCTTGTTGAGCCCCTCAAAACGCATTTTATTTAGGAATTATACTTTCCCATGGAATTAAATGGAAAATTTCGTTTTACAAATATACAATAAAAACGATTAACTTTAGAAAAAAAGTTAAATGCAAAAAAGTTTTATTTTAAAATTATCTTTCAAACAAAAAAAGGTTTATCAAGTTCGGAATACTATTACCGGAGTTATAGAGCAATTTATGAATGTAATGGCGGCTATCTTTAATGGCTGATGTGGGGGTGTTCTACACGAATTCAAGGTTGGATCTTCGGAGAAAAATACTTCTACAGGTATCTTTTATACACATGCCAAGTGGCTAAGCTGTATCAAAAAGTGCAAGGTTTTTACGCTAACCACACGTATTAATAATGCTATAACTGTAAAAAAGTAAAACATGAAGAAAATAAATGAATTTCAATACGTTGCAGGATAAATGACTAACTGAGTGATCATTTCCTAGAGGATCACTAAATCGCATTTCATCTGACAGAAAACGTGATTATTATTGTGATGGTGTACCACATTTATACTCAAGTCGTACGTAGGGATAACTCTCTAGGGTTCATAAATCTCTTTAACGTAAAGTAGATCTTAGCTCGATTAGCTGAGGGTTATACATAAACAACTTGTTTTACAGTTTGAAGTAGAACAATAGTGCTTGGTTTGGAATAGAGTCGTTGGGAGGGTTGGTAGTAATGGTAAAGTGGTGGTTAGAGTTATGGTTTAAAGACTGTTTTATTGGGTAAATGACGTTAATGTTTCTTATTAATGTTATACTAAATAAACAACCAAGAATAAAAACAAATTACAATTTTATTTTAGAATTTTAGAAAATTAATACCGTATATATGCTATTACCATACTCGGTAATAATTTCGTACCTATTACCGTATGCGGAACGGTGAGACTTAAGCCAAAAACCTTGTTATATGTCGTAAGCTTCAATTCGTGTTCGTAAAAAAACAAACTTTCAAACTTAAACCATAAAACGGAAGTTCAAAATGATGACTCGTCCTAATTATACTTTACTATTATTCTTAAAAACTTTACAAAGATTCTGAAAATGGTAATAAAATCCACAAAAACATGGTTTTTAGTGCAGTTATAGCCATCTTATCTAGGCATGTACGGGTTTTTGTCAGAAAAGAAATTTCAGCCTTACCCTGTTTTTCTCCACGTACAGTTAAATTAATGAATAATGAATAAGAGCAATAGTAAGTTTTCATGCATCATTTTAAAGCTTATTAAAAGGGCAAGTTTTTATGATATTTGACACATTCTAAAGTCCAGTATAACATAGAAAAACCGCTTCAAACTTAATTTAAATTTTCTAAAAAAACACAAATTAGATTTGTGTTTTTTTAGAAAATTTAAATTACTTTAATTAGAAAACACTAATTAATTAGAAAACAAGAGTTTATAAGGGTATTGAAACTGAATATTTCTGTATTATTCTTATTTTAAATTTTATGAGGATTCTAAATATTGGAATGAAATCCATAAAAACACAATCTTTGATGCACTTATAGCCATTTAATCTGTGCAAGGACAACAATTTTGAAAAAATCTTATTTCATCCATCATTTACTTATTGCAAGATTATGTAAACTTATATTTGTGCCATTTTGTCAGAAATACCATGTAATTTATCACATAAAAATCTTTAACACTAACTTCCTTCCACCCTGTATATCTCGATTATTTCACAACATACAAACCCTGTAAAACTTGATTTATGGCTTGTTCTAGTTGAGATATATTGTATAATAGCCCTACGTTTAAAACTCCAAGAATTTTACATTTCCATGTCAGCAAACCTGTACACTTATTCACCATGTTATCCTTAAGTTTTACTAAGATATGTCGCGAAGTAATCAAGATATCGAACTATTTTATTTCCATAAGTATAACATACGTACAATATAAGTGGTGTTAACCGCTTTCACTATCTCGGTAACCAATGGACATAAAGCAAGAATTCAACACACTGATTTTTTTAGCTAAATTTGATGTTATCTTCCAAAATTCGATCGTTTTCATTTAACCATAAACAAACATAAAACTTGTTTGCACATTTTTAGGAAAAAATCGCTAAATTACTCCTATTTTCAGCGCCCTTTTAATTTAACCATTATATGTTCAAACAAATGTATATTACCATTTTTCTAGCAAATGTAATAAGCTTTTTTTTAACTTTGATCTTTATTCTTTACTTCGACCACTGGTTCTCGAGATTTCTGCGAAAAACCAAAAAAATAAGTGCCCTGTTTCCGCCTATTGCCACTAGAGCTCGCCACACATTTATGGACACTTTTGGTATTTTAATTGTTAAGTACTTCTAAACAAGCGTGCAAAGTTTCAAATTTGAACGGATTTTTTCAGGTTAAATCTTGTTTTTACTGGAATATTCAGCAAATGTAATATTTGTCGTATTAATAATGGTAATATTTATATGATGTAAAACATTATTTCAAGGATGTAGTCACAAATACACTCATTGCAGCGAACGTGCATAGTCAGTGAATTTCAAATCATTAATTAACTAATTATGATTTTGGATTAAAAGTGCAATAAAAATTATCAACGTAAATAAACGCTGCAAAAGTCATTGGAAAGTGGCTATGTATGTTTGATGCTACTGATGTTTGATTGTTTGATGCTACTGATATTTGAAAATGGAGGCCTTTTGGCTAATTCACATTAACCTCAACTAATTTTAGATCTCAGGCTTACATAACGCATCGCTATCAGTTTCTTCTTTTTAAGGGATTTCGCCAAACAATAAATTGTAAGCAGTGATACAGACAAAGCAGTAATAAGTTAATATAAAAAAAACAAGAGAGGTTTTCTTCGCGGTTATATAAACTTTAAATAAAAAAGTCCTCAATATAGAAATATTCTATAGAATCTTTTCTATAAACAAGCTTATAAATCTAAATGATATTGCAAGTTACAACTTCATGACTAATGCTTTAAGCACGATCTTAATGTGCGAAACATAAATAGGATTACTTGATCAAAAACTAAATTATCTAAAAGTATCCCATATATATCCCATGCACCTTACAAGTACATGGGGTTTTTGTTTAAAACGCAATCCATGTTTAAGATTGATTATTGCACATTTATAGATAAAATAAGTGTTTTTTTGTAAATCTTCACATTTTATACAACCTATTATTTCAGTTTTATCACATTTAGCTCATATCAGGTGTTGAAACAACCCGCCAACGACATTTTATACAAATTTGTGCTCTCTCCATCAAATTCCTGAACTCATTACGAAAGTACCTCTTTCAATTTCTTGTATAAAATATTTCATGTTTGATTTCAGCTACTGAATATCCTATGGGTTTTTCGTTGTCCTTACTCTTTTATGTATCCCCAAAGAAAATAAATAATCTATTGGGGTCAAACCTGGGAATCTTGGAGAGTATAGTCCTTTCCTGAAAAAATAAAATTTATAGGTTGCGTTGTAAAAAAACTCCCTGTGTATTGAGCAAATCCGAATTATGTCTGATCTAGGTCAACCAATAACACAACAAGAGAACAGATGGTCTAGGTTTAAAACGGTCAGGTAACATGTTGCATATTGGAATAATATAATAGTTGTATTATCAGATCATGTCAGATTCAGCTGTCTGTGTATTATATATTTTAAGTAACTAACTGGTGGACTGAGCTTTGCTCGGTATTTTTCTGTGTTTATCCGTTCATCCAATTACTCTAAAAAAGTCAGTGTCAACATTTTCATAAATACACTTTTTATTGCTTGAAGCATAGGTTGTCCCACACGATGTATTTTGTCTAGATTGCTGTAGTTTGTAAACATCTGTTATGATCAGTCATTTGTTTACATTTTGTTGTTTATTTCGTTGCTAGCATGGCAACTCATAAAGCCTAATGTCAAATTTTTCGACATAAAAATTTATTTTACCATGTTATTAAATTTATTTGGCCAAGTAACCTAAATGAAACTTGTTTCTGGGTTGGATATTAGTTATTTTCAGACTTTCATGGAAATCCTTCGAATCGTTTTTGAGATAATAGTGCAAGCAAGCAAACAAACAAGCAAACAAGATAAAATTGCCCATTTAACATAATAGGATAAAGCTTAGTTTTTATAGTCATTACATATATAAATCATATTTATATAGTTAATTTGAGTATCTATGTCATTATATTAAAAACGTTCAAGTTAAAAAATATAAGGTACATAATGTGAAATGAAATGAAACATACTTTATTTCCAAAAATATTACGAATAAGTACAATTCCACAATTATAACATAGGAAAGAGTATACATGGGCGAGCAGCCTGCGTTTAGACCCATTGCAAATCAGAGGCTAAATAAAAATTACGGAATGATAAAAAATGGAAACTTATTTAAATTTCGTGATGAAATTAAAATTAAAATTGTTTACAATGAGTGTCCGGAGTTAAATTGTGCATGCCATTCCATTTTGATGCATGAGTTGAGCAGATTGAGCGTTGTTGTGGAGGGGGGAGAGTAGAGGAGGAAGTAGCGTAGGGATCGGCGGTCAAGCCGGGCCCAGCGCGATAACGTCCTCACATTCCTCAGTACCTCTTGAGATGTTTTTAAAAGATGAGAGAGGCGCAATATTAAAATGGTGTGAATTATTATACCTCTGACACATATTCCGATCAACAATGTTTGAAATAAAAAAAGGATTTGTTTGTAAAAAAGTTTTGTTTGATTGCGGTACCATGATGCATTCCTAGCAAAACGGGTGTTATGATTGTGCAAAATTTTATCAAAGATTGTGTCAGAATGTTTGTACATATGAACTACGAGAAATTTCTTAGAAATTTATGAACTACGTATAATTGACGAACCGTGAGAACACCAATTTCTGAAAAGAGATTTTCTGTAGGATATCTTATATATTTTTTAAAAGCAACTTTGAGTATTGATTTTTGAATGACATAAAGAGGTTGTAAAATTGATTTGTATGCGCCGCCAAAAGCAATTATACCAAAGGAAATTAAAGATTGAACATATGCAAAGTACACAAATTTTAGTTCGTCTTCGTTTAGTATATCTCTTAGTTGTCTAAAAGCATAAATGGATTTGTGTACTTTCGACTTTAAAAATTCGACGTGATCAGACCATTTAAAATTTGAATCAAAAATTATCCCTAAATATTTATATGAAGAAACGTTTTAAATACGACTGCAAGAACAATTGATATTCAAGTAGTTTCCACAGACATGAATTGCTAAATCATTAAGTTGATAATCACTTATTTTGCGCAATGAAATTGGCATAAATTTGGTTTTTGACACATTCAGAGATAAAATGTTTTGATCAAGCCATTTTTTAAGCAACATTAAATCATATTCTGCCTTGTTTTTATCTCTGTCCAGGTGTTACCGGAAATAAAATAAGGGTATCATCTGCGAATAAGGAAATTTTTCCGTACGTTTGAAGTTTTGAAATGTTGTTTATGTAGATCAAGAATAGGACTGGGCCAAGAGTTGAACCCTGAACTGCCCCGTATTCTACAGGTAAAACATTACTTAACACTCCTCCTATCGACACAGTTTGTGATCTGTCACCTAGATAGCTGCGGAACCTCGCGAGAGCGCTGCCGCAAACCCCAATGAACTCAAGTTTTCGTAACAAAATGTTCCTATCAACAGAATCAAAAGCCTTTTAAAATCTAAAAATACCCCCGTTGCAGCAGACCTGCATACTCAGCGAATCTAAATGCAAAACAACATATTTCAATCCAACATACCGAGATTCAACATGTTTTTGTAAGCTCCATAAGAATAACATGGGGAATGAGTATGCAGGTTTGCTGCTACGGGTATATTAAAACTGGGTGGTTTTAATTAAATATTTAGTTGATCTGAACTAGAAGAAGCCATTTACCAAGTTTTATCAAGATATGTTGAAAAATAAGCGAGATATAGAATTTTCTTTATTTCCCATAAGTTTAACATTGGTACAACGTACTGTGTTTACCACTTTCAATATCTCGGAAAGCAATGGACATAGAGCAGTGATTCAAGATACTAAATTGTTTGTTTTTTTGAGCTGAATTCAATAATGCTAGCAAAAATTGGATAATTTTTAATTTTCTACGCAAAAAACTCAAAAAACCCATTTTTGGGGGGTTTACCCCCCTTTACCCCCCCCTTCCAGCTTCGTGACAGTGCTTACGAGGCCCCTTTAACCCAGAAAATGTTCATTTCAAATTCATTCTTTTCTTTGCAGTTGAAAATTGGTTTGAAATTATCGCAATGGTACTAATATTTTACCAACTTGAGTAAACAATACAAATTATGAATATAAAACTGTAGCAATACGGGTATTTTAAATTTTCCTGATTTCGTTCTTAATCACTCAACACATACTTCGACACATGCCCTCAGTACACTCAACTCGAATCAAGAAATATAATACAAACATTTTCTTTTGTTGAAGAAAAGGTATTTTTTAAACAAAAGCAGAAAATAAAAGGCTAAGCTTTAAGTCTGTATTCAAACCACTGTGTGTATTTTATTCTTAGGCTTCTAAAAGACGTCGTTAAGTTGCCTAAAATAAGTTTGATTTATTTTCAATCTAAAATTCGTAATATTACTTTCTGCTTTTGCACTTAAAACTCAAACTATTAATTGCCATATTTGCTGGGGGGACTTTACAAAGAAAGACTTAAACAATACTGTAACTATTTGTTTATTTTGATATAATTTGTCTAAGTTTTTATTAAAAATGTGTAAAATGTGTTTATTAAATGTTTTATTTTTTATTAATCAAGTATAACGTCCTGAAATTTCAAGCTAGTTAATATTCGTATAGCTGTTTAATCTAGATAAGGATTAAGTACCTGCATTGCGTTTAAGAGGAAATTTTGACAATTGAATATATATTTTGAAGCTTTTTCCTTCTTTTGAGGACAGAAAATAAACCCTAATCATATTGATACTGCACCAAGAACAGTCAATATTCGTTCCATAAAACGTCTGTAAAACCACACGTTTTAGGAATAGGTTAGACTTAGTTTTGATCATTTTAGAAGTGATCTCGCGTGTGAATTTTTTTCATTGCACTAACCTCAGTCATTATTATATTTTCATTCATTTTATATAATGTAAGTATACATTGATTCTGTATGCTAAAGTGCGGTCCACGATATTTAAAGTTTTATTTATAGACAACGGAAATGAAAATATTGTGCATTAAGTTTTACTAATCAACCACAATGAACCACTATGATAAGAATGTTAATAAAAGGTTATTTACACATGATAATAAAAAAAACTTTCTTCATCAAGGAAAGGTGGTTTTGGTTCGCGATCCTTTATTAGAAGCAAGGCAAAGTCGAGCAGCTTGAGATCAATACCACGACCCGCAAAAAATAGCTGATCTGGAAATGCTAGTTTTTACCTGTTCTTCCCCAAAGAAAATTACTCTCGGCCAGACAAATAGCTGTTCAGTTTACGAGCAGGATAAACAGTTTTTCTGGGTATTCATGGGGGCAGAACTTGATAAATATTTTTATTTTGTAGCCTTCCAATATGACCCTTATAAACTGATTTTAGGCTGATTACTTAATGACCAAAATTAACTTAATAACATAAAGATGAGTAAAAATAATAATACATTGGTAGATATATTAAACCACCCCAGGACTTGAGGACGACTTAAATAGTGTCACTATTTTCCAATCTTTTTTTTATGATTCAGGGGGCTATTTCATAACAAACTTTAAAACCAGGTTCTGTAATGCATGACTTTCAAAATAAAAAGTACAATGACTGTAAAATCCGATTCATAAAACTATTATAAGGTATAAAATAATTAGTGAATTTTCTCCTGTATAACAACTATACAGTATTTTGTTTCATAAAGTGTTTTGGCCTGTATTAAAGGCCACCTATGACATATTGTTATGCCTTTAGATTACATTTAATATCCTTAAGACCTCCATACAAGTTTTACAATTGATAACTTTTTAAAACAATGTCTAGGTGAAAGTATTTATAACTATTAGAAGTTGAATTTGACTCAGGAAGTGTTCTCATTATCACGAAAATTGCTCCTAAAGACCATTTCAGCTACTAATAGTAATGAAATTACTCTGTTTAAACTGAAAAGATATAACTTGTACAACTTTTATGACAGTCTAAGTGTGAAAAAAGTCTATCCAATTTACAGAGCCAGTAATAAAGGCAGTATTAAATCCCCTGTAAATTGTTTTACAGTAGTTGTTAAATTGTATGAAACATATGACTGTAACCTTTTGGTATAATACAGGGAAATTCGCTGTATTACAGGCCCTACACGTTTTATAAATCAGCTCCCAGTTTAACTTTCAAATCAATCAAAGATGCAAGATATTATTAAATAAAGAACGTTTAAACTTAGGTGAATTAAAGTTATTAAAAGTTTCATGAAGTTATTTAATTCTTCTGACACATCTTCAAAAGGTTTCTTTAAAGTTTCGAGTGGCGCGTCGATCTCGTTGAACAGAAAACAATGTAAACAATACTTCTCAACTAAATGGAGTCTTTGACTTGGAAAAATACTGTTTTTTGTTAAATACGTAAACTCTATGTTACATTATCTTAACACTTGTTCTGTTACCATTAATGCTATTAAGTATTTACATTATCAAAAATGTTTTGAAACTTCGTGTACAATCTCATTTTTAATTTATGTAGATATTACATTGACACTGTGCTTTTTTACATAGTCCATTAATGTAATAAACTATAAACTGTAGAAAAAAGTAACAAAATACTTAGAAGGGAGAAATTTAAGATGTTTTAGGTTTCTTAAGCCAACCCGATAACCAAATATTCCTTGGAAACAAAGTATGCTTTTTTACAGAATATTAATTTTGAAATGTTGATCTGAAGTTTTGTTAGGCTTTTTTAACCTGTGAGATGAAGAAATTTAGTTATTAATTAGCTGGATGTGTTTTCTTTTTCATTTTTCATGATAATATTACACAAGTCAACTTTAAAAAAATATTTTATTGTCATGTATGAGGGTTTGGTAGAAAAAATGTAAAAACATAGTTTTTTTGTCGTAAAACTGGCTATTTATAATAATGTAAAACTATATTAAATAGTAAAATTGATAAATCGTTTGTAAACCAAAACGTCGACCGTAAATTTGAAATAATTTGCAATACTGAATGCAAATAGTAATACATGTTTTAATTTGACAAATAAACGTTGAGCGAAAAGTTAGTCGCTGCAAACAAGCAGGGAGTTCTAATTCTATTCATAATTAATTTGATCAGAATTAAAAACGATAAGTAGACGCGTTTAAACAAGAATTAAATTAGTAGCCGCTTAAAACTCTTAAATTATGTCAGATATTTCGTTATTGAACTAAAACTTTGTATGTGTTGCATATGTTTAATTTCCTATCGTCAACTCTGTGAAATATATTTTTCAACTATGTCCAAGCTTGGTATGATTGAATGGTCAACCTAATTGTTTACATTTAACGCTTTAAAATAATATTTTTTGAAACCATTTGCGAAATATAATTTCCATAAATACAATTTTTCATAAATAAAAATTGGCCAAAGATATAAAATACAGTTTGAATATCATGAAACGTCTGAATAATTATTTGTCATACGGAATACTTTGAAGGTAATACGTTGTCTTGCACTTATGAAGTGGAGAGAGTTCATGACGCTGAAAACCAAGTGTTATCACGGGAGTGTTAGAGCAAAAAGTTCACAGGCCATAAATTTGAATAATGTTTTTATGTGAAATGCAAACGTTTTGTCCGTAGTTTGTACTCGCAGTGCAGTTTACGACGACGACAACCATAATTATTATGTTTTTTTAGTATCTATGTAAAGGTTATGTTACAGTTTCTAGCACTTGAATTAATCAACTTCTTGGCAAGAGCTAACTTGAAATAAATATTTATCAGTGGAAAAAGTTAAGTAAGTAATTAAAATATTCTTATTTTTTGAGAAACAAAACAAATAGCGTAAAACACTAATTTTACATGAAAAAAACAACATTTTAAATAATAAAAAAATTATTTAAAATATTGGTTTGTTTTTAATATAAAATTATATAATATCCAATATTATAAGTTCATAAAGAAGAATAAAACACTAACTTAATATTAACATTACTTACTTATTGGTTTAACCTTTTTGAGCTGGCGTAACATCTATGATTTTTTTAAATACTTCGATGTACCACCACAAGGTGCCTCTCTCCCTCCATCCGCTGAACCACTGAGGGTTCCCGTCCTACTATGGCCATAGTATCATTACTATACTGCATTACTATTCATTCCTTCATTCCCTAATATTAGAAACTTTACTAGGTTCAAGATAAAAAATCATCTCTGTTACTTTCAATTTCGAGCGGTATTACGGTTTTACGGTATTTAAGTAAAAGATATACAGGGTTTTTTTTAGTATTCCATTATATTTTGCCCGTTCAAAGCAAAATTACTTTCCATTAATGTACTGTAACTTGGGCCTACTATTAAAATTGCAAGGTAAGTAACACTAAACAATGATCGATCCACACGTTTCCATTAATAACAATTATCCCAAAATGTTTTTTCCAAAAAATAACTACTGATAAAACAAGTTAATAAATCTATGCAATTATTAAAAGTTTATTTTACCGAGCAGAGTTGACAAGTGGAAAGTATTTTCTCCAAGAAAAAGGAATATTAATATTAGCGAATTTCCTTTATAGGGAGGAAGCTGTCACCGTAGGTCTCATGGTAAGACCTAAGCCCAAGACCATAATAACTATTAGTTTTGAGGTCCCTAGGTGCCAAAAACACCATTCGTTCAATTTCATATATATATATATATATATATATATATATATATATATATATATATATATATATATATATATATATATTGATTTATTTATGAACATGAACGAATGGTGTTTTGGTATCTGGGGACCTCAAAACGTTATGATGGTCTCGGGCTAGGTCCTGTAGTGGAAATACCCTGAAATTATATATTTCCGTAATACTCATAGATCCAACCACTTTTAGCGAATTTCCCCTACAGGGAAGGAGCTGTTACCGTAGAACTCATGGTGAGACCTAAGCCCCAGACCACGATAACTTTTCTTTTTGGGGCCCCAAGAAGCAAAAAACACCATTCGTTCGAATTTGCTTTTAATTGGATATATATATATGTATATGTATGTATATATATACATAAATAAATAAATATATATATATATTTATATATTTAGATATTTATATATTTATATATGTACATACAGGGTGTCCGGAAATTATAGAAAATATTTTAGTACATGATAGTAGAGATAAAAATGAGAAAAAAAATCATATAAACATAGGTCCTAAAGTGCTTCGTTTTCCGTCTGTCTGTCTGTTTGTGATTTTTACATATTTACCTTTATCATATCTCACGAACCTCTAAACGTATAAACTTCAAACTTGGTATGTGGATGACCACTACTAAGACCTATTTTAGTAAGAAGTATCAAATTTCTACTTCGTACCATTTCAAAATGGCGACTGTTTATAATAAGCAATAAATTACAAGAACTTATCTGTAATTCTGTTAATACTATAGCGGCCGTAAATATATCTTAGTAAAAGTTTGTAAGACGTGTGAAGTGGTAATTACTCTTACGAGTTTGTGAATCAGCCCGAACGGATAAACCCCCCAAAAATGGGGTTTATGTTTTTACACAGAAAAATAAAAGTAATAACATTTTTGTTTGCACCATTGAACTCAGCTTAAGAAACAAACAATTTGGCATTTTGAATCATTGCTCTATGTCCAATGGTTACTGAGATATTGAAAGCGGTAAACACAGTACATTGTCCCCATGTTATCCTTATGGGAAATAAGCAACATTGTATATCTCCCTTATTCCTGAACATATCTTAATAAAACTTTATATATGTCTTTTTACTGCTCAAATGCACTTCATATTGATTTGACTGTTCTGTAACTGTTGCAGCAGACCTGCATACTCATTCACCATGGTATTCTTATGGAGGAAATAAAAAAAACGTCATGTATCGCTTATGTTGTGTTTAAATGTGATTCTATGCATCAGAAATTCGCTGAGTATGCAGGTCTGCTGCAACGGGGGGTATTTTTGTTTTGCCTTTCTATAATATTAAATTATGAAATGGTAAATATGTTGCCTTTCCAACAAAAATATAATTTTGAATAGAAAAAACAGCTACGGTAACAACTTCTTCCCTTAAGGGGAAATTCGCAAAAAAATATATAAAATGTGGAGGATAACTTTTTATATCAAACTTTACTGTCATGATCCGCCCTTTTATATATATATGATATTCTGCGATTTAGGATATGTTCAAATATAATATGGGATTCACCGATATTGACAGATTTTGTAGTTCTCATGTTTGGTTTTTGTTCAGGTCCTCCTAGCAGTGTATCACTAATCTTGTTATATTTTTAGTCCTTTGCCCTTTGCTGGTCCTAACCTGAACATTGTTTTTTACCTTTATTACCAACCAGTAATGGCAAATGTCCGCAAAAATCAATATGAAAGCATTAATTAAGTTTTAAAAGGAAATTTATGGATGCACAAATGGAAAATAAAAGTATGTCGGCATGCTAGAAAATTAAGGTTTGTAATTTGACATGAAACAGATAGAATAACTTAATTGTTTATAGCAAACGTATAATTTTAAACACATAGATCACTACCAAAACGTCAGTCATGTATATTATTAGTGATACAGGGTGTTTTTTTTTAACGCAACCCATTTTCAAGATTGAATAATCCACATATGAATGTGTAATGAGTCTTGTTTTATTTATCGTTACATTATATACAGACTATTATTTAAGTTTGATCACATTTAGTTTACATTATGTGCTTAAACAGTCCGCCATTAGCATTTGTAAAAGTTTATGCTGTCTCCATGAAATTCTCGGACACATGTTGCAAGGTAAAAAAAAAAATTTCTTGCATTAAATTTTCTATTTTTGTTTTGAGGTGCTGAATATCTTGTGAATTGTTTTCGTAGGATAATCACTATTTTACATGTGTGTGGCCAATTTCATTCAGATCGGACCATATTTACGCGAGTTATCGTGCTTAAAGACACACACATTAAAAACGCAACCCTAAACTTGATTTTATCGGTGAAGGATTATTTCCCTCCAAGATCCCCGGATTTGACCCCACTATATTATTTTATTAGGGGATACATAAAAAGTAAGGCCTACGAAAACAATTCACAGGATATTCAACACCTCAAAACAAACATAACAAATTTAATGCAAGAAATTCAAAGAGGCACCTTACAACACGTGTTCGGGAATTTGATTGGAAGAGCATATCTTCATTCAAATGAAAATGGCGGACTGTTTGAGCAAATAATGTAAATTAAATGTGATCAAATTTAAATAATAGGTTGTATAAAATGTAAAGATCAATAAAACAACACTCATTTTATATTTATATGTGCATTATTCAAACTTAAAAATGGGTTGCGTTTAAAAAAAAACACCCTGTATTGACACATATTATTCAGATTGAACAAATCCATCTATATTTTGGCGTAGATTCAATCAGCGCTTCCTTTGTTTATCTCTGATTCGGATTATGTGTCACGTACGTCTGCTTCTGACTCGATATCACTCTTTCCCCAACTGTCAACTCATATCTCATGTGATCTCAGATATAAGAGTTTTTTAATTTGCAAAAACACTCAAAGAGGCAGGTTAATCAGAGGAAAGAAATACCTGGAATTCGTTCTGTAATTTGGTTCCTTTTTTGTTAGCGTGTTGGAATATAATTAATGAATAATGCATTCGTAAAAATTACTTGTAATAGGCATGTTCTACAACCTTTCATGCAACATTTAGAAGCTTAATTTAATTGTATCTCAGCAGCTACAACATGATGTAATTTTAAAAGCAAGCGTCTCCTGTTACGTTAATTGCTTTGACGTATTATATTATTTGTTTATTATAATAATACCGAGAAAATACCGCCTTCCATTTTTACATAAAACGCTTAGAGTTATTCCAAACAGAAAACATTCGTTAATTTTGTAAATTCGTGATGGCATTTCACTGATAAAATATTATCTGGATAAAACTATCTCGCAGAGCTTCATATTATTCTCTCCTGTGGAACATATCGTTAAATAAAACATTCGCTGCAACCCTTCGGGAGCAATTTATAACTCTAAATAATAACCATGGCATAATTTGTTTCTAACGATTGAACATCTTTTTATTGTTATTTAAATACTAATTCTGATAGAACTGTATTCATTATTTATGATTTTTTAATGTATTACATTAGAATTATTTCGGAACATATGTTATGTTTGTATGTCAATTGTCCGTACTTGAAAAAGGTTTATGACAATAAACTGTTCTTATATAATGATCTTTGATAAGTAAGTGACAATTAAAGTTTTTTTATATGATAAAATATTATACTAACTAGATAGCGATGAAATGTACACGTTGTCTAATTTGATATAGGAGCTAAGATTAGGTACAACGAAACAATTCAGAAACAATAGTTTTATCAAATAATACGAAATAATGTATTGTATAAATAAATAATCTGTATAAATAATGTCCGGTAAAATTAAGTTTTATCAAGTATAACGAAATAATTTAGAAATATTAGTTTCATCACCTACTTTTTCTATTTTTCTTCCCTCGATTATTCCTACACTTGGACATTCTAGTAAATTTGAGTCTTATAGAGAAAACTGTTCCTGTTCGCCTGTGAGGAAAATTTCCCTCCCTCTTTATACAACCTCCTAAAGACCTAAAGGCTGAAGTTTACGAATAAGTCATAAATAATTTTATATATATATATATATATATATATGTATATATATATATATATATATATATATATATATATACACACAATTACTATATACCAATATGCTGTTCATAGCCGTCAAAGTATAAAACAAATTTCGCTTGAAGTTTTGTCACAACATACATTATCCACCCACGGGTTTTCCAGGCTCGAGATAATGTTTCAAGTTCGAACTACACTTTCCCTTTTAATCTTTCCGCTTATAACAATAGACTCATCCGCTAAAAAATAAGACTGAGGAAATCATTAGTACGATGGTTTATTGTAATGCTATTGTGAAGGTTGGGTGGTTTGCCCTTTGTAAAGGGGAAGTATTTGGGCAAGTTGTATGAGTGAACTGGAATTTTTATTAAACAAGACTCTCGTTATGCTGACAGACGGAGGGCTCTGGCTTTAAGTAGGTCAGCTAACAAGAGGAGAGGTCATTCGCTTAGTGTGTGTGTATGGGGGGGGGGGGAGTTCATACATTTGCTAGAGGAACGAGGGGGCCTCAGGGCCCTTGGCCCATCAGCCCAGGGCCCACATAAGTAATCTTAGATTCTCTTTTCCAAATTAGTTCTATATCGTTCGACTTCACTCAATCACTTTGATTTCATGTTCCAGTATCCTTGATATGATAGTTTAATTCTCTATTCATATTTTGAAATTAATTGAGAAGTTCTGTTTGGATGTTTTTTAAATTAAAAAGTCTTTTTTGATGTCAAGCATGTCTCTTTATTTAATGGAGCTACGTTGCCAATGTGGTCGTTTACGGGATTCTTTAACAGCCATCAGAGGGGTTTCGTACATGTCACACTATCCCAAAAGATAGTTCGACAGCTGTGTACCATACTAACACTCTATGAATTCCTTTAATTTTTTACTTCTATTCAGATATGGAATCTCATTGATATCTGATCTTGAAAGTTGCCAGTGGCGTAACAGATTTTGTTTGCTTCCCCCCCCAAACTTATTTTCCGGGTCTCCCATGAGTTTTTTTGGACCACCGGATAAAACATAAGCAGTTTTGTCAGCAAATGATAGGTGATAATGCATAAAAGAACGTTTTTACTATTTCGATAAAGTTTTGCATTTTGATAAAGTTAGATCACTACATCCTTCAAATGGGCAAAGAATAACAGGGCATTAAATATCGTATGAGGTTGATAGCGGCAGCAGGGCCGCCGAGAGACCATGTCAACCAAGTCTGAAACGTGGGGCCCGTGACGAGCAGGATTTTTATTAGTTTGGGATTCTTAGGCTTTAGATGGCAGGTTCATACCAACTTATACAAAAAAACACATTGAAAAAATTACATTTAAAATTACTACGCAAGTGGCTACTACTGGAAATCACTGCATGGTAAAAGGAACATGCTTTTTGGCTGTATGACTGTAGTGATTGTGACTGACTGTACTTTTTGGAACAATGTTTTTCACACATTTTAAATATAAAATTCTTCTTTGTGAAGCCCACCTTTTCATACTTTAGCAGTTTTTATGTTAGCATTAAAAATACATTGCTAAAAACCCAAAATCGGCGTGATACAGGATAATTAACAATAGTAGTTTTCATTACTTGGAGCGAAAGTGGCGAAAGTGGTACTTTCATTACTAGGATATCGTAATTTAAAGGTGAGGCGTAGCCGAGCTTGGAAATGCGATCGAGTACCAAGGAGACACCTTTGCTCCGTGTGACGAACAACTATTTTCAACGTTATGTATAAATAACCATTTAATCGTTAAAAAATTAGACTACATAATTTTGAGGTTATCCAAAATAGAACTCGTTATTTACACATCTATCAGTTGTTTACAAGCACAAGCTAAGAAATCGTTCAACCTTTCAAACGTAACATAAACAAATTTTGACATTAGAGTACGGCAAAATTTACCATATGTTTTTCAGTACTCCTATTCGAAGTGATCCAAAAACGATCATTTTGCGTACGATTTAGAGAACCAAATAGGCTGTTTTCCGGACAGTATGATGAAAAAGTTTTTTTTACTCATCATGGGCGCAAAGGCGCATGAGTTCTATTATTTGGTATTGCTTGTTAACGGCCAGATTAAACAACTGTGTTTCCGATCGGGGTAAATGGGTAAATGACGAGAGTATAACGTATCAAATTACAGAACCGCTGGAGAAAACAGTTGCACGTAGAAAAACATGCCGATCGAATAACATTGCAGAAATATTGTAGCTTGGAGAAACGGCCGAAAAGACAATCACATTTACCAACAGCGAGTAAATGACAGGATTTGCAAAAGACAAGAATAACGGTTGGAAAATCGTGCAAGCTCACTGTCAGAAGTAGCTTTGGAAAAGTTAAATATTCAACCTTTTTGCTGTGCAAATGGTACTCTAAACAATTTGCTTATGGGTTCAGTCCAAATTATTCTGAATCCGAAAAATAAGCAAAATTCGTCTCTCTATCAATACGAATTTGTATTTGTCTTGCCTTTGTTACGAGTTCCTTTGAATTTTTTGTGCCTGTAGACCACGGTAACTCCGCCTAAAAACGTGATTTTAGGTATAACTTACTAATTCTCTGAGGGAGACCCCCGGGCCCCCTTCCGCTGGGGGTACCTCCCCCCAGGCCCACCGGTCTTGTGGCTGAGGCCTAAGGGGCCCACACCCCCCTGTTTATAGACTTGGGACCCGCGGCTCGGCTCTCGCCGGCCCTAGATGTATAGCCCTAGATGTATAGCCCTAGGTGCATCGCGGCCGTAATCGGTTCTCTACTAACAAACGCGCCCTTTTTTATTTCTATTATTTTGGGAATGGGATTTTGTGGCCCTATTGACAAGTTTCTCTTTGCCTGATAAAACCACACTGTTTTTATTTATTTTATTGCCTTATCATAATTAATTTCAAGAGCGTTGCAACATCGCTGTTAACATGGCAATATTGAAAGCCACAGTCAACGATCGTGACTCTAGGTGACTTAATGTTTAAAAAATGTTATTTGGTTTCAGACATAAGCAGTCTAAGGCAATAATTAATAACTCAAGTTGAAGCGTCAAATTTGTGACCTTAATGAGTTATCATTGAATAGGCCTAACATAATTAAACAATAGCAACATATTATTAATAACATTTATGTTATTAATTACTAAATACAATTATTGAATGATTAATAAAATTTAATATTATTTACCTAAAATATTTCATCCCCCACTCGTGCAGTGAGCCCCCCCCCCTCAACTCGCCGGTTCCCGTTCGGGGGCCCTGCGGGCCCTTCTGTTACGCCATTAAATGTGGTTAATATGTGAAATTTAACAGTGTCTTATCGCATCGCTATGGTCAAATAGGGATCAAAACCACCTGGCCCATTCTATACTAGTGTTTCCCGTCACACTGTTTTGTTTCACCACAAAACGTTTCTGTCTTCTGATTGGATACATGAAATCCAATCACAACAGTGATTACTGTTATATCAGATCAGAAGATCAGAAGCCAACACGTTTTTGCGGTGCGACGAAAACGCCCGTATGGAACGAATGGGAACTATGACTATGAATTATTGCTCCAAATTTTAACTTCCTAATTGGAAGTAGGAGAATCAGTGATGAATGAGTGAGGAATTTTTATTTTCCTTCATCCAAAGATTGAAACCACCGTTACTTATTTATATTAAAGCCATATTCAATTACAAATTTCAGGTTTTATAATTAATTAGTTCATTTATGAACAAATAATATAAATTGCTAATTTTGCAAAGTATATACCTTTATAAGTATTTTTAAGCATGCCCTTTATAGGGCCAAGGCAAAAGGCTTTTGTCAGTGAACTACTAATCCGGCAAACTATAAGCTACGTTAATAACTATTTTCAAGCGAGGAATAAAATATTATAAATAACTATTTTCATATTAGAGAATTAATTTAATAAATAATAAACTACCTAAACATAATATCTTTTATACATGATGGACATAATTTATACGAAAAAGATTATATGGAATTTATATGGAAAAGATTAGTTACGAAACCAAATTATTCGCCTCTAAATCTAAGTCAAATAAATCATTTAAATAGTACATATTACTTGAAAATAAATAAAAAAACCCAAATCAGAATGTTAAACTAAACAAAATTACAAAAAAGACGACGAATTCATCAGTGAAGGCATAGAGGTTCTACTTATTTCTAGAGGTAACACGTAATGGCTACCCTTTGATTTTGTCGTATCAGCAACATAAGAGAGAGAGTAATTTCGTTCTTTCCATTACTGGCTTAAAATGTAATGATTTCGTTTTTTGTTTATTCGATCATGAAAATACATGTTCAAAGATTCGACGATATTAAAATGATTTAATCCCGTCATCATTTAATACGGAATGAAATCATACTCAATTTCGTACTCAATGTAAGAAAATACTCTCGTACTTCAATGTAAGAAAATACGCAAGAAATATTAAGGTAAATCGATCTATTGGCTCTTTTGATGAATTTTAAAGAACTACTTCGAGACTTTGGTTACCATAGGATTCCATTAGTTTTAATTTCCCATTTAAAGAACATTAATTCATTATTAAATTACTAATTACTTATTCTCATATTGCTACCCCAACAAAATTGAGGGGTCGCTTTTTCATCAAGAAGTACATTGCAGTGCTTCATCGAGAAATGGAGTATAACCTCAGTGAAAGAAGGTAACTACCATCTGCTTGGAGGAATGAAAATACAATCGAAGAATCGTACATATAAATTATGAGTAAAAATTCAAATACATTAGTTTGGGCTTTTGCACCTTATTACTAAAAAAATTATTGTAGCTTTTAACCTTCTCAGACTTGTATTGAAAAAGTTTCACTGTAACACATTCGCCCATTTTGTAAATTTTTGAAAAATAAGTTAATTGTTTTGCTTACAAACCAGTTACGAATTTATACTATGTTCCACGTTGACCTTTTTTAGTATTAAATTTCCATAAGCTATGTATTTCAGATGGCGATTTAATTTGCACTAGTCAAATTGTGTTCTTATGAGCAAAATATTTTATAGTAAAATATTATGAATATAAGTAATATAATATAAGTAAACAAACGTACATAGGAAAGGCAATAGAGTAACAATCATGCATAAGGCCTATATTGAAAGACGAATGTAGAATCGAGTATAGTTATACGTATACACTTCGAGTCTTCAAGTATTTTAAATTAAAACGATCAGTTTAGGTTTTAAGATTGATTCGGGTTATGAAGCCTTCCATGGAGCTTTATGGCGATTGTAAAAGCCATAAAGCTCCATACTTTACAAACTCTATACTTCACAAAACAATGGCAGAGCACTGAACTATTGGAGTGCCAACATTCATCCACTTTGGTAAACGTGGTGGTTTTAGGTTTCAACTTAGCTTGCAATCTATGGATCACAATATAAATCAAGGTCAAAGCAAAGTTTTATTCATTCATTTTTGTTAGTGTCGATGTTTGCTTTTCCAGTATTTATTTTTATCGGGGTTATTTTTGAACACATACTCAAAACCATGTAAGTGATCTAGAAAGATATAAGTCGAGTCTTAAAATTATTAAATAACAATGTTATTTATTGCAGCAGGGAATAGGTCCTGATAAAACCATTAAACCTCTTTTATGGTAAGTTTTTTATGAGAATTTAAATTTAATATGTTAAAATAGTTAATATCATTTTCTCACTGAGCTTATTTGCCACGGTAAGTTAAATTAACTTTCTTATGTGGTCGATATAAGGGTAGGACCACACAGTATTCGCTATCAAATATGGATGGTACAAAATGGGACACCAAAAAAAGTACATAAGTGATGTTCATAATTCAATATCTTAAGAAAAGTAGTTAAAAATTCAGTGAAAATTTTATTTGATCACTTATCCTATTAAGAATAAGGCAACGATTTTTGGGCAGTTAAACGTGACCAAGAGATTCCTGGAATTTGTTTAATGCATTATGATAAAAATATATGTATTCAAATCTTTATTTTCCATGACGTGTCTTTCAGAAAAACGTTTTAACGTTCAGAGCGGAAGGCTAGTTCATCCTATTCAACGAAAAATATTATATTGAAACGAATTACATTGGTTTAATGTTAACGTTTTACATCTGTTATTTTTTAATAGTTCTTGGAATAATTATTTTCAATTAATATATTAATTTTTAGTATATAAATGTCATGAAACATATAATCAATGAGATAATATCAATCAGAATAAAACAAATAGATTAATCACATTATTGTATGTATCATTATCATAGTACTATCCAGCACAACCAATGTCCCAGAAACCGACTGATGAAGAGTACTGAACTGATTCCTGATGCAATTTCTTTGAAGAAAGGCTCAATTTAAACAATGAAATTTTCACAAAATGAATAAAAAGGTGTTATGTAGAAAACTAATTTTATTTTGTCAAAAAACTTCTTAAAAAAACCAAACAGTTTTGAGGTTCACCAAAAACGTTTCATTTAGTAATTTCATCTGAGGATAAGCTGACGATTTGATGAATTTACTATTTTTGCCACCTGCCTAGTTTCGTGCTCCCAAATGAACATAATAATAATTAGAAACATGGACAGGACTACCATAAAATAATATATTACAACCGTACAGATAATTTGCCAGTGTTGGCTGCAGACACGCCTTGAAGCTATTGGGTGACATTCCCTGCATTAGTGAGCTGAGAAGGAGCACAAGAAATAAATAAACACACTCCTTTCAAAATGGACAACCAAAGAGAACAAAAGGAAAGCCAGGAAGAATGTGTTCCATATTAATGTTGGAGACCAATGCGTAAAAATGACAACCTTCCTAATTTCAAGATAAGACAAACTAGTTTTTGTTTTCATTAGTTTTTTTAAAATTTATCTTATTTATTTAAGAGAAAAGATCTAATGTGTTATGGTTTATGTTCTTCACAGCTGATAATATTTTTAAAATTAAAATAATATCATATTATTTGTAATTTCAATGCGTTTTTTTTACGAGTCCTGGTTATATAATAAAATTCCTTTGCATCACTTCGTTTTTGTGATATTATTGACATGGTCCCTTGAATCATGCAAAGAAAGGTATGAAGAAATTAAATGAATTATTATAGTAAAAGCATATGCTACAAAATAAATTTAAAAGTACATAGTTTCAAGTGCCAGCAAATCTCTGTCGCCAAATAAAGAACAGACGACTCTGTGATTAGTCGACAGATGACAGCCCTGTTTGCCTAACAAAATATGTCTTTACCCGAACATGAGGAAGTATTAGTAGTGAGGTAGGATAGCTATTTTTTTGGGTAGAATATTAAGTTTCCGGCTACCACTATGAAACTTTGCATAATCAATGATCATGCATTTTGGAACTAAATTCAGCCCAGACCCCAAAAATTAGGCATATAATTTTCAAAATGGCGGCTAAAAATTGTTGTAAGAGGACAAAATTTAACTATTTAGACCATGGGCCGCCAATATGAAACCCTCCCCCCCTTGGGAATTTTCGACAAATGTATTTTTTTGTTGCTGCTGACATGTACTTTAAGGTTTTGCTTGTTTGCGACGTTTAAATTACAACATAACCCAGAAAAACAAAAAATGTCATTGATAAATCGTTGAAAAAAAATAACATTGGATCTTATTGAAAAAGACACCTGACTGCATTTTTTACATGCATTTTTTGAGATATTGACTCGGGACCAACGCCTATCATTGTTGGGTGGCTAATCTTTTGTTTTGACAGGAGACAAAGTGTCGGCCGCCATCTTGGATCCGCCATATTGGATATCAATTTATTTTTTTTTAATGTAAAGATAGTGTTGTGGCACATCATTATGAACTAGATTTTTATGCTGATTACAATGTTGAAATCCGTTTTTGAAAATATGCATTCGTTAAAAAGATATGCACTAATAAATATTTATCCCCATACATTTCTTATGGACGTTTTATATTTTCAATATTTTTTGGATTATTTTTCTTCTATCTCTCATTTTAATAAAGATATGTAGTTCGTTTTCGTCTTAAAATACTCAGTGAAATACCGGCTTTAATTTAATCCGTCATCGGTGATATTAATCATCATCATCGGTTAAGTGACAGATTAGCTGTAAGGCTCAATTTAACTTAAAAATCAATTTTTCAGAAATTTAATTTTAGTCAAGTATTAATATCTCCGGTTCTAAATTAAGTATTGAATTCATTTTGGTCTTAAATTACTCAGTAAATCATCAGCTTTCATGTAAGCTGACTTTCAATAAGATCAGAGTGAAGTTTATGTAACTTTTGAGCTTTCACTCAACATAAATTCGTTTTACTTGCATAATTTTACATTTCTTGAAGGATTTCTCTAGTTCCAAAGAAGACTCAGAAATCGTAAAGGTCTTAATTGACTTATTAGATTTTTTTTTTTTTGAGTCATAAATTATTATTACATTTTGAGTTTCAACTGAGTTGTGGTTCTAAAACCCACATAAAATAAAAAGTTTCAGACATTTTCGTTTATATAAAGACTGATATCTGCAGTTCCAGGAAAGGTCTGGAGTTCTGAATGTTTTTAAAATACTCAGTAAAATATCAGCTTTCATTTGAGACTGTGATAATTTAATTCAAAGACGTTCGGGGTGAGTTATAATCCAAATTAAGAGTAAAATTTAAAAATAATTAAACTTTATATCGTAATGAGCCTTAAAATTCGTTTACAGCTTAACCGATTTTACGAATCAATATTTCTAATAAAAGCCGACATATCACTGCTTATTGTAAGACCAAAATGAACTAAATACCATATATAGAACCAGAGATATAAATACTTGATTTAAAAAAAGGTTCCAAAAAATGTATTTTTAAGTTAAATTGAACCTTATAGCTTATCTGTTACTTGTTGATCAATTAACGCCATTGATGATCAATATCACAAATTAAAGCCGGTATTTCACTGAGTATTTTAAGACTAAAAAGAACTACATATCTTTATTAAAATAAGAGATAGAAGAAAAATAATAAAAAAATATTGAAAATACGAAACGTCCATAAGAAATGTATAGGGATAAATATTTATTAGTGCACATCTATTTAACGAATGCATATTTTCAAAAACGGATTTCAGCCTTGTAATCAGCGTAAAAAACTAGGTCATAATGATTTGCCATTACACCATCTTTACATTAAAAAAAATAAATTGATATCCAATATGGCGGATCCAAGATGGCGGCCGAAACTTTGTATCCTGTCAAAACAAAAGATTAGCCACCCAACAATGATAGGCGTTGGTCCCGAGTCAATATCTCAAAAAATGCATGTAAAAAATGCAGTCAGGTGACTTTTTTTAATAAGATCCTATGTTATTTTTTTCAACGATTTATCAATGACTTTTTTTTTGTTTTTCTGGGTTATGCTGTAATTTGAACGTCGCAAACAAGCAAAACCTCAAAGTACATGTCAGCAGCAACAAAAAAATACATTTGTCGAAAATTCCCAAGGGGGGGAGGGTTTCATATTGGCGGCCCATGGTCTAAATAGTTATATTTCGTCCTCTTACAACAATTTTTAGCCGCCATTTTGAAAATTATATGCCTAATTTTTGGGGTCTGGGCTGAATTTAGTTCCAAAATGCATGATCATTGATTATGCAAAGTTTCATAGTTGTAGCCAGAAACCTAATATTTTCATACTAACCTACCTCACTATAGGAGATGAACGTCGTATCCCTTATGTGGAGACATGTTTCAAACCAAAGATCGTCAGTAAAATTACCTCTATAGTACAAGAACAAAACTGCAGTTAACGTAACGTACCACAATAACGAAACCCTGCAGAGCACCTATGCCTGTTTTTTTTTGTGCGGAAGGGACAAAATGAGGAAAAGATAGCTTGAAATTTCCTCTCCTTTTCAAACACTACCACAATTTAAAATTTATTCCGATGAAAGAGTACAAGGGTTAGAATGATACAAGTGATAAATTTATATTAATGTTATTTATTCATGCGAAAACATAACTCAACTCCCAGAGGGCTTTAGTGGTGTCAGCTGTCAGCCCCCTGACATGAACATTACGTATGGGATACTTGAAAGTTCCAATTGAACTACCGTATTAGTTTAGAACTATAATTATTGAACCCATAAAGGCTCCCTCCTCGCCCCCCTTCTTGAACACAGAAACAAACTGTTACCTTTTTAAATATGAATAAAATGTCCTCTACAGTGATTCCACGTTGTTAACATTTTGATGTCCCCTAATTTTTTTTTATTTTGGGAAAAAATAAGCCGGTAGTGAAATAAATGTTGATTTCATCTATATTACATGTTAATTGTTTTGTACGGAAACATTTTGTAATTACCTATATGAAGTTTTATGGGTAGAGACAAAACAATTTCGTCCTCCAGAGAGTAAACTAAAGGTTATTATCCTTCCCGGTCAATGCTAGTCAATCTTTCACTGATTGGAGAGTACATTCAACAGCGATGGAGAAATTGAAACTGCATGGAATGAGATAGTATCACGAGAAATGATATAGTTTACTTTGTTATGCATACTCTGGACGTTAGTATACTGGCTAACTAATATAAATACTACAGTGATTATGTCAAAGTGAAGTGAATTATAACTCTTTATTGTTGTCTTTAGAATTGACAATTATTTGGCTAAAAAAATGGTTGGCTTCATTCTACCGGCTCTCTGAAGTAATTTAAAGTTTTTCAGCTTAAATATATAATGTAGGGAATTCCAGGAAGGCCTTGTGAGTAATGAAATACTTCAGCACCCTCTCGCAGACGCTCTGTTCTACCACGTGCACTGAAAAGAGGAGAGAAAACAATTGCTTAAGTCCTGGAACCATGAAACTATTATTTAGGTAAGCTCCTCATATTTTTATTATGATGAACAAATATGCGTTCTGATCTGAATAAGATCATACGTTAAAATTTTTTCGTAATATTATGTCTTTTGGTTTTTATTTAATCGGTAACCATGATTGGATTGAATGTTTTTTTTTGTTTTGTCTGACTTATGGTTTAATGCCTTGTAAAGAAACTGCAAAGATTAGACATAAAATTTCGATTTGAGTGAAATAAAAGTACAGTAGACCCCTTGTGAACCGTCCCTGACGGGACCGGACTTGGGTCAGATAAAAGGTCGGTTAAAACGGGTATTCCTCTAAATACCTGAAAATAAAAGCTCTTTTGATTTAGGGTTCAATTAAATCATTCTAAAGTCGTTTGTGGATTATTTAGAAAATGAACTGTAATTATCAACCTATTTTTCAAAATATTTACTGTATAAATGCCACATTTTATAAACTAAATATTAGACGAGGTGAAACTTTTTTTTAAATTTTAACACTTTTAATACCACGCTCATATATTTTTAACAAATTTTATGCAATGTAGTACCTATTGATTGTCAAAATTATTGATAAGAAACAGGGCCGGCTCAAGAATTTTTGGCACCCTAGGCGAGAGTATTGCCCGGCGCCCCACTCTAAATAAAATATAAATCAAATAAAAGTGCTATCATAGCTGTTAATTTTCACCCGTATGTTTATATTTCATTCCACCAATAATAAGTGAAGCTCGACTGCATATCGAGAATTCAAAGGACACGATACTATTTGAAAAATTACACTCATAAAATTAGGCTCGATAGATTTGACATGGAGTTGATTCATTGAAAAAAGTCAAAACGAGTATTTTATTTACCTAGTTTAAGTTAGATACTTAAAGGCGCTGTTTGATAAGGGATGATTTTGAGAAAATAATAAAAATGAAGTATTAAATACATAATTCAACAATTAAAACACTAAGGCAAAAATTATCTTTAACAAAGTTGTAAACACAAAAACATGTTCTTTTGACAAGAAGTGCCTTGCTAACATGGAGATTTCCCTCCTTGTTGATAATTTTCCTTCTGCTGTTAATTTTGGTGTAAAATAACCGGCTTGAGTCAAGTATATTTGACTTTTGGCTGAAAGTAAAAACCAAACTATATAACAGGGAGGGCAGCGAGAGAACTTATAATGACGGGTGCTAATTATTGGTATAAGTCGATTAAAGGGCAGGTTGGGAGTTTCCACCACTGGTGATAAGCTTTGATGTGATTCAAAGAATAACTACACGACCGTGTACAGTGCATGTAAAGCTATTCCTGAATTATAACCTTATAATTTGAACCTATAATTTAAGTCTATTGTTGGCGTGTTTATTATTTTATTTTTGCGCTCTGCTATTTTTATAAACGCGACCATACAGCGCCCCCTTTGGCGCCCCTCAGGCCCTGGCACCATAGGCGGTTCCCTAGTTTGCCTATATGGTAAAGCCGGCCCTGATAAGAAACAAGCAATCAATGCATTATTACGGGTCGGGCAGTTGATTTACAGCTTCTTACTGAAGGCTTGAGCCACAAAAACTTTGACTCCGAGTTGTCTGCCCCCTCTTCCCCACCCACACAAACAACGTGCATGTTTTTTTTACTCTATCGATGAATAATGGTTTCCATGTACTAAAATGAAAACTCACAGACGTTTATTTTAGTATGCGCACTGAAAAGCACCTTCTGTATGTTTTAATAAATTAATGATACTGTATTCAAAATATTTTAATCTGTAACAAACAACCTGTGGAGTTGAGCGTAACGTTCCCATCGTCGGATATGGGAACGGAAATGCCGCAATTCCTAGAAAAGGGTGGTTAAACCAAACTGTTGTCAAAACAGATCGGTTAAAACGATCTTTAATATCTGACCAGCAAGGGCGGATAATCCGATCGTCGGTTTCGAGGTTGATACGAGGTCGGTTAAGAGGGGGTCTACTGCACTTAAGTGTGAAAATTAATACATTTTAAATTTTGATTTTACAAATGAAACGCCATACACTTAAAAATAGAACGACTGCAATAAAAAAATCAATAGAATTTTTTTCTACTCCAAGTCAGCGTAGAAATTTGAAGGCGATAGCTTTTTTAAAATTTATTTAAATGTTTTTCTAACGGGGTTACTTTGCCTTCAGCCGGGAGTCAAGGTAATCAAGTAACTCCCGGTCGGAGACACTGAGTATTTCTCCCCTTACGCAATACAAGGAGTAAAATGCGACCAAACAGCAGGGGGAAAAGTCGCTATTTCAACTAAGTGTATATAAACACAGAAAACTGTGATATAAGTATATAAAAGACGGTATGGGAAAAAAGTGTTGTTGACTTGAAACTAAATAACAACGATACTGACATATATTTCCTAAAAGGATTTGCAGAAAAGTTTTTTAAACGCCAAATATCCAAGTAAAACTCATCCGTAACACTTACGGTAACTGTGGTGGAGACATGAGGAGCCGGCGGTAACCCCAGTTACCTATCAGCAACAACCTTCTGATATGAAACAAGAGTGCAGTTACTATGGTGATCAGCAGCTGAGCTACGTGGTTTTTCAGTTTTTCACGGTATTCATGGACGTTAAAGATTTGGTTTTAGTTTAGTCAGTATTTGGGATCCCCCTTTCCCGGATTGTTAGCAGCGAATTCGTTAGGCCCACTTAACTACTTAGGAATTAATGTTGGAGTAAGAGAGATTTCGCTTTTTCTAAACGGATTGCCAGATAGAAGTACGGCTTATACGATATTACTGTACTTGTTTTCATTAGAGCAACCTTAAAAACTTTATGTACTAAATAAAAAAACTGCAAAATTTACCCCTTGTGAGAAAAATTCCAGCTACAAAAACAGTGACTTCTGTTTAGATTGAGCCCGCTTTGGTAACATTTTGCTGGGATTTCTGCCATGCTGCGAGTGGACAGCGAACGAGATTGAGAAACGATTGATGATAAAATGATTTTCTACAAATTTCAATGTTTAATTAGTTACAGAAATGTTTAGTTCAACATTTTTATTTAATTTTAAAATCTATGATATTTTTATACACGGTTTCGTATCATGATCTAAACGTGTTATCGTGTGTAAAACGTATTATACAAGTTTCATATGAATACATATCAATCGCATTGTAGGAAAAGTGAAAAATTCGTTTATTGTAATGAAGTAACAGATATTAATACTTTTTAACATGTTTGTTTTATGAATTTCAATATTACAGAACGCTTACTTATAACTGTTGTTGAAGCATTATTGATCCGTTAGTTAAATTGACCTCGGAAAGTGAGGTGATTAAGTGTGCAAATGACAGCCCGTTAACTACAAATTGAATGTTGGGGTTTGTTTCTCGCCTTAGTCGTGTTTGCATTACATTCGGTTGGAGCAATGGTGACATTTTAATAACAAACCAACAAAATTTATGTTAAATATGGAAATGAGTTTTTTCTCAAAACGAGTTGCCTTTTATTCTAAAAGGCTTTTGAATGTTCCAAATGGCCGTTTTGCAAAATATCAAAAGGTCCCTGTTAGCTAGCCCGTTTCATAACTTATTTACTTTTAATATAAACATATTAATTTAGTGTTTTATCCTCTAAAGTATACAGTTTTTTTAAATAAGGTCATTAAAAGTTTTAGTAAACACTGAATTTTCATTCATACTATTTCAAAATTTTCTTCATACTATTTCATACTAGCAAGGCCTTTAAGGTTAACGCGAGATATAAGAACATAAATATATCTTTAAATCGGTACTGACTATTATATTTAATATGTTGTACATTTTATTTATTGTTGATTTTTTTAAAGTAGGAGGAACGTTTTGTGTGCGAAGCCAAGGGTTCAGCGTGGACTCCCTCCCAGAGTCGCACCGCTCCTGCCAGGAGTGATGAAGAGTGATGAGGTTTGGCCTCCTCAGCAGCTTCGCCTCTGGCGAGATCCGGGCCGCGGCGACGAAGGTTTCTGCCTC
Organism: Flexamia atlantica; assembly: GCA_035578135.1. Classification (NCBI taxonomy): domain Eukaryota; kingdom Metazoa; phylum Arthropoda; class Insecta; order Hemiptera; family Cicadellidae; genus Flexamia; species Flexamia atlantica. The sequence continues at coordinate 18,546,760 of JAQJVK010000016.1, read as the reverse complement.
TCAATGGTGAGCAGATCGAGGGAAATCACTCGATCTGCCACCACTGAGAGGCAGCCACCACCGTGACAGCCAGCCCAGACACGGTGCGTTGCGCAGAGGTGCAGCCCTTCGTTAGAAGGAGGGAATTCTCTTACCGTGTTTCCTGACTCCCATGACTCCCGTAAAGAAGAATGGCCTTGACGGTGGACACAAGCAGTCATCTCTTGCTGGACCTCGGACCTCCGACGTTTCGATCAACCTGGTAAACGACAGAACCTCGTCGCCTTGTCGCAGACAGTCTATCTGGATGTGCTTCCACTTTCCCCAGTGTTGAGCACAAATCCCAGAAACCTCCCCACAGTCATCGTCTGGACCTCGACGTCACAGAAAGCCATAGGGATTACTGTGTGGATCCTCCGTTGAGTGAGCATGGCGAGGACAAATCCCCGGCGGTTTCGACGGCCGACCTGATCCTGGATTTTTGCAACCTCTCAAAGTGTTTACTCTGCATGTACGGCATACAGAAAGGTCTGTATGTCGACGGGGACTCCGGGTCACCTTTGCCTTTACTGATTAGCGCTAGTCTAGCAGTCTTCAGCGTGACGGAAATACACCCTCTACCCAAACACGCATAGAACATGTTCAGAGCCTCAAACGGGATACCATTCGGACCAGGAGCTGCATGATACAAAGTTTATGACAGACGATGCTGCCACGAGTTCCCCTGTTCCATGAACGAGGTAAAATTAGGAACCGGCCTCACTACTCTCTACTCCCGCTTTAAGGGGAGACTTGGGAAGAGACTATCGACGATGGCCGTGAGCAGACATAGCCGCACTGCTAGCACCCATTCCCCAAACTTCCTCGTGACAAGCTGGTACCTCTTGTCATATGGATCGGAGTAAACGTCCCAGAATAGCTTCTTCCAGCAGCGAGCCTTCGGTGAATGGCATTTGGTAGAGCTTTCTTCGCAGTCTTGTGCTCTGCCAACCTGCCTATAGTCTCCGGTCGGTTTCGAGCTCTCTTCGATCTTCTGCGAAGCGTCCTCCCTGAATTCAGTGATGTCATCCGTCAACCAGTGGACATTGCAACGACCCCGGACCGGTCGTGGCTTTGTGGCTTCCCGAGGCTTTGTTAAATTTTGAACATATTATTATTAATATCATCATTATAAACTCTCGATTAAAAGGAATTTTCTAGAAATTAACAAGGATAAAACATTTGTAAATTACCCAAGAAGGTAATTTCTTAAAATTAATTTGACTAATTTCAAAGGATTGTATGTTTATGCTTTTTGAGATATTACGAATATCTAATTATTTAACAAAATAATAAAGGAAGATTCCTCTGCTATTTGACAATTCAATTGAAGTTGAAAATACAAACATTTTCATCGCTATTCACGTCGTGAACAACACCGTGGTGTTCGCATTGTGAAATGCAACTTTTCAAAATACACGCCGTAACAAAAACTAATTTGGCAATGTTTTTCATTGTTTTATTATTCCCCAATTTCAAAGTTCGTTCGTGACCCACAAGCTTTTGTTTTCAGCTTGGTGTTATGAATATGCATCATGGACTAATGGTCCGCTGTTGGTTGTGGTGTCGTATTTTCCTTTCTTCTCTGAACAACAAACAATGGTTTGAATTCAAAAGTTTCTCCTTAATACAAACGTGTTAGGTAGAATTAAAAAAATAACGGAAAAGCGATAGTTTTAAGAATGTAAATGGAAGGAAAGTAACGGTTTCACCTTTCTGATTCCAAAAATACTCTTTGTATTCTAAGATTACCCTTTAACTCTTTAAATGTCTTATTAAGTGGAGATGAAAAGTAATTCACCAATTGAATACAAAATTATGCAAAATTATTAGTGTTAATATGCTATTCTGTAAAAGAGTTAAACTGATGTATGTCTGATATTTTTCTAACAGCTTACAAATCACTTTTATTCGTCACTGTTTCCTTAATATATATATTATACATTAAACATAAATTAATTTATTTTTTTAATAAAAACGATCATAAGATTCATCTTGAAATATTTCCCTTCCAGTACAATTCCTTCCCCAACATGGGGTAGTTTAGGGAAGTAGGTTACTAATGAAGTTAAAAGGATCAACTTCCAGGAACGTTAAAATGACAGTTGTTTTTGTCGAACACCCATAACGGTAACAAATTATATTTTTATAAGGTAAAGGTGATGGTGTGACCCATAATTTCCAACTGGTTTTTCATGCTAATGAGCTCTGCAGCCCCTAAATGGAAAGCTGTGTCCATCCTGAAGATATTAAGAATTTGACTAAAACTACAGCTTTTATCTTTATAACGAATAAGAATTTAATAAAACGAATTGAAGCATTGTAATCAGCATAAAAACCTAGTTGAAAATTCTGATACTTCACCTAAGTAATTAAAATATATTTCAAGCACAAACAGCCTGTGTTATTCTCATTCTAAATCCGAAACTCAAAACTTGCCGTCAATAATAAAAAACAAATGCTAAACGTCAATAATAAAAAATAAAAACCATACGACTGTGACAATGGAATAAATAATTTAACCGAATATATTACACTTCTCCCCTCTTATATAACGCACCACTTCTCTTGCGTAACTGGTCTGATGTTTCCTTTTTTGAATTCCATTAACCAAAAATGTATAAGGAAGCTCGCCAATTCTGAGCTTCATTACTCCTGGAGTCCTGCTATCATTGGGTAAGTTTATAGGAGCCAAAAATGTGAGGAATAATGTTACACCTATTACACTGAGGATCAGAGGAGTACCAGTTCCTTTAGGAAAACCAGTGGAAAACGAAACTGATCGGATTAGTGGAGTTAGGAATCAATGGAATGGATCCGGGTGAAACTGCTGTAGCTTGGTCGACCCCGTCCGTGAATGTTAATGAGGGTGGATTAAAAATTAGAATATGTGGAAACTCCCGGGTTATGTTTAATACAGCGACAGTGCCGGAGGTTCATTAATTGCCGACCTTTGCAGATACAACAAATTATATTGTTGGAGGTAGATTTTCCAATGTAATTTATTTATAGTTTGCCCACTTGCGGTTGGAAATTTCTGAGAAAGATCGAAACTACTTGTTACTCATTTAGGATCTTTCCGTTACAAACGCAGATGCTCCAGCCAAGTTACAAATTTTTCATAGAAGATCTCCTCAAGGATATCCCTTTCGTTGGTATAAAATAAAGGAGACATTAGAGGAAGATCTAAAAAAGAACATTTTAAAAGTGTTAAGATGGCGTTAAAGTGTCTAGCGACTGCAGGCATAAAAGCAAGACTTGAGAAGTGTCAATTCTGTCGAAATTGTGTACTATTTTGACCATAAGACTGACCAAACTGGCATTCAACCGACAGAGGATGAGGTGCAGGCGTTTTAGAAAGCAAGACACCTACCAATAAGAAGCGACCGAGGGCATTCTTGGGTGCTATAAACCATTATGAGACGTGCATTCCTTATCTTCTTGGACTGTGTTCACAATTGCACCGACTGACAAGTTCTAAAGTTCCGGGGGTGTGAAGTGTGAAATCTAGAAGAACAAGAGGAGTTTCATAAATAAATAAATAAATAAATAATGTCTTTATTTTCAAGCGTTCTTCAAAGTTTACACTCTGCTTTACAAGACAACTTAAGTTAAATATACATATGATGCATCGAGGACGCATATTAATTGCGTGAGGATGCTTTAGTTGTTCCATACCAAGACGACCTGCCTATAACATTATTTTGTGATGTGTCAGAGGTAGGTAGGTGTAGCTGTAGTACTTCCCCAGACGTATCCTAGAGGGTCAATGGAATTAGCTTCACGCACTTTGCAAGAATCGAAAAATCGATATTCGTATATCGATAGAGAGGCACTTGTAAACAGAAGAGGATGGTTAGGTTAAATGTTTGAAATTTTTCTTAAGAAAAGTAAATTTAACGTTTACCAACTTAATTTTCTACTTCACTTTAAGACTTGATTTTTTACATACACGCTTAAGTACGTAGGAACAAATTATCTTTTACAAAACAATCAAACAGGCTACCAAAGAAAAGGGTTGTAATTTTATCGGGTTTCATTCATAATCCAATCTTTTATCAATATTTTAATCTTTAACCTTTGGGTCTCTCTAGATATGAAATTGAAACTCACAATAATATGTAGTCTTGAACTTTAAAGTTAGGGGTATTTTTCTTTTTTTTGTCGCCACTGTTTTTAATTTCCCTACGCGAATAAATTGTTTACAAATGAGTTCTTAAATTAGTTATTTTTGAGAAAGTCATTGATGACTGTAAAATATCCAAAAGTCAAGTTCAGTCATCGAGTATTATATTATTTCGTATTATCTTATCGTATTATCTTTCGCATTACCTACCCTAACCTTACCTAGCCGATTTTTCCACATTTAAATCGTAGGAGCATGCACCAAAATCCTCCATTAGAATAACATGGAAGGTGAGTATGTCGGTTTGCTGCCACAGAAATGCGAAAATGGTGGATTTATGCCATAATCTAGTAGATCCAGACTAGATTAAGCAACATAAAAGGTTTAAGCAATATATTGAGAAATAGGCAAGCTATACAATTTATAATAATGGCGCCCCTCTTCTAAAAAAGACCCAATGTTTGTTACCAATACAATAAACACGCACACACACTGACGGATGGAAATCCAAGCAAACTCAATCACAGATTGCTTTAAGCATTCCTTTGAACTGAATAATAGGCATTTAAAGATTGTAAGTTTATTTTCGATTCAATCTGAATATAAATCATATCACTAAAATATATTTTGGGAGAATATGTTTGATCTTAGTCTTAAACTTAAGAGGCTAATGACAACATCAACTCTGTAGTTGGACTCGAGTGACAAATGAGTGACGAGTTACGTCATGCCAAGAGGTTGCCATTAGGGTGGAAAATCAAGATGAATGGATTTATCTTTGTCTTGAAAATTCGTCCTAGTTTTCTACACCATCTATTTTTTAACTATGTTAATTGTCACTTGACAAACACCCCATCATAATTAAAGTTTACGGCACATTTTATGTAATTTCATTTTCTAATGGAAATCATAAAAAATAATTGTTTCTTCTGCAGTTCTTGGTGAAAGTTTTAATATGAGAAAAAATCACATTCGTATGTTTATTACATAGCAGTAGGGTGCCAATGATAATTTCCCTGAATCAAATCAAATCAAATCAAATTGCCATGAAAACATACCAAATGCATTGGCATGCGTCAAAACAATTTACATTGAATAACTAAAACTATAACTGAAAATACCCCCGTTGCAGAAGACCTGCATACTCAGCGAATTTCAAATGCAAAACAACATATTTCAATCAAACATAGCAAGATTAGACATGTTTTGGTAAGCTCCATAAGAATAACATGGGGAATGAGTATGCAGGTTTGCTGCTACAGGTATATTAAAACTGGGTGGTTTTAATTCAATGTTTAGTAGATCTGAACTAGAAGAAGCTATTTACCAAGTTTTAACAAGATATGTTGAGAAATAACCGAGATATAGAATTTTACTTATTTCCCATAAGGTTAACATTGGGGCAACGTACTATGTTTACCACTTTCAATATCTCGGTAACCAATGGACATCGAGCAGTGATCCAAATTACTAAATTGTTTGTTTTTTTGAGCTGAATTCAATGGTGCCCACAAAAATTCGATAAATTTTATTTTTCTATGTAAAAAACTCAAAAAAACCATTTTTGGGGGGGTTTATTCTCCTTTACCCCCCCTTCCGGTGGTCCGATCGGGCTGGTTCACGAACTCGTCCAATTGATTACCACTTTACATGTCCGTACCAAATTTCATAAAGATCGGACCATTTTAGCGGCCGCTATCGTGCTAACAGACACATAGATATATATATAGATATATATATATATATATATATATATATATAGATATACAGGGTGTTTTTTTTAACGCAACCCATTTTTAAGATTGAATAATTTACATATAAATATGAAATAAGAATTGTTTTATGGTTCTTTACGTTTTATACACTCTATTACTTTAATTTGGTCACATTTAGTTCACTTTATGTGCTCAAAAAATCCGCCAGTGGCATTTGTATGAAGTTATGCTCTCTCTATCAAATTCCCGAACACGTGTTGCAAGGTACCTCTTTGCATTACATTTGTTTTGTTTGTTTTGGGGTACTGAATATGCTTTGACTTGTTTTTTTAGGCCTTACTTTGTATGTATCCCCAAAGAAAATAAAAATATAGTGGCGTCAAATCAGGGATATTGGGGGAAACTAATCATTTACAGATAAAATCAAGTTTTTGGTTGCGTTTTTAATGTGTGTGTCTTTAAGCACGATTACTCGCGTAAAAATGGTCCGATCTGAATGAAATTTGCCATAGACATGTTAAGAAGTATTATTCTACGAAAACAATTCATAATATATTCAGGACCTCAAAACAAACATAACAAATTTAATGCAAGAAATTCAAAGAGGTACCTTGCAACACATGTTCGGGAATTCGATGGAGAGACCATAACGTTATACAAATGCCAATGACGGACTGTTTGAACACATAATGTAACTTAAATGTGATCAAACTTAAAGAATAGGTTGTATAACATGTAAAGATCAATAAAACAATCCTCATTGCACATTCATATGTGCATTATTCAATCTTAAAAATGGGTTGCGTTTAAAAAAAAACACCCTATATATATATATATATATATATATATATATATATAAATTCGAACGAATGGTGTTTTTTGCTTCTGGGGACCCCAAAATGAAAAGTTAACATGGTCTCGGACTTAGGTCTTACCATGAGTACTACCGTAATAGCTTATTCCTTTAAGGAAATTCGCAAAAACGGACCAATATATAAAAAAAATATGTGCAAGGGTAATAACTTAAGCTTAATATAAGCTTAAAAATAAAAACTTAATAACAACTTCCTACTTGTTGGTTACAAAATCATGATCGCTGTAAAATGTTCTGCCGGCAAGGAAATTCTTAAGATATTTTTTTCAATTTGATGAAAGGCATTTCATTTTTGAGATTTGCCGGCAACGCGTTGAAAAGTTTGTTACAGTTGTATGTAGTGCTACGTTAAAAGACGGCTGTATTGTGTTTCAAGGCCGGGACTTCCATACGTGGGCGGAGTGAATATCACAGGATATGACAGGATATGATGGAGGAATTCTTTTAAAAAAAATGAGGGTTTCAAACATATAGATGGACGGAAATGTAAGAATTCTATTCTGATTGAAAGCTGTTTTACATGAGTCTTGTCTTTTAATTCCAAAAATAATCCTAATAGCGTTTTTCTGAAGGCGAAAAACTGAATTTGTTTTTGAATTCTCGTGACTCCAAATAGGAACAGCATAGCTAAGGTGAAGGTAAAAACAACCAAAATAGAGAGTTAACAGGACATCGGATGTAGCAAACTGTGAGAGGCTCCTGAGAGGAAACAAACAAGAACTAAGTTTTCCAGACGCTTTACTGATATGATGTGCCGTGCAACGCCACGATTTCCAATATATATATGTCACCAAAAATCATTAGCCGCCGTGATCCAAAACCGCAGTCCTTGTCGGAACTTTAGTTGACCGTTACCCTCTCTTTTCTGGTGCCATCTCAAACTCTCGTTCTTGTCGACCTGGACGGCTTAGGAGTGACATGGTGTACACCGTCGTCCGCAGGTCCAACCTTATTTCTTCCGACCGTCCGTCGCTCACCATGAGTGCTTAAGTACATTAATATTAAGGGGGTTAGCTAGCAAGGTTAGGGTGATTTTGGTAAATCCAAATAATGTAGCCGATATAAAATAGTATTGGGGCGTGGGCCTTCTGCCCACGCCAATGTTCTGATCACATGTTAGTATTATTTCATTGTAAATCCGTAAATGGCTCAGTTTCAGAAATAAATTATTCACTACAATAAATTATCAGTTTAGGCTTGGATTGATGTTCAACAGTTTAGGTAGGGAATTTGAGTTAGAATCATGAATTTAATGACTTAGGTAACTTGTCAGTACATGATGTCCTTTTGGGTAAATTGTTCCAATCTTTAGAATTTAAGTAGTTTAGGGTCAATCAAAGCTGGCTTACGGCAAGGTCAATCTGGCAGACCGATCCTTCCTTTGGGTAAATCAAATCGCTTCCAATCCTAAAATAATATCCTATTGGTAGATCCTCCAGTTTAAGTTTCAGTTCAATAGTAGTCCCGGTTCCACATCAGAACAGATTTCTCCTTCACCACAGTTTTCAATTTGTATATCCTCTATTTCCAGCACCAATCCAAATTAGAATAACTATTGCCGGCCAGTGAAACTCCACACATCCAAGTCACAACCCATCCTTGGCTGCACCACCCCCCCCAAACGGAAATCTGCTACAATGATCATGAAATTTGAGTTGGAAATCCAGCCTTAGGCCAAGAAAGTTTACAGAGCTTGTTGAAATAATTTATGAGTCATCTACTAGAAGTGGAAAAGTGTTTTGCAAATTATTTCTAATAGTAAAATGGAGAAGGCGAGTCTTATCTATATTTACAATGAGGTCGTTTGTCTTGAACCACTGGAAAAGGCAATTTGACTCAATGAAAATGTTAATTTCCATATCAGCTAAATCTGGGGTCCGAAAGAAAAGCGAAGTGACATCAGCGAATAGACAGAGATCACCCTTGCTAACGCCGTTCTAAATGCTGCTAATGAATACAAGGAATAAAATTGGACCCAAAACCGAACCCTGAGGCACGCCCATTTTTATGAACACCTATTCAGAAAATGACTTTTGAATACACCTGTTTGTGTCAATATAGTCCACTACAACTCTGTTTCCGATTTTAAAGGTATGATGAAAACTAATTTAGTGCTTGTCCTGTTATTCCCATTACATTGAGCTTTTGTAGAAGAAGTGAATGGTCAACTAGATCGAAAGCCTTACTCAAGCCGATAAAAAGGCCCATAGCTTGGCGTTTGACATCGATAGCATTTACCACCCTGTTAACAAAACAAAACATGGCATCTGATGTACTCTTTTCTTTTTGAAACCCAAACTGATTTCCCACTAGACAACTGTTCCTATTGAAAAAACTAAGCAGCCTGGCAGCAGCAACCTTTTCGAAAATCTTTGAAAAAGTCGAGAGAAGGTATACTGGCCTGTAATTATCACATGCCTGAGGATTGGATTTTTTATACAATGGTTTGACAATAACTACTTTACGAGAAGAAGGAAAGAGGCCAGAAGATATGGAAAAGCTTATTAAATGAACTAAGGGGGAAACAAGCATGTCAATACAATCCTTTAATAATTTTGATGATATTCCATCAGAACCACTTGAACTTCTCGTTTCCAAAGTCTTTACAACGTTAAGGACCTCAGAAACATAATTATTTGGATACAAAAATAGTGATTCCTTAGGGGATTCAAGTGCACAATCGGTGACAAAAGCAGGCAAGTCAGGATGAGCATTCAGTTTATCCCCAATGCTAACAAAAAACTAATTGAAAATGTTTGCCTTTTTACTGGGATCAAGAACCAAGCTACCATTTGCATCAGCTATAAGATCGATATGGCATGATAATTCTTTCTTGCTTCTCCTATTTACATCCGCATCAATAATACTCCACATGGCTTTGGACTTGTAATTTGAATCTTCGATAAATCTCAACATATTATTTGACTTAGGAGAACGAATACATGACCTTTTTCCTTTGTCAGTCGAAGGTAGGACTGCCTCAAGGGATCAACTGAGGAAAGATCTTTGAATGCAGTGTACAACATTATTAGTTCATTCCTCATGCTAAGAAGATTATCGTCCAAAACTACTCTAGCATTCAAATTCTTGTTCTTGTTCTCAAGCTGCTCATCTTCAAAGGAAAAGTAACATCATAGAAATAACATAAAGTAGAGCTAAAGGCATTGAATTTTTCATCGATGATCGAAGATTATATCACGTCACTCCATAGTTCTTTTGAGAGTAAGTGGCGAAAAACAGAAATATTATTCATACAAAAGGAACGAGTGAACAAAACCTTGCGTGGCATGAGGGATAACATAGTACGGTGAAATTAGATCTAAACCTGGACATCCAAAAAAAAAGTTTCTAACCAGCGCCAATTTGTTCAATACACCTCCCCTAATAAATAAACAAAAGTTACACTGATTTGAGCGTAGGGTTTGGGTGAGAGGGGGCTTAATAGAGGGGGAAATATATTTTTTTTACATTTTAGCAAATATCTTGAAAACGGTGCGGTTTTTCTAAAATATTATACTTTACAAAAATAATCTTCATTAAATTTCGAACAAAATGATACCATATGTTAACTATCTAACGTGGACGGTTATTGAGGCAATGAGGGGTAAATGTAAATTTATTATTATTTTATAACAACCAAATGTCTCAAAATATCCACTCCACATGCTCCATATTGACATTTTCCATTATTTTAAATAACATTTTATTTCAGGGAATCATTACAAGTCTAGGGAAGGATGTTTTTGGTCCTTCTAAATTTTTACTCCCTCCATCTAAAAAGTGGGAGGTAAAATCTTTTGAACAGAAACCTTATCATGTTGTATATCATTTTAAAGAGCACGATGAAAGGAGATGAATGGTGAAAACTAGAGATTTCTACGTTGATAATAAGCAAAGTTACAGCATATTAAATTTTTACGTTTTACAAAAACTGCTGCAACTTTTCTTAGGATCAACTTAGAGACCTCTAGTTTTCACCATTCATCTCCTTTCATCAAGCTCTTTAAAATAATATACAACATGATAGGGTTTCTGTTCAAAAGATTTTACCTCCCACTTTTTAGATGGAGGGAGTAAAAATTCAGAAGGACCAAAAACATCCTTCCCTAGACTTGTAATGATTCCCTGAAATAAAATGTTATTTAAAATAATGGAAAATGTCAATATGGAGCATGTGGATTGGATATTTTGAGACATTTGGTTGTTATAAAATAATAATAAATTTACATTTACCCCTCATTACCTCAATAACCGTCCACGTTAGATAACATATGGTATCATTTTGTTCGAAATTTAATGAAGATTATTTTGTAAAGTATAATACTTTAGAAAAACCGCACCGTTTTCAAGATATTTGCTAAAATGTAAAAAAATATATTTCCCCCTCTATTAAGCCCCCTCCCACCCAAACCCGACGCCCAAATCAGTGTAACTTTTGTTTACATATTGGGGGAGGTGTATTGAACAAATTGGCGCTGGTTAGAAACTTTTTTTTGGATGTCCCGGTTTTCCCATTTTTAAAGCTAATTGCACTGTACTAACAGGAGTAAGGTTAATATCAACTGCCTGGGCATGGTGGTTTGATAATGCAGTTTTTACAACAACAGTCTTAATAAGATTGGGATTTTAATCGGTATAAACATGATCCAGGATGGAGTTGGCTCCATTAACTTCTCTCTCAAACGAAAACATAGTATTTCGCAACCTAAAATACTTCATGAGATTCAGGAGCTTATATCCCTATTTATGATAGGTGAATCCAAGTCAACATTAAAATCGCCCATAATAATAGTATGTGAATAATTTTTCAATATTATACTTAAGCAGTCATACATCAAATCATGGATTTCCTCAAAACCACATAGCCTCCTAGAAAGAAATCTGTATACACAAATTACAGTTAGGGGTTTAGGAGAAACATCAAGCCTAATAGCAGCCAGCTCACACATGCCCTCTTTACAGTAGTTACCACATCAGTGGGAGTGTACTTACACCACTCCTTTATAAGGCCAACCCCACCACTTATAGAAATATTGCGACAGTAAGATGAAGCTAAGGAGAACCGATAGTAGACAAAACCTCTAGTTCATTTTGCCTCAAAAAGTGCTCCGATACACAAAACAAATCAGTCAATTCCAAGGAAAGGGTTATCTCAATCTGAACTGTATTTGGTTGTATATATATTTTTGTAAATAAACATATTCTTGCTCGGCGCTTGATTTAATCACATTCCTATTGCAGTCCCCATGAGGAATTCCTTGTTTGAAATTCATTGTATGTGATGTTGACTTTTACATATTGATTTTAATTTTTGCGGATACTTGTCATCACTGATTAGTAAAAAACAAGTTTCACGACGTTTTGGATCTGGAATCTGATCCCGTCTTCAGGTGGAAAAAAAACCTAGAACATATAAGATTAGTAAACACAGCCAGGCTAACCCGGACAAAAACACAGAACTGTAAAAGTAGTCACAAAAACACTAAGCCGAAAAAAAACAAAAACACAATCTAACACAGAAATCAAAAGTGTCAAAAGTATCAAGAATTACCAATCAAGAGAGAGCACGTCCACACCCAATCAGAGCAGAGCTAAGACTGCTGGGAGGAAAGGAAATGATTGCGGAGACGGAAATGGTGACAGCCACAGCCAAACAAATCGCAGCGCGCTTCCGGTGACGATAATCTGAAACAAAGAAATGCGGTGAGCAAATTCCGTCTGTCTGTTTGTGTTTTAGCGAATTTCCCCTATTGGGAAGAAGCTGTTACCGTAGTACTCATGGTAAGGCCTAAGCCCGAGACGATGATAACTTTCCGTTTTGGGGCCCCCAGAAGCAAAAAACACTATTCGTTCATTTTCATACATATCTATGTGTCTTTAAGCACGATAGCGGCCGTAAAAATGGTCAAATCTGAATGACATTTGGCACAGACGTGTAAAGTAGTGACTATTCAGACGAGTTCGAAAAACAGCCCGATCGGACTACCGGAAGGGGGGGTAAAGGGGGGTAAAGCCCCCCCAAAAATGGGTATTTTGAGTTTTTTATAAAAATATTCGAATTTTTGTTGGCATCATTGAATTCAGCTCAAAAAAATAAACAATTTAGTACTTTGAATAACTGCTCTATGTCCATTTGTTACTGAGATATTGAAAGTGGTAAACACTGTACGTTGTCCCAATGTTAACCTTATGGGGAATAAGAAAAAAATCTACATTTCGCTTATTTCTCAACATATCTTGATAAAACTTGGTAAATGGCTTCTTATAATTCAGATCTACTAAATATTGAATTAAAACCACCCAGTTTTAATATACCCGTAGCAGCAAACCTGCATACTCATTTCCCATGTTATTCTTATGGAGCTTTCAAAAACATGTAAAATCTCGCTATTTTGGATTGGAATATCAAAGTCAAAGTCAAAGTCAAATTCTTTATTGTCGTAAGACTATAACTATAGCATTGACAATATGTCATAATAATTGCAAGTGACTGCAATTTCAAAATATACAAAATAAAACAAGGAATTAAAAATAAAATTATGCAGAACATATGTCATTATAATATGATTGAACACTGTAATATTCTTTTTTGATCAAGAGCAGTTTCAAACTTTCTTTAAATTTGCCAACATTGGTCTCTGATTTCAGATTGTTTGGAAGAGAGTTGTACAGTTTTTTTGATGAGTAAAAGGTTTGTTTTTCATAAAGTGTCGTATTGTGACGTGGGATGGAAAGAGAAGATTGGTTGCGGAGATGATAATGACCATTATTTTGAAAATCATAAAGTTGTCTGTGTTTCATCAAAAAGGTCAAACATTCTAAAATATACAAGCAGGGAAAAGTCAAGAGATTGTTGGATGAAAGTATTCCCCTACATGAATCCAGCCTTTTCATCCCGCAGATTACTCTCAAGGCCTTCTTCTGCCAACGGAACACCTGCTTATGATTTTCTGTTTCAGAACCCCAAATTGCCAATCCATATGTAACATGAGGAAGAAAACATCCGTAGTACACCGCCATCAAAATTTCCTTATTTGCAAAAAAAGATAAACGACGAAGAAGAAACACCAGCTGCTCAACCTATTACAAACCTTATCAATGTGCGATGAATAATTATATCTAGAATCAATGACAAGCCCTAAGAAATTAGTCTGCTGGCTAGATCCTATTAAACAATCCCCAATCATAAAATTTGACTCAAAAAATGAACTATTGGGGGTTTTCATCCTAAAATCAACAAACTGTGTCTTCTCCGTGTTGACAATAAGATTATTTTCACTGAACCACTGCAAGAGCTGACTAGTTATGATGAAAGAGTTAATTTCGAGAGACTCTCTACATTTGTTAGAAACACTCAGGGAAGTGTCGTCTGCAAATAAACAAAGGTCAATACCAGGGACACTGCTAGCGACATCATTGATAAACAACAAGAAGAGAATCGGCCCGAGGACCGATCCTTGAGGTACCCCAGAACAAACATTAATTTCCTTAGACATATGATTCGAAAGATATCCACCCTCATCAACGTGAGAAATTTGAACAAACTGTGAACGTCCATTAAAGTAAGAAGACACCCAGTCAAATTATTTTCCCCTTATGCCAAAAGTGTTAAGTTTCTCAAGAAGCAGTTTGTGATTTACCATGTCGAAGGCTTTACTAAGATCGAGAAAGAATCCAAAAACACCCTCTCTACGATCCAGAGCTCCTGAAACATTATTTACAAAACTAAACATAGCATCAGTAGTTGAGCAGTTTTTTCTGAAACCAAATTGTTTAGTAAAAATTGAGTTGTTGTTTTCTAAGAATGGAAGTAGGCGGTTCAAAAAGAGCTTTTCAAGAACTTTTGAAAAGGTAGAGGTCAATGAAATTGGTCTATAGTTGTTAAGAATAGTGGGACCTCCTTTTTTGTGAATAGGTTTCACAATAGCTGATTTTAAAGATGATGGAAAGAAGCCTTCTTGAAATGTGATATTTGCGAGATAAGATAGTGGATAAGCAATAGTGTCAACTATCTGTTTCAACAATTTTGAGGAAATACCATCACTACCTGCAGAAGGACTGGGCTTAAGGGACTGAATAACCTTGGCAACTTCTTCTGGTGTGGTGGGATGTAAATATAGAGAAGATAGAGAATTTGACAACCTATTACAGTTTGATAAGGCAATTGGGTCATTTGAAGCGTTTATACTACCTACGTTAGCAAAAAATGTGTTGAAAGAGTCAGCAATAATATCAGGACTTGTTGAAAGATTTCCTTCATGCACTATCTGAAGATTTTTATGGGAAGAAGACAATTTTTTAGGGTTCATTTCATTTACAATACTCCACACCGCTTTTGACCTATTGTCAGATTTATTAAGATGAGAAAGAACATTGTTTGCCTTATCCAACTTTACTGCAGCCCTGTACCTTTTTTTCAGGTCAAGGTAGGATCTCCTAAGTGGATGATCAGAGCAAAGATCTTTAGTGGATGAATACAGACTGAGGAGGTGTTCCTTTAAATCAGACAGTTCCAAATCAAATTTGATTTTCGTAAAAGACTTCTTCTCTTTGGGCTTGGTCTTTCTACAAGGAAAAGCAAGTTCAAAGTAGTACTTAACAACGGACAAAAAAGCGTCAAATTTGTTATCCAAGCCTTGAGCAGAAAACATGTGGTCCCAATTTTCCCTTTGAAGAATCGACTTAAAAATACGAACATGTTCGTCATTAAATGATCTTTTCACCATGTATTTAGGTAAACAAGAAGAAGGAGGTGAGGATAATTTTATGTCCATTAATTGGGCATGATGGTCAGAAATTCCACTTCAGAGTGTGCCAAGGTTGAAGGAATATTACAAAACACAAGGTCAATAAGTGATCTAGAACCATTAAACTCTCGTGTGTATGAAAGGACAGTATTCTTCAACCCAAAACTCAACATAAGGTTGACAAGCTGTTTAGAAGAGCGATGATTTGCAGACAAGTAAATGTTGAAGTCTCCCGTAACTATAACACTATGATGATTCCTTACAAATGAACCCAAGCAATCCTGGAGGGAATCGAAGAAGAGGGTATAACTCTCCACCGTTCTATGAGGTGGCCTGTAAAGAGAGAGTAGAAAAAATGAAGTATCATCACAAGTGAACGTAACAGCAGCCATCTCACAATAGCCTTCAATCGAAAATTTACTCACATCAACAGTTGTGAATGCTAAAGACTCCTTAACAAAAATGCTTACACCACCCTTATCCGTATGAGATCTACAAAAACTAGCAGCTGTAATGTAGCCTGGGAAAGAAAACATATTTAGTTCATTTTCACGAAGGAAGTGTTCGGAAAAGCAGATTATCTCAGGGGACATAGAATCAATGAACATTTCAGCCATATCCATTTTGGCCACAATACCCTGGATGTTTTGGTGGAGTATTTGTACAGAGTTACCCCGAACTATCTCGGAATCCAGACAGGCGTTCTGACGTAAATTCTGTGATTCCACCCCTGCAGATTCATTCCTAAAAAAGGCGTTTGTGAATCATTCCGCTGAGAGGGGATGATGGTAGGTTGAGGCGTTTGTGAATCACTCCGCTGAGAGGAAATGATGGTGGGTTGAGTGTAAGTCGAAATATGGACTGGGATAAACCATATGTTGTTTTGCATTTGAAATTCGCTGAGTATGCAGGTCTGCTGCAACGGGGGTATTTTAGTTAATTTTTTTAACCTGATTTTGCCCATTGGCCTTGCTACGGGTTGACATGTTGTAAAATTCTGAACAGAGTTGTTCAGATATCCCAATCACGTGATCAGTGATGGCGAATGTCCGCAAAAATCAAAACCACAGAGAATGTAGTTAAATTATAATTTTTATATAAAATAAATAATTTGAGGATGCTTAGTGTTTTAATAGTCTTAATTGACTAAAAGAAATGCTTAAATTTTACGAGTAAATACTATAAATGAGGAAAATTAAAGAAAAAACGAAAAAGCCAAACAAACGTTCTAATAATTAAATCAAATCAAATAGAGTTTATACCATTTTACAGCATTGGCATGAGTCAAGTACAAGAATCCAATGGGATCATATTTCAAAGTGCCACACACTCTATCAATGTCAAAAAAATCTAATAAAAAATAAAAATCTAATAAGATCTAAGAAGATGTCTATCAATGAAAATTAAAAAAATCCATTACTCAACTTTTTTTGACAGAATATTGATTGAATAGGAATATAATATAAATCTTGGTGAGAATACCTTTTACTAAAAAATTAACAAAAGCATGAGAGAACAAACCTTGAAATCCTTCTACGAAATAAACTAGGAAACTACCAACTAGAGACATTGGTTACACTTTCCCAAATTACTTTTAAAATTAAATCATTATCTTCTTTAAAATTCAAAGTACTTTCTTCTTGATCAAGAAATTAATTTAGATTTATATCTTGTTTATGGACAAAGATCTTAACTACTGTTTATGTACTGCCTCTCTTGAATACTGTATTTTTTATCCCGATAATATACATTGAATTGATTAGGTTAGTTTCAAATAAATTTTTGTGGCCCGGTGAAGTGTAACACAGCTGAATTAAGCAGTATCTTCTGTCAGATGGTTCAGTGATTTTGTGAGCCTAAAGGCAGGAGCAATTCATCGGGGTTTTTGTTTAGTTCCAACCTGCAATCTGACCCGACAATTTCAGTTTTGTTACGGTTTTGTTACTGCAGTAGACAAAAGTTTCATTTTTATTTTTAAAACTCAAGTTTAATGTTTTGGTAAGTTAAAGTTTTCAAAACAGTTTTGTTGCAAAAAATTATGTTTGTTTTCTAAATTCACCGTGATAAGCAATCCAGTTATTTTTCTAATATTTATTACTGTATTAATATTTACATTGAATTAAAAATAACTGAATTGCTTATGACAGTGAGTCCACAACTTTGATTCAGCAATACCTTAATAGTAATTTCACCATTAAAAATAATTGTATTTTGAGAATTTTATTAGAACAAAATAAATGGGTTTAAATCATCTTAAAATTATGGAGAAAATTTAGAAATGCTTACTGTGAAATTGAAAACGGAAAGCTTTGCACATCTTTTATTTCTCGATATCAAATTTAACGTTCAATAAGGATGTTATTTTACATTAACTGGAGGACACACGCTGCTCCGCAGCAGTAAATTTTGGCACTAAAACACAAAATCAACTCAAATCAAATAATTCTTCATTTACAAAATTAATGTTACATGCAATGGAGTAACGTCAATATGACGTAACAACGTCAATATGACTTGCCCGACATTTGCCTAAGTTGAAAAAGAGGTGCATGTAGCTGGGCCCGGTTATGTTGGAATTTCAGTAAACCAATTAAACCACGATTTATTACCAAGTTGGTAATAATTTGTTCCACAAAGGAAAACGTAGGACTTTCATGAGATATTCTGTACTTAAGTTTTCGGGACAGCGACATGTCAGCCCGGCACATACGACTTTACAAACTAACTATATACCATGCTAAAATACCCCTGTTGCAGACCTGCATACTCGGCGAATTTCATATGCAAAAGAACATAGTTCAAGCCAACACAGCGAGATTTGACGTGTTTTTGTAAGCTCCATAAGATTAACGTGGGGAATGAGTATACATCAGGTTTACTGCCATGAAAATGGAAATATCGGGGATTTTATACTATTATACATTAGATCTCATCTAGATGAAGACATAAACCAATTTTTATTAAGACGAATATGTTGAGAAATAAGCAAGATATAGAATTTTAATTTTACCTATTACCCATAAGGTTAACATTGGGACAACGTACGTGTTTACCACTTTCAATATCTCGGTAACCAAGGGACATAGACCAGTGATTCAAAATCCTAAATTGTTCTTTTTTTAGCTGAATTCAATGGTGCCAACCCAAATTGGATAAATTTAGTTTTTCTGTGTAAAAAATTCAAAAACCCACATTTGGGGGTTTATCCCCCTTTACCCCCTTCCGGTGGTCCGATCGGGCTGGTTCACGAATTGTCCAATTGATTACCGCTTTACATGCCTGTGCCAAATTTCATTAGGATTACCCATAAGTCCATAAACGGACTCAGAAAAAGAAAACCTTATTTAAATATATAAAAGATTTGTGTTGTTCGGAATTCAGCAGAGTGCTCCAGGTACGTCCGATCATGATAATCAATAGCTCAAATGAAAGCTGGTATTTCACTGAAGGTTCTTAGCATATAAAAGGTTCTAAAACATATAGAATTACTTAATTAGAACTGGGGAAATATATCTTCAATTTAATTCATAATTCGGGAACTAATCAAATTTACGTTTTTTGGTCGAGTAATACAGTATATTAATGAATGCCGATAATTGATGGCAAATCTTTGCGTGCATACCTTTAATTTAAGACCTTATTTATGAAAATCGGTTGAGTAGAAGAGCCAAACAGACTCGGAAAAGAAAAAAACAAACTTTTTTTGTGTTGTTCGGAATTCAGCAGCGTGCTTCAGGTACGTCCGATCTTAATAATCAATGGCTGAAATGAAATGTGGTATTTCGCTTAAGGTTCTTAGACCAAAACATACAGATTTACGTAATTGGAACTGGGGAAATATAACTTAAATTGAATTCAAAATCCTGGAAATAATAAAATTAATGTTTTTTGGTCGAGTAATACAGTAGATAAACAAATGCCGATGCCTGATGGCAAATCTGTGCGCGCATACCTTTAATTCAAGACCTCAATTATGAAGATCGGTCGAGTAGAAGAGTCAAACGAACTTTGAAAAGGAAAACCATATTTTTAACTCCCATAAGAAATGTACAGGGAGGATGTTGCTTTTGTGCATAACTCGACTAATACGGCAGATAAATGAATGCGGATGCTTGATGGCAAATCTGCGCGTCCATACCTTTAATTTAAGACCCCAATTATGAAAATCGGTTGAGTAGAAGAGCCGGACGGACTGGGAAAAGAAAAGCCAATTTTTTTAAATATATAGATAATATGTTATGTTAGATATATGTTCCTACAAAATTTAAAAAGAAGACAACTCCTCGAAAACAACTCATTCTTTTAGTTTCTTAAAAACACAACCCGCTTATCATTTTATCCACCAATCATTTTCTATTATTTTATTTTAACTTATGATTATTTTGACGATTATGATAACGATATGATGATCAGAACAAATTTTTCTGTAAGATTGTCCACCAACCATTTGAAACTTATTGTAACACCGTTCCGTCTTAGCCAATGTGTTATGGAAAACCATAAAAACGCAACCCTTGGACTATTCGCTCTAATGTTATAATATCTTTTATAATACTATATATATGTATATAATATTATATGTAGTCATAAAAATAATACTATATATTACAATAATATAATCTACTGCTCATAAACATTTTTACATTAGTAAAATTTTAAGAATTGCGTAACAATGTTTCTGAATTTTTAAACGTTATTTAGAGACAAATAAAAAGTTATCTTTACATAATATAGTTTGAAACTTTATGTTGATAAAATTCATTTTACCATAAAACATTTAGTCAAATCTACATGATTTGAAAATTTACTTTTTATGTAAAAAAATATGAATTACAACACAAGAGAGAACATTAGCTCTCTTAAATTCGTTTATATATAATGAAATAATCTACTAAATACATTCTATTTTGAGTGGGCATTACACGAACCAGTAAAATGATGACCATCGTACTTCCAAAGTACTTTTTAAATATTTATTTTTCCTAAATAAATAAATAATATTTTTATATTATATTTTAATTATTTATATTACTTAACCGTTAGTTTTAGGGAATAATTTAAGTGTAAAAATATGCCATTTACTTGTGGTTGCGCTAATCCTTCCTATGGCTCTGAAGGCATTAGTTAATCCATGGAATTAATTTGATCCTAAATAAAGTTTTGGCTAGCCATTAAAGCTTCTGCTCAATTAAAAGTCGTGGTATTTTCTGATATTCCTGCTTCAATTTATTTATTTACATCCTTCTTTAGGGTATAACTTTTAACTTTAGAAGCCCAAAGGACGGAGTACTAAGAGAGTTAAAGAATTCAAAAATCTAAAATCCAAATCAAAATTGCTTTATTCATTGAAGAAAAATAAAAACAGAGTACAAAAAATATACAGGAATTAATAAACATTTAGAAATCTTCCTGATATAGAAAATGCCTGTGCGTGAGGAACGAGCTCGAAACCAGGAAGCCAATACAAGGGATGCATGTAAAAAAGAAAGCAAACAGAAACAACATGTATTTAAACAAATGAAATGATGAAATAATTATTTATTCCTTCAATATAAAATATGTACAAAACAAGAGTGCAATTTAGGAATTATTGCTAGCCACTGTCCAGTAGTTGGCCAGCTAAATACAATACTTATGTGACAGGGTTTCCGCACACACACTCTGCTAATCATATTTAAGATAAATAGTTTGAACTAAAATAAAAATACAATATTCCTTGACTATGAGAAACAAAGACCTACTATTTACTGGAATATTTAACGAAAGAATACTTAACCTGAACATTGGTATTATTTAAGAAACATACATCTACTTGCTTGAAGAGCCATGTAATAATTTTAGTAGTAAATTCTTTTAGACTGTTCGAGGATCTTATTTCATATGGCAGTTGATTAAAGTATTTTGGTCCACTGTATATGAAGGAATGCTTAAAAACGTATTTATTTACCTTTGGCAATCTAAAAAATATGTTTCTCCATGTTTCTGGTGTTATGAAATAATTGATTCGTTCCTTGATTACCACTTCGGTTGTAAAACAATCTAAATACTTTATATATGTAATTATGTTGAATTGGCAATATTTTTAGCTCAACAAATAAAGGCAAAGAACTTTCTCTGACGTTTTTGTTCATTATGATACGTAAAAAATGGTTTTGTGTAACTCTTATTTTTTCTATTAAATATTTAAAAGTACCTCCCCACGCAATCAACCCATACTGTATTCTCGAGTAAATCAGAGCAAAGTAAAGATTCTCAGTAATTGTACGGAACTAATTTTCATTAAGAAATAAAACTTTCTAATACTATACTTAATTTTGTTATTCAGTTCATGGATATGTTTTTCCCATCTAAGTTTTTCGTCCAAAATTACGCCTAAATACTTAAATTTATCTGTTTTTTTCTATTATTTGACAATCGCAGACTACACTGCGACTATGAGGACACTAATTGAGGAAATACTATGAGGACATTAATTGCGAAAAAACAATGAGGAGTTCACCAGAATAACAACTTTAAAAATTGAAGTGTAAAAAAGTTCAATGAACTTAGCTGAAACAGACACTCATTAAACCTTACATTAAATAAATACGGTATAAACCTTCCTAAGCACGTACAAAACTGCTTTCCAAATTTTCATGGCGATTGGATGGACGTTTTGGTAATGCATAAAAAGATCATACATCGAACTGTTACATATTACATAGAACATATTTCATAAATTTATAAATTTTATTTTTAGTTGCAGTAACAACTAAATTTAAAAGTTTATTAAAGTTTATTATAAGTTTATTAAAAAATAATATATTTAAAATTATACATAATATAATTTAAGAAATACTTCGATGAACTATTCAATTTATTTAATTATCTAAAACAAATTGACCGGTCGAGCACTTCCAGATTATAAAGGAAAGACTATTTTAAAGGCAACAAAAAGTTCATGGTCTAAAAGCTTTTTTATTTACGCTAAAAAAGAAGAAACATTTTAAAATACTTTAAACAATTAAGGACGTGGACCAGAAAAACTGGAAAGAGATAAAGCAAAAGGAGGATTGTGAGGGTGGGTTGGGAGGGGGGCGAGTTTGCGCGACTCGCTTCATTGTCGCATCTCACTGTGACCGCGAATGGCGCTGTGTGAACTTCGTTTGGTTTTATGTGGTTCTGAGTTCGCGATGTAATCTTTTTAGTAAATTACAATTAGGGTATTAAATATATTTTACCCTTTTTGAATGTGATTTTTTTGGAGCAAAATTAACGATAAGGTAAGTAGCGTGGCCCAATTAAAGTAAAAAAGTTACACCTTCAAGAAGTGTCTAATTTTTTGTGGATGGAATAAATAATACGTGGGTTCCAAATACTCAAAATATTTACGTGATGTCTTAACCTCCTTATTAAACTTTCATATCGTTACTATTTACGTGAGGCTAGAGTGGCTTTTTGGAGATATCACATTTTCTCTCGTTATTGGAATTTTTAATTAAAAAAATAAATTCTTAACAATATATTGATTAATCTAGTAGCCCATGGACATATGATTGTCTATTAACAATTTAGAAAATTAAATGGCTCTTATATGTTTCATAAAAAACAGTTAAACCATCGCTTAAATATATTTTTAGCACTTACAATGTTGTAAATTAAAACGTTGCACTTTTTATAGAGATATATGACCAACAAAAAAGGAATTACAACCACCTAAATAATATTTTGATTTTGATTTTTACGCACATTTGTCATAATTGATTAGTAAAAAGCGATTTAACGACGTTTCGGGATCTGGAATCTGATCCCGTCTTCACGTATTTTTTCCAGATTCCAGGTCCCGAAACGTTGTGACACTTGTTTTTTACTAATCAGTGATGGCAAATGTTCGCAAAAATCAAAATAATATGAAATCACCGTCACCAACAATGAATTTCAAACAAAGTACCTAAATAAAATGAAACCATGAATTAGTAAAATATTATTGCAACTAAACATTTATTGTTGATTCCAGGGTCGCCTCAAAGAGGGAAGATCCTGAAAAAGCCATTTAATACCTAAACCTCATTGCCAGATCATTGTGGTTGTCAGACAAACCTGACAAAATCTGATTTGATAAAACATTGTTATCTTAGACTGATATTAAAATCTATGGGAAGTCTGAGCCAACTGGAATAGATCTCATAATTTGACTAATTTTAGAATTTTTTAACGACAGATGTACATTTTAGTACTAGTAGTGGGATAACGAGCTTTACTCGAATAAAATAATACTCCGTCGCAGCAGACTTGCATACTCAGCGAATTTCCAAACGATTTATTTTGTATATATGAGCAATCAAGACATGTTAGGGAAAGTATAGTTTGAATAAATTTTGTAAATAATGTACTGAAAATGTAGATTTAATCATGCATGACCTAAAACACGAGGAAAATTAACGAGGGGATCACAATGGTTTTCATTAATAATTTACACTTTTTGTATCTTATATAATTCTCAGCCTTTAAATTTTTAATAAATATAATCTTGTTATAGTATGTAAATGTAAGCAAATATATAACAAGCAGAGAAGAAAACACTTAAAAAAGAAGCAAAGAATTCAAAACACTCAAAACAAACAAATAATGTAATCTCGTTAACGAATTCGTTTCAATCATATGGTAAGTAAGTTTTATAGTTAAAACGCCCCTTTTTGTAGCAGACCTGCATCTTAAGCAAATTTCAATAAAACATTATTATTCCTCAGCATTGTAAGCATACCATATATTATGCCACATTTTCAGGCAGTTTAGACCACGACCCCCCCCCACCAAATGTTCATACTTTCCTTATAAAGTTTTTAAATAATTTTTTTCTTAAATATAGTGTCTATTTTTTGCAAAATCATGATCATTGAACTCCAGCTATTCAAAATAAAAACAAATAAAATACTCACCTGAAAATTTTAATATAATCATATTTTTGGAGTTTATTTTTGAAATTACTTACATTAGGTTAAATGGATTTTTCCCTGAACACAGGGTAGTTAGGCTTTTTTTAGCGTAAAATAAAAAAAATAGCAGACAATGAAATGTATTTAGCGCAAATGGATTGACGTAGAATTATAATTCGAAATGCTTGTTTATTTCTTAAGCCAAATCTAATTTAGTCAATTAAATTGACATAAAATTAACTAAAAATGAATTAATTAATATATTATATATATATATATATATATATATATATATATATACTAGCTGTTCCCCGTGGCTTCGCTCACAATTGAAATGATGGTGAGATAGTAACCAACATTTACTTAAGAGCGAAACCACAAATCTGTATATTAGCACGTGAAGAATTATTCTTTGTTGTCATATCTCGTTCACGGCTGGCCGAATTTTAACGTATTAGACGTAACTTTAAAGGTATTTCTTAGTAAATTTGCCAATAACTTTAAAAATTACAATACAAGTTTCAACTTAAGTACAGTGTATGGGCGAAGGTTCTTAATTGTGGTTCTATCCGTCGATGTCGTAGACATTGGATCAGATACACACTTTGTTTGCACTTGTTTACTTTGTGGGAGCCAATCTAATCTGGGTTATTTTTCTATTTGATTCCAACATCTACTTCACTGTGAAACCACAAATCTGTATATTCAGCATAAAAAAATACAGAACTGTATACTTTTTTCTTTTTTTCAGAACAGAAAATACTTTTTTTTCTGTATATCTGCATATATGTGAGTAATTTTCTGTTTTCATTATTCGTTCACCGCAAGACGCTTTTCATCAATTCCGTACAACGATTTGAATTATTACTGTACTCCAATTCTTCTCACGTTTTGATTTTAATGTAAACAAATAATTTGACAGTTCATCCAAATAACAAATTAAACACTAAAAAGTCACATGTTGAAAGACCAAAAAATTTAAAACATATGTTAAATCTCTTTTAATTTTAATTGAATTTAAATTTTATTTGTTTTATGTAAACAAATCACGTTTCGTTATATACTCAATTCCATGTTCACCTTTCAGTAAAGGCCTTATGGGAGGGATGGCTATTCTATTACTTTTGCTGCTTGTTTACTAAATCCGTATCATGAAATGGTAAAATTATCAGCTGATTATAATTTCATATGGTTAGTACAATCTAAATTGTCATTTAAAACATATGGCTTATGCAAATTCCATACTGAAAGGTGAATGTGGAATTGAGTATAGAATTTATTTAAATTACATTCTATTAAATTAAAAGCCCATTATATAAAATTTGAATAGAATTATTAAATATAATACATACAATATAAAATATAAATTATTGCTCTGTATGACTTTATTCTTTACAACAGACTCCACTCAACACTGTCTTAAGACTACA
Source organism: Flexamia atlantica (assembly GCA_035578135.1). Lineage (NCBI taxonomy): Eukaryota > Metazoa > Arthropoda > Insecta > Hemiptera > Cicadellidae > Flexamia > Flexamia atlantica. The sequence continues at coordinate 18,520,935 of JAQJVK010000016.1, read as the reverse complement.
ACCTACAACTAACTGCAGCTGGCCATTGAATACAATGTTTATTCAGTCATCTGGATTAGTGAAAAATGATTAAAACCAAGGGTCATAAGATTTGCATTGAAACTTTGGAGTCTTCTGGAGTGGAAACCTCTGGGAATTTTGTAAAACCGTTTCTTAGTACGCATCTATGGCCCAAGAAGAGTATAAATACCAAATTTCAGCTCTCTAGGTCTTATAGTTTTGGAGATTTGCTGTCCGTAAGAAAACCCCTTCTCCTTTATATATATATATATATATATATATATATATATATATATATATATATATATATATATAAATGAACGAACCGTGATTTTGGGGTCTAGTGGCATCGAAATGAAAAGTTTCGGTGGTGTCGTGCTTATGCCTTTCCACACCGCCTACGGTAATAGCTACTTCCTATAGGGGAAATTTGCTAAAAACAACTTGAATGTTTGAATCAGCTGCTTTGGTTAAAATATTCCATTACGATGCACTCCGAAGATTAGTAGGACAAAAACCCAAAATTTTTTAGCTATATGACCAGCTCTAATCGATTACTCGTGGCCAAAAATTGCCAAAAAATCAAAAACCCTTGGATAAAAAAAGATTTTTCGTCTACGAACACAGCTTATTTTAGGGTATGAAGATAGTATTAAACAAACAAATTTGGAACATTCCTATAGTTCAAATTAAATACAAATCTACACTATTAAGTTATGTGGACTATTTTCTTACAGTAGCATTTTCCCCCACTTTTAAAAATAAACCTTATTTCATTACTGTTTAAGTACTAAACATAGTATATTCAAGCTAGAAATTTTAAGGCAACGTAACTTTTTAACTTTCACCATTTATTGAACTAGAAGCAGCGATGAATTCAGTGTCTTTTATTAATAATTAGATATGTCTTTTATCCTTAGTCGCCTAAAAGTTTTCCAAATATAATGGTAAAATATCAGCTTTTTTCAGTTGTACATGATATGAATGATAATTAGGATAGGAAAAATATATCTTGAAAGCCTCACACAAGTTGCCATATTTTAAAGTTATATAAGTGTAGGGCAATTGTTAATCAGCCATATCAAATATTAATCCCACAAACTTAAAATTTAAAGTAATGTTAATGGACACTAATTTATCTTAGAAAAAAACACATACAAATATATAAAACTAGCTGATTTTATAACAACGAATTTTTAAAAATTCCCTCAGGGCTACGCCCTATGATACATCAAAGTTTCAATATTAAAGTACAGTATATGGAAGCTCATGTAGTTGTCATGGCAACCTTAACATTAAATCATGAATCCTAAAGTTTTACTGTTTTTCCAGAGTAAAACCATATTGAACATTCAAACTTTGATGTATCACAGGGCGTAGCCCTGAGGGAATTTTTAAAAATCCGTTGTTAGTGGATGCCTATGCCCTGAGAGGAACGTTCATGCAAAGTTTCAAGGTTCAAAGTCAAGTAGTTTGGGCTGTGCAATGATCGGTGAGTGCATTTGACAAATATATAGTAGAAGATTATGTATAATTACACACACACACACACACACACACACACACACACACACACACACACACACACACACACACACACACATATATATGTGCACCCAAATTTTTTTTGGTACGGCAAATAATAATCATTATCTTTAATAAAACGTATCATTTATGGTTAAAATCTTACTAGACGGTGTGCATTAAAAGGGTTTCCAAACAAAAGCCTAGTTCAAATATAATAACAAGAAAAGTTCTCTATTTAAAATAGCAACTATAACTTAGCTTCTAATCCCAACTATAGCTTCTTTTGTTTAGCACAAGAATATTGATTAAGAATTGTACTATTCAGAATTGTACTATAATTGTATAATTCAGTACTCTTCACTTTTGAAAAGACCTCGAGGTAAGAAGAATTATTGCCGGTGATAAACACATAATGTAAACCGGTGATGTTATAAATATAATTGCGTTGATGGCAACAAATTCATTTTTTGATGCATATGATGGAGTTAATGAGTTTATTTATTTAGACACAGTGACGACATATTTTCGAGACAGTACTTTAAGCTTGAGTAAAAAAATGTTTGTTAATTTTATTTTTTTTAATTAAAAAAAGATGCCACTTGTTTCAACAGAGTAAATATATGTTTGTACAAAAAAAAAACATGAGATTTTTATTTATTAAGCTACAAAGAAAACTACAATGTTTCTCTTTTACGTATATTGTTTTAGTTTGTGACATACTATTAGACCATGGGCTTTTATGTTCTGCACGAAATAAAGCCATATTTAAGGCGTTAATTCAATAAAATATCAATAGTTGCAATTATTAACAGAGTGCGATATTATTTAAATGTTCGTTATTCTAGAACCTTCAAATATCATATTTGAGATTAAAGATATGTTCAATAATTACTTAAAACAAGTAAGAGTTTCTACAAGATACACTACTTGTTTTTGTTTCTTTGCCAAAGTGTGTTGGCATCGCTGCGAATTGAAATTTGGCAATATTTCCAATAAAAGCTCATTTCCTTATAAGAAAAATAAGCTATACCCATATGGGCTATAAAATCACCTCGGACCAAGACAATAGAACCTTTTAATTTGTCCAGATCCCAAAACCACTATATGTTCAAATTTGTTAACATATGCATATGCAATCAAAGTTATACGCACACTTGCAATTTACAATTTCTTCTTTTATAGAAGAAAACACTCATAAAAATGTTCTAATTACACTCAACCTCAGTTGCATATATAAAAACATATAATTTAATTTGACCAATTAAAACCTAGATCGGTCAATGCTAAGGAGGGTTACGGATTGATTTTTCGGAGTTATATAATTTGGTTAACTGAAAACTTAAAATAGTTGTTTTAGTATTTTCACGCATAAAAACTAAAGTAATTTTGTACTACGTTGTCTAGAAATTTAGATATTTGTCAAAACTAAAAATAAAACATTTAATTTTAACATTTTCTTACTGTAGCTCTGGCTCTGGCCACATCAGGTTCCCAAACTCCCAAAATTGGCGTTTGACTCTTCGTTTATGTCGTAACAAAGTATCCGAAATCCAGCCATCCAAGACTGTTAACCATTTTCATCCTTTTATTTTACAATTCGACTAGCTAACAGGTGATTTAGAAAAATAGCTGCCATAACTGAAATTCAAAAATTTGCATTAAGTATCAATAAAATGCTATTGCATATTATAGATGCATATATTGGTTGTAAGTATTATTCTTGTTACCGAATCGATATGTAATCTATATTCCCATAGTTATATGACATTTTATCATATTTTTTATTTGATTACCCTAGTTTTATTTGAACAGTAATATAAGTTCGTTTAATTTAATAGTAATTTTAACGATTTGTACTGTAGAAACGTAATGTATTTTACACCTTCAGTCTCATAGCACAATTTTATAACAGTGCCAGGATTTTAATATCAATATACTGAAATAATTACGAAAGTATGAAAAAGTTCATGTGATGAAAGCATTAGGGAATGAAATACAATTGGATCAAGTTGATGCTGCAATATATTGTAATCAATCGATGATGCGTTTAACACTCAATTAATTTTGTTGATGGATTATTTGGGAGATCCGAACCGTGAAAATAATTACTTCCAATGATATATTTTTATGTGTTACTCATTGATGTAGAACTATATGTAAGTAAGAGAATTATGTTTAATTTAGTAATGAATTTGCTATCATTTTCTAATATAATATTTTATTTCTATATTTTAAGTTTTATGTTTTTTTTTAATAGCGTGAGAATATATACTAAATTACGTGTGGAACAATACTGGTTGACTTAAAAGTCCACCTCCCTACTATTTATTTGAATTAATGGAGTTAAAAGAGAAACGTCTGGGAACGGATATATGATCTAGGGAGGAATTTTTTGGTGTATTAAAATTTTCACCCCCTCCCACCAAAATGGGGTAGTTTGAGAGTAAGTAAAAAATTTCAAATACGAACCGCTGGCATGAGATATGTAATTTGAAAAGTCTAAATGAAAGAAAAATAATGGAGCAAACTAGAGCTCTACATAACCCAAGAGTTCAAGAGTTATGGTTAATCAATGTTACAGGGCTTGCAATAACTTTTAAATTGTTGACTAATTGAATTATTTAAGAAAGAAGATTTTTTCATGTGCTCAATGAGTTCTTTTAACAATGAATAAGGGCCTCTAGAGGTTACAGGTAGTTTTCAACACGCTGCTTTAACCTGACTGAGCGTAAAATACAGAAGTCACCCCAGATAAAAATATGGCCTCATTTAAGTCTTTGCTTGTATCAAGACAATAGCTCTATCGGTTCACTCTAGGAAGCGTCTCTTAAAAGCGTTTGACTATTTAAAACAATAACAAAACAAAGAAAAGGTCATAAAAAACATAAATGAGAGCAAAGTCGAAATGATATTTTTTATGGTGAAGCGAGGAGAAATTTACTCGAAACTGTTCTATTATTTAACAATGCAAATCTAGATAGACCAATGGACTAGACATTCATACGACGTTTAATCAACAAGGTTTTAACTACATTCAGCATCAGAAATTCATCAAGATCCGACCGCCCTTCAATCAGAACAGAAGACACCCAAGTGGAAGTTGAATTTTGTAGCACTCACACCAATCATTTCGTTCGACAGCACATAAGGTGGGAATTTCTAAAGATACTGTAGGTAAAGTTTTAGAAGACCACGAATATCATCCTTATAACTATAAATATAACTTCATAAGGAACTCAATGGGGACGATCATGACCGAAGGCTTTAATTTTGTGAAACGATGTTAGAGAAGATTCAAGAAAAAATTAACTTGATTTCTTAGATATGCTTAAGAGACAAAGCTCCATTTTCATTACCGTTAATAAACACAACTGTCGCTACTGGGCTGATAATAATTCGCACTGGATGTTTGAAGCCTACACGCAACTGCTAAAAAGAATCAATGAATGGGCGGGTATGTTGGGAGACTCTGTTGTTGACCTTTTCATAGAGGGTAATTTGAACGGGACGAAATAATTAGATAAGTTGAAAAATTAAATTGTCCCAGGTATAAATCGGTTTGACTAAGGTGAATATGATCCTCTATTTCAGCAGGATGGTGCACCTCCTCATTATGTCGAGTGAGTCAGACAGTTCTTTGAAGACGAGTTTACAGGAAGCTGGATAGGTCGTTGTAGTGCTGTAGAGTGGCCGGCTCGATCACCAACCTTACACCCCTTGACTTTCTTCTTTTGGGAATTTACAAAAAGCAAATTATATGACGCGAGACTTGCTAACACTGACGAATTGAAATCGCTCATCGAAGATCATGTCGGCTGATCTCATCAGAAATACTGGGAAATGTGAGACAGGCTTCTGAATCCAGGCTTTACTTCTGCCAAGAAGAAAACGGTGGCCACTTTGAGCAGTAAATCTAAAAAGAAAGAGGCACGTTAACACGTGATGTATGCATAAGAAATCTGCTATCTTAGGAAATTAGATTAAATGGGTTTAAACACAATTGCAAAATTGAATCACCATAACCTTTGATAGGGGCTATGTGGAGACCTCTTGTTTGCGTTATTCTTTTTTTTCTATTGAGACGTTTCAAATCATGTATCACATGCCAGGAGTTCGTATTTGAAATTTTTGACTCGCCCCCAAACCACTCCATTTTGGGGGGAGAGGACATACACTTTAGATACACCCAAAACATTCTACCTAAGTAATATATCAGTTCCTAAACTTTTTTTAACTCCATTAATAACTAATTTTTTTGAAGCTGAAGACGGAGGTATGTAAACTATTTATAATGGTATAAAAAAGTCCGTCCCCCCCCTCTTTAATATTTTTGTCGGTTAAGACAAACAATTATACCTTCGGGGAATTATTCTAACTCAACCCAAATTATTTTTGACGTCACCAAAAGTTTTGAGTGTCCCCCCTCCCCCCAAAAAAAAGATCTAGGCAAAAGTAGGACTGCTACTAAAGTGAAATTAAAAGTGGGTATTTAGATTATATAAATGAGTGAATAAAGGAATTTACTATTAATAAGTTACCATTTTATTGATTATTGATGCGTTTATTAACAAACTTGATAGTCAGGTTACTGAGAGATGAGCTCAAATCGTTTTCTATTAAATTACCGAAAACTACATTAGTTAAATGAACTTAGTAAAAACAAAACTTAAACGCTGTATTAAATTAACAAAATTTTACATGCAGCAACTAAGGGTTTGTCTTGATTGCAGTAAAAATAATGATAAACGTGTACTTCTGCAGCATGCATAACATGAGGGACATGAGGGAGCGAATTTAAATTTCAGGGCTTGAATTGCCCATTTTAGAGTTAAAACTTGACATCTTGGGTTTTATCTCTCGCTCTGAAATGGGGATGGTACGTTTCGATTCATCCCCCCAAGTAAGTGGGAAATCGGATCTAGCAAACTATATAACTATATTTTAAGGAAATCGAATTATGATTGTGACTACTTGACTTCAAACTCTCTTTAACAAGGGATTTCTTTTAAATCCCCCAAAAATTTAAGCCTTCTGTCAAAGTTATGTTTGGTGATAACAATTTTTGAGTGGACTTTAATTGTTCGTATTTCTATTTAAAAAAAACGGAATACATTGAAATTACATATGGAGTCTGGATCCAAAATAACAGAAACAAATGGAGGCAATATTCCTATGATTTGCAGCCGCTATTTAAATAGCAAAATATTTAAGACTACATATTTCTAGTAAATTTAAATTGTCGATCGTAGATTGCTTATTTTTGGTGCGTTAACTTTACGAAATAGCTTTATATATATGTGTGTAATGTGTAATGTAAATAAAATATTAAATTTACATTTGGGCTTTGATTACTCTTTTAGGACCCATGCAAACCCCCCGATTTGGGGGCATTTATATATAAGATTTAAATAATATCTTTAACATGGTAAAAAAATGTTCATTGTAAAAGAGTTAACTATTTTTAATCTTTATTTTAATTTTTTTTATTCATACATATGTATTTATAACAGTATTAAAATCATATTAGGGTTTGGATTACCCGTTTAGGACCCAAACCCCCAATTGGGAGAATATGAAGATTCAATTAATGTCCTCAATGTGGACACAACCTTTATTGTGCAAGAGCAATTATCCCGTTAACGTTGTTCGATTGCCACTTTACACTCGAATGCAACATTTATACTTCAGCGACTCAGTCAATTTCATTCAACATCATTTTGCACTTTAAGATTAACTTAGTTTGACTCGCATGTATAGATTGTGCATTCCAACACAAAATTTGACGAGAGTTCGATCGAATCGATTGAGCGCTGTTATTTTTTATATTAATGTTAAACTTGGTAAAGGTTTCGGCTCACAGGTTAGTACATACAAAACAGATTTTGCCTCAATCCCTTTTCTGGTGCTAGACCTTTAGAAGGAGTTTCAAATTAAAGCAAAAATACTGAGCTTGATAGCTCTAACAGCTAACACAGCTATTTGAATACAAATTCTCAGTGATAATATATAAAACAATTATGTAACAATTCAAAGTTTTGTATTTAGTATTTATACTTTTATATATTTCCTTGGAATTATGAGCTACCCAGGTAGGTATTTTAAGCCAAGTAAGTATGAACTTGAGACGAATGTATGATGATTGTGGTGCACTCTTGTAGTCTTGTTAGAAGGCCAACATGTGCTTTAGACAAGCCTGTTCATTAATAGCCTAACAGCCAATGACAACGGACAATTTACGTTGAGGAATAAATGCTACTTTTGAATAAATTAACGTTTAAAACTAAATACGTGTCTAAACCCTTAAACAAAGTAAACAAATAAAAATTAAATCAACAAAATGTAGAAAAAATATATTCATGCTGTACGAATATAAAAAGCATTACATAACAAAACCCAGAATAGTTATTTTTTTGTCCTTAAAGCGTGTTTCAAGGAACATAATTTATATTTTACACATTTTTTATACAATTATTCCATGCCAGGGTTTGTACTGAATTCTGCTGCCAAACTTGAAATCTCGTCGTCTCATTCATGCTTAATTCGCATAAATATCTACCTGAGGAGGTCGTTATTTCAAGAAATCGTTATTCATGCAACAAGTGCGCCAAGTGCCACTTATATGCACTCAAAAGAAATGTCTACCTGCGGCACGTGCAGAATCGTTTCTCTCGAGTGCAGAAAAGTCACTTTGCCCACGAGTTGTATATTCAATTTTTCCTGCAGTCTGTAGGTAACATTCAACAAATGCTTCGTGAGATCTGTTAGCGTTATCCTTTCGATATTAAAGTTCTCGATGTAGCGAAAACGCGTTAAATTGATACTAGCAGCCCGAGCCCGCGTCACTTCGTGACTTAAAAACAAATTAGTAAAATAGGCTTTAGTTTCAAATTAATTATGTCTGTAGTTTCGCAGCATAAACTACCTTTCAGTGAGGAAGTGTGTGAATTTTTGTAATTTCTGATAATTTTTTAGACAAATTCTTTGTGTCATAGTAACGGAATAAAATATCAGTAATTGAACTTTTCTTCGGGGCAAACTTTAAAAAAATCTTAGTAATTTAGATTTGAAACTTGAATATGGGTAAGAAATTCCTCGCAGAATTTGAGAAATTCATTTATTTCTTCTTCTGTATAATAGTTTCTATATATTCGTTCAACACTTTGAAATTTCGATAGTCCAACAATATTAATTTTGCATAAAATGGGGGTTAGCTCACATGGATCTTCGTTGCTTGGCGCATCTTCATGTCTCCGTTTAGGGTTTTCTTTTCAAATGTATTGAATCTCTATGTTAATCCTACATAACATCCATGGGTCAGTTTCTTACAGTAAATTTAGATATTGGAGACTGTGTCAGTTTCAATAGGGCAAATATTCTTTCTTATTTCCTATTGTCTAAAAAAGTCAATATTTTAAGAAACCAAAATCATAATGTAGATGAATGTTAATCGACTTTTTCTAGCCCTGCATTCTGTGGTATACCTATGGAAATATTACAAACCTTTATCATATGTTTTATTATAAACAATTGTGAATTGGAAAAGTTCACAGGTTCTAACACAGATAGAAGCACTTTCGCTGGAATTTTAAAAGCCTCCTGTGTGGAGGCTCTTCATGGAATATTTTCTAAACCCCCAAAAGGAACATCTAGACAGTAATAGCTTTAATTTGATACAAAATATGTAAATAAAATTAATTTCTAGAGGTCGATATGCTCTGTACAAAATCCCAGAAATTCTTTTAATAATATAGATAGATTTACAAGGACTTGCCATCTCTATTGGCAGCTGATCAGCTATTTCCACTTTGAGTTTCCAACAAAATCACGCATAAACAAGATCTCCTCCATACAGTTTTTGACTATTTGCGACCCATATCGAGTGAAATTACAGTTACTTTCTGGAGCAGGCTCCAGAAAGAAGTACACATACTAAGTACAAAAGCTTAAATTGTTATCATTTCTTTCCATTTTTACTGAGAATTTGTATTCTGTTAGTTGTTTATAGCTGTTAGAGTTATCATATTCAATATTTTGACATTGATTTGAACCAGCTTCTAAAGGCCCTCTTGCTTTAGAAGAGGTATTGAGGCGGAATATGTGTAATATGTACCAATCTTTAAGCTGACAATCTTCCACGTTTGACAGTAATGAAAGAACTTCACAGTGCTCAATCGATTCGATCGAAACACTCATCCGATTTTTAGTTTGTTCAGAAAGTTAATTTTAGAAGTATTTATTTATCGCAGTTAGTTCACAATTACGCCCTATACTAAACAATTTAATTTAGCATAGAATTTTGTTAAATTTGGGTTATTTAAAATGCCACCAATCAGACATGTCATTAAATCACAGAAGCTGCGAAGCCCCAAATCACAAATCTATGCAATAAAGTTTAAATTAGTTAATCTTAAGGGACAAAATTAAGTTGAATGAAATTTACGGAATAAAAATCATCAACAGATAAATTTTGCGTTAATCCCATGCCCCATCGAGCTGCATTCGAGTGTAACGTGGCAACCGATCGAAGTTAACGAGACCGTTGGTATTGGACAATGCATGTTGTCAGTCCACGATGAGGACATTTTTATTGAACATCTTACTTATTCCCCCAATTCGGGGGTTTTGGGTCCTAGAAGAGTAATCTAAACCCAAAAAGTAAATTTATTATAAAGAATTAAAATAAAATAGATATTTATAAAGCTGTAGTACATAAATAACCGATCTATAATATCTAAGGGTAACGTGGCAATTTATCAAAGTTATGGGATCGTTACTTTTGGAGTTTTTATATCCAAAACTGAGGTAATTAATTAAATCGTACATTAATTTTCCCTTTTGAGCGATGAAATCCTCCAATTTGAGGGGGTTTTGGGTCCTAACAGGGTAATCTAAGCCCAAATGTTAATTTCATATTTTTGAATTAAATAAAGTTTAAAATGTTAAGTTATTTCTCAAAGTCATAAGTTACCGCTTGACCGAGGCGGTAGCTCAGAGGTAAAAGCACTTGCCCCTTGTCGAAAGGAGATGGTTCGATCCCAGCGGAGGGCGATTCCTGTTCCATTTTGAGCGGACACCTCTAGTTGGCCTACGAGACTATTGCCGCTCCGGTATCTTGCTGCCTTTAGATCGCCGCCAATCAGGCTTATTGCTCGTGGCGACGGGCAGTTAAGGTTTCTTTTTATAAAATAGAAAACATGATTTTAATTGATATTTCTTTATATTACGACTACAACGGGCGGTAATAATTTGAAACCGCCTCGAAATGCCACCAGAAGTCTTTCTCGAGGGCCACGCAGACAATGTAGCCGCAGTCATCACGGCTCGGGGCCCGGGGTTGGCTCAGTTTTGCCTCGACCAGGTAAAGTTCCGGGTCAACAGATAGATGGGTAGTTATAAACTTGAGCAAGCGAAAGCCAAGACCGAGTTCGTTATACCCACTTGACAGAGGATCCGCATAGTAATCCCTATGACTGTCGGTGACGTAGAGGACCAGACAAAGACTGCGGCGAAGCATCTGGAAGTTGTGCTCGACTGCTGCCTCACATGGTAGGAGAGCATCCAGAATGTCTGCGTCAAGGCGACGAGGGTTGTTCTGTCGTTCACCAGGTTGATGGGGAACGTCGAAGGTCCGAGGGCGAGCAAGAGGCGACTCCTCATGTCCACCGTCAACGCCATTCTTCTGTACGGCGCAGACTGGTGGGCGGGTGCCATGGGAGTCAAGAAATACCCCCGTTGCAGCAGACCTGCATCCTCAGCGAATTTCAAATGCAACATATTTCAATCCAACATAGCGAGATTTGGCATGTTTTGGTAAGCTCCATAAGAATAACATGGGGAATGAGTATGTAGGTTTGCTGCTACAGGTAAATCAAAACTGGGTAGATTTAATTCAATATTTAGTAGAACTGAACTAGAAGAAGTTATTTATCAAGTTTTATCAAGATATATTGAGAAATAACTGAGATATAAAATTAAACTTATTTCCCATAAGGTTAACATTGGGACAACGTACTCTTTCAATATCTCGGTAACCAATGGACATAGAGCAGTGATTAAGAATGCTAAATTGTTTGTTTTTTTGAGCTGAATTCAATAGTGCCAACAGAAATGCGATAAATTTTATTTTTCTTTGTAAAAAAACTCAAAAAACCGATTTTCAGGGGTTTTTCGCCTTTCCCCCCTTCCGATGGTCCGATCTGGCTGGTTTTCGAACTCGTCCGAATAATGATTACTTTACACGTCTGTGCCAAATTTCATTACAATCGGACCAGTTTTGCGAGCACTATCGTGCTGACAGACACGTATATAGATATATATATATATATATATATATAAAAATTCGAACGAATAGTGCTTTTTGCTTCTGGTGGCCCCAAAACGAAAGGTTATCATGGTCCCGGACTTTGGTCTTACCATGAGACCTACGGTAATAGCTTCTTCCATATAGGGGAAATTCGCTAAAACAGCAAGAGAATTTTCTCCGCTCCGCTGAGCTCAGGGTCTTGGGAAAATGTCGGCCTTAGTCAGGAGCAAGAGTAGACAATAGACAATATTCTTTATTTACAAAACATAAATAATCGTAAAAGTGTCAATTACACAGATAAAGTTTATCTGTATAAAAAAAGGTTTTCTTTAATACCTTCTACTTCATGAGTAGTCTTCAGTTTGCGGGACTTATACTTTTATACTTTTCTTGAAATGGCGACCTACCCAGGTATTTTAAGCCAAGTATGAATGACAGATGAGTGAAGGATGATTGTGGCGCGATCTTGTAGTCTTGTTACTGACTAAGGCCGACATGTTCCTTAGACAGGACTGTTAATTAATAGCCCAACAGCCAATGGCAAAACAAAAAATGTCAGCTCTGGTAGGTCCCGTTGAGAAATTCATCTGGTGAATAGAAAGACCGGTTCAGGAGCCATTCTTTCAGCGCCGATCTCAGCGTGTTTCCTCCCTTCACATGAAATTCTCGAGGCAATGAGTTGTGGAGTTTTCTGCCGATGTACGATGGTTTTGATTCAAATAGCTTTAGATGGTGCGCTGGCAGGGGGTAAAGCTCACCATTCCTGGTGTTGTGAAGGTGAATGTCCCTGTTCCTTTGCACAGCTTTTCCATCTACATACATAACAACTTCATGGGTGTATAGAGCTATTGTCATGATTTTTAGGGTCTTGAAGGCGTCTCTGCAGCTGTCCAGGTAGTGTAGGCCTGCCAGAACCCTGTGTTAAAATTCTTTTGATGTTCGGTTTTGACGTACTACCCCATACAGCAAGACTGTATCTTATTTGGGATTCAAACAAAGATAAATAAGCTGTTTTTGCTTTTTCTAGATTACTAAGAGAAGACTATCAATGTGTGGGGTCCAGGTGATGTTTTCATATACAGTTATACCCATAAATTTGGTATATTCGTTCATTTGTACATCAGAGATGAATTGGACTTCGGGTGCTCGTATTCCGAAAGCTATCTGGCTGGATTTCGTTGGATTTAAAACTAGATCAATCCCATTGGTAGACCATGTTAAGGTCAACGTAAGAAGACACTGCCACGTCGCGTCGTCTGTCGTTTGTCCATTTAATAGGAGGGTAGTGTCGTCAGCTGTGTTTTGCATAAGGGGGGTCAGAATTTTCCTAGATATCTGGGTAGGTCATTCACATACAGAATGAAGATTTCTGGTCCTAACATTGATACTTGCGGTACACCTCTTAGAACCAGGAGGAGTTTTGAGCTTATTTATTATGTGATTCCCCAGTGTGTGTGTGTGTGTGTGTGTGTGTGTGTGTGTGTGTGTGTGTGTGTTTGTGTGTGTGTGTGTGTGTGTGTATGTGTGTGTGTTTTAGTTCAACAAGTTGTTGACGCCCCTCTAGGTAGCTTTTCAAACAATTTTTTCTCTATATAGTACAAGATCGTGCCACAATCATCCTACACTCATATTCGCCTTAAAATACCCCTTACTGGTGGTCGGCGTCTTAATGGCAATGTAATGTAACGTAGCGTAACGATATCAGGCTTACAAAACCTCATTTTTGGCCCAAAGTGCGAAATGTAGAATTATCACCCATTTTAATACGCAAAGGAGTGTTAAATTTAATAAATCAAACGGGTGGTAAACTGAAGTTTTTCATCATAACATTTGCTGCATTATTATCAAGAATTTTGTTCTTAGTTATACTAAAAGAATTCACTACTTGAATAAGGTTTGAAGCAGTAAAAATATGATCGTAAAATATCTTTTTACGAGCAATCCACCAGAATTAACGTTTTAAAATTCAAGGTAACCTAGTCAGTGCAAATTTTCAATCCTTAGTAAGTTTATATATTTATTTATCAGCATATCTCAGTACATTTTGATTTTCAGTTACAAAACGTCAGAAAATATTAATCTACGTAAGGTTTCTGTTCATTCTGTTGTAAGTAGACACAACCTTGCAATAACATACACTCATTAGGGGGTTAGTCGTAGAATTAAATAAGAGAAAATAAATAGTGGGTAAAACGATAAGCGCGCTGTGTTTTTGCGATACTAAAAGGTAGAGTTGTTGTCGGGTGACTCAATCCTTTAAAGCCATCCAAAGGTAAACACGCCCAGCCACGTAACGTCCTCCTGCCCTTCCAGTTTTATTTGTCCAAAAAGTTAAGTAAGTTGTTTATTATTGACTTAAATAACAACTAATGCCGCCAAGCCGTTGCTGTTATAACAAATTGCGGGTCTCTTTTAAACCTTGTATTTGACCAAAAATGTTCGTTTGACCAAGCAATAACTACTTGGAAACTTCTAACTTACTTTTTATATGAAGTATAATTAGGCCTTACTGCATAAGCCAACAATTTAAATATAAAACAATATTTGGTGATAAATGTGACTTTTTTTACTTCTGATAGCCAGAATGGTCAATTTGAATATTAAAAATTAAAGTTGCTTAGGTAGTACTTACCTCTCTTAATACATTACCAACCAGATTATTAGGCAATGATTAAACAAACAAAATTTTGTTTGAGGTTTTTTTTTGAGGTAATTCATACAAACACACATATATATCATACATATAAAACACATATAAATTGACGAATCCAAGTTACCGTATGATAAATACAAGTTCACGGCCGGCGGAAATTTGAAAGTAGTCAAAATCAAATGGACATGAGCAATGGAGGTAATATTTTATTATCTAGCTTAATTGCTTGATGCTTAAACTTTTTGCATCAAACAATATTAAAATGTGTTTAAAAAATTCAACATCTTAAAATCGAAATGAGATTTCAAGAAATTAATTTCCTCATCATAAACCGTGTTAAAACTAGTGATCGAAATGATGGGCCAAAAACACAATGTGATCGACGATCGATATTTAGAGATAACCCAAAAGAGGTTAGAAAGAGGCAATTAAAACTCACCCTGTATATACACATTATTCAAGTACTCGAGTATGAATACAAGGCAAACTTCAAGTAGTTTTAATATTAGATTTTAAGAGCTAATAAAACAATTAATAAAACAAAGATACGTTGAAATATAACTTCATCGGGCGTTAAATGAGCTATACTCAAAGCTGTAAAAAAAATCCATTTTAATGGCAGCATACTCATTTCCCATCCTATCTTCACGGGAAACAAATAAAACTACACTTTCCTAATTTATTGACATATCTTGATAAAACTTGGTGTATAGCTTCCTCTAGATTTCAACTCCATATTGATTATATAGTCCAGTCAATTTACGCGATGACCTTAAAAAAACTGTAAGAAAATATTTTTTGATGGAATCTACATAAAAAATATGAATTTTAACATATCCAAAGTTTACAAAAATCGACCATGGGAACCTCACTAAAATCAAATTTCAAAATGGCGGCTTTTCCCACCATACAAAAACTTTTGAAAAAAGACATTCAACTGCTTTTTGTATCAATGTTTCTCGAGATATTGACTTTGGACCGCCACCAATCATCGTTGGGTAATTGGTTTTAAATTTTGACAGAGTTTACATTTTCGGCCGCCATCTTAGATCCGCCATATTGGATATACATTTTTCTTTTTTATGTAAAGATGGTGTTGTGACGCATCATTATGGACTAGATTTCTACCTTAAACACAACGCTGAAATCCGTTTTTAAACATATGCATTCGTTAAAAATATATGATAAAATAAAAATTCATCCCTATACATTTCTTATGGACGTTTACGTTTTTTAAGGATTTTTAAGAATCGTCTCTTATATCTCCAGTTCTAATTAAGGTATTTAGTTCGTTTTGGTCTTAAAATACTCAGTAATTTAACGGCTTTTATATGAGCTATTGATCATTAAAATTGGACGACTGCTGGACGAGCTATAAGGCTAAAATCAACACGAAAAACCATTTTTTAGAAATTTGTTTTTTGTCAAAGATTCATAGCGCAGGTCCTAAATGGATTAAAAAGCTCGTTCTCCCCTCAAATTACTCAGAAGATTCTGGGCTATGAGCTATGGCTTATTGAAATCGGACTTACTTAATTTGAGTTATGAACCTTCATTTACCATAAAATCTGTTCACTTTCGTAAATTGTATATAATTATTGACTCATACATATAGAACTAACAGAGATTCAAAACCGTTTTATGTTTTAAATAACTCAGTACATTATTGGCTTTCATTTAAGCTCTTAATCATTTAAATCGGTTGATTTTGAGGTGAGATATAGACCTCAAACCAACATAAAAATCAATTTTTTCAAAATTTCATTATTATTTAAAGATTTGTATCTCAAGTCCCAAAGATGGTCTGCAAGTTGGATTAGTTTTGAAACACGCGCTGATCTACTAGCTTTCATTTGACATATTGATAATTGAAATCTGACAAAAATAGGATTAGTTATATTTTTTATATCATCTTTGACAAAAAACAAATTTCTAAAAAAATGATTTACTTGTCGATTTTAGCCTTATAGCTCGTCCAGCAGTCGTCCGATCTTAATATCAAAAGCTCATATACAAACCGTTAAATGACTGAGTATTTTAAGACCAAAACGAACTACATACCTTAATTAGAAACGGAGATATAAGATATAATTTTTAAAAAATCTCTAAAAACATTAAACGTCCATAAGAAATGTATAGGGATGATTTTTTATTTTATCATATATTTTTAACGAATGCATATTTTCAAAAACGGATTTCAGTATTGTGTTCAGGGTAAAAATCTAATCCATAATGATATGTCACAACACCATCTTTACATGTGAAAAAAAATATTTATATCCAATATGCGGATCCAAGATGGCGGCCGAAAATGTAAATTCGGTCAAAATTTTGAACCAATCACCCAACGATGATTGGTGGCGGTCCAAAATCAATATCTTGAAAAACATTGATTCAAAATTCAGTTGAATGTATTTTTTCAAAAATGTCTGTATGGTGGGAAAAGCCGCCATTTTGAAACGTGATTTTAGTGAGGTTCCCATGGTCCGATTTTGTTAAACTTTGGATATGTTAAAATTCATATTTTTTCAGTAGAATTCCATCAAAAAACGTTTTCTTGCAGTTTTTTGAGGTTCCCCATGTTACTTTTCGTAGAATGACTGGGCTAATAGCCCACCCAGTTTTCACAAGTTTGCAGCAGCAAACCCGCTTACTCTTTCCCCTTGTTATTCTTAAGAATAAAATAAAAAGATACCACATCTGACTATTTTATGTTTAGACATGATTTAAGTGTTTGACATTTTCTGAGTAAGTAGGTCTGTTGCAACGGGGTGGTTTTACTTTCTTACTTGATCCGTAACACTGCTATAATTGTAAGAAATTACGTATATTTCATCGTTAATCTTTCTTAAAATACATTATGCTATTCATATTTTAATATATTTAATAAAATATAACAGTTTTTATTGCTTTAAATTAAAATATATTGCAGTATTTAATTATATTTAAGACACTGTGCTGCAAAGAAGAAGAAAACTTTCTTTAAGTTATTTTTCGAAACTTGTTTTTAACAAAAATATTCTGTTTCAGGCTTAACAACGAATACAAACCAAAGCTATGGATGTAACCACAGGCTTAACGTTGATATTAATCTACCAAAGGCTGGTTGTAACTGGGGTCAAAGTGGAAAGTCAAAACTCAGAATTGATGAAACCACAAACCACGATTTACTACAGCGCAATCGCCTCCGCCACTCTTAATCCAACGATCGTTAGTGTAACAGAGAGTGAAAACCCCACGGATAAACGAAGCCCGGATTATAAACGAGAACAAAGGGCGAATTCGAGTTCAGAATTCTATAATACTTTTAGTACTTCAGTATCTATAACAAGTGTGGTGTCTCCCATTAATTTGCAAGATAGGATTAATGAAGGAGTACAACTAAATAACGAAGCGCAGGTACCTGTTACTACGTTAGATTACCAGAATAGAGGAAATGAAAGGACATCGGCACGTGTGATGTCATTATTAGCTACAGAAACATTGGACTTTCCAGCTAATCCGATCTACGGTCATCTTACTAAAAAACCTGTTACTTTTGGTTTTCCGACGTCTAACTCCAAAAACAAGCCACCGGATCGTTATGAAATCATTAGTGAAAACCTACCAGAGCGAAAACAAAGAGTTTCATCATTCGAAACTTTAAAAGGTGTACTTAAAGAACAGCCTCGAACAATCAGTCTAAACAGATCCTCTCCATTAAACCACTCAAGGCGATTCCGTGAGTTGACTGAAAGAAGGAAATATTCTATGAATTTTATAAAAAGCCAGAACTCAAGCACTGATCAGTTAACAGAGTCTAAAAAAATACTTTTAGAAGAAAAGCAAAATGTAAATATTAGTGAAGTAGAGAAAAGTTTCTATAGCAATAATTTAAATGACTCCCAGTTGAGTGATGAGTATTTTAAGACTAGTGAATCCAATATTCCTCGCCCTAGTGTACGCATAGAAGAAATTCACAAAACTTGGACAACTCCCCCAAAATATACGGAAATCAAGACTGAACAGGCGTTTGAATCGAATTTATCGTTATCTTTGTATAATAATCATACAATTCCTGTGCTAACAACAATTCCTTCATTAAAAACGTATAGAATAAGAAACAGCACTGAAGTATCAGAGATGTCTTCCCCGCGTAATCTACAGCATACAACGATTCCGTCAGAAAACATATTTCTTGGTAAAAGTTCATCCTCACCTCGATTTTGGTTTTCAACTCCATCCTCTCGATCATTTACGTCTTCTACTACACGTCTTAATACTTCGACATCTTTGACTTATTCTCCTCCAAAACCTGCTCCCACCTCAGATCCTTGGCCTGTCAAGCTCGCCGCCGAAATCCCAGGAGACCTTATCCTGGGAGGTTTGATGATGGTTCACGAACGAGAAGACTCTGTTACCTGTGGACCAATCATGCCACAAGGGGGGATCCAGGCTCTAGAGACAATGCTTTACACTCTTGATGTGATAAATAGTGACCCGAAGGCCCCATTCACCATTGGTGCTCACATCCTAGACGACTGTGATAAAGATACTTACGGATTAGAAATGGCTGTTGATTTTATAAAAGGTAAGATCACTAATGGAGCGCAGTTAAATTATTGATTGTTAGTCTATAACTATTCAATATCTGTAAATTTTTCTTCAATTCATTGCTTTTAATTTTGTGGTTTGTAATAAAAGCCCCTTTCGTAGGTAAGATTAGTCGGTTAAAAAAATATCGATCGGCCATATGTTAGCCTAAAAATATCGAGTCGATGAACTAAGCTTATAATTGAATATTTTGTTTTCCTATTGCCCTTAACTTTACTATTGACACGTGTTCCTTCACTGCAAATTCAATTTCCATCATTACTTATGTATGTTACATTTTGAGTGACCGCCAAGCGCTGCAGCCTTAACTACCATCGATTAGCGATCAGATAAGACTTATGGTTATGACTGAGATTAAAGCACTAAGGGAGGGAACTAAAATGTGTTTGCTGTAAATAATCTTACGATAAACAAGCTAATATTAAACGGGATTAAAACTGAACGGTTGTGACTTGGCAAAACAATTGAAATAGCATAATGTAATACAATAGATAACTATTCGAAAAACTAGCAAGTAATATATGAAAATGTAAAATCAATATTAAGGTAAATTTTTCCCACCATAGTCAGAAAAGATTTTTTTTAATAATTGAGAAAATAAATAACAATACAGAATCGTTTGCCATGTGTTTCACTTTAAATGCAAAATTGGTTTACAACCCTGTTATTGTTCTTTGTATTGTTCTTTGTAATAAAATTGGGATGACACGGGTTTCAGCCCTTCTAACCGTAATTCAACTATTGTTAAACTGTTTGGGTCATCTGACAAATATCACAAATCACTGTGACGGTAACAAGCTTTCAAGTAGCTTTTGTTTCAATACCACAGTTCTAGTGTCTTGTTCACTCCCAATAACTTTACTATAGAGTCCGATTTATTAAAAATTGATTAAACGTATGCTTACGAATGCATAACAAGCATTCGTGTCAGTTAGGCTTGATTGGAGTTTATGGCCGTATTAATTAAAAAAATTTGTTTTGGCAGAATTATTAACTCATTTATGGAACATCTTAAATTTGCCAAGACATTGTTTAGTTTTTTTAAACTCTGATTTTACAATATGAACCGGTTTAAAATGCGAGTTTAAAAATCAAATTTATGTTTAGAAGTTTGTTAGTGAAAATCGAGAACACTTCTGAAACAGGTTCCATTAGCAACATCGACGATGCCGAATACCACTGTAACAAGACCCAAGTGAGGAAGGTGATCTCAGGCGTGGTGGGAGCTGCTTCCAGCGTCACTTCCATCCAGGTGGCCAACCTCCTGAGACTCTTCAAGATACCCCAGGTATTAACAAACTGTTTGGAGGGTTTTATGGCATTTAGGTTGTTTTTCTTGTATATTCTCCCTGCAGTAACAATTATTACCAATACGCAGAGAAATTTTTTATGCAGTATTTTTTTAATTATTTTGCCACCAATTTTAAATGTGTTAAATGTAAATTAAAATAGTACTCTTTGTCTGTAGAAACAGATAAAGTAAAATTATTTTATTATTTACCGATAAAAAGAAAAGTCAACTAATTTTAGATTCTGCTGACCTCATCCAACTAATTACAAATTTTATTTCTTTAAGCAACCAATATCAGTTTGATTACATTCTGAAAGCAAAAACTCAAAAAACGTGAATAATAAAAAAACCATTGAATTACAATTTAATACTACATACCAATAAAATATAAACGTTTCATATATCGTAGAAAAATTCAAATATAAAAGTTATTTTTTAATGTTTATATCAAAGAAAAATAACGAGATTTTATATTCATAGTATCATATGAAAAAAATAATATATCTATAGCTTTCCGCTAACAACTAAAAATAATTCCAGTAATCTGACTGATTGTTCAAATACAGAGAATTAAATGGACAAACAAGCAATTTAATTGTAATTACAAACCTCAGTAGACTGAAAACCGATTATTTTAAAATGGTTTCAGCGTATCCACTAGTATTTTTATGAAATATTAATGGTCATAAACGTTATTTCATATAAATTTCTCGCATTCTAATGTATATATAGATATTTAGTTTTCTGGTGAATGAAAATAAAGATTTATTCTACTGTTTAATTTACGATCAGATTTAAAACAGTAAATGTAGTCTGTTCTTTTTACATGTTTGACCAATTAGCTAATTTAGAATCAAATTGTGGGATTAGTTTAATTAACGGTTTCATTTCATCGTTAACTCTTCGCCGTAATTGTATTTTTCAGGGAAAAAAGAAATTATTGACTTTCAGTAATGATTTTTACAGTGGTAAAAACTATTAAATAAATTACAAGAGGTTGTTTTTACTTTCTCCCCCTATACAATGTATATGGAGAAAGTATTGTTTTCGTCAACATTTTAGAATTTGAGTTGTTAGTGGATATATTTGTTTTAGTGCTCTCTGAATCCAAAAAATGGGTTTCGGAGTGGTGACTGTCTGTCCATGTGTGTGTATGTGTGTATGGATGTAAACAAAGCTAGAGCCAACACCAGTAGTCAGATTTTTATGAAATTTGGCATGTAGGGGTAAAAACATGATATCTTCCGGCGTTTTTCATTTTTCTGAATATGTGATTTTTAAGATTATTTATCCCATAAAAACGACAAAAATCCAAATTTCTCAAAAACGGCTTCAACGATTTTGATAAAATATCATGGGTTTTAGTGCTTAAGATTAAAAAAAATCACACCACCCGCATGACTGTAAAAGGTCAGGTTCAGAAGTTATGAGGGTTCAAATGAAAAAATTATATTTTTCAAATTTCACAAAATCTGTAACCTCTAAACAAAATATACTTGCAACCTTTAAATTTGACTTTGAAAACTAAATAATTCTGTATTTTTAATCATTGTCTACGTCAACAGGTTGCGGAGATAATTGATAATAATTCAGCGTATTCAGCGTATATGTTAAATACTAATTTTAGATTCTGCTGACCTCATCCAACTAATTAAATATATATTTCTATAAGCAACCAATATCAGTTTGATTACATTCTGAAAACAAAAAATCAAAAAAAGTGAATAATAAAAAAACCAATTGTAATAAAAAATCCAAATTTCCTATGTATTTCGATATTTACATAGGGTCAATTATGTCCTTTGCTCTAATTATGGCACTCTGTGTTCGAACATGTTCGATGTTCGGCGATAGACGCAGTACATTGTACAATGGAATTCTTATGGAAAATATTTAAAAACCGATACATCCGTTATTTATTATCAGATTTTGATAAAAGTTTGTACGTAATTGTGTGATAATTAATTGTTAATTTCTTTTATTTCACTATATAGGTTTTCTGGTTTTAAATGACTTTTAGGGAGAAAGTATGTGTCAGTTTCCTGATACCGTTTATTTATGGTAAATTTTATTTGTGTTACTGAGAACGGACCAATTAATGTCATAATTCTTAACCAAGAGAAAACAATAACTCTATTCCATCAATTAATTTTTGTATAGACTCACCGTCTTAAGCAATCTTTTGTCCAATTTTATCTATTGGACAGCTGTTTCACCCTTTTGTCATAAGGGCATCATCAGCAAAATCTTGAGGTTAAAACATTGCAAACAAATTAATTTTTGAAGACCTATAGTAAACAACATAAAGAGGAAATATTATAAATTCGATATTTACATAGATAATTACTAGAGTTTATGTGAATCCTTAAACCTTTAGATTAGATGTAGAAGGATAACATGTTTTCATGTGTGAATGACAATTATAATAATGCATCTAGCAAAACATTGAAAATAATTACAGTCATGTTTTTTGAAGCAATAAACGCTACTCTGTGTCATCTATGTATAGATAAAATAAAATAAAATTCTTAGATAATTAGTTCTTAGATTAACGAAGTTAATTTATGCTCTCCAGTCATCTTTCACTCATATTCGCCTTAAAATACCCCTTCCGTCGGCGTATATATAATCATCTGATCTAATCCACTCAAAAGTTTACTCGTACTCATAAAACATAGTTTTATATTCTAATAAATTTCTCATAGTTAAAAAACATTTTTTGAGGTCATTCAACACTAACTTGGATTACAGTGAATGAGCGATAAGTTAAATACTCGTATATTCATTTGACAGCTTCTTAGAGCCCGATTTACCAAACATGTTCGATGCCCGAGCCCGGACTTGACACGAGGGTGTTTTGTGTAGGTGTCGTTTTTCTCGACGTCGCCGGAACTGAGCAACAAGCAGCGGTTCGAGTACTTCACCCGGACCATCCCGTCCGACCACCACCAGGTGAAGGCCATGGTGGAGATAGTGCGGCGGCTCGGCTGGAGCTACGTCTCCATCATATACGAGGAGTCCAACTACGGCATCAAGGTGGGTAGATAGGTATGCAATAAGAATGAAAAAAAAACAATAAGATCAACGTCTTTCTCCTAATTAATTTTATCTGTTTAAAAAAAGCAACAAAAACATGTAATGTATAAGATAAAAACATTGTATTTCCAAATGTTCCTACTTTACTCTAATGTGGTGGAAAATATGATAAATTAAATATATGACGTTAACATTAGGGTGAACGCGTATTCAAACATCTATCAATTAAATATCCTTCGTAAGATTTAGTTGGACGACCATTGCGCATTAGTTCAATGAGACTTTGGCGCCCAATTTATGGATGCATCAATACGTTTTATTTTTACATAACACAGTTATGACAAACATGTGTTATTTTTATATCACTTTACGGAAAGTTCAACCTTAAACAATCGCTTTGTTACTAGCAGGAGAGGAGTTAGCGTTAAGAAAGTTAACATTGGTATTAGGGGACACATGTCCAGGATAGTATTAGACAGTATCCGAGGATTAAGTCTTTTAATTAATGATTTAGAGATACGTTTATTAACATTAAGAACTGTAGTTTCTATTAATGAAACAAAAAAGTAAAATTATAATTCAACTCCAGTTACGAAAGCGTTGCACGTAGACAATGGTAAGCCAGGGATTACCGTGTTATGCACAAGAAGATGTTTTATAAATGTTAATTAATTAAATTCTGCATTACTCTAATACCATAATGGAACCCAACTCGTTTCCGACTGTTGATTATTTTAGCAACTAAAAAGACAAATTTATTGTGCAATTGTTTGGTTTGTACTTTTATTTATTTTTAAAGCAATTTATTTCATTCTGCATACCTACGAAAGGAAGGAAACCGTGCTTAATTGTATTAAGCAAATCTGCAAATAACATATTTTTATATTATTACGACACTTGTATTAATTTAAAAGAATTAAGTTGAAGTAACAAGTCAAGACTTAAATTGTAAAATGTTCTAATTATGGAAGCAATTAAATTTCCATAATTAATTCTTTTGTGGATATAGAAACTGCATGGACTTTACTCGTTTGAAAGAAACATTTTAAATTTTACTTTCATAGCAATTCCTGCTTCAATGGAGGTTAAGTTAGTGTTTTCTTAGTTTTATGACCTAAATAATTAATTTAAGTGAGTATTAATAAAAAGTAAGCAATTACGCAAAATTTAACTATTTAACTTTTTCTTCGTCCGATTTTCAACGAACGATTATGGTTAAAATACTTGATTTGTAAGTGTTATACTATATTTTAGATGAATAATTTTTGTAAATTCAAAGGTGCTAATGGTGAGTTTACATGAGTTTTTACATTTATAATTGCATCCTTAGGTTAGGAATCAACTTTTTCAAACGCGCTTGACACTTAATGAAATATATGAAAGTTTGAATTTGAATGTAATTACTAAGGCACTCAAACACATATTAAAGCTATATTTTTTTACAATTTTAATATTTTATATTTGTAAACCATATGACAACACCTTTTTAAGAGTTTGAAAACGACTGTTTGCAGTTTTCGTATCGGGTCATCATGGGTTTAGTTCCTTCAATCCCCCCAAAAAGACGATCGATAAGTAGTGTTTTTTTTTTCCAAGTTTATGAGCAATTGTAATTTTTTCCATTAAATAGAAAAGCTTATGTAACTTGAATTGTAAGTATATCAAAAGAATGAAACATAAGGCTAGATTTTCTAGTTTTTTCGTTGTTCTTTTGGTTTATTATTGTTATTATAATAATCCACTGGATTTGCTTCCTACAACTTGATTATAGAGAAAAAATCTAAAATTGTAAAAAATAACAACTAATGGCATAGTTAGTTAACTTTATCATCTGTTTTGTTATGCATTGTAACTATGATAAAAGCTGTCAATTAAAAAACCTCTCGCATATTATTTGTGGTCGCACTAGGCGTTCGAAGAGCTAGAAGATTTGCTGGCCAAGTACGAGATCTGCATTGCGGTGAAGGAGAAGTTGGTCAAGGACTCCGGAGTGGCAGAGGACACAGCCTACGATAACATAGTGTACAGACTCCTGACAAAGCCTAGAGCCAGGGGTATGTAAACGAAAAATATAATATAGGGTTAAGTTTAGCAATTATAAATAATGATGTGTTATTAAAATTGTTAATAGCATTAGCAACTAACAAATAATTATTTTCCAGTTAATATGATATACATATATTTCTTTTTAAAAGGTTATAAAAATATCAAGTTACAAATTGTTCTACTAGAATCATCACGGAAAATTTTCGCTCATTCCTTTTCAAAATTATGTCCTTTCCAGTTCATAGTTTTTATACTATTTGACACTACCTATAATATTCATTAATTTCAAACACTCATCGTAAACTAATTAATTTCTCCTCGATCGTAATTTTATTTGGCTAGCTCCACGAACAGACGGTCCCGTCAATCCATATGATGTCGGCTCTATACACCCCAGTGTCACCTCCCAAGTCTTCTTCGGTGACTCTCCTCTCTCTCGGATAATAGAGTGCTTGAGCCCAGCTCAACCATCTGTCTTACTTGGCTGATCTTTAAAATCGATTTGTTATATATTTTGTTACTCACCTTATTCTTAAAAATTATGAGAGGGATTAATTTAGCTAAAAAATAAGGGTATCTTGCGTGTTTACCGTCCGCTTCCCAGTCAGGTAAGCAAGAGTATAATCATATCTTCATTATCTACCAAATTTAGAGGAAATCGAATGATGATTGCGGCCACTAGAGTGTAAACTCCATTTTAGACAGTTTACTGTGTTTAGTAAAATCACATGTCTTGTTAATAAATTTGTTATTTTTGGTGCTATATCTTTGGGATAGGGCTTACATTTTTTCCTCATTGAAAATAAAATGAATTTACAATTTGTGCTTATATAAACCTTTCATACAAAAAAAATCAAACTTGGGGCATTTATTCGCCCCAGAAATGGGGATAGGCGTGTTCAGATTTTTCCCCAACGAATTTGACCTAGATATCATAGCAAGGAATGTTCCCAACTAATTTTAAGAAAATTGAATAACAATTGCGACTACAAAGGTTATATAAAGTTTTAGCGAATAAGGTTTTTGGCATCTGGATGCCTCAAAATGGCAAGCTATCATGCTCCCATGCCTCAGAGCCACGTGCGGGTTATGCTCACTATTCCATAAGAAATCCGCTATAGTAAAACATCTAAAAGCTAAATAACGATTCCGAAGCAACTAATTAAATTCTTAAAAATGCGCTAATAATTTAAATAGCATCCAGATTGTTAAAAACAATACGGCGAGGTGATTTATATGAACAACTTTACTGAACGCCCCGCGGGATGACGGAAACTGAGATGAAACGAACCAACCAGAAACCTCCAAACCACGCACACCCGGTGCGCTCCCAGCGCTCCTGCCGAGGCAAAAGCGAACTGATGTTTACTGTAAATCCTGGAATGTATGTGTGTCTTTGAGAGACTGTTATTCCTGTATCGCATTCATAATTGAAATATCCAATTACTGATATGCTTTGAAGAAGCTCTGAATATCAGTTCAATTAGGGTATTTGTTACTGCATTACACCAAACAAAAACTTTGTGCGTGTATTTATTTCGTAGTGGTTAAATTAAATATTAAGTCTTAGCAACATAGGTAACAAACATTTTATATCACGCCTCAAGAAAAATATCTGAAATGTTTAATTCTGTAAGTAACCTTCATTTTAAAATGTTTACGATCATATTAAAATCTATTTTACATTGTAGTTAATTTAATCTATTAATTTTTTCATTTTTAAACGATGAACTCCTAGCAATAAAGTTTACATTACAGCTTAAACATAAATATTCAACTGAAATGCTCAGGCCATAGTGCAAACAAGATTATTTAACATTTTGTTTATACTGGCATTAGCCTTTATTTGCCTTGTCTGAGGGAACATGATTTTGTAATTTGTATGTACAGAAGTTGTTTTCGCTACGCTATTATGAAATTAGCTGTTTTCGTTACGTGTTTATTACCAGGGAAAATTAATCATTACATTGTCTGCTTCGCAAAAAAATGCTCACTATGCAAAGTAATGTTTTATTGTTATTTTTCCGATATACTCAAAACATTATTTATTGTTCCATCAGCTGTATATAAAAAAGAATCGTTAAAAACAGGAGTGAAAGTTGTTTGTATATTGTCGACCAAATAACACTAATCATCAATATCATAGCTGTTTGTGGATGCCTAAGCTACAGCTATTTTAGCTGTATATTGTAATTTTGCTAAATTGTTTTGAATAGAATGCAATTTTTTAAAACATAACGCTTTCTTAAACTTGTAGAGCTTAATCTCTTACACTTCACCCTTAAGCGCCTCAGGGCGAATTTTTTAAACCAAATCCACGTGATCAATAGCTAGAATATAAACTGAAAAATCCAAAGATTAGTTTTCAGTATTAGGGTTAGAAGCATTACACCATATAAGGCCGCCACGGTAGGATATCGTAGGATCAAGAGGTCCAGCGAACTCTCCAATCCTCACCAGTCAATCCTACCCCAAAGCAACATCCAAAGTCCAGTTGTCCTCTGCCTCCAGGAGCCATCATCTTCGGGTCGGACCAGGAGGTGGCCGGGCTGATGAAGGCCGTGCGGCGCTGCAACGCCACCGGCAGCTTCTCGTGGATCGGCAGCGACGGGTGGTCGGCGCGGTCGCTGGTCTGGCAGGGCAGCGAGGCCGAGGTCGAGGGCACCCTCAGCGTCCAGCCCCAGGCCAACCCCGTCCTCGGCTTCGAGGAGTACTTCCTCAACCTCACCGTGGAGAACAATCGTAGAAACCCTTGGTTTGTAGGTCAGTTAGGACAGTCAGTTGTCTTTAGTTAGCAGTAGTGTAGAAAGTTCGACGCTCTATGAATCTGCGTCGTTTGAAAAAAAGATAGGCTACTTCTAGGTCAAGAAATAAATATCGGCAAAGTATTTTTCCTCTACCCGCTATGTTTAGGACGCAGTTTTACTCACTGTAATAATACTGTGTTTTCCCGGGGGAGACAAATTGAACCCATAAGAATAACATCGATTCGTTCATTAAAAAATCTAGCAACTTCAAATTTCCTCACTGACATGCAAATATGTTGCAGGTCAACGAATGAAGGCGCTAACAGCTGATTAGAGACATTGTTTTAGAGCGGCAAACGGAAGAGAACGTTCAGCTTGTGACAATTAACTAATCAATAAGCACTACAATTAACTAATCAATAAGCACTACAATTAACTAATCACTAAGCACTACCATTAACTTGTGCTTACAATCGTAATTTACATCTACGATTTTTACGTGCAGGGGGGGGGGAATATGGTGTGTGTATTTCGGGGAAAAATTACATTGCTATCCTCATGAAAATTGTCGCCTTTTTCAGAGACGGTTTTGAGACTTACAAACAAAAGAATAACTATCGTCAGATGTTTCAAATAAAGCTTTTAATTTCCAGGAAACGTTAACTAATATTAGGAAATTGAAAAACTATGAGAGTATTAATGGAATACTTTTCTAATAAATGCTCCCTGTATAGCATTGAGGAGGGAATATATTTCTATTGAGATTTATTAAATAAAGCTTTTAAAATCAAGGCAAAATAGGTTTGCGAGTTGCTTTGATTGATCCAAAACTGATTTAGTCAGCAAATCTGACATTGTGAGCATTTCAACTTTCTTGCTGATCAATAGCGGGTTTCCCAGAAATAAGAATTCATTTAATCTTCTACAGAATTCTAAAGCTTATATTTTTTTCAGTAAATACTATTTTTTTACATTCAATGTTTTTAGTGGTTTATCACCTCATGGAATTTCAATCAAATGAAACTGTCATATGAATATTCCATTAAACGCTACAAACGTGTATTGAGTTTTCGCATGCCACTCTTGGTATGGATTGCCACTCTTTTATAACAACTCAATAACTTAACGTTTTTAAGTAGCTTTTAGTTTGAGCTGGTTTATTAGCCATCTGGCGCCTTCGCCTGTGTTCAACTCTCGCCCTGCTGAATGTTGCAAAGCTTTGATGTATTCATCCAACTTTGGGCTGGAAATCTTTTCACTGCCACGTGGCTTTGCCTCTGAGCTACTCAAAGCACGATGTATAACGTGAAATTATAAAAAAAACCTTTGCAATTTAACTTTCCTTTTTAAATCGTGCTTTTACGGCATGGATTAATTTGATTAAGTATGAACGTAATTTAACACAAATACAAAATTTAAATTCACCCCTACTCACAGTGAACGTGGACCGAGTTTCAACAAGTTTTTAAGTTGTTGCTATCAAAAAAAGTTTATCCGCCATCTGGTGCTTTTGAATGTTCACTTCTCGCTACGCTAAATGTTACAGACAGCTTTAAAGTATTCATCCAATCCAACTTTGGTTGAACTACTCTTTCATAACACTTTTTCCTCGAAATAAATACTCCGGTTTTAAAGTCCAAAAACCGAATTTCCTTTGTACAAGTTGTTCTTTTTTAAAGATATTTACATCTAATTAATTATTTTTCGCTATTTTGAAACTTTTTTTCTATAATATAATAAGGTTTGGGACAAAACAAACCTAAAAATTGAAACAATTACTACATTAGGACGTAAAGTAGGTGGTTTTGAATTATGTTTATGAAATATATATTAAAACTTATTTACCTGTCAGATTATATTCTGCTCTCACTAGACATTTATTTTGTTGGCTTGGGATTAAAAAAAGTCTCCTTACTTAGCAGTCGACGCTCATTACGGGAATGAGATAATGTAAACCTTGTAAATTATCTTTTAAAAAACACAAAATGGCAAAATACTGTATCCAAAATATTGTAACGGTTTCCCTTTTTCAAACTAAAATATATAATTAAGTAAAAAGTCGAGTCGACGTTGTGATTGTGCAGAGTTCTGGGAGCACCACTTCCAGTGCCGCTACCCCAACAGCCCGCGGACGCCGTACAACCAGCGCCACCCCCGCAACTGCACCGGGCTGGAGCGGCTGACCGCCGACAACACCGTCTTCGAGAACCAGCTGCAGTTCGTCAGCGACGCCGTCATGGCCTTCGCCGTCGCCCTCCGGGACATGCACCGGTACCATGACACTGACAAAATATTCTACTTTTACTTTATTGTAAATAGAGGATTGTTTACAAACAAAATAAGTTATTCTTATTGCTACTTGTGCCTTTTCACTTTTTGAAAGGAAACAAAATATTATTTAATTCTTGAAACAAAATGCTGATAGAGTATAGAACGAATTCTTGGTAGGATTAAATGAGAGCATTAATGTGTTTTCATATGGCAATTCAATACTTTTAGAAAAAAATCATAATCAAAGTGTAATTGAGTTGTTTGAAAAATACATTTGAAAGTTCATCGATGTTAATTTCTCTATATTTTGATGGTCTCCTGTGTACACTTTTTAGGGTGGGAAATTGGTCTCTGCCATATAACTTTGAGCCCAATGGAGATTTAATTCTAAATAGCCTACAGTCTACAGCTTTGAGCTTTCAACGAGATTAAATATTTTTTCACCACACTACGACGAAATCACCTGTTTTACAAACGTCAAACGCGGACCGAAACACACCGTTTGCCGCCACAGGGCCGAAAACGTTGGGGGCCCTAGCGCCGAAAGTCAGCTGATTGTTTATTTGCTTGAAACAACGTCAGAACATCACAAAATTATACGGCATTCAAGACAGGATAGTTGCGATCATATGATTGTCATAGCTGTGTTTTGTTTTCAAGTGAGTCAAATAATAATCAGGTTTTTTTATTATTTAGTGTATATTTCATTGTGTAGTGTGGTGAAAAATAGCGTTCGCACCTCGGCCGAAAGGGTTTTGCAGCTCTCGATTGTTTCAAATTCTCGTCTTCTTCTCGAATTTGAAACACGATCTCGTTTTCGGCCCTTGTTGCGAAATATACTATTTTATTTTAATGTAACTTAAAATAAGTTTGCTGGTGATCGGGCTTTATAATTTCAATTTCTATACTGTATGATCTAGTATAATTATATAACTTTAAATTGTACATGACTAAGCGAGAAGTGAAATTTAGCACAGATAATTGAATTTTATTGTTCTTTCTGATGATACAAATATATATAAAATGATCCGTAAAATATTTTTTATTATAAAATGTTCTCTTAATCATAGCTGTTTATCCACCAACTGGCATACATTAAAAATTTCAAATTATATAATGTTAACTGTTAAGTATAGCTGTTTATCTATTAACTGGCATCCACTAAGCCCTTTATGACGTTATACGCGAATATGCCCCTATGAGATCTCACTTTATAACCCTATATAAAAAGTTATCTTGATGTAACTTCATTCCTTTCCTCAAAATCGACAAAATTGCTTCTTATAGTTAAATAAATAATTCAAACCAATTTTGGCGGTCCTCCATAAACATAATTTACATTCATTGAACATTTTTTGTTTAAACCTAGGAAAGAAAATTTCTGATAAAAATATTGAAAGGGTGCGCATGAAAACCGTTGATGTTAACAAAAAATGTAGTCCAATCTGCTCTGCCACGCCTCAGTTAGTTATGTCGCAGACTCCATGAAATGTAATTAATCTTTTTTATTTTATTGAGAGGCGTTACACTCCAATTTATACACTTCAATAAATCATTGGCTTAGTATTTTCCAACTGTCAATAGAGTTAATTATCCCGCATGTAACAGACATCATATTTTTTTAACTACTCATTTCGGAAATGATGGGACCATTGCAAAACAGATGGTCGTTAAAATATGGTTTGCTGTAATTTGAGTATCGTCACGTTACTTGGTTGACTATATTTTAAATCGATAACAGGAAATATACTTCTGTAACAGTTAAATACAAATATTGTGTATTGTGTAATATGTATTGCTTGTGTATTGTGTTTATTATATACTCTAAGTAAACCTTAAATTACATAAAACGTTTACTTATTCCCATTGTGTTTTATTCTTTTTTAATCATTAGACTATGGTTTTTCATAAATGACTTGACTCACCCATATCGCAAACTATTCTCGCTTAGATTATTCTACTCACTTTGTTGAATTTTTGTGAGCTATGACATTAAATAAAAAATTGTTACATTTTATTGATTTATACATTACCTACAATCCGCCATTAGAATTTATAATCTACTATTTAATTGATAGAAAATGAGTAAGGATACATGCATGTTGTTTTTTATTTAAACTGAACTATAATTGTTTAGCATATCTTTTTATTCCCTAATAACCAATTACTTAATAGAAACCGTTTATAATCTGTATTTTATTCAGAGATAAAAAATTTAACTGTGTAATTAAATCGGTTTGTTGCAGAGAACTTTGTTTTGACAAGCCGGGTTTGTGTGAGCACATGAGACCCACCAAAGGTCCGGATTTGCTAAAATATCTTAAAAAAGTTAACTTTGAAGGTAATTGAGTATTTGTTTTACTGTGCTATTTTTTAAATCATTATTGTAAAAATATTTGTAGTTTTATCAATTTATTAAAATTAAACATAGCATTTATATTTTATTCATATTACTTAAGATTAACTAAAAATTCATCTGTATTTTCAATAACATTTGTTAGCACATTTGGCTTTTAGGATTGCTATTTCCTATATATAAATTACGATAAAGCTGTTTATTACCTTACATTCAATGTTTTTCGACAAAACAATAGTTTAAAAGATATATTTTTAACTGCAATTATACAAAAAATCATAAACCAACCAAAAATAAAAATTTTATATTTATTGCAAAAATTATTGGACGTTGATTGACAGTTAATTGTTGTTTGACCTTGCAGGGTTGTCAGGAGACAAGTTCAGGTTCGACGTCAACGGGGATGGGCCTGCACGGTACAACATCATCCACTTCAAGCAGGTCAGAAGAGGAAGCTACCAATGGCTCAAGGTGGGCGAGTACATCGAGGGGGAGCTCACGCTGAACATGTCAGGTGAGTATCATATTTGTTTAATCTTCTCTGCAAAATGGGGCACATCATGCTTCCCAGGAAGATATTCATTCCCCAGGCCAAATCTTTTAGTATCATATGTAAACGGAATCGCATTTCACTTCATATAGGCTACTAGCTGATCAACACGGTTTCACCCGTGGAAAAACAGAAAAACCTCCTTGCATTCATGATTTATTTAATGTTTAGGTTGCCATGACAACTTTATAAACTTCCCTATAGGGTCGAAATCAGATAAAATTCGCTTTTTAGAAGCTTGCTGTTTAATTTCAAAAAGACTTACGCTAGTTTTAATTCCTCTTAAACCTTCTCATAAAATGTGCATACAATACAGAAAATAAGTTTCAGCCATACCAGTAATCTAGTTTTTGCGTGAAAAGCGGTCTAATGTGTGATGTTAAGCGTTACCAATAGAGTGGCAGAAATTGAGATAAGGCTTGATTCGGATTCTCTGACCTTCAAAACGATAAATAACCAATAATTTCATAATTCTAAGCAATGTACAGACAAAACTCTAATTTTATTTACATATATATAAATTAGTAGTAGGAGACATCGTTAGATTCTAAGATATGAAAATATATCCTTTTTTAAGTAAATCGAATTATATTTCAATTCGTCATTACAAAACACTGAAATAATAGCCAAAACTACATAAAAGAAGAACACACACCTCAAGGACGTCGGAAATGAACTATGTACTTTTAGCGATTATCCAGTGTAGGAAAGTATTTATTCCCGTAAGGAGTGAGTTAAGGTCTGACCCAGGACCATTTTAATTTTTCGTTTTGGGGTCCGTAGACCCCACAAAACACGATTAATTCTTTAGATATAAGTCGTAGCCATTTGTGGGTATTGGGCACTTCATGAAATGTCAGTTGGGCGCTTCACAAAGTACGAAAAAAATTTTGAAATATTTTATTTAAAATTATTTTATTTCAGGAATTGTTTTGATAAAACAAACAAACAAGCAAATAAATAAACAAGCAAAATCTAAGTGGTTGTTGTAGTGAAAGGACGGTGGATTCTTTGGTCGTCGTATCTGTTGTCATTAAGTTAATCTTTGTCTACCCATTCAAATTTAACTTGACTTGATGGTAGATGCATTTGATAGCAGTAAAACCTTTCATATAAAACATTTTACAAATATAATTAAAAAAACTAAGTCGTCTGTGATAGCTTTGTCGGCCCTTATAATTGAGGGGCACGTAATAAATACTGTATTGACCTTATCACTAACGGAATTATAAACATGAGAACTTAAAGCTAAATGGTAAATTAAAGCTAATGATCTTTCTATAAACTAAACAAAAAAAATTAATAAATCATAAGATTTTCCTTTTAGTTCAATAAAAACGAAGATAAATCGAATTTCTTTGATAATCGCTGCCTACACTAAAAGTGTCAGCCTTTCAATTAATAATTAATTTAATCCTATCCCTTTAGATCAGTATTAAAAACTTTACAACAAAGAGCTTTTCTCTCTTAATTTTATCGTATAATCACGAACCCTCTAAAGAGTTTACTGCTTTCTTCAAATAAATGTCAAACGTCAATTATTTGGGTTACAAATAAAAGAAACAATATCGTGTCAAATATTTTAATGTGATATCTATTTTCCTTATGAATTTAATATTCGGACTAATTAGATGATTAGAAGCAATGACCTGGTGGAGTTCAAGCGATATTAGCCGTACACGAAGCAGAACAAATTAAACCATGCGTAAATGACAAACAACGCCGGTTATTGTTTCTACACGACGCGACGTCCACGGCTTTAGATTAATGTGTATCAGGTACTACCGAACTCTAAAGTTTTACTGGAACCAAATTGAAAGAGATATTACCAAAATGATTATTTATCAACTAATATTGAAACGTAAATGAATTTTTATTAGCAATATAAATTAGACACCATGAAACATAATAAATAACAAGAAAACACGTATGCTTTCTTCATGCGTGAAAAAAATCATGCTTATAGATTTTTATTTTTAAAATGTACTCAACCGCTTTTGGTTTTATTCGCTAGTTTAAAATTTTAAAAGGATCAAGACTGAAAGGGCTTGAAATTTTTAATAAAGGATTGTAAATGACAATAAATTTTAAACATTGTTTCCAATAATTGTTTATTTTTATAAAATTTAACAATTTTAACAGTTTAAGAGTTTTTCCTTCACTCTTTAACATAAAATTAAAGCCTCGCAATTTTAAGAAGATATTTTGAAAACTGAACTCCAGAAATAACTATAGAAACACAACAGAGACCAACTTGCGTAAATAGCAATATTACACCGTACGTAACACTGTACTTACATTCGCGTTATTAATGACCTTTTAGAATTTTTTAAGGAAGCAATTTTTATTTCGACGTAGTAAAAAAAAGTTAATAGTTAGTGGTTTTAGTGGTTAGTAGTTAGTGGTAATTATCAACCCTTTGTTTTGTTTAGTGGAGGACGAATTCCATAAAGTGAAATGAGAGGTGCAAATTTGTAAACAATATGTTTGAAATATTTTTGTTACATCTAACAATGACGAATTCGTTTTCCAAAAGTGAAATTTCGCACCACATAATAATGTTTTAAAATAAAGTGGTTATCCCGAGAAGTGGATATCCCGAGAATTAAACCACTTATCTCTTTAAAGCTTAGGTTGGACGTTAACCTAGAGTCTAGTCAGACATCAAAATTATGTTCAATATGAGGAATAATTTCCCGTGTTTTGCAGACGTGCAATTCCGCTTGGGCCAGTCCGCCCCGCCCGAGTCGGTCTGCAGCCTACCATGCGGGCTGGGCCAGGCCAAACAATACGTCGAGGGGGAGAGCTGCTGTTGGCATTGCTTCAACTGCACTCAATATCAGGTATGTTTCATTTCAATTCAGAGAATAGAATGATAAGTTTTGTGGTATTTATTGGATTAAATGAAAAGGCGTCTCACAAAATTCAAAATATATTTACACTTAAAATTGGACACGAATTTATTAAAAACTAAGTAAATATACAAAAACAGGTAGGATATTTTATCAATTTTTACAGTTTTATCCGAGGATTTAAGTGTCTCTCTTTATCTCTAAGCATAAATAAATAAAAATTGATATTTTAGTTTATTGCCTAAAAATATGTACATTCCAGACCTTCCAATTTAAACTGATATTAATTTATTCGACAAAATGCTATCAAAATATGATACAATCAAAAACTAATTATGTGTCATTTTGAATAATTTGTTTTCTTCTATACGAAAACTGTAACAAATTTTTCATTGAATATTCTTGTAGTAGTTCCTAAGTTAACACATATTGATAGTTAATACGAGTATGATCAATTAATGCACGGTGTGTTTTAAATGTCCCTTCCTACATTTTTATATGTACACCTAAAAATACTTTTGGGGTTGGTCTGGAACTGATATTCGAACAAATGCAAAAACGTGGAGAGGGTGGCATTAGAAAGTCACTTCATTTAATGCAAATAATTAAGATACATTTAATAATATATTTGACTTTATTTAAGAGATTTTATTTACAGCCAATACAAGTAATAACTAGAAATTCTATCTAGGCAACAACAAACATAACCTTCAACATTATATATAAACAAAAACATCTGCTAATAATTCACTCATATGACATGTCCCTTATTTTTTTAGTCTGTTGGATTTCTTGGTCGGAGATGTATTCTATTTCTTCTATATACCCCTTCATCTGTTTTAATGATATACGAGTCTGGGTTTTCATCTCTTCTTACAATGATTCCAGGGATCCATCTTCTAATTCCTTTTTGCATGTACACCAGATCATTTTCGGTCATATCCCTTAGTTTGTGAGTTCTTCGGTCGTAGTATATCTTTTGTTTCTTTTGTATGTCCTGTAACTTCTCTACAGTTTCTTCTGTTGGGTAGAGTGGTTTTAAAGTATTTTTGTGTTGAGGCAATACAGTTCTCAGTACTCTTCCCATTAACATCTGTGATGGAGT
The DNA here is from genome assembly GCA_035578135.1 of Flexamia atlantica. Classification (NCBI taxonomy): domain Eukaryota; kingdom Metazoa; phylum Arthropoda; class Insecta; order Hemiptera; family Cicadellidae; genus Flexamia; species Flexamia atlantica. The sequence continues at coordinate 18,483,605 of JAQJVK010000016.1, read as the reverse complement.
TTTCTGATTTTCTTTCGGAGTATTGTTATACTCAACTATAGCAAAATTTAAATCACCTTTTGATAATTTAGTTTTCACTAACATTGACTTGACTGTTTGTATAACTCTCTCTACCATTCCGTTTGATCTTGGATAGTGTGGAGAAGAAGTAATGTGTTTAATGTTATATATCTCTATGAACAGTTTAAAGCTTGCACTGCTAAAAGGTGGTCCATTGTCACTGTGTATCACACTAGGTAACCCATGTGTTCTAAAAATCTGAATTAAACTAATAGTCACACTTTCGGCATTAGTACTGTTTAGTTTCCTTATCTCAACAAATTTGGAGTGATAGTCAATCACCATTAAATGGTTAGCATTGTCCAAGTGAAACAAATCAATTCCCAGCTCTTCCCAAGGCAGTTGTGGTACTGGGTACGGGTTTAGGGGCTGTTTAGTGTTTGACCGCTGATATGATTGACAGATTGTACATTGTTCTACCATATTCCTGATGTCACTCATCATTCTTGGCCAGTAAATACACAGTTTTGCTTTTCTTTGGCATGAATTAATGCCTTGGTGTGAAGCATGCACTTGCATCAAAACCTCGTGACGCATCTCATTTGGTATTACTAGACGATCGCCTAAAAATATTAAGTCTTCTGATATATGTAGTTCAGATCTCTTCTCCCAGTAGGGTCTTGCCTCGATGTCCACATTTTGTCTGTGAATTGGCCATCCATTTGTAATATAATGTGAAACTTATTTAAGTTCACTGTCTGTTTCCAAAGATACTTTTATTCGTTTAAGGAACTCATCACTAGCAGACACAAGAGAATAAACAACTTGGGCTCCTTTTTCTAGGTAATAAGTGTTTATATGTTTATCTAGAGGTGCTGTAGACAAAGAATCTGCCACAAACATGTTTTTTCCAGGAACGTGTACAATAGTGAAATTGTACCTTAACAACTCCATAACCATTCGTTGCAACCTAGGGGACAACGATGAAATTGGTTTATTCAAAAGTCCAATCAGAGGTTTGTGGTCCGTCTCAATCACGAATTCGGTAGAAAATAAATAATAATGAAACTTTTTACATCCATTGACTACAGCTAAGAGCTCCTTTTCTATCTGACTGTATCTTTGTTGAGTGTCATTTAAGGATACTGAACTATACCCTATGGGTTTACCATCTTGGAGAAGAACTGCACCTAGGCCGTATTGGCTTGCATCAACTGAAAGAACAGACTTCTTATTGTCATCAAAGTAAGAGAGGATTGGTGCTTTAATTAATTACTGATTCTTTCAGGAGTTCAAAACACTGTTCTTCTTTGTCTGACCACTTAAATTCACTATTCTTACCAATTAATTTCCTTAATACTCCTGTTTTATCAGACATGTTCGGTACAAACTTGCTTAAATATGTTACCATTCCTAAGAATCTTTGAACATCCGATTTATTCTTTGGAGTAGGGTATTTCTGTATCGCCTCTACTTTTGAGTCTACCACAGTTACACCTTCAGGTGTCAATCTGTGTCCTAAATATGTTACACTTTCTACTCTAATCTGACTCTTTTCCTTTGATAATTTTAAGTTGCTTGACCTTGCCTTCTTTAGGAAAGCCATCAATCTTTCATCATGCTCCTTTAAAGTGTTACCATACACTAACACATCGTCCATATACGCAATTACTCCATCTAGTCCAAGTATAACACCATCCATTGCTTTTTGAAACACTTCTGGAGCGCTGTTTAGTCCAAAAGGGAGCCTGCAGAATCGATATCTTCCAAAAGGTGTCCCGATAGTACATAATAGGGAACTAGCCTTTGTTAAGGGAATTTGTAAAAAAGCAGAAGAAGCGTCAAGCACGGAAAAATATTTAGCACCCTCCACTTTGATAATATTCCTTGTATTGTTGGCATACTGTAATGCTCTCTTTTAATACTTTTATTCAAAGTTCTTGGGTCTATGCACATTCTTATTTTCCCATTAGGTTTCTTAATTATAACAATAGGGTGAACCCAGTCTGTAGGTTCTGTAACTTCTTCAAGTACACCTTCCTTAACCATTTTATCAATTTCATTTTTAACTGCTTCTGTAAGAGCTTTTGGAACAGGTCTAGGAGGTATTATTTGTGGTTTTGCATCTTCCTTAAGTTTAATGTCATACAATACTGGCAGTTTCCCTAGAGTATCATCAAAAACATCCGCGAACTCGTCGAAAGTGACTGAGCTAGATCCTTTCACTGAATTAATTCTAGAAATAAGTTTAAGCTCTTGACATGTTACCAACCCCAAAATGGGACAGCTTGTTTCATTAACTACATAAAATTCTATCTTGAAAATTAAGTTACTATTATCCAAAGATTTGCAATCTAACACACAAGTTCCCACAACATTTATTTCATGGCCAGAGTAGGATTTTAGACACTTTTTTGTTGGTTTCAAATTATCTGTATAAGCAAGCTGATTGAACACACTCAATGGCAGGACATTTACTTCTGCCCCTGTGTCTAATTTAAAAGATACTTCTGTACCATTGATGAGTAACGCTTGATTCCACTCATTGATGTGCGGATTTACGGTAAAAACAGATTTAAGTGTTAAAACGTCAATTCCTTCCTTGACAGTGTCGTCTTTATCTTCTCTAAAATTTTCATTTACCTCTAAATCTTCTGAATGTAATGTTTTGGCCTTAAAGGCCTTTGCAAAGTGATTCATTCTTTTACATTTAAGGCATGCTTTACCCCACGCTGGGCATCGACCAAAAGCATGGTTCATCAGACATTTACTACATAACTTAATTTTCTGGTTAAAGGTAGACTTATTAATTTTATTTAGGCCCAGCTCATTAGAATATGAGTCTGATTGATTATCATGACAATTTATATCTTTATCCTGCATTAATCTTACTTGTTTAGCACTTTCTTCTCGAGCCCTACAATATTGGACTGCTCTTCCTAGTTTTAAATCAGGTTCTATCAAAAGTCTTTCTTTTATTTCATTGTCGTTTATACCAATTATTAGTAAATCTCTAATTAAACTTTCTTCTTGGTCTCCAAATTGGCAAACTTTTGCCTGAGTTTGTAACCTATTTATAAAAACATCTATAGGTTCACTTGAATTTTGTCTCAAATTGAAAAATTTATACCTATCGACGACAGTGTTTTGCTTAGGTCTAAAGTATTTATCAAAGCAATCAATAACTTTATCGTAATCATTCTTGGAATTTTCATCTAATTCAAAATTGTTAAATATGTCTAAAAAAGAATCTCCTAATGAACATAGAAGCAAGGCTACTTTTTGTTTTCCTGATTTCTTTGATTTTTCGGATGCTTCTAGGTATGGGTTGAACTTTTGTTTGAATTTATTCCAATTTTGGACAACATTAGTATCTAGGGTGAAACTAGTTGGAGCTTTTATATCCATTATTTATAATCTTATCTAATGACTTACAACATGTTTTTACTGCTGCCACCAATAATATATTTGACTTTATTTAAGAGATTTTATTTACAGCCAATACAAGTAATAACTAGAAATTCTATCTAGGCAACAACATACATAACCTTCAACATTATATGTAAACAAAAACATCTGCTAATAATTCACTCATATGACACATTTATGCCAAAGTTGAACCTAGCTGTCTTATTTTCCCGGCAATCTTGTCTTTTCCCAAGCGTTTTCCTTATTGCTTTTAGAATCTCAGAATGATTAAATTTAATAGCGTTTCAAATATACTGTATTAGCGAATTTAAAATGTGTTCGCTTGAGGCGCCCCGCTTTGCTGGGAAATAGAAAATATAATTGTAAATAAAAAAATCCATCAACTGTTTAGAATTTTTGTTATATTTGTGTCCTTTGGGAAAACTGTATCGACAAACTAATATTTTTTCATCATACTGTCCCGAAAACAGCCGTTTTTAGTCCTCTAAATCGTACGCAAAATGATCGTTTTTGGATCACTTCGAATAGGAGTACTGAAAAAACATATGTAAATTTTGCCGTACTCTAATGTCAAAATTTGTTTATGTTACGTTTGAAAGGTTGAACGATTTCTTAACTTGTGTTTGTAAACAACTAACAAATGTGTGAATGACGATGGCCATTTTGGATAACCTCAAAATGTTGTAGTCTATTTTTTAACGATTAAATGGTTATTTATACATAATGATGAAAATAGTTGTTCATCCTACGGAGCAAAAGTCTCTCCTTGGTACTCGATCGCATTTCCAAGCTCGGCTACGCCTCGCCTTTAATTACGATCTCGTACCAACAAGAGCAACTTTCGCTCCTAGTAATGAAAACTACTATTTCTCGAATTTGTTTACCGGACCTTTAATTTAAGGATGGGTTAATGGGTGTCTGTCAACTTTTGAGGTTATACTTATGGTTTTCTCAAAAGTGCTGGGTAGTTTTGGCTTTATTTCCTGTAAGTCGAGTCATGTTTCTCAACGCGGGTGTGGTTACAGATCAGCCACCCGCTGGACGAGACGCGGTGCCAGCTGTGTCCGGAGGGCACGGTGCCGGACGCGCCCAAGCAGCGCTGCCTGGACATCCCCGAGGTCTTCCTCAAGGTGGAGAGCGCCTGGGCCATCGGCGCCATGTGCTTCTCGGCCACTGGTGGGTACAACGATATCACCTTGTTTTATATTTTGTATAAATAAATAAATATATATATATATATATGTATATATATATATATATATTATAGTATATATATATATATATATATATATAAAATATGATTTTTATTAAATTTGGCAATATAAAACTGCATTGAAAGAGTTGGTACAGGTTTTAGTACTTATTTTTTTCTTTTTGATATGGACTGGCTGTCAGCAAAACACTAGTGTCAAATTTGGAATCGCGTAAGTTTCAGGACTTTACGTGTCTCAGTAAATTATGATTAACTCCTCAACCGAGAGCATAGCTTTGGACACCAAACTGGGTTTTAAACTAGTTTTAAATTGATTTTATTATTGTTTTATATATTCGGGGAGCTTAAAAAAGATCTTGACTCCAGCCTGTGCCAGTAAATGCTCAAACGCAACGGTTCTGTGCTTTTTCAGCCTGTAGGTGTCTTTGCCTCTAATATTATACTGGTGGATCTGCCCATCTTGGACAAGTGAACACTTATACTCGCAGTGCATTATTACCTCCAGGTCATAGAGGCAAGGTAATATAACTCAGCGTCCTACCAGACTTTGGGTGCAATCTGCAAATATTCTTTATATGGGAAGCTGTCGTTTTAAACGGTTTAATGATCGTATGCCAACAACGCGCTAAATAAAGACCTTTTAGATACAGGCAATTACGAATTAATATCTTATTATGTCGTAAATACGTATAGCCTGCGCAACATATGCGAAGGTTCAGAGATCAGTTGGAACCGAAATTTTGCTTCAGAAAAGCAACGACTTCAGTGCTCCACATCACCGACAAATACAAATTATTGATTTAAAACCTATTTTACAACAAGTTATTAATCATGCTTTTATTAATTAGTCTAGAACTTATTGCCAATTAATTACTGTAGTCTTTAAGCTGAAAACGGGGAGCAGTGGTCTAATGAAAATTCAGAAAGTTGCAAAGATTTATCACATGAGTGTCGCCGAAAATACCAGTAATATACACCAATAATAGGATAAGTATTCTGATAAACTTGACCTCGTTTCATTAAAAAACGAAGATCTCATGTAATGTATCTGCTCCTGTAGGCATCCTGATCACACTGCTGGTGGCCGGGGTGTTCGTCCGCCACAACAACACGCCCGTGGTGAAGGCGGCGGGCCGGGAGCTCAGCTACGTGTTGCTGTCCGGCATCCTGCTGTGCTACTCCGTCACCTTCGTCCTCGTGCTCCGACCCACTGACGTCGTCTGCGGCGTGCAGAGGTAGTTTATATATTCGCATTATTATCTAAAGAGTTAAGTTTGGACTAAGCCCTTAATCATAAATGGCCAAACTAATTACAGCAAATCTCCTCATTTGGACTCATAATTTTTACCTTCGCCCTTCAATTCAGTTGTTACCTCCACAAAATCTCTGGTATTGGATATTGATTCAACATTATACTGGCAACAACACGTCACCAATCTTGTTCCTACGCTTGCCTCAGCATAATATGCATTACTATAGGTACTTAAGTACTATAGGCACTATATGTACTTTTGGTTGGTTGGATTGCTATCCAATGCAGGATCCAGAGACTCATGCAAACAACTTTCCAGACAACAACATATTCTTCCCATAACTTCTTTGTTCATATTACAGTGCCTCTCAATTGTTAAATCCAATTCTCAAAGATGTTTACAAAACAATCATGGTCATCGGTATAACAACCGTACCTTAATTCAAAAATTCCGCAGTACCCCATTCACAGAACAACACCCCTGGAAAAATCCCTTTCATTTATCTGTTTGAAAATTTGTAACGTCTGAACCAAATCAAAGAGCTGCAACAGATTTCAGGGAAATGGTAATTGAGTATTTATTCTGTGACTGCTTCTACAGCCTCTCTGAGTTCCAGAACCACAACACCCTGCTTTTCTAAAAATACATTTATGGTTAAAAGACTTCAATTTTCCCAGATGGTAAATAATTTATTTTGCTTGTTCTAACACTTTTTTCTTGAAATTCAATCATTTCAGCTTTTGTAAAAATACATTTATGGTTAAAAGACTTTTCAATTTTCCCAGATGGTAAATAATTTATTTTGCTTGTTCTAACACCTTTTTCTTGAAATTCAATCATTTCAGCTGGCAAATTCAATCACTGCGATTTAATTTACATAATGACAAGTCTACTTCCCACGCAAATCCTTTATCAAGGGCGTCTTCAGATTATGTAAATAAATAAGTCTTTAGATTACGTTGTGAATTTTAGACAATTAAATCAATGTAAACTGGGATTTTAACACATAAATTGGTTGTTATGACGAATCTTGGTATTAATTTCTTTGGATATTCACGGTCAGATTCAGCACGGGGTTCTGTTTCACCGTGGTGTACGCTGCGCTGTTCACCAAGACCAACCGCATCTCTCGCATCTTCAACGCAGGCAAACGCACCACCAAGAGACCCAGCTTCATATCGCCGCGGTCCCAGCTCTTCATCTGCAGCGGGCTTGTGTCGATACAGGTAATCGAGTAACATGTTGAGGTCAACTAGCTATGTTGTGGCGTTTCTTTAGTTATTGAAGCCTTTTTTGTTCAAGTCTTATTTTCATGAGTATTATGCGTTTGTTAGCATGAGTTAACAAATAGTTGGTTAATAGATACGGAGATTTTAAGAGTTCATTAAATTTTTGTTTGCATATTAATACAATTTTTCACGCTAATTTATAAAATAGTTACAATCTGAGAACGTATATACTCTTATACACTCTGAACAGTGGTAATTATCTCTTCATAAACAATGTTTGCTTTGATAAATTCCATTAGTTGGTAAAACGGAATCTCACAAATTACTGTTAACATTTCTCTGTTTTGACCCACGAAATTCAGATCCAAGATCTGAGTTGTCAATTTCTTTGAACGATGGGCCTTCGGTAAAAATGAACATGTTTGCCATTGCAGGTGATCATCAACGGTGTGTGGATGGTGGTGTCGCCGCCGCGCGCCATCCACCACTACCCCACCAGGGAGGACAACCTGCTGGTGTGCTACAGCTACGTCAACGCCTCCTACATGATCGCCTTCGGCTACCCCATCCTGCTCATCCTGGTTTGCACCGTGTACGCCGTGCTCACCAGGAACATTCCCGAGGCCTTCAACGAGAGCAAACACATTGGTGAGAACATTTTTATGACATATTTTTGGTCATCAATTTGAAAACCAAAGTATAAACTGGAGGAGTAGGTCTTTTCACAGCTAATGGATTCAGGACTGGCTGCTCAAGAGTTGGTTGTACATCTGTCTAGAAAGCCACGTCCACGGTCACCAGTATAGACATTAGAGACCTGACTATCACGCAGAGACGCAGAGACCTTACTATCCTTCCAGTCTTTTGGTGCGGGAGCCTTGGAACTAGTTTTGGAGTAATACCTGGAGCTACATCTACCGTATAGTCAACATAAGGTGGTTTTATTTCTTCCAGCATTACGCACGAGGAGATTGAGATTATAGCCCCCAGAGCCTCCAAATTCCCTTGGAAGTATAGAGTTTTTTCTAACTCCTCGGCCACGAGTTTAGGCGATCTCAGAAGAGATGGATTATCACCTCTTAATCGAGGAAATCGGGGCTAGTAAAAGGCTCAGCTTCCCATCGATTATGTTCTTTCTTCAAAACCCTGCATCCTGCACGCCTGAGGCTGGTGGCTTTTCCTTTTTAAATTTCTTCATCTATACGTTCTCCTAGGCACAGCTATTTCAGGCAGAACACGGTGACGACCCCTTGAAAAACTTGAGAGAGAGTATGATGAACTGGCTTACTCTCTCCTGCGGTCCCGACGCGGATGTGGCAAATCGCTCTCGCTGGACGCGGCGCGGCGTTGACTGTCCTCGGCATTCTCGCTGGGTGATGTAGTAGACAAAGTTTTGCCTCATTCGCAGCGTCCGTAGAAATGAAGAAGGATGAATCATTGATATTTTTCCTTTTCTTCTTTGATTTAAGAGGGACCATTGCCCCCGTAATGTTGGGAAGTGGTTGTTGTTAGGCTTTTTTGTTAAAAAAAGAGAACAAGGCTTCAGTTACCCATGGTATTGGTAGGCCTTGATTCAGTCCTCTTTCAGCTCCCCTGCTTTGACACACAGCTTCTAGACGATACTTTGAGCATAAGATATCGGCCATGTACATCTCCAGTCCACGTTATAACGTTTCAGATATAAGAGGAGTGGAAAGTATTTTAAATTTGAGGGTTAACAAATAAACATTGGATACATTATATGATTTTGATAAATAATTATTATGCCATTGTCAAAGTATTTACGTTCATTCGAAAGTCAGCAATTTAAATGTCCTACGAAACTCTAGTTTAACAATTGTAAAATTTTGGAATGAAAATAATTATCAAGTTCATTTTGATGAATGAATTAACAGTGAAATACGTGTGTCAGGGTTCACGATGTACACGACGTGTGTGATCTGGCTGGCGTTCGTCCCGCTGTACTTCGGCACGGGGCACCACATGCCGCTCCGGATCACGTCCATGTCCGTCACCATCAGCCTGTCCGCCAGCGTCACTCTGGTCTGCCTCTTCTCCCCGAAGGTAAGTATCCACGTCAAAGTACTATTTGTTCTAAAATGCTACGTTATTTCAGATCTGTAATGTTACTGGTTCTTACGTGAGCTTGCGGGTTTAAGCTGATAAAACATGTTTTCATGTCAAAACAATGGTTTTAGTCAGGCGCCACTGACTAAAAAATTGTCATCTCAATAGCCACACTTGGGAACTATTGTAACTATCGTTAAAGTCATGATTATGACTTTACTGACAACTAACTGAAGTTAACTTAGTAAGGCCAGATATTGTGAAAACGTTTGTAATTGAAATAATTAAATAAATAAATAAAATAGTAAACCGCAAAATTTCTAATGTTATAAGTTAAAATTTTTAAACAAAACATAAGTTCAATCCGATAAATTTAAAATACTTTGATGCTCCTCTTCCTTTGCGAAATGTCTAGAGGGCGCTGTGGAGCTTCCGGCTATGAAGCTCCTTCTTAAATGAGACTCTAAAACTGTCTTTCTGAGAATATTAACGCTTTTATAATTTGAGTCAGTGACATAAATTAATTCAACAGTAGCTTGAATAGCTATTAGAATATTTAATGGATTTTTAATAATTAATTTAAGTTAAAAGATATTTCAAATTCAAACCATTTATCGAATACAGTAAATATTCATACCCATGTACAGGATATCTAGCTTCGACTCACTGAGACTTCTTCTCGTTGTCTAGCAACTCAAAGCAAACAAAAATATCTGAGTACCTACCTATATGTAGTCCATCTTGCACATTTTTACGTCTGTAGGTATGTGCGTTTTTTTACGTCTATTGCTATAACTTTTAAAATATTTAAGATTTTCGTTAAAGAATATAAATCTCCTACTTTGTACAGTTTAAATTGAAAGCCATCTTTTTCAAAGCCTATTATCTTTAAACTATATATATATATATATATATATATATATATATATATATATATATATATATTTTATTTTGAGAGGCAAAGCAATATTAAATTTCCTTTACAACATTTTTAAATTTACATAGGTTTGGTTAAAACAAGTGAAAAATTTAGTTTTCCTCAACATTTTTTCTGCTAGTTTCGGGTGGTTTCATATTTTTGCAGTAATAAGTTAAGTAAAGTGGTATTTTCCCACTTACATGTACTACAACCCTATTATAATTTTTTGAAAAATAAATAAAATTTTGTATTTTTGTCTTTTTTTGTTTAATTTATAGTTTTCGAACAATACCTAACCTTACCTCCTTGGCCACTCGAACCTAAGTAGGTTTTTGGCCTCGCCAACAAGTTGCCTCCACTGCTGCCGGTCTGCTGCTTGCGCAAGAGATGCTCCGATTCTCTGAAGATCTTTCTGGACCTGGTCCCTCCACCTTTTTTGGGACAATAACAGTTATGAAAAATAAAATTGGATGCCAATTAAAAATGATACAAAGTAGATATTTTATATTCCGTTCCAAAACGTCTTATTTGTTCACATACACGTAGGTACCAAGTTTGAAGTTTGTATGTCAAATACATTAAAAGTCATAGCAAGATATGTAAATATTACGAACTTACTGACAGACAGAAATCAGACACTTTGCTAAAAGCAATTTTTCTGTTTATTTCGACCTGCTGAATAACCTAAAACAGTTTCGGATAGTTACTGGAAACTTTTATCATTTAGGCGAATAGATAAGGATAAACAAATCAACCGTATATATAGGCCAGTAAAATTAGATCAAACATTTGTCATGCCTGGACAAAATTCCCGGAAAGCTGGAAATCGTCTTAATCTTTCCGTTTTACATCCAAGTATATGAATTTGAAGTTTGTCCCATTTTTCCTAATGTGCTTTCGACCTGGGACCACAAAAATATCAGAGTTTTGGGTTATTTTTTATTCTTCTGTAAATAAGTAAAAAACCGTTTATTCTACATTAAAAGTTTAAGTACAAGAATTGTAGAGGACAAAAATCTGGATTTATTGAGTACCTTCTGATAAAGATACTTTGAATAGTAATTGATTTATGGTAAGTTAAATAAAGGGTTTTTGCGAATTTCTCTTTTAGGGAAAGAGCTATTACTGTAGGTCTCATGGTGATCCCTAGGCCCGAGACCATGATAACTTTAAATTTTGAGGTCCTCAGAAGCCAAAAACCCATACGTTCAAATATATATAAATATATATGTATCAATATAGATGTATATAAATATATATACTTATGTATTTGTTTCCACGATAACTCTCGCAAAAATAGTCCGTTCTTAATAAAATTTGGCATGGACGTGTAAAGTAGTAATTATTCACACATGATCGAAAACCAGCCCGATTGGACCAACGGAAAGGGGGGTGAGGAGGGGTAAACCCCAAAAAAATGGTGTTCCTTGAATCTTTTACGTAGAAAAATTCAAATATTCTAATTTTGGTTTATACAGTTGAATTATGCTCGAAAAAACAAATAATTTAGTATTTGAATCATTGCTCTATGTCCATTGGTTACCAAGATACTGAGAGTGGTAAACACAGTACGTTGTCCCAACAATGTTAACCTTATGGGAAATAAATAAAATTGTATATCTCACTTATTTCTTAACATATCTCAATAAAATTTGGTTTGTGGCTTCATCTAGTTAAGATCTACTTGGTTATAGCGTAAAATCCACAAATTTATATATTCTTGAGGCAGCAAACCTGCGTACTCACCTTCCCAATGTTAACCTTAGGGAAATCAATAAAATTGAACACCTTCCTTATCTCCTTATATATCTTAATAAAACTAGTTATGTGGCTTTATCTAGTTAAGGTCGACTTGATTACGGTAAAAAATCTCCTAGTTCATAGATTCCTGAGGCAGCAATCCTGCCCACTCATTTCCCCAATGTTGACCTTATGGAAAACAATAATTGTGTATAGCTTACTTATTTCTCAACGCATCTCGTTGAAACTTGATATGTTGCTTAGTGAGATAGACCTCAACTAGATGCTGCACAAACAAAGTTTCATCAAAGTATTGTGAAATAAGCTAGCTGTACAATTTTATTTATTTTCCATAAGGTTAACATTGGGAAGGTGAGTACGCAGGTTTGCTGCCTCAAGAATATATAAATTTGTGGATTTCGTGCCGTAAACAAGTAGATCTCAACTAGATGAAGCCACATACCAAATTTTATTGAGATATGTTAAGAAATAAGTGAGATATACAATTTTATTTATTCCCCATAAGGTTAACATTGTTGGGACAACGTACTGTGTTTACCACTCTCAGTATCTCGGTAACCAATGGACATAGAGCAATGATTCAAAATACTAAATTATTTGTTTTTTTCGAGCGGAATTCAACTGTATAAACCAAAATTAGAATATTTGAATTTTTCTACGTAAAAAATTCAATAAACACCATTTTTTGGGGTTCACCCCCCCTCACCCCCCTTTCCAACGGTCCGATCGAGCTGGTTTTCGATCATGTGTGAATAATTACTACTTTACACGTCCATGCCAAATTTTATTAAGAACGGACCATTTTTGCGAGAGTTATCGAGGAAACAAATACATAAGTATATATATATTTATATACATCTATATTGATACATATATATTTATATATATTTGAACGTATGGGTTTTTTGGCTTCTAAGGACCTCAAAACTAAACGTTATCATGGTCTCGGGCTTAGGGATCACCATGAGACCTACAGTAATAGCTCTTTCCCTAAAAGAGAAATTAGCAAAAACCCTTTATTTAACTTACCATAAATCAATTACTATTCAAAGTATCTTTATCAGAAGGTACTCAATAAATCCAGATTTTTGTCCTCTACAATTCTTGTATTTAAACTTTTAATGTAGAATAAACGGATTTTTACTTATTTACAAAAGAATAAAAAATAACCCAAAACTCTGATATTTTTGTGGTCCCAGGTCGAAAGCACACTAGGCAAAATGGGACAAAATTCATATACTTGGATGTAAAACGGAAAGATTAAGACGATTTCCAGCTTTCCGGGAATTTTGTCCAGGCTCAATCTTTATTTTACTGGCCTAATATGATATTAGTAAATAGTATTAAAAAGCTTATTGAATAACAAACATATTTTAAATTAAAATTAACTTAATATCTGTAATATTGAAACTCGAATACTAACGTTTATCCTTTTACCGCTTGAATTTCTTGAAAGATCAATTTCCCCTGTTAAAAATTATAATACTCTAACATTTTGAGTTTATGATTGCTTAAGAAAAGGTGTATTAGCAACTTAAAATACATTAATTTACATATACTTTCGTAGATGCACTACAAAAGTAGATGGAGTATAAATCCATTAGCGCTATTCACTTTAAATTCCTGAGGGAAGTTATCCTCACTCTCCTTCCAGCTGCTTATTTCCCAAGTCGTACATAGCCAATATACCAGACAAAGCTGAAAATTGAAGATTATGGACCCTTGGTAACTTCGTTTTAGTAAAACTACTGTATTTGGTTACCTCGATGCATACTTTAGGTGATAGAAAAATTTAAAAATAAGTTATCATTTCAAACATTTTTTTAATTAGACAGTCCCGATATGGTCTAACAAAACATTAAAATAATGAGCTACTTCAAAAATAGGTTTAAGCAATAGATTTACAATTTCTAAGAAAATGAAACAAAATCACCAATATTTTAGAAGGAGCCAAGCGATAAAAGCAAATCGAGTGAAAACCTGTAGCCTATAGCCATGAGAATCCTCTGAAGTAGATTGCGTGCTTCAATTCTTTCTCTTACTCCGCCAAGTTTTTTCCCATATTTTGGAGTGATGGAAAAAGTGAAAACAAATGTATGTATGAAAATTGAATGTTGCGAAAGTAAATCGAACGTCATCCAATAAATCTAACTTAATACACCTCAAACCCCTAAGGGCTCACCGAATGCTCTCACTCATCCGGACATCGTTTCCTTTTAGCCAGATGTTCTTTTTATATCATTGTTTCAATTTGCACATTTAGATTTAACACGATAATTTTTCCCATTTTCGTAGGCCCATTCCCGATTAATTACACTTATTTCATAGCTGTTCATAGCTAATTCTGACTGCACAATAAAAAAATAGATAAACACAATTTATTATTGTTTATCGTTGTTACAGTGTTGCCAATTTGACAAAGAACAACTCACACGTATTTCATACTGGCTGTGGCTGTCCAATTAAGGGTTTAAACGTTTGATCTTATATTACATGGCCATTTAATTTATGCATTGGATATATTGAAGCTTCACGCATTTTACAATAAATATTGCATAATGCGCTGTGATATTTTCATCTCTAGCGTTTGCAGAAACGCTAGAGAATGCGTCCTTATGCGTACTGGTGATATCTTAAGGATACTAATAAGTATACTATACCGCCGGAATCCTAAAAAATTATTTTTAATGGCGGCGTTTTTTTCCATTTGTTATGCGATGTTGTTAGTGTGTCACTGTGAGTGGGGTAAATTTTGGGAAATAAACACTTTTCAGTATGTTATGTCTTATCTTTCTAATAAAAATGAAACATTTACAATAAAATGGTGTACAAAGTCTACAACACCCTACTTCGCTATTTATATCAGCGAGATTTGACATATTTTTGTAAACTCCAGTAGAATAACACTGGGAATGAGTTTCCAGGTTTGCTGCACCGTAAATGGAAATAGTGGAGATTTTAGACTAATAAACATTATATCTCACCTAGATCAAGCCACAAACCAAGGTTTATTGAGATGTGTTGAGAAATAAGCAAGGTATAGAATTTCACTTTATTTCTCATAAGGTTAACATTGGGAAAACGTACCGTGTTTACCACTTTCAATATCCCGGTAACCAATGGACATAGAGCAGTGATTCAAAATAATAAATTTTTTTTGAGCTAAATTCAATGGTACTAACAAAAATTTGATTTTTTCTACGGAAAAAACTAAAAAAAAATTTTTGGAGGGGTTTATCCCCTTTTACTGGTGGTCTGATCGTGCTGGTTTACGAACTTGCCCGAGTGATTACCACTTTACAAGACTGTGTCAAATTTCATTAAGATCGAACTATACCTATTTACGGCTGCTATCGTTTTAAAAGAAAATATGTATATTCCAACGAATGGTGTTTTTTTTTCTTCTGATGGGTTCCAAAAAAAATTAACATGATCTCGGGCTTTAAGGAAACTCGCTGAAACGAATGTTCAAATCCCTTCATCGGACAATCGATATACATTCTCTTTTTATTTTTATGTACCGCGTTGTGAGTAAAAAAATGCTCTGTTGTTACAATTGGTTATTCCACGTTAAACTTTCACAACAAACTGCCATAGTTTTTTGTCCTAGTTATACACACATAAATTCTATTGATTTTTTATGTTGTGAAGCTTTTGCACATACATTTTTTTATGTTATGTACACGCAAATTAAACTATTGTCGATCGCTAACACCTGTTCAGTTCTACATTTTACGTGTGTAATTCTTTAATGTCTTCCCATCTCCCCTGCTATACAATCCACTTTTTATATGGTTTCACCTTCAAAGTAGTTGAATAGTATACACTTGTGCAATCATGCAGTACACTGGAGAAAGCAGAACTTTTTGTATTGTACAGTATAATAAAACCACAATTTCTTTTAATTTGAAATGACAGTGAAATTTGATGAGCATAAAT
The DNA here is from genome assembly GCA_035578135.1 of Flexamia atlantica. Classification (NCBI taxonomy): domain Eukaryota; kingdom Metazoa; phylum Arthropoda; class Insecta; order Hemiptera; family Cicadellidae; genus Flexamia; species Flexamia atlantica. The sequence continues at coordinate 18,467,795 of JAQJVK010000016.1, read as the reverse complement.
GATTGGATATAAATAATATTGATGTTTGTTGTTGCCAGTTGTACATAATCCTGGTGCGGCCGGAGCGGAACGTGCGCCAGTCGATGATGCCGAGCCGACACGGGCTGTTCAAGAGCGGCACCACGGCCAGCGTCATGGTGGGCGTCGCGCCCGTCACCCACACGCACCAGCCCTTCGCCCAGGTCCTCGGTAAGGATCCATGCAAATCGACACCCTTACATACACTTATTGAACCTTTATTTAGAGTTTTCTTCATTTTATTTTGTTTAAATTGTTGCAGTATTTGTATGTACTGCATAGTTGGACACTGGAAACGACATAAGCAACACATAGTTTTAAATAATAGCTTAGTTAATGAATAACTGAATTTACTTATTTAAAACGAAATCAAAATTAGCATCTAGTTTTTCTTGGGTATTTGGTATCTGAATAAAATGAATGCAAATTTCTCTGGCACCAGACATAAAAAATAAGGTTTATTGACGCTTACATTGTAACGCTTGTAATAAATGGAAGGGAAAGAGTAAATTTTGATTCTGGGAGAAATTTCCAAAAGTAATAATAGTATGTACGGGTTTATGAACACTAATCTACTATAAACATGGAAATATGCAAGATATTACTGATATTGTTGCATCGTTTTTTATCATAATTTCTAATGAGTTACTAAATAAATAATTTGTAAAGTCTAAACTATTTATATGAATACTGACTCAAAAACACAGAAGCATACTGGGAAATAAAATGTGACTATGAAATTATGAAATCTGAATTAAAACTTCAAACTTAACTGTAAAACGTTATCAAACTATTTATATATTAAACGAATATTTGTTTACGTTATAAAATTTGCAAAACTGCTGAATGTATTGTAACCACAAAAGTACATCAGTCAAGCAGTCAATTATTTGAAAGAATAGATTATGTTTGAAATTTCGAATAAAAGAAAGCTTGCAAAAGTCGTTTGTGCTTTTAAAAAATTCAAAAATAAGCTTAAAAATTATTGAAATATTAGGATACAATGATACCTTTGTTTTTTATGCTGTTACAATAGTATCATGATAATATGAACAATAATTATATATAAATAATATGAATTTCAGCTCAAAAAGAGTGCATAGCTCTAGAAATCAACGAAGACACGAAAAAAAATAAGAAAGAAAAAGTCCAAACATCAACAAAATTCACGCAGACATTACTTCCATCAGCAATATCCAACAACAAGTCACCGACACTGACCAAGGTAAAAAATGTCGTGAATACGATATCCTCAATGGTAGACAGCTGCCCTCCCAACTCCTTGACATCGTTGGCGGAAAGCCGTCCACCAAACTCGGTGTCCTCATTGGTGGAAAGTCGTCCACTAAACTCACTCTCCTCTTTGGTGGAGATTCGGCCTCCAAACTCACTGGTGGAGAACGGCCCACAACTCTGTGAGCCAACACTCTAGCAAAAGGCCCGGCGGCGACGCCGTTACAAAATTAAACCAAAGAGCAAAACCCCTATCGTTGTGTGATATTGTGTAAATAAATATACGTTATTTATAGCTTGATTTTTTTTACCTGTTACCAATTTTTATTTATTAATACAATAGGTAGTGGAGACTCATTGGACCGAATTGTATCATACCGAATCTTAAAGACGTTACATCGCACCGAAAATATGAAGTGAGACAACCAACCGACTGCATTGCCATCTGACAGAACAAAAAACAAACACATGATAAGTTTGTTGCGCCGGACTGAATATAAGGTTTGTTACATCCGGCCGAAATAGTTTTTAGTTTTTGCATCAAACCAAATTTGCAAAATGATGCCTCGAACCAAATTTTCGATTTGAGGCATCGGACCGAATATACGGTTTGTTGTGTTGGCACAGTCTTCTATTCTATGGCTTGTTGCGTCTTACCAAATAATGAAACTTTGACATCAAATCGAATTAAAGTATTAAATGGCATAACTTTACAGCCCCAGCTTTGATGGGAGATTATTTTTTTCTTACTGATTTTGGAAGTCCTGCATTCTGCTGGTAACTATTGAAACAACGAGTAAATTAAACTATGGGCATATGTATCGATATAATGAAATCTTAGCAAGAGCATTTCTTAAAACTATCTCTTGGGTCCCCAGGAGCACATCAAGAGAGTCCAAGGTTTAATTTGACACTAAAATCAAGCCCTATGACAACACACAGCTCTCTTTATGTATATATAACTATATAAACTGATTATTTTAAAACTATTCTACAAAACAGAGAATGTTAAAAATATGACATTGGACCGAATGCAAACACAGCATTTTTGGTCTAATGTTATAACCTGCAGAGGATTCGGTCCTATGTTACACCTGCAGGTTCGGTCTTACGTTACAACCTCAGGATTTGGTGCGATGTTACACCTGCAGGATTCGGTCATATGTTACACCTGCAGGTTCGGTCTTATGTTACAACTTCAGGATTTGGTGCGATGTTACACCTGCAGGATTCGGTCCTATGTTACACCTGCAGGTTCGGTCTTATGTTACAGCTTCAGGATTTGGTGCGATATTACACCTGCAGGATTCGGTCCTATGTTACACCTGCAGGATTCGGTCTTATGTTACACCTGCAGGATTCGGTCCTACGTTACACCTGCATTATTCGGTTCCCTGTTACACCTGTAGGATTTGGTACGATGTTACACCTGCAGGATTCGGTCCTGTGAAAGCCTATAGGATAGACCCGTGTTAATTTGGCCTAGTTTTGAGTCATAAAAACGATTCTCCGGTGACAATATTAGCTGAAATTAGAAACAAAATCTAGCCAATATAATTGTCGGTCTAATATAACTGTAAAAATATAAAAGGTCGGTCTAAAGTAATTGTTTTCGTAACAAGTATCTAATGCAAGTGATTGGAAATTAGTTATAAAGCCTTGTTGTGCTATCGTGAGTATGATTTTAAAACTATACGTGTGTAGGCCTTTGTGTAAACTGTCTGTTTTAATATTTTGACAAGATCAACATTACTTCATGATTAATTTGACACCAACCCATAACCTGAAGATGGAATTTTAAATTCCATAACATGTAATCAACTTATTTGACCTGTTTGGAACTGTCGACGGAACGGTATTGTAACCTAGTTTTAAAACTATACGTACAATATAGAACAAGAAATTATATTGAGTTGGCTTAGTTAACATAAGTCATTTACAAGGCACGACAAATTTAGCCAACCGGATGTAATAAAACTTGTCTGGATATTTTTACGAGCAAGGAGCTGGTAGATTCAGTCTAAATGTTTCAACGAATAAAACTTAACTAGGTCAATGGAAGTTGTGTTTTTTAATAGTTTTCCTGTTTTGACCGATGTTCAACCTGTTTTATTCTATAGTTCATTTAATAAGACGTATAGAGCATCTCATGCAATAATGGCTTAATTAGTATTAACCAGTTCTGTGTTTTTCTTGGTTTAGTTTTTATTACATGTAACCTGTAAAAATAGTATAACTTTAAACTTTATACAAGTATAAAACTTACTTTGTTTGGCTATATTTTTATTTTTATTTTTCTTGAACTTTGTATAAACATTACATTCCTAACTTTCTTGGAAACAGTTTAAGGACATTTAATTCAGCAGTGTATGCATTTCAGGGAAATGTGTAAATTTTTAAATTTGCATTTTATACGGTTATTAACAGGGAGGGAAAACTTGAAACAATGAATGAAGTCCTGTAACATTGTAGAGAATTACAAATAATGACCACATTTTTGGACATATGCCAATAGAAGTAGTTTGCTAAGTTGAGTAAAATTGATTTATTTTGGCGCTGGATCCTGAACTGCACTCATCTCTGTGTGGCTAGCTCTTACGTCAGGCATTTTGCCAAGCAATCTTTGCCGATCCAATATTGTAGAGCATATTAATGTTCAATAGTGGCAAAATGTATAACTCTCAATAGTACACTGTAACCATTAGAAAACTTTAATAAAATGTTAGATATGTATGGCCTTACTTAAAATGTATTACATATACTAATGCGATGAGGACTTTGAAATGATAACTACTTGAATTTTCCACCTCTACGAAGACTAATCTGAACTCAACAATCATGTTAAACTGCGAAAAAGTTATAATAAGGTAAAATTGAATAATTCAAAATGGTGGCTTTTTCAGTTTTTATAGTTATGATTAAAAATTGTGGATAGAAGTTAAGAATATGAGGCAAAAAAATAGAAATTCCATCTACCAGAAGAATTAACTGTACAAAACTATTACGGTTACACCCTATTATAGGCTTTATTTGTCAGATACCACGTAGGCTACTCCCGCTTACGGATCACCCGAAGAAATCAAACTAGAGTCTTAGAACTCTGCATAGACATTTCATTCCATCATTCCGTTATTTGTGTAGAATCGGGGTTATCAGAACTAAAAAAAAATAGAAGGAATTGCGAGCTAGCAGGGAGCGATTTAAGCCAAGTTCAAAAATTGACTATTTATACCTTACATTTTCACCCCTAGCTGCTAAACGAGTAGTGAATGCTATCTTCAATGTGTTTGAAAAACATTTTGGGGAGTTACGTTTCCTCATTTTTTGGCCAATACATCAACTTTATATTTTTCTTACTGTTTTGGTCTATTAATAAATATACAAAATTCGTATGTTAGATCTAGAGTCTATCATTTGCTGTATTTATAGTCGCTTATATCAGTTATACATCATACTATATTATAAGTCAAATGTTTTCAACCGTAGAAATAAATAAATAAATATGCTTCTTATTCTTATGAGTCAAATTGTCCGACAGATTTTAGGGGATAGAGCGGTCCAATGAAAGTTCTGTATTCAAATCCCTGAAGTGGATTTTTTGTTACTAAAACAGCTGTAGAAACACAATTTTCTACGTTAAATAATAGATTAACTAGGAAATTTCAGTATTTTTGAGACTAAACTGAAAAATTAGACTGCGTTATTATATGGTAGCCAGCTCATACCATTTAAGGGAAAAAGGAAAATTCATTCCGGAAACGTTTCATCTTCTCATTTCAATCTAGGTTGGGTCACTATCTGGAGCCTTAATTAGCCTTAAAGGGTGTAATTAGGTGCTTAAAAACGTAAAATTCAGATAAATAATTGATATAATCAATTTGAAATTCGTTAAAATTTCACAATACAAATTACGTGTTTTTAACTAAACATTTCATTTAGTGAGCGAAGCCGCCGGTATAACTGCGAGTTTTGTATAATTCTGTACAACAAATCTATATAAACATTAAGAATTCGTGTTCTCATCGCATTATGTTTCCAATCTTTGAAAGTAAAAGTCTAAAACACATATAAGGGCCTTCAAAACAGCAGTACGTGTAGGGAGGCAAAGTTAAGGGCATGCATGTTTTGCATACGAATAACTCTTTACGTATGCTAATGGATTCTAAGAAGTATTACAATAATAACTGAGCAAAACCCCGACTTACCTCCGTTATATCTTTACCTCTCTTAACATCTGATTATGCATATTATATGGAACATCCTTTATTGTGTCGAGTATTGTGATTACCTTAAACATAATATTCCTTTAAAACAAGTGTTTTTCCGCAATATTCTATTTATAAAATCAAAAGAGCTCTCGATTATCCGATTTGGAACTTCTTATGTAAAGATCACAAAAAAGAGCTCAATTTTAAATGCATTAAAGGAAATTGAAACCAAATTTAAACAGAGCTTTACTGTTGTAACCTTCATTAAGAGCAGAAATGAATTGATACTGAAGAATAACTGATTGAATTCGTCAGTATTCAATTCTACATCTATTTCGCGAGACAAAGGTATCCATACTAAGTTGTTTAACCACTTACTTAAGTATGAACATAATAAGTACTGTATGACTTTTAAAATCTGAGTGTTGAAAAAATTGTCGTGACCACTAAAACTTGACTACCTAATTCATTAAAGTGCAATTGAACCATTAAAGTAAAATTGATCAACAAAATTTCATTGATTTGTTGTAAAACTCCTACGTACATTTTCTCAGTGCACACAGCAAGTAGTATGAACTAACTTGATAACAGGTGCTCAGTATAACAAAATACTGCATTATTTGTAATGTAATCAACCTTATCATAACATTACCTATTAAGTTAAGCGGGCTAGGAAATGTTCACAATTGTTCACAACTCGCCACCTTTTCTCATTTAAATATTATGTATTCCTGTGTATAAAAACTGCACACATGTTGGAAAAGCGGATATCGGTTTGCGTTTTTGAGCTTGCTCTTCGTGGATGAATCTAAAAACTAGGCGTGTAATATTGAATCCATAAAACGCAAAATAAACCGTTTAAACTGTTTCTGATAGTCTTGGAATACACCCAAATAAAGTAGGAGAAACACCATCCCTCGAGAAACAGAAAAATTTAATTAAGAACTCATGTTATGACAAATGCTATATTTATTGTACTCCATTGGATTTATCACATAGGTCATTTAACCTTTTAGTCATCTGGAGAGGATGCTACTGAAGAAACAGTTATACAAAAATCGAAACAAGTAAATACATGGTAGTTTGTCAAAGCGTCAAGCAATAAACGTTTCTAGATAAGCTTTATAGTAAGTCTAAAAGTAAAAATGATACCACTCATACTACTCATACTTTAAAAATACTCGAGACAATCATTCGAGTAAATGGAGAAGTTCTTAAATGGTGATATAAAAGCTAAGTCTATGTTATATTGATGATAAACTGTTAATATTGGATATTATATAATTTTACATTGAGACACACCGATATTTTAAATATTTTTTACTATTTGAAATATTGGAGAGGTTCTCAAAGTAAAATTATAAGTTTGTGTATCCGACAAGAATCAAACACTAAATCAAAATTTAGGATTGGGATTTAGGATGTTACCTTAACGAATTGTAATAGATCGTATCAGCTATCAACTGAGGCAGCCTGGTTTGATAGCTGTGACAGTCATGGAAGATATTTGACATTTACTATTTACAAACGTGAAAAGCGACCGCTTGAAATAAACTGTCCCGTGTATGACAGAGTCACTTTCCACCTGCCATGCGTCCAGCAGCTGTAGAGGCAACAGACGCTGACATACAGAACATGATCCATCATTTCATTCAGTAATTTCAAAGATAGTCCAATTACTGCATTTTCCTATTTATATCTGGGGATGTTAGAGATCGCAGGCAGGTGGTTCCATCCAGTCCTCCCCTACGCACAACTTACGCACTTACCTAGCATGTGTCAAGGGCTCCACCTGCTATAACAACAAAAGTACACAAAGCAGTTTGTTGTTCGTTGTACTTTGGCTGTGAACCCACCCTACATTAACACTGAGTTAAAATAAGATAACTAAAATCATAACCAACAATTCTCCCGTAATATAATATTTATAACTGCAGTAATCAGCAGAAACTTTACAGTTATCAGCGTAAGATTTTACGAATTTTATCTTAGTTTTCAATAACATTTTCTATAAGAGCGATACAGAGATATTCAGATTACAACTCCACGTTATAATATTTTGTTTTAAAACTGAATTTGTGTTTTTAAGACAAATGAAATAAAGTTTAGGGTACTGACTGTACTTTTCACTAACTTGCAGGAAGTGTCAAGTACTTTCAAAAGTGTTCCTTTTATTAATTTTTGAGATTACGTTTGGTTATTATTATTATTATAATTATTAGCAAATTATTGATTAATTAATGAGTATGCGTGGAAAATACGTTGTGCCTGAATATGCATTTTCGGTAAAAAATGCACTTGTAAAAAAAAATTGAGACTACATTTAAATGTATGAAAGAACATTTATGACACGATGTTCAGTCCATAACAGCTTTACAATTTATTTGAATTTTTTTATTCGCAAAAATTAGTTGTTTATTTAAATAAAAAATGTATCTCGTTTTTAGGTAATGAAAATGCAAATAATTCTTTTTTGACTCGACAATAGTAGCCTACATTTATTTACAGTATCGAAAGTGGCAATAACTGGTGCGCGCTCACGTTTCTTGTGTTCGGCTCCGCCTCACTCAGTAACACCAATTATTTCCATGTGAGTTACAGAAATAATTCGAACAAATGCTGAAAAATCACTTTAGGCACAAGTTATGAACGATAATAACGACAGAAAAATACACACAAATAGAATATGAGACCTCAGTAAAATGAAAAGTGCTGTATTTCTCGATTAAGATTTTTAAATAAGAGCAAATGGATTATAGAAAACCATTACAAGGTAAAATAGTAAAAAAACAATGAGTGTAGTGGGGAAATGGAAAACTGATTAAGAGCAAGAGAAGGTAAATTTAGAGCGAGGGAAAAACGCAAGGGAGAAAACTATCTTTTTTCCTAAATAAGAGCTTGGGAAACGATAATTTTCAATAAGAAATCAGCTGTCATCAAAAAAAGTAATTTATGTACGGAATTTTGAAAAAAATATCATTGAACTCATTGATCATTGATGTTGTGTATATTATAGCTATACTCTATTCATTTAATACAAAAGCTGTAGAACTTTTGTTTTTAAACTAGATTGAAGTAAGTTCAAAGTTTAAAGTAAGTTATGAAATATGATTGTGATAGTGAGGATAGAGAATGAGGTTCACTTGTAGACACTTCAAAGTTTAAAACAACAAGAAACTGCTTTATCTAAGAGCGCTAAGAATGAAGTTGAACATTTTCACTAAGACATGAGGAGTGGAAATACTAGCGTTATTTTTGGGTTACATAAATACAATCCCCACCTTCCCCAAGTAATCAATCTTAAACATCCGTACACGTTCGATGGCAGTTTCATTTGTGACGTTTATTGACCAAAGATCATAATATGAGAAAAAGGTATAATGCTTTAGCTAAATTTTATTTTATGTTGTCGTGCTGGAAATATAAACAGCAAATCTAATTCTTGCTATGATAGAAACAAGGAAATAGTTGTTTGCATGTTGAGGGACTAAAATTCAATACTGTCTCACGAGTGAAAATGTTGGCACCCAAGCTTGCCAAGGGAGACAATGTACTACTATATTCCCGAAATACACACAAAATTTTCTCCCCACCTGTCCGGTTGAATAAATGTATAATATAAAAATAACTATATTATTGACGTAAAAACATGATGTAATTAACACAAGTTGGTTGCATTGTATTGACTGAGATAACCTCGAAACCAAAGTTGAGCGTCGTATTCCGTTTCTGCTGTAAGCCAATGCCCCTAACGACCTTTTAGCGCCTGCATTCGTGAGATGAAACATATTTGCGTGTCCGCGTGGAAATTTGAAGGCACTCAAGTTTTTTTTTAAATGATTCAAATGTAGTCTTATGGGTTTGGAGAGAAAGTAATGTCTTTACTTCTGCTCGGAGACAATAGTTATCTGTGCATCTAGACTAAAGTGCAACTTTTCCTCTCTGAGGGAAATTGTTGTCGCCCGATGGCGTAGCCGAGTCATTTAATCCTTTGCTCCATTAAACTGGATTAGAATCATATAAAATAGCATAAGGTATTAAGGCTATATTTTCGACCATTTTATTTACACTTTCACACCATTTAAAGAACACTATTTTTTCTACTACTTTATTCTTGAAAAAATACCTCCCAACATTTAGGTTAGAAACAATCGTGTTTATAAAACGTTCGGCATATTGTCGGCAAAATCAAACTTTAGTTCAGAGTTTTATATTCAGTGTTGCCAACTGTTATCAAGTAAATAAATTATTACTTGACACGGAAATGCAGACGGGTTTGTGTTCTTAAGTTGAAAAACAGAAGTTCTTGAATTTAGAGTACGGACATAAAAATCGACAGCGTTACCATATTTTTTTCACTGCTCGTCGCGGCGTTGTCCTTTTTCTTCCCATGTATTTATTACGAGATTACTTTTAGTCCCATGCGAGAAAAGGTAGATACTTTTATTTTCGTAGAAAAAAAAAACAAGTCACATGGAGTATAAACTGATAGGTACTTTAGTATTCTATTCCAGAGACTAAAAGACGATTTTAGATAGTTGTTGGAGGAAAATTATGTCTTGATCCACTCATTGCAATGAGTAAAAAGCGTCTGAACATAGCAGGTGGAGAAAAAATAATTACTCTAATCATTAAAAGATCATAATGTAGTCATCAAACAGCTGTTTCCCGTGGCTTTGCCCACGACTGTTGGTGAGACGTTTACTGCTTTATATCCATTATGGTGGAAACCCAATGAAAACATACTTGTAAATTCCTTGCTTGTTGTTGTTGTTAACGTATTATTGTGTTGTGGATAGCTACTTACTTATCCTATATATACAAGCCAAAAACGGTTTACTGACTGACTCACTGATCACAGTTTCTCAGAAACTAAAAGGTTTTGGACTACGAAACTTGGCACAAATATTCTCGAAAGGCTCTAGATGCGTACCAAGAAAGGTTTTTTAAGTGTTTCCTCTCAGAAGGCTTAAACAGGATATATTATAACATTCTAAATGGCTTCCGTCATTAGTTCTCAAAGCGTATTTTCTAAAACAATGCAGGGCTTTGGGCCATGAAACTTGACGCAAATATGCTTTATAGACTCTAAATGCGTATAAAAGGAAGGATTTTAAAATGTTTTCTCACAAAAGGCTAAAATCAGGCAAAATACAAAATTCAAAATGGTGGCGTTTAAGTTTTTAGGGCTATGAAAAGTTAAGATTAGAAGTAGACTCTTAGTTTAAAGAGAATAAGATTGATGATTCATCTACTAAAAGAAGAAACTGTGCCTAAGTACTACTGCTATCTGCTATATATTGGTCGGATACGATTTAGGCTACTCAAGTGTTTTACATATCACCCGAAGTATTTAAACAAGAGTCTTGAAACTCTTCTTGTACATTTTTCTCTCCGCCATTCCGTTATTTTTACCCTAGAATCGGGGTTTTGAGAATTAACAATGTTAGAAGGGTTTGCTTGCTGGCCGAGAGCGATTTAGGCTACGTTCAAAAAATAACGAGACTTAATTATTTCATTTTTTGGTCTATTTTGTGAATATGCTACATTCAGTTGTTGATGTTAGGTGTATAGTGCACCCCAGACCACTATCTGTAACTTTAAGGCTGTAATTAAATGCACAAAAACTGATACTTCGAATAAATGATTAAAATCAATCAATTTTTAAAAATTGCACATTACAAATAACGTATGATTATTCTAAACTAATTTATCCTTTCAGCGGGTGAAGCCGTGGGTATCTGCTTGTACTCTTATATGAGCAATGTTATCTTGCGTGCGTGCGTGCTTGTTTGCTTGTTTGTTTGCACAACGATCTCGAAAACGGCTCCGAGAATTTCGTTCAAGGTTTTGAAATAAGTAATTTATTAATAAAAGACGTGTTCTATAAGAAAGACAATAGACAATAGACAAACACTTTACTTATAATAAGTTACTTAGGTTATAAAGGTTACTTAGGTTCTACTAATTTATTACGTTATTAGATTACTTGGCTAGGGAAAATCTAATAACGAAACAAAATTAATTTTAAACTAGTAAAATTTTATCATTGGCCTTATGAGTTGCTTCAATAGCAACGAAATACATAAGGAAGTAAAGAAATAAAATAATCATAACAGCTATTGCAACCTACAGCCGAATATAATACCGATCAAGGCTCAGACCACCAGGTAATTTTCATTAAATTCAAATTCAAATTCTTTATTTGTAGTTGACAATTTATAAAATTGTATTACAAAAGTCAGTTAGTTTTAGCAATAACCACAATACATTTGTTTTAAAACTAAAAATTACATCTGTATAAAAATGAAAACTAGCTAGTCAAAAACTCATCAACAGAGTAAAATGCCCTTTCCACTAGGAATTTTTTTAATGCCTTTTTAAAAGCTGGAGGTGTTATTTTATTTTGTATAATAGAGGGAAGTTTGTTATAAAACTTTGGACCAATGTTTTGTGGAAGAGATGCAGCCAAATCTAATCTGTGAGAATTTTGCCTATGTATAAACCTATTTCTTGTAAAGTGGTCATGGATATCTGCGCCTAATTGGAATGAATAATATTTAAATTTATAGAATATTATGACCTGGAAAATGTATTGCGATGCCAAAGTCAAAATATTCAAGGATTTGAAAAGTACATCAATTACAATTACATCAATTAGAAAACATATACTAATCAAATTTAAGAATAATCTTAGGAGTATTTTTGTTTTATTATCAATTGTTAATTGATTTGAAAAGCACTTCCGCTTAATTTTTAAACGTGAAAAAGCATGTTAACTATTGGTTTACAAAAAATCCACAATTTCGTTAATATATTTATCATATTCATAAAGCTATTGTAAAGGCTGGTTAATGTTCCAATTTCTCCAAGGAGATTAAATAACAACTTTATCTCGATTGGGTATTGCAAGCGTTAGTCAATCACAATCACTGTGGTTATGTAAAAGGCATTTATTAATCTATTATCTGCTATACTAATTTAACATGCTCGGGGTTTTTGAGATCAAGAATCCTTCAACATTTCAATCAGATATTAACAATTAAGGTGATGTTGGGAAAAGCTCGGTGATAAAGCTCGAATTTTTTGTGCATTTTTGCAAGAAATACAAGTTATAAAGGTCAGACTCAAGGGAAGAGCCCCAGACGCCCTTAAAAGTTTTGTATTTGGCTATGAGATTTAATATGAGAAAAGAAACTTCATAAAAGTGTTGGAACTCCAATCCGTTGAATATGTTGGATACGTTTATGCTTTAAAGCTGCAGGGCAGTAAGTTTACATATAATAAAGGAAACCCCTAAGCTTTTATAAAACTTCTAAGCCTACCAACTAATATAAGTTCACTATCCCAATAAAGTAATTTGGTAAATTAAATCAAGACCTTAACTAAATGGTGTTGTTCATAACTCATTTGATCCAATGGCGACGGATTCGGTCATTGAAATATCGTTTGAGAGGGGCTTTTCATTCAATTATATTAGTTAATACGGCGTTCAAAGCTAAAGTTACGGCTCAAAGCACGTATTCTAAACCTCACTACAAATAATTAATTGTTTTAAGCTAAAATTAAAAATACCATGTTGTTTTATTGTATCACTTTACAAAAAAAAACATTACGATTTGTAATAGCGTCAGGATGCAATAGTGTTCTTGAAGGGTTCTCTCCTCTGCAGACACTCATCCAGGGAGTAGATAGGGTTTCTTGCCAACCAATTGGAGAGGGCGGTCTTTATTTTTGATGCTATGTCTCTTTTGACGTCCTCTGGAAGTACATTACAAAACTTCCTTCCTTAAGTAGACTTTTTTCGTACATTGTGCTGTGGTGACGTGTTAGCTGGTACCTAAATGCATGCCTAGTGGTATGGTAGTGGCTGTATGATCCCTTTAGAAAAGGTTTCCCATCCAAATAGAGAATTACCTTCCTGATGTATAGAGCAAAGATTGTTAGTATATTCAGTTCTGTTAAATTAAATATTGCCTGCAGATTTCTCTCAAATATATTTCTTCGGATAGCCCTTTTCTAAAAGAGATTAATCCAGTTTTAGAATTCCAGCAGTGTTTCCTCCCCAGTCTGCAAGGCCATATTTCAAGTGAGACTGTAATAGAGATAGTATGGGGTCTTCGCGGTGGCATCGTCGCTTTAATGTATTATTCTCTTCAGGACGTATTCGCTGAAGCTTATTCTGGTGTTGAGCTTGCTGGATTGAATGTCCATGTGGTGGTTCCACGATATTTGTTTACTGTTTGTTTATTGTTGGTGAAAATGTTTACATTAAACCATTAACTTTAAATAATTAGTCAATATTAAAACAATTTTTCACCAAAACTCAAAACCCCGCTGAAGTCTTACTTTAAATTTACGAAAAACATTTAAATATATTCACAAATTGAAGTTATTAGAATATGAGTGGATGCAAGAGGACCACTGAAAGACTATACTATCAATTACTATACAAGTATACTATCAATTACTTTTCATTAGTATTTGTTGTTGCTTCTTCATTAGTATGTTGTGTATCAGTAACAGATGCCAATAATATTAAAGGGTTATCTTCGCATTAATTATTAAGTTACTCCAGGTATAATTCAAAAATTTACGAATTCATTAACAAGATATGCTTAGTTTGATGTGGTAAAACAAAAAAATCTTTGGCAAAGCCTAAACGTTTTAGGCTTATATCGAATTATATGGAAATTGGTAGCTTTGAACATTTATCAATATAACTGACAAATAACACGCAATTATTTTATACCGACTAACATGTGCTCAGCAACAGAGCGGATTTAGTTTTAATAAACTTTTAATGATTGATTAAATTTCAATCTATTTAAACAAAGATCTAATGCAGCTCGATATCAAGTAATGCAGAGAAATTGAATTGGCGTAAAATTCTATTCAATCATTTAATATACTCTACAATATTAATATGCATTTTATATACCTTATTAGAGGTTAAATATAGTCTGTTTTATCTGTATTTCAGAAAACTGGTTTAAACCTCAACATTTGCTAATGTTTATTAATAAAATACAGAGTGTTTTTTTTTTAGAACGCAACCCATTAATAAGACTAAATAATGTACATATGAATGTGTAATGAGTATTGTTTTATTGATCTTTACATTTTATACAACCTATTATTTAAGTTTGATCACATTTAGTTTACATTATGTGCTCAAACAGTCCGCCATTGTCATTTGTAAGAAGTTATGCTCTCTCCATCAAATTCCCGAAACGTGTTGCCAGGTACCTCTTTAAATTTCTTGCATAAATTTGTTATGATTGTTTTGAGGTGCTGAATATCTTGTGAGTTGTTTTCGAAGGATAATTACTGCTTTACATGTTTTAGGGCAAATTTCATTCTGATCGGACCATTTTTACGCGAGTTATCGTGTTAAAGAGACACACATTAAAAATGCAACCCAAAACTTGATTTTATCGGTGAATGATTTCTTACCCCCAAGATCCCCGGATTTGACCCCACTTTATTATTTTATTTGGGGATACAAACAAAATAAAGCTGTCGAAAACAAATCACAGGATATTCAGCACCTCAAAACAAACATAACAAATTGAACGCAAGAAATTCAAAGAGGCCCCTTGCAACACGTGTTCGGGAATTTTATTGAAAGAGCATAACTTTATACAAATGCCAATGGCGGACTGTTTGACCACATAATGTAAGCTAAATGTGATCAAACTTAAATAATAGGTTGTATAAAATGTTAAGATCAATAAAACAATACTCATTTCATATTTAGATGTGCATTATTACATCTTAAAAATGGGTTGCGTTTAAAAAAAAATACCCTGTATAAGTTTAAACAAATATAAAAACTTGCAGAGTTACCAAGTCCAGATTGTTAACATTTACTGAGTATATTACGTTAGCATTTGTTGGCTGCAATAATTTACACCTCACGACATTAGATTTTTCAATTATTTTGCTTTACTTGTTTGGAGTATGGAAATGTTAAGCATTTTTTAGATGAACTTGACAAGTTTTTACATTTTTTAAATAAGTGGTCGGGTTACAGTATTGTACTAGGTGGTGATTTTAACTCACCTTTCGATGTCAATAACTCCACAAGTGAATCTGTGAAACAACTGTTAAACATCTTACGTCAGTGTAATTTGTACCCAGCCAATTTTATACCTACACGTTTAAAAGCCTGCTTAGACAATTTTTTTTACAAATGTTACTAGATCAAATTTCACAATTAATGTTATACCTTGTATTTTCTCTGACCATGACATTCTGTATTTTCAACCACTTTTGAAAACATCAAGCTCAGTAGGGTCTCAGTCTGAGAAACCACTTCCTATAAAAAAGAGATTTTTTACACAAAGTGGTATAAACCATTTCTGTGACATGCTTTATGCTGTTGACTGGAATTTAAAATTTATAAATCATATGACAGTTCAAGATTGCTTTAGTAATTTTTTTGACACAATTTTAGTTTCATTTGACATTAATTTTAAACCCAAAAATGTACTTTTAAAAATCAACACAATAGAAGTAAGCCTTGGTATACAGATGAGTTGAGTTTATTGAAGGAAAAAATCGTCACTTATAATGATGCCATAAAGTCCTCTGGTTCAGATTTGATCAGAAAACAGTTGCCATTTTTAAGATCAGTCTACAAAAGAAAAGTGCGTGAAGCTAAAGTACAATATAATGCCAACAAAATTGAATGTTCTCCTAATAAATGCATTGCTGCCTGGAACCTGATTAAGCGTTCTGGTGACACATCTGCAAACAGTATTATCGATTGCCCTCTTTCACCTCAAACATTAAATGACTTTTTCATTTCATCTGTAAAAAACATTTCTTCAAAATTTAAACAGACTACAGTAAATTCAACTCATTTTCAAGTAAATCAGTTTCATAATAACAGTGTATATTTCAAGTGGAGAGAGGTTTCTTCAAGTGAAGTTTTCAACATAGTCAAAAGTATGAAAAATTCAAAAAGTTTAGATTTTTATGATATGTCCAACAACTTTGTAAAACGATCAATTTTATCTTACCTGGAACCACTCACCTTCCTTTTGAACTACTGTCTGATTTGTGGATACTTCCCTGAGGAATTTAAAATATCTAAAGTTTTACCTGTCTTCAAAAAAGGAGACAAGACCAATCCTGATAGCTACCGGCCAATATCTTTAGTTCCAGTTCTTGCTAAAGTCTTTGAGTATGTAGTTTTTAACCAACTTTATGATTTTTTCGAATTAAATAACCTTTTTAGTGCATCTCAATTTGGTTTTCGCAGACAAAGCTCCACAATCAAGGCTATAGATTCAGTAATATACCAAATAACTAGCAGTTTTGAAAGTAGTAACTTCGCTTGGGGAACTTTCTGTGACCTTAGCAAAGCTTTCGAGTGTGTTTCTTTTGCGATTCTTCTACAAAAATTGGAATTTTATGGAATAAGGGGTAATGAGCTAAACTTTTTTGCAAGTTATCTTGAGGGTAGGAGACAGTCTGTTTTTAAAGGGGGTGAGTGGTCGAAAATCGCTGAAGTCACTTGTGGTGTGCCCCAGGGGTCCATTCTGGGCCCATTGCTTTTTATTATTTGTATTAATGATCTCCCTCAAAATTTAAGTACACCAACTTGCATCTATGCAGATGATACAGTCTTGTTGTCTTTTAATTCTGATTTCAAGGAACTTCAAAATTTAGCAGCATCCACACTTAATCTGGCTTCTCAGTGGTTTCAATGCAACAACTTTTTCTTAAACAACGACAAAACCCAATCTGTAGTTTTCACGCTGAAAAATATGTCAGGTTTTGAATCCGCACCCCAGACATCAGTTGTAAAATATTTAGGAATGATGCTAGATACTCAGCTGAACTGGGCCCCGCATGTTGATCTGGTGTGCAAAAGAATTTCCCGTGTTGTCTTTTTGTTAAAAAAAACTTCAAAATTGTGTTCCTTTTCAATACTTAATTATGTCTTATTTTGCTTTTTTCCAGTCAATCATACGATATGGAATAATATTTTATGGTAATTCTTCAAAAGTAAAAAATATATTCTTAATTCAAAAGAAAGTTGTTAGGCATCTCACAAATTCGTCATGGGATGCTCACTGCAGACCCCTATTCAAAAAATTACAGATTTTAACAGTTTACAATTTATTTATATATGACCTAATTTTGTACACTGTCAATAACCAAAGTAATTACTGTTTAAGAAGTGAAATTCATTCCTACTCCACTAGAAATCGATCTAATTTTGAAATACTGCATTGTAGAATTAAGAAAACGCAATCTAGTCATTATGTAGTAGGTGTAAAACTGTGTAATAAACTTCCTAAGTCGATTTTTTCCCTATCTTTAAATGTTTTTAAAAAACGCCTTTATAACTGGCTGATTGAAAATCCATTTTATTCAGTGCAAGAATTTTTTCAGTTTCCAATGAGTGATATTTCTATTTAGATTATTTATTTATTATTAACTGTTAGATTGTATATTTATATGAAATGTTAATGTAAAAGTGTGATGAGTTGATGTTGACATTGTCTGTAACCAATTATGTGTTGATTGACAATAAAATATTCTTATTCTTATTCTTATTCTTAGTATGTAGTCGTATTTGTAATGCGAAAAGTGAAGACGGGCCTTTTGTTGCAATTTCCGGTTTTGGATTTCTTACATATTAAAATTCAGTTTTAAATAGTGGAAAATTTTACTTGAAATTCATATTTCTAAGTTTTTTGTTTAAGTACTGGTATTTAAATTGTATCATATGAAATTTGGAATTTTGAGAAACCATAACAACCTAAATTCCTAATTGTGATATAGTTGTTATATTTACATTAAATAAATGAATTGGGTTACAAAAATAACTGAGAAACAGATGTATTAAAATCTGAATAACTTAGCTATCTTAAAGATGTGTTACACTGCCCCAGAACTAATAATGTTGGTTTAAAATACCTTACGTCGTCCAGTTCACTGAACGTCATTCATGCGACCCATGTTTCGGTCGGCTGAGTTCCATCATCTTCAGGTTGTAAAAAACGTGATAAGTCCATCGTGAGTCGTTAAATTTCATTTAATCTTGTGACATCACAGTTCATAAAAGAAAAAAAAGTATTTATTGAAATGATAACAATTTATCGATAAACATAAAGGCCACGAACGAAAAGACAACACAAATTATGACACCGGCCGCGGCGTGTGGTCTTCAGCCATCAAAGAGTTGATATATTATGCTTTTCCGATCGGTTTTTATCGTTAAATATCAGATGAAGACTTTGGTGTTATCTATAATTACTCTGTCAGTCAGTCAGTGTGGGCTTGAGCTCACTAAATCTACCTATCAGGAGATCACTTTATGTGCAACAATGAGAATCCAGGTTACCCATTTAGCAGATAGGCATCACGGAAAGAAGCGATTCATCCTCAAATACTCATATAATTGAAGGCTGTGGATCTGTAAAGCACCAAGAAGCCAAAAAATAAGGAATTGACAAAAAAAATTGTTGGACAAAATTTACAACTTACTTATCGGTGGGGTTCAAGATCCATTAATATATACATTCAGGGTGTACATGTTAGTATTGTTGTATGATGCCAAATTTTACGATATTAAACGATTTTTACCAAAACCTTTAGGTAATTTAAAAAATCATTTTCAAAGAAACTTCATTAGGGGAGTTTGATAACTATGAGTATGCTAAGTGATCATTGATCTATGCTTAAACTTAACACACAACTTTAAATTGGACAAGTATAATCTTACTTATTTTGGTTTTTATAAGATTGAATATTGCGCTCGAAAAAATTAGAAATAATTCTTAAAATAATAGAATATATTAAAAACAATAACATTAGTACATTTAGTTTAAAGCTTTATCAAGATAAAAAATTAAAATCATACATAAATAAAAATATTTAGTGAAATATGTGAACGAGAATCTGTTTGCCTTGTCCTTGGTTAAACCGTTACAAATGCCTGCGTTGCGTTTCATGTTCTGGGAACTTTCCGGATTCAAATCAAAATAAGTAAGAGGAAAACAAATAATGTAAGCATGGTTTTGGACGTGTGGACAATATCCCATGAGATTCAACAAGGTGTTAAAAGTTATATCGCAATAATAAAGTTTATAATAACAAAATTAAGTCTGTAAACAAATAAAGTAAAATTTGTCAATTTATATTCTTTATTTGTGTCGTCTTGTTGTCTGTACTTTGCCCCAACA
Source organism: Flexamia atlantica (assembly GCA_035578135.1). Lineage (NCBI taxonomy): Eukaryota > Metazoa > Arthropoda > Insecta > Hemiptera > Cicadellidae > Flexamia > Flexamia atlantica. The sequence continues at coordinate 18,448,132 of JAQJVK010000016.1, read as the reverse complement.
TAAAGACTAACTTATACTTCATTAAATCAAATTTTCACAATTTGTTTATAAATAAGTGCAGTTATTATTTATTATTAAGATTTTTAATGCCTAGTTTTGACATCAAATTCCTTCCTGAGGAATTAAAATAGAAAACTTAAGATTTAAGCATTGAGTATTATTAATTATTAAAGTTTTTTTGTAATTTTATCCTACAGAATGATAAACTGTTGAAAAAAATCAACCTAAGACAATAAAATAAATCAGGTTGAAATAAACTTAACTTTGTAATTCCACTAAACTAAACATACAATATTGATATTGTTTGAAATTGAAATAAAACTAGACATACCATATGATTCAAATCTTTGTAGACTTGGGGAAATATTCATCAAAAAGAATATTCATAAACATAAATAATTCTTTAAACGAAATAATTTTTAAATATTCACCACTCATACAAAAACGTAAGGTTCTTTGTTCGAGCACTAGAACAACCAAAACTAAAATTTGGTTTAAAGTCTTTTCAGTAGATAGAACTTTTTAAAACTTAGTAAACTCTTCATTAAAAAAATCTGTTAAACAGTGTTTTGGGCAATCATTCATACTTTCCTTTTTCAGACATGATTTCATATTTTTTACATATTGTTTTAAATGTCCATCTACATTTACCTGCAGAAAATCATAAAGCTCTTGCAAAATAATTATTCTAATCTGCCACCAGATTCACTTGTAAATCACCTATGGAATTTTATTGTCTATTTCTTTAATGCTTTAAACACCATATTAGATGCAATTTTGAAAATTAGGAATTTTTGTGATCAAACTTTGGCAAACTTTTAGTGTATTGTTCAGCACAAAAAATATGTCAGGAAAATATTAAAAACTTCCATTAAGCAATTTGTCTTTGGTAAGATGGTTTTTGTGCATATTTTCCCTCGTTTATTGCAGTTTTAAAACATTTCCTCACGATATTCTTGAAAGAAGGTCAAAGAACTTTTGTTTATCATGTCGATTAAACTGACGTTAAACTTCAAACGTCTCTTTGTAGAACCTTCATTTTCTTCTGTTTGCGATGCTGAATTAACTTTCTCTGTAAAGGCCATTTCAAGTTCCATTTTTTAATTTATATCCTACGACAAAACCTTTTTTAAAACTTAGAGACATTTGGAGTTTATGAAATAACATTTTTGTTTTGCATAGTTCCTTTCTAAGCTTGGATTTATTTATATTTTAAAATTTACAAAGAAACAAACTTTTTTCCACAGATACAAAAATAATAATGACTTTATCTACAAGTTGTTTAAAATGCAAAGACATAAGTCAAAGCAGTCAGCTTTACCTGTATTCTTGTTGATGAATACATTCAACACTATTCATTAATAATATAATAATGAATAATAAACTGAATAATGAGAAGGGTCTTATTTACTTCATAAACATTATTTTTCTGGAACATTTTTTCATTTTGGATCTGCATCAGTGTAATTAGAGTTCCCTGTATTGATGCATGTAAATAAATAAATATTTTCCAGTCACTTCTTATGATTTATTTTTCAAGCGACTAATATTTCGTCTGGAGCATACATATATATATTGTGAAACCTCGTTTAAGGTATATGCGGGGATTCAAGTTAAGGCACAACAGTTCTGAATGTGGTGGTAATAATTGACATTCTGAGCTTTGCAATATCTCAGGTTCATACAATGAGCGAGGTTGAATCAACAACAGAAGTCAAAGAGAATGCAGAGAAGAGATAAATGAGTTTGTTAACCCCTCCCAGTTTCACTCACTATCACTACCCGTCCTTCTCTCTCACACTATCACCACCTGCCACTCACTCCCTCTAATCCCCCCGTCTACTTCAGCGATCACCTCACGAAGCAGAATAAGGCGATTTTGGGAAAAGCGAGAGCTCTGGTCAAGGGAGGACGTCTGGCCTACGCGTGGTCTCACGAGGGGAAGCTGTTTGTCCGTAGGTCTCAGGATTCACCTGCTGCGAGGGTTCGCTCAGTCGAGGAGGTGGAGCATGCAGCGGGGACAACGACGGAGGCGGCGCAGACTGGGGAGCATACGTTGCGGGACACCATCACTTCTGGCGCCGGTAACAGTGTGAGCAGCGGATAGGATGATATTGAGATATCTCGGGCCGATAGCTTATTGTTAATTTTAAATGAATCCCAATAAACTATTTGCTCATAATCTATATAATAATAGTTTTTTGTTTGGAAGGCAGCACAAGTTTTTTGTTTATATTTCTTTTTACTGATTCTAATATTAGGTAAACTTGTTTCACTTGTCGTACCATAATCTATTTTCCGCTTGAATCAAATTCAGTTTTAGGGAGTATGTCTCGTTTGTAAATGTCTGTTTAGTTTTTTTTTTGTGTTGTATGAACCGCACGGCATGATTTATTCCATTTCATGACAACACAGTAAATCTGTACATTTATTTCATAATAAATATGTAAGATTCTAAAATATATTTTGTCCGGACATATTTTTATTATTTGGATTGTATAGTAAGTTTAATTATCGTGAACTGGTTGTCAAGTTTTTAACGGTTGTATCATCCGTGCATGTAATTGGTCGGAGACTATTTGCAGGTATATTTAGTTAAAGATTTCTTTTTGTTTTTTTTCCTACGATGAAAAATATAATTAAGTTTGCATGTTAAGTGTGAGATTAATTGCATTGAAATAAGGAGTATAAGTTTTTGTATTTTCTGAGACCTTATTCTTGGAACACTGTAGTACATTATTGTGCCATTGTGAAATATTTTTTTCTCTTTTCATTCGAATACGTAGTAAACTGGCAAAATTAGAATTTATTTTTATTATCAGTCATGTTGATGTATAGCTTGTTACTTGCTTTCAGTACAATTTTTTTTATAATTTGTAGATTCATTAAAAATACTACGATCTGGATATGATAAAAGTTGTTTATTTGGACATACTTAATGATATTGTTTATTTTAAATATATGGCAGGTTGGTTGGGTGCATCTATTTTAGTCCATGGGCGACTTTCTTTTGAATCTTGAGAATGTTGGATGTGTAACACCTAAATAACTTTTTTTATTTGAAGTTGAATTTTAAATAAGTAAATTTTTGAAGAAATTAATCACTTCGATTTTTTTATACATAATATAACAAACCTACCAAAGCATTCTTTTAATGTTATGCATGTGAATATTCGCAGCTATAACAGGCACATTGACGAATTAATGGTAATTCTTAATAGTTATAATAAGAGATTTGATGTAATTATTTTAAGGGAGACCTGGGCGAATGAATGCGGTATGAATGTTTGTATGGATGGGTATGCTGTGTTTACAAATTCAGTTAGCAGAAATCAAAATGATGGTGTGATTGTGTTTGTGAATGAATTTTTCGATGTAAGCTGTGAGGAAGTGTATTTGAGCGGCGCCACAAGTATTAAAATTAATCTGGCGCTTGGCAGGGAGAGGTTCACTATCCTGGCTGTGTACCGCAGTCCGGGGTACGGCCGTGACCTTGAGCGGTTTATCGCCGACCTTGCTGGGTACTGTGATAACCGGAGCAGGGGGGGTGTGCACTGCATCATTGGGGATATCAACTGTTGTATCTTGCCGAGTACTACTGAACCTTTGGCGCATCAGTATTTAGACACTTTATATGAGGCAGGTTTTATTAGCTGTATTGATGTTCCGACAAGGGTGACAGGAATTACAAAGAGCTGCATTGACCATATTTTTGTTGATGTAAAAGACACGTCTATAGTCAAATCTGGGGTTATAAAATCAGAAATGACTGATCACTACATCGTTGTTGTGGGGTTTGAGCTGAAATCTGAGGTTGTAACGTTTAAGCCACTTATTTCACAGCTTGATTATAATTTAGCTTCACAGCACATTAATAACCTGGATTGGTCAGATGTTTATCTTGCTAACGATGTAGACTCTAGTTGTAATATTTTGGTTAATACATTGCAAGATATAATTGGCAAATCTTCTAGATCAAAATGTGTTCCCTCAAAACTATTTAATATTAAACCTTGGATTACTAGTGGGTTATTAAAATCAATTATGCACCGGGACAAATTACACAAACAAGTTAAGCAACAAGCTTTCAATATTAATTTAATCTATATATTAATACGCAAGCGGTTTTCTTTTCACAGTCCAACCGCAATAACGGCTGGACGGATTTTAACGTTTGAGGTGTCAAATTAAAGGGATCGTTATGTAGATTTGTCATCAAGTCTCAGAATTTTGAAAAAGGGCGTCACTAAAGTACAGTAAAGTGCTGAAGTTTCGGAACAGTAGCGCTATTCATGGACATTGAAGCAAGCTCAGTTTACTTTGTTTACAAACTGAACATATGGCCAAGCTCAGAAATAAACCACAGACTGCAGCAATTATAGTTAATTTTTTTGAAAAGAGCAGTTGTATATTTACAGCTGATTTGGCTTTTTTTCAGCAATTTCTTTTTTAAACGATTTATCATGTAATTTAGGTTATGTTATGAAGTTTTTAAAGCTCTTAAACTTCGTAGTTACAAGTTTGACAATGTAGTTTACGACATCTCATAGTGTTTTTTGAAGTTATATTAACCTGAGAAAATCTGTTTTTGGATTTGGTGTATTTATAATGCCACCAATAAGAATAAGACGAACATTGAATGGTTGGAGGAGTCGGAAAGAACACGATCGCAACCGCTGGCATCACCCTCCCAATGTAACATTTGATGCTCCTTCCAACCTCAGAACAATGAACTAAAAATGTTTTCATTGTGGTGGGTTGTATTTAACGAATGAAAAGACTGGTAGAGATAATGCGTAGTTTACGTGTTTTTGCCCCAAAGGAAAAGGTTGCCTGTAAAGACAGCAGTTCCCTACAATATCTGTTTTGGCGATAATTATCAATAAGGTGCAGAGGCAATCCCTAAACAAAGAAAGTCATTGCTCACGGCGCCAGTGTTTGCTCTCGGTCAGCTACATGTTGCTGTAGGCAGAGCTTGATCTTTTGCCGGTCTCTACTCAACTACATTTTCTTTTTTCTCCCCTTTTTATTGGCTAATTTTTATCTCTTAATCTTATTGAAGAGAGCAAACTTTATTTGAAACACATTCAATCTTCTCTAAATAGCCCTGGATTTTAATCGAATACTATATTTTTACTTCATGCCCCAATAAAACATGTGGCTTGAAATTGTTTAAAAATAATAATTCGTTTGGTTTTTTAGTGGACAAATACTAACTCGTGTCATTAATGAATTCCTTTCATTTGTTTATTGCTTGATAAAAACTTATTATTGTTTGGGTTTTATATCTCATCAGATAACAGAAAAAAACGGCATACATTTTTGCCCACTTTTCGCCCTCACATAATATTTCTACATCTAATCTTTACTCTACGAAAAATAGCATGTGATAACAGCTACATATGATAACAAAAGCACAGTTCTGTTTTGTTTTTCTATCACCAAAACAGCAACTCATAAGACCAATGTTATTTTTTTTGAAATTTTAAATTCAATTTTCTACATTTCTAAAAGACTAATATGAATTTCAATGGGATTCTGCACATCTACAGGAAAATACAATTCTATCAGTGTTCTTAGACTTTTGCTACGTTGCACACTGGCTGAGAAAAAAGGAGTACAAAAACCTTATGGGAAAAATGCTTGTCTATTAATATAAAGATTAATATTACGTAATTTAGGTTATGTTATGAAGTTTTTAAAGCTCTTAAACTTTACAGTTACCAGTTTTACAATGTAGTTTACGATATCTCATAGTGTTTTTTGAAGTTATATTAACCTGAGCAAATCTACTTTTGGATCTGGTGCATTTATAATGCAACCAATAAGAAGAAGACGAACATTGACTGGTCGGAGGAGTCGGAAAGAACACGATCGCAACCGCTGGAATCACCCTCCCCATGTAATATTTGATGTTCCTTCCAACCTCAGGCCAATGAACTAAAAATGTTTTCATTGTGGTTGGTTGCATTTCAAGAATGAAAAGACTGGTAGAGATAATGCGTCGTTTACGCGTTTTTACCACAAAGGAAAGATTGCCTGTAAAGACAGTCGTTCCCTACAATATCTGTTTTGGCGATAATTATCAATAAGGTGCAACAAAGAAAGTCCCTAAAAAAAGAAAGTCATTGCTCACGGCGCCAGTGTTTGCTCTCGGTCAGCTACATGTTGCTGTAAGCAGAGCTTGATCTTTTGCCGGTGTTAGAATATACATTTCAGAAAAAAGAGGACATGGGGGAATGAAGGTGTTCCCTTAAAAATCGTTTACATTTACCGGAAACTCCTGCGGTAGATCAAATTAACATTAAAAGTTTCAGTAGTTAAGCCATAATTTTGTTAATGAATTCAGCCCTTTGATTAAACTTTAAAAGTATATAAGTAGGCTGATTATTCTTCATTCTTTTACTATATTACTTTTGCTCGATTTCGAGCTACGTGTTATCTAGTCAATAACTTTAAGACATATAGAAACCATTTAAATACGCTCTTAAAAATGCTAAAGAATCATACTATCGAAATAAAATTTTGGATTGTCGGGGCAATCCTAGGGACTTGTGGAAACAATTAGGGGAGCTTACAGGGGTGAAAAAGAAGGATAATTTCCCAATTAGCCATTTTTTAAACAATGCAGTTAGTGGTGAGGAAATCAATGTCCAACTTATTGCTAACTCCTTCAATGATTATTATGTCGGGGTAGGGGCCAATCTGGCCAGTGCTGTCCCCCCTGAGACGAAGTGCATTGTCGACGACGCGGGCTGCCGCGTGGGCTCCTCCTTCCGACTGCGGCCTGTCACTGAGGACGAGCTGGCGTCAGTTGTTCATGGCTTAAGGGGGGGCTCTGCCCCTGATACGGATCAAATACCTGGATCATTGATTAAACGTTGTTTTCAAAATTTAAAGAACCCCATTCTTCATATAATAAACAACAGTATCACTCTGGGCACGTATTCATCAGTATTTAAAACGGGAAAAGTAATTCCTATTTATAAAGGGGGTGTTAAAAATGAATTTGTTAATTACAGACCGATTACTTTAGCCAGTGTCCTTGCGAAACTCTTAGATAAATGTGTGAAAATTCAATTGGAAAAATATATTTTTGACAATAACATTTTATCAGCGCAACAATTTGGTTTTAGGCGTGATAAAAATATTAATGACGATTTGTTTTTGCTTACAAAAAATATTCATGATCTAATTGGCCGTAACAAAAAAGTTCTTCTTATCTTTATTGATCTCGCTAAAGCTTTTGACACGGTTGATCGAGACATATTAGTGAAAAACTGGAATTTTTGGGGGTCGAGGAATCCTCTCTTGACTGGTTTAAAAGCTATATAAGTGATAGGTATCAATTAGTTTCGATTTTGGGGAAGGATAGTCCTAGGAAAAAGATAGACTTCGGGGTTATTCAGGGCAGCACTCTTGGGCCTTCTTTGTTTTTGACATATATTAATAATTTGGGAAAAGTTCAATTGGACCAGGGGCAGCTGTATATGTATGCGGACGACACGGCCCTCCTGTTTGAGGGCGGCAGTTGGGAGGAGGTGTACGAGGTGGCTGAGCGGGGCCTGCTCCGTGTCAAGCGCTGGTTTGGCCATAATAGACTTTCCGTGAATGTTCAGAAAACTAAGTACTTAGCGATTTCATTAAGGGCGGACGGGGATCCCCAGCATTTACATTTAAAACTCCATACTTGTGGCTGCCTGAATGAGTGTGTATCATGTGTAACTGTTGAAAGAGTGTCAAATTACAAGTTACTTGGGTGTTACGTTCGATAACCGTCTCAATTGGAGTGTCCACATCAACAATCTCAGAGTAAAATTAAGAAGGTTTATATTTGTATTTGATTCACTTAGTAAAATTTTATCGCCAGACCTCCTCCGTAATGTTTACTGCGCTTATGTACAATCAGTCTTACAGTATGGAATATTGGCGTGGGGAGGAGCATACGTCTCCAATTTACAACCACTTCACGTTACTCAAAAATCTATAATTAAGGCGGCACTCCAAAAACCCAGACTTTATTCTTCTGATTTACTCTTTGATGAATTTAAAGTTTTTAATATCACACAGTTGTTTGTTAGGACTCTCATTATTTACATGTATAAAAACAGATTAGAATATTTACTGAAATTGGTCATGAACACTTTACCCGTGCATCTGCAAACTCGGGTATTGTTTTACCCAGACTGCATAAATCAATAAATAGAACAAGTCCTTTTTACGTTGCCAACATTCTTTTTCAAAGTTTGCCCCATCCCTTAAAATTTCTTCCGCCGTGTAGCCTTACCACGTACAAATTCAAAGTTAATAAGTGGCTGCACCATATTGGGCGTGTTGAGATAGAGCGTTTGATCAAATCTCGATATGTACAATGACACTGTAGGAAGGGCGTCTGTTGAGTAATGTGCGTGCGTGCGTAGTGTGTGTGTGTGTGTGTGTGTGTGTGTGTGTGTGTGTGTGTGTGTGTGTGTGTGTGTGTGTGTGTGTGTGTGTCTGTGTGTGTGTGTGTGTGTGTGTGTGTGTGTGGCACGCGTGTGGGTGGGCGTGCGTGCGTGCGTGTGTGCGTGCGTGTGTGCGTGCGTGCAGGTGGTGTGGTGGTGCGTGTGCTAGGCGAGAGGGGGGGGTTTGTTTTGTGCGAATGAGCCAGGTCTCACTCTTGTTCTTTGGCTGAGTTTTGTAACGCTTTCATTTATAAATATGTTTATTAATATTAAGTGTTTTTATGGTTGGATAAAAAGTAAAGTTTATATTTATTGTTCTCCGATGGTAGGCTTAGTTAGTATTGTGTTTTTTTTAGTCTTAACTGATCGTGAAGTGATTGACTTCTGCTACTGAAGTGATATATTAATTTGTTTTTTAATTTAATACAGACTGTCTGATTTTGGCTCGGTCCCTGCGCTCAAGCGTAGCTTTGCAGCTACGCAATGTATCCAATTATGTGAAAAATAAACGATTGATTGATTTGATTTGAAAATCACAACAGATGACTAGAGTGTAACTAGTCATCTAGTGTGTGTAGTTGGAGTGTAACTAGTTCATTTAAGTGTCGCAAAAAATATTTCCAGCAGAAGAATGAAATATACTAAGGTTTATTTTTAATGCATTCAAGTTGATTATACGAAGATAAGTAACTTACTAGTGGCTTGAAGGGGCTACAAGCCCCTAATGAAGGAAAATTCAAACAATCCTTATTTATTATAGTACAAAATACCTTCATAACAAACTGAATCTACTTTATATTGATATCTAGCCTACCACATGGTTTTCAATCAAGAATCAGCATCACATGTTTAATGTAAACAAAACATACGTGTTTGGATCACAATGCTTTTTAAATGGCAAATATTTTACGTTATTTCTCGTTTTCTGGTGAATTTCGAGCAATTTCATTATTTTTTCCGCCATCACGGAATAGAGACCTTTAATTTGAGCCCTCTCCCATCTTTCTACGACTTGTCTGACGCCCACAATTTTGACGCAAAGAATCGCCTTACGAAATTAAATATATGATTCTACAGCCATAATAGAGCTCTGATTTTCAATCCATCAGAACTTGCTTTGAAATTATTTCGGCTACAAAAACTAGTTACGCATAAAAAGGCTTACTAACCAACCTACTCACGGGTAATTGTTGCCGGGTAGCCATAGTCTGAAGCTTGCGTTGGGATGTTTCTCAAGTTGATATTTGACTGTCTAGTTATATTTTGCAGCCCGTGACTTCAGTTACAATAAAACTGAAACAGCATTCAGCTTTTATCCTTTATTTAAGTACAGATTTTCTTGGGTTTCTGGATGGAAGTTTTTTTTTACCTAAATGGGGAGTGAATTTAAATAGAGTAAAAATAATGTGATTTCCCTACATACAACCTTCATTTCTTGTATCTGTTTTTCGATGAGCAAAATGGTTTTTCCAGCATGAATTTAATAACAGATAGTTAACATAAATAACTATCTACCAAACATAGGCTTGAATGACGAAAACTTTCCCGTTTCACGTAAATAAAGGTGATGTTGACAAGAATTGTTATATATGTATATATATATATATATATATATATATATTATGTATAATAAATAAATAACTGAGTACCCTTTTGTTTATCATCGATTTATTCGATCAACCAGTTTCGACAATTAGGTTATTTTTAAGGTATGAATTAAAACCAACTTAAAAATAATAGAATAAAATAATACATAGTCTATATATATATATATATATATACTATGTACTTAAAGCACATAAACCAAAGGACCAGAATCTCAGTGTATGTATACATACATACATACAGACATTCTTACATAGAAATACATACATACTAATATTATGTATATATATGTACATAAAGTATTATTTCGGCAATATAGATTTATTCTAAGTGTAAGGAATTTTCCAGTCGAGGTTTTTTATGAATAACTCCTCTTTTTTATAAATTTCCTGTTTTATGAATAACTCAGCCTAGCTCGGTTACAAGTTCCAGGGGTCGGTCGAATGTCGTGTAATTTAGCTTATTAACTATCCGAAAATCGACTATTAATCCGATCAGTTACCTCCGTCCATATTTAATATTTTAGTAAGATTTATTCAAGGGTTTTCTTACATTATAACAACAAATAAAATTGTTTAGTAAAATTCCAATATCCCACGAGGAAGCACGTATTGCCGACAGACAAGAAAAGGAAATTATATTTCATGGTCTTCCTAGGAAGGAGGTAAATGACCGGGATCAGTTTGATTCCCATGTGAGAATATTATTAGAAAAATTGGAATAACTCACCATCAGCGACACGCCTTATTCTCGGAACACGCGTTATTCTCGGAACAATAAGGCTGGACTTCAGTCATTCCCCCAATGGCTCCGTAGGTATCGGATTCATCATCGCTGATTGGCAGGAGGGTGTGACAATAGCACTACGGGGGGAAAAGTCTGATGGAAGGGAGAATGATGAAAAATTGAAAGAGAGAGTTAGGAAATCAGTCTTCGAGGAGGAGTAGAAGGACTAAGTTGGGGAATTCAGGGTCCACTCCGAATTGAGTAAGAGTTGGTAAACCGTCGCGGACAGTATTAAGCGTCCGTCGGCACCCTCGAGACAGTCTATCTCCCCAACGCACGAACTTCGAGACTTCACTTCGAGACTCCACTTCGGGACTCGCACCACCGAGGGACATCCAGCAGCAGACACCCGACCGGAACGAGACCCAGGTCAACGGAGACCAACACCGAGGCGACGCAGACCACCAGGAGGTGACGCACACCACCGAAGGGGCGCAGACCAACGAAGGAGTGGAGATCACCAAGGAGACGCAAACCACCACTGAGGGGAGGCACCGACCCGAGGATCCACGAGGACCTTCGACTGGCTGGCGACGCGACACTGCGTAACACGGCTCCACCAGGAAAGATGCAGCGGATATGTCCCCAATAAATTCATATAATTTGGTGCATTACCAGATCATGTAAACTCACGGACAAAGAATTTGATATCCAACCCAGAAAGGGATAGAATAAATAATAAATATACATTTGTATTCAATAAAGACAATAATAATAAATATAAAATATACGCTTTATTAACAAACAAAATGAAGTCCATTAACGAAATGACTCTCTAAGAAATAGACCCTTTCTGCACTTGGGAAGGAATTGTCCTCAAAGGACAATTATAAATATAATATTAGGTTAACCATTTCTGGAGGTCATTATAGTTAACTTGTTATTAATTCAATGACAAAAATAAAAGGGTTATACTGTAATTAATTTTTCTTTATGTAAAAAGGGTTTGTACTTGAACATAAAAATATAATATCTTTATTAAGGTCTTTGTAACGTACATATAGTCACTACAATATATTTCAACCTGCAGAGTGTATATTCAATTTGTGTAATACTATGTCGGGGCGAATCTACCGAAGGACAATAGTTCACTCAGTGACTTGTAACATCTTTTTGTCAGTATAAATATTAAGAGAATCTACAACAGAGTAGTGAACCTTATATATTTAATATGTCAAGTATATTAAAGGTAATTGTTGCACTATAGTGTTTACTCAATCCACGTTCCTTGAGTCACCTTTCACTTGCCATGCGAGTTACACAGTCAATGTCCAGAACCAGATTGTTTTAAGGTTCCCTTAGAACCCCCAAAGTTTGCAAGTTTATTCGAAAAAATTCTTATATCAGCATATCAGTTTATTTATTTCATTCAGTTTAGATAATTTATTTAATGAAAAGAGAAGGCAACTCAGATTAAGGGTCTAAGTGCAGACTGTCAATGACCAGTCATCATCGTTGCCTTCCTATCAATGTATCCCAAAAACCTAACGTCCTACTCGGTTCGATGTTGGGGACCAGCGTGTGTACCCCAAAATAAAAGCCTACTCGCTATCCCTATGGTCCCCTAAATAGAGGAACGGGATAGGATGACATACGCTCCCCTCGGGGTGCTGTGTATTCGTCAGCAATGGGTGATAAAAGGTTTTTAGGAATGATGTTATAACCCCAAAATACCCACAAAATACTGGGAAATACCCCCAATAACTAACCCTCTGATAAATACCCCGATCGCTAACTTAAAATCACCCTTTTTACTATTATCGAATTAGATTAGGGAAGAAAGTGGCATATTCTGCCTGAGGATACTGTGTATTCGTCAGCAATGGGTGGTAAAAGGTTTTCATCAGGAATGCCGTTATAGCCCCGAAATACAAAAAAAAAAAATTGGGAAATACAACAGCCCGATCGCTAACCTAAAATCACCCTTTTTACTATTATCGAATTAGATTAGGGAAGAAAGTGACATATTCTGCTTGAGGATACTGTGTATTCGTCAGCAATGGGTGGTGAAAGGTTGTCATCAGGAATGCCGTTATAGCCCCGAAATACCCAAAAAATACAGGGAAATACAACAACCCGATCGCTAACTTAAAATCACCCTTTTTACTATTATCGAATTATGTTAGGGAAGGATGTGGCATATTCTGCCTGAGGATGTTGTGTATTCGACAGCAATGGGTGGTGAAAAGTTTTCAGGATAGAATCACAAATCCCCAAAAAAGGTGTCAGCCATAATAATCGAGTTTCTAATAATTTAGGCTAGCTCATTAATTTCGTGTATTTTGATCTTGTAGTCTTTGTGGATGCACTTTTATCTGTAGTAATGCTTGTACTTAAATTACAATTTTTATTTTACGATAACCTCAAAGGCTTAACACAGGATTAACCAATAATTATTGCTGCAATAAAATCGGGTGTACGGGGTTTGCGTAGGTGAAACATATGGACCAGGCTACAACAGTGAGCATTCAGAACACCTGTGACAGTTGCACCTACAGAACAGACAACATAGCAAATTATAAAGTAGCAATAACAAATCTCAAAATAACATGTGCATGTGACTACACAGTAAGCCTTTAAGCTGATAGCATGAATCAAATAAGGCAATCAGTTATGCATCAGACAATAAACATCAAACCAATTAAAACTTCAAAAATCAAATAAACAAGAGCAATCGAGTATTACGTTACATAAACTAAAAATCAGACAAGTCGTTGTTATCACATATATAATTTATATGTGACGCAAATCGTTCAGGTAAATAAATGCAAACAAATTTACTTTAAAGTATAAAAAATATCAAAATAGTAGTTTAGGAAAAATAATAAATATTGTTCCAAACAAGTAAGTTCGATCGGGATTTTTGGGTGTTCACTTACTTGAATAGAAGTGTCGAGTCGGTCGTTTGGCAGCAGAACTGACCGAGCAGCAGTGGTTCGGCAGCTTTTATTACCTCAGTCTTGGCCGGTCATACGCAGAATCGCTCTTTCTTAGTCCGACTGAGACTCTGCGACAGCCACATCGATGCTCGGCCGCTAACAGGTTAGCCTGAGATGATTAGCCCCTAACCTTAAAACTTACTACAGACGATAGGTCCGGTGATGACAACAGTGACTGATAATAATAACTATTATAAATACCTTGTAAGGGGTTATCCAAACGACCTTTTGACTGAAAAATAAAATAAGAGTGGTGAAAAATTTGAACCCTTACAAAATCACCATAATGTACAATGTTAGTGTTGCATTACGTGTAATTAGATATTAAGTTATCAAATTTTAATTTTTTTTAAGTTATTTAAGTTATTTACTTAAGTTTTTAATTTTACTTTTGTTTTAGTACTTCCGTATTTTTAATATGTAATTAAATTTTAAAATAAATATTTATTGCATAATACTTTAATCAGTTTTTCTCTTTTAATGAAAAACATGTTCTTGGTTTAGCTACACAAAAGGAAAGTCTTAAGCTTGTTAACTGAACTCCTTAAACTTAAATCAGTTCTTAATAAAGTTAAACATTAGTTACGGTGTTTCACAGAGATTTTCACAGAGATTAAACTTCCCACAGAATTACAATTATGTTTTAATTTACTAAGTACACTGGTTTCAAGAGTATAGTTTCAGTCGTTTTCTCTTATCTAGTTTTAATTTCATTAAAATACCATACATTTTATCATTACTAAGATAGTTAACGAGTAATCTTTATCTGAGAATTAAGTGAATGGCAATTTTTTTGTTTTTATTATGTCACAAATTTTATGGTGCAGTAACAATGTACCAGTAGTCTTTTTTTTTTATTCGGAAATAAGTAACTTATTCCTTTGAAGCAGTTGCAGAAAATTAAATTTAAATGTAATGAACTGATAATCTTTAGGTGCTTGATAATAAAAAAAGAGAATGATTATTATATAAACGTCAAACGGACAACGATTTTATAATCTTGGAGTTAGAGCTGTGAAAATGCTATTGAAAATGCTCAAAGAATTTTCAGAACAGGGAAAGGCAAAAGGTATATGTAGCTAGAAGGATGTTGTGAAGTTGTTTGTGCACCAATCATACAAACACTGCACTGTTGGAATCCGTCGACGGTATCACTTTCTCAATTAAACGTGGACCAAGGTTTCAGCGGTTTACCATCTTCAGCACTTCTTCAAATTCTGAAATCTAGGTTCACGTCCAAGTGAGACGGTGACGCCGTCGACGGATTCCAACAGTGTTGAAGTTTATATGTAGATAGGTTTATTTTATCTGAAATCCCCAATTATACGGTCTTCTTTTATTTAAGGAATCGTTAAATTATTATTAGTATTAGTATTGTTGAATAGATTTACAGAAAATCAAAGTTAAATTCATACAAGTTTAAAATACTTTCACTAATAGAATAATAAAGATAATTAATCTTACGGTATTATAATGTGGGTGTCTACGTCACAATAAAATGTTTAAAGATTTTTTAAATTACAAAAAAGAGCTGTTCGACAGAAATTCATCAGCAATTCTGACCGGCGCTGACATTCATAATTATAATACCAGGCACAAGCACCATTGTTATTGACAAACCTCACATCGACTGGAGTCAGCCGCTACACTGTCACAAAATATCGGGCCCAAATCATTTAAGTCATTTAAGTAGGGGCACGCTATTTTATCGCGTAATTAGACCATATATATATATATATATATATATATATATATATATATATATCACTTATATGTCATATGCCTTTTATTCTTTTATGTCAAATTGGCCGACAGGTTTTAGGGGACAGCGTGGTGCAATGAAAGTTTTGAGTTCTAACCCTCGAAGTGCTTTTTTATTTGAAATATGTTATAGGTTAAATAATAGATTAACTAGGAAATTTCAGTATTTGTAAGGCTAAACTGATAAATTAGAATGTATTAGCATATAGTAGCCAATTCATACCATTTGAGGGCAAAAGAAAAAAATCATCGAGGAAACGTTTCATGTTCTCATGTCAAACTGGGATGGAGATGAAACCTGAAGTTTGTAATTCAGCGCTTAAACACGTATAGTCTGTGTAGTTCAGATAAATAATTGAAATCTTCAGAGTATTTGGAAATTTGTAAAAATTTCACATTACAAATAACATATAAATGAACCAAACTTTTGTTATCCTTTCAGCGAGCGAAGCCGCGGGTATACCTACTAGTAGTATACATATATAACTGCATGCTGCATAAGTTACTACTATGAAAAACGTGTTTTTCAATACGGTTATGTTTAAGTTTGTGATGCAAATTTTCTAGCTTTAGTAGCTGAAAGCGATCATGAAACCGAAAAAGCGCGTAAAAACACAATTCTGGTTCAGTGTTTCATTATCTTTGCGACTCAAGACAATGAAGCATAATTTTCATTTAAAGAAACATTCTGCGCTGCCTTAATGAAAACATAATAAACAGTAACTCTGTATATATATATTTTTTATTTTGGATTTTTTTTATTTTTTAGCTATCTGTTTAATTGAAAACCTAATGGATAACTCACACAGCAGCAGGTTTAATAATGTAGTATAATGTGCACTGTGGTTTTTTTTATTGCCTAATGATGTCAAAATAACCATATTTGATTATATTGAGAACTTAGAGGTGTCTCAATACTTACATGTCAAAGATTTATTGAGAAAATCAAATTAATCTACAAGGTAGCTAGGTTACTCGGTTCAAGATTCCATGTCATTCTTGAATAAATATATCATATACCTTTTATGTGGCAGATTGAATTCAACGTGTAGATGAACAAGAAATTGATAAAAGCTGAAAGAATCGTATACTAATTAAAAAAAATTCAGTAATATGGTCAATTGAGCGAATTTCCTTAAATGAATAAGCTATTACCGTAGGTCTCATGATAATACTTAAGCCCGAAATCATTATAAATTTGCATTTTGGGGCCCAAAGAAGCAAAAAACATCATTCACTTGAATGAATATATGTCTGTCTTTTGACACGATAGTGGCCGTAAATATGGTCCGATCTTAATCAAATTTCGTACAGACATGTAGAGCGGTAAAATCTCAGACGACTTCGTAAACCAGCCCGCTCGCGCTCGACCATTACAAGGGGGGGGGGGGGGGTAAAGGGAGATTAAACCCCCCAAAAAAGGTTTTTTGGGGTTTTTATATATCAAAATTAATATAAACTAATTTTTGTTAGAACTATTGAATTTTGCTAAATAAAAACAAACAATTGAGTATCTTAAATCATTGTTCTACGTCCATTGGTTAGCGAGATATTGGGAGTAATTAACTCAGTGCGTTGTCCCAAAGTTAACCTCATGGGATGGTAAAAATTATATACCTCGCATATATCTCAACATATCTTGCAAATCTTATACATTATTGGTTTATGGTTTGACCTACATGAGATCTAATTAATTTATATTAGTTTTAAATCCCCAACATTTCCATTTTTGTGGCAGGAAACCTGCATACTTATTTTCCATTTTATCCTTATGACAAATAAATAGCTTATTCTAGTTCAGATCTACTACATATTGAATTGAAACCACCCAGTTTTAACTTAACTGTTGCAGCAAACCTGGATATTTCCCTACACTCAAAAAAATGTAACAAAACAAACTTGTTGTTACATTTTTTACTCAAACAAACATGTAACAAAACCACATTTGTTGAGCGATTTTACCAATTTGTTTGCAGGTAAAACAAATGGTTTTGTCAGAACTACCATAACTATTTTGTTGGATTTACCAATATTATTTTGTTAAAAACACATTTGCTACCAATGTACATTGTATTTATAACAAACACATTGGTATTGCCAGCAAAATGTTTCATAGATTCAGTCAATTAAAATTAATTATTATTGTATATGCATATAGATAAATAGTCAGCCTACTTATAAAAAAGGGGGAAGAAAAGCATGTGTTATTTTATATATATATATATATGTATTTTAATTATTTTCTCTCACCTTATTTTTAATTTGGAGCCTAGTTATTGTTAACAGAGTTTATTGTTGTTGATTATTATTAATAATTATTTCGAACGAAGTGAGTTATACTTGACTTAAAAATCACTCTTTGTGTGAACTAACTCCTCTTTTATTATTTGATGAAAAGTCGTGAAATTTGAACTACATCATATTTAGACCCCGAAGATTGTTTTAATCTATAAATGAGTAGTTAATTATATGTTTTAATATTTATTTTTTAGTTAATAACCTTCATTTCATTTTACCACGCTTCGTTAGACCTATACGCGACATAGGTGCGTACTCTTGGTATTATTTATATTACTATTATTGTTGTGCTATTTATTATTTATTTGCTTACTTGTGTTAATAGTGATAACTATGTATGTGCACTAGACTGGACAGAAATATTGTGGACTTGATAATTATTACATGTGTTCTTCTATTGTACACATGACAAAAAAAATGTAATTGGGTATATAACCTGTATTGTTGCATGTAAGATAAATAAATTTGTATTTTAACACTAATTTTGTTTGTTATAATCACCAGTGTCATGGTATTCCTACAAAGTAAATTTGCTATCCCAGCCAATGTGTTTCAACCAAATGACATTGGTAAACCGAACAAAACCATTTGCAGGTTGTATATCTGCAAAAATGCTTTTTGCTCAGTTTAACAATGTTTTTGTTGTTCCAACAAATCTATTTTTTCTGTGTATGTTATTTTTATAGAGCTTCCAAAAACATTTCATATTTCGCTATGATGGATTGAAATATATTCTTTTGCATTTGAAATTCGCTGAGCATGCAGGTCTGCTGCATCGGGGATATTTATAGTTAAATTAGAAATCCAGCCTCTATTTATGTATCATAAAACATGCAGAAAAAGGACCACTCTATTGTATAGAAGAGAGAATAACAAAAGTGAAGGAAAACGCTTCTAAGGTAAACCACGCCAATAATGGGTTATATTTTGGTGTTCAACGTAGAGACTCGTTTGAGTAAACTTTGTTATCGCTGTGTACACGTTGGGGTCCTTCAATATTGACAAACACACCGATTCCGTTCTATTGTAGGGGAATATGTGACGGTTCGAAGGCCCAGGAAGCTGCACTTCGTTTCCTCAGCCACGTTCTAACTCTATACATGCTTTATTCAGGCTAAATTAACATTCATGGATTTTAATTTACAAGATCTAACGTCATAACTTCCTAACGTTAAAAATCGCCATCCTAACATCTGATGAAACCTTTAAAAATGTATTTTGAAATACCTTAATAATTTTACGTTCTTTGAGTCTTTTTAAATTTTTCAAATACATTTTAAGATATTGTAGTATGCTAATGTAAGGAAAAATAACCAGCAGATATAGGCTAAGCCGGATTTGTTTGGTTCAGAATGTAAGGTTAAAATTTACAAATCGGCTGTTTACCTAAAAAAATGTCATCTGGCATATACATAATTAAAATAATTTTTTATATAACAGTTCACAAATTCTCAAATGATCATTATCAGCCCCTTATGAAGCCTTAGTTAAAATATCAGTTTTAAAAAATTAAAATTTATAGATTATCTTTATATTAATAGACAAGCATATTTTTCATAAGATGTTTGTGCTCCCTTTCTCTCAGCCTCATTGCAACGTAGCGACAATCTAGGCATACCGATAGAATTGTATTTTACTGTAGATGAGCTCAATCCCATTGAAATTTTAGTATTTTAGACATAGAGAAAACTGAATTTAAAATTTCAAAATAAATAACATTGGCCTTTTGAGTTGCTACTTTGATGATGAAATAACAACAAAATTTCAATAAGTGTCATGATATGTAGCTAATATTACATGCTACGTTTTGTAAAGATTGGAAGAAGACGCACACAAAAATGGAGAAAAGTGAGCAAAACATACGTTGATTTTCTGTCATGTAATGAAATATAAAACAAAAACAAAAACAAACAAAAGAGTTACCATGGTCTTAAAGTTCTACCATTTAAGAGTGCACGTCATGATCAATTAACTGTTTTATAGTTTTTACTTCTTAGTGCTTTCTCAGTGGTATATTAGATTTTATTTTATTTTATGGATGTGAGATTTATTTTTATTTAAGTAATCAGCTGAATTGAGAGAAACCATAATACATATCTGTCTTCTGTCACTTTGATATTTTACATATTTAGTTATTTTATAGTTTACAACAACTACATTATAAAGCATTAATATCGAAGTGGATTTATAATATTCAAATATAATAAAATTTTAAATCTGATATAGAAAATAAATCAGTTACCTAAAATAATTTTAATAAGTAGGTATGGAAAACTTAATAAAATAAACCAATAGATTTCATTTCACCAATATCAAACAAATATACGTATTCACTTCAAACTATCTGTCTAAAAGAAATTCCTGATAAGTTCTTTAAAAACGGAGACAAACTAATAAGAAGTTCTATTTAAAATGTGTTGTTCCTTGCAAGTGGTACTCCACAAGAAATATGCAGGATTAGGAATAAGTAGAATAGCATGGGAGATATTGATTACTGGTTTGCACAAAAGAAAGTTATAATAAACCTAATGAAAGAAGTTATTAGTTATCCATAACAAATTATTCAAGTTTTGAAGGAGACCGAGTTTTAACTATGGGCCTCCCAGCCATAAAAAGAGAAAACAATATTTTTACGTACAAGCAAGTCCTAAATGCCAAGTGTTTAGGAGGTATGGATTATATCCAGGGATTACCTATAACGCTGAAGGTTGGCAGAGGCCCTAATAAAAAATATTGTATGCATTAGAATGAGTATGCGAACGAATTAAAGGAAGAAAACTGGGAACCAGATGAAGAGGAGAACTATGCATTTTGGATGCTGGGAATTCAAGGAAAAATTGATGATAAAGCATAATCAAAAGGAAGCAATAGTAAAGGCTCTAAGTTATAGTTAATCTCACATTCAGGCTTGAGACCACTTCTTCACAGCCCGAAGAAATTCACACGGGGAAAATCTATATACACAATGTTGTACCTCAAGGGAGAGCAAACATCGATTATTAGACTTAATTTTAGCCCAAAACAAATTATGATAAAAAGTTTTATATTGAATTTAGGAAACATTACAAAATTCGTAAGACAGCAGGCAACATTTCAAATAATACTTAGCAAATTCTTAAATATCAACCAAAAACCACAAAATAAAATTGTAAGAACGTTAACATAAACATATCAGATTTAAACTAATAATTAGGGCCTATATCTATTTTTTACAAGCCATAATATTTTGCCTGCTCAAAATGACAACATTTTCTCACATCATTTGAATAGTTAATTTTATTATCTGGAAACGACTAGTTGTTTTAGTATGTTATTTTTTTTGTAAATGTAATGTAAGAAGTGACATTCAGGTTACCATTATACTTTCAAACATTTTAAAGCCACATTTTTATTGGAAATTGAGTGAAAAAATAGCATTCGATAGAATAGAATATGATTTATTGCAGCAATACAATTATTACAATTGTGTAGCAAACGTCAATTAGTTGTTGTTATAAATACCTAAAACATAAAATAAAAGTTAACATTGAAATTGAAATTACCCCTGGAGATTAAAATTTGGTCCTACTACCCCCAGTGGTGGGCCATGAACTCTTCCTCCGTTTAGAAGACTGAATTTGTCAATTCAAGCTTCAATCTTCTTTTGAACATTGTGGAATTCTCCTCTCTTTTGAGGTTTTCAGGGAGGCTGTTGAAGAACCTGACCCCCACCTGAGAAGGGAGGCGCGCAAATGCCGCAGTTCTGTGGTCTCAAAGAAGACTGACAGGCGCGGACGCTGAGGGTCATCCAGGGAAACCTAAACGGGAGCATCGCGGCAAGCTCCCTGGTGGACCAAATCGTTCGGGAGACGGGGACATCACTCGTCTTTGTGAGCGAGCCTCACAGGGCTAAAGGTCCACTATGGTTCCCTGACCGCACAGGATGGGCTGCGCTGTGGGTGCCCGACCCGCGCGTGGTCCCCATCGAAAGAAGTGGGATCGGCGAAAATTTCGCCTGGATCACGAGCAACGGAGTCACGTTCGTGAGCTGTCATTTTTCCCCGAATGACAGCATTCCACGATTCACGGAGAAGTTGGAGGCCATGGAGGACGCGATCCGAGCGATCGCCGGTCCCTGTCTCCTGGCCGGCGACTTCAACGCCAGAGCGAGAGAGTGGGGGATGCCACATACAGACACCCGAGGAAGGTTGCTGTTGGAGATGGCATCCAGGCTGGGGCTGCTGACAATGAACGAGGGGGACACGCCAACCTACCGGAGGCCGGGATTCGGGGAATCGATCCCCGACGTGACCCTGGCATCGGAAGGGCTGGCTTCCCGAATCGTCGGCTGGAGGGTGATGGGTGATTACTCGAATACATCACCTTCGAGCTGGCCGAAAGAAGACAAGGAAATCGCAGCAACAGCCGGCGCCCGCTCGGCTGGAACCTGGCGAGATTGGATGAACGGAGGCTGACGGAGGCTCTGCAGAACGGCATGGGGGACATCCCCCAGATGTCGGACGACCAGCCAAGCAGGGCGGAGGCAGTGGTGGAAGCCACATCACGCCTCATTCATCGCGCTTGCGACGCGTCGATGCCCCGCAAGTCGGCACGTACCGGAAAGCGCCCGGTGTACTGGTGGACCGACCGCATCGCCGAGCTGCGGCGAAACTGCCTGAAACTCAAGCGGCGAGCCCAGCGTTCCCGGGACAGACCCGAAGCGGCGGAGAGGTCGAGCCAGTACAGAGCGGCAAAAAGAGAGCTGGTCAAAGCGATCAGAGAAAGCAAGGCGCGCTGCTGGAGCGCACTGCGCGAGGACGTGAACAGCGACCCCTGGGGACAGGGGTACAAGCTGGTCATGAGGAAACTCGCGCAGGGACCCGGGTACGTGCCGATGGAGGCTGAGAAGATGCGGACCGTCGTGGACGGACTCTTCCCGGATCACCGGGTCAGAGACGACACCCCTTTGCGGGTGATCGCCGAAGAGGTCCCTTTGTTCACGCGCCAAGAGTTGGAGGGAGCGGTCAGCTCCATGAAGAACAGGAAGGCCCCGGGCCCGGACAACGTACCGTCAGAGGTGCTGAAACTGGTGGCGAAATGCCGCCCTCAGCTCCTGCTGGACATGTACAACGTCTGCTTGAAAGCGGGAGTGTTCGCATCCCGCTGGAAACTGGCCAAGCTCGTCCTTCTGAGCAAAAAACGGGGCCCACCGGACGCTCCATCGTCGTACCGCCCTCTGTGCATGCTGGACACGGCGGGAAAACTGATGGAGAGGCTGTTGAAACCGAGAATCGGAGAGGCTGTGCGAGCGGCAGGGGACCTCTCGGCCCGACAACACGGGTTCAGAGAGGGCCACTCGACGCTCAGCGCCATCTCGGAGGTCGTAGCTTCGGTGACACGAGCGGATCAGGCGTGCCACGCGGCTCGTCCGATCGTGCTGCTGGTCACGCTTGATGTGAAGAACGCGTTCAACTCGGCACGGTGGTGCGACATTCTGGTCGCACTGGAAAGAACATTCAGGTTACCTGGGTACCTCCTCGCCATGGTGAGAGATTACCTAAGGGACCGGCGGCTGATGTACGAGACGGACCGGGTTTTCGTAACCAGGGCCGTCACCTCTGGGGCAGCCCAGGGATCGGTGCTGGGGCCGGATCTCTGGAATGTCTCGTATGACAGCTTGCTCCGCACTGAGATGCCACACGGAACGTTCCTCGTGGGATACGCCGACGACGTGGCGGCGGACATCACCGAACGAAACGCGGAGTTGGCCCAATTGAGGCTGAATCAGGTCATGCGCCTGGTGGAAGGCTGGATGCGCGATCACGGCCTTCAGCTGGCTCTCTCCAAAACGGAGATAGTCATGCTGACAAGGAGGCGGATACCCACGATCATTCCGATGCGGGTGGGTACCGAAGTGATCGAGACGCAGATGACGGCCAGGTACCTGGGGGTGGTGCTGGACAGCAAGCTCACCTACTGGGACCACATCAGAAGCGTGTGCGACAAGGCGGCCGAAGTTACGTCCTGCCTCGGAAGACTGATGGCCAACATCGGAGGACCGAGACAGGGGAAACGGAGGCTGTTGCTGTCGACGGCACAGGCCATCATGCTCTACGGAGCGGAGATCTGGGCAGATGCGACGAAGGTGAAGAAATACCGGACTCGCATGTTGGCGGTGCAGAGACGCGGCGCGCTCACACGGTCGCGTCCTCGTACTGCACGGTCTCGCGGCGGCTGTGCTGGTCATCGAGGGAGTCATCCCAATCGACCTGCTGGCGCAAGAGAAGAAGACCATCTGGGGGCGTGCTCCCGAGATGGAGCGGGAAGAGTCTGCCGAGCTGGCCCGTGGCCAAAAAATGGCCACCTGGCAGCGTCGATGGGACGAAGACACGACCGGAAGGTGGACATGGCGACTCATCAGGAACCTGGAGCCGTGGGTTTGCTGCGACCACTGGGAGGTGAACTTTTACCTCACCCAGTTCCTGACAGGTCATGGCTACTTCCGTCTGTACCTCCACCGAATGGGCAAGGTCGACTCGCCCAGGTGCAAGTACTGTGGACACGACGGAGACGACGTGCATCACACTTTCTTCTTGTGCCGTCGCTTTGACGAAGAACGGACTGCCCTCGCCGACTCGGTCGGCGGTCATCTGACCCCGGACAACATCGTGGGGAAGATGCTGCAGGGCAGCGTCAGCTGGAACGCAGTGGCTGACTTTGTCATGTCCGTCCTGTGCCAGAAGAGGACAGACGGGTGTCTCGAGTGACCCCAGAACTGAGGACAGCAGAAGATCGGTTGAACACCAACTGAGGAGTCCCGAAAGGGACAGCAGCGCGGAGTCCTGAAAGGGACCAGAGGCCACGCATTGCGATGTCGCAATGAGCAGACGCTCGGGTCGATCGCAATGATGTGGTGACAGCGCACGAGGGGTTTTTTTTAGCAGGTATGCCCAAGGAGACGTACAGACAACTGTACACTCCTAGCCGCCTCGATCCTCGAGGCGGGGCCTCTGACACTGATGCTGTCTGTCAGAGGTTGGAGACCCCTGCTCGTCGCTTTGCTGTCTTGGGCGAGCGGCGTAGAGGGCCCGCATTTCGGTGCGGGTAAGGGCTATTTTTAACCTCCCTTCCAGCGTGGATAAAAAAAAACGCGTAAGCCATCCCTCGCTCTAGTGCCGTAATTGTGTATAGCATTGCCAGGCGTTGGCTGACAATGGAAGCGTCAATACACAGTCGTCTCCAGTATGTAAAGGGAGCATAGGGTCAAAATTCCAAGATCCCTGAAAGTGGTTCTACACGACTCTCTTTGCTGTAAATTTGCAATGATTCTTATGGCTTTTTTTGGAGTCGAAACACTCTCTTTTGGGACAGCCTCCCCAGAGCTGTATCCCATAGGAAAGATGCGGATAAATTAGGCCTTAATAGGCCGTGACCAAAACATTTGAGGTGCAAATTTTTTTTCAGATTGCGAAGAGCAAAAATGCCTGATGCAGTCTTGGAACTCACGCCTTGGGAATCACTGGTTCCTGCCAGTTCAGCACTTTATCCAAGTGCATCCCTAGAAACGTAGTGGATTCAACCTCTTCTAGAGTAATATCGTCCACCATTATAATTGGTGTTGACTCAGCATCACGATGACGCAATGAAAAATTTATAAACTTTTTTTTGGAGTGGTTCGTATCCAAATTTTCGGACTGAAACTTTTGAATGCATGTGTTCAAGTTGATGAATGATTCCATTTCAAGTGATTGATGGGAATCTGATTCGAAATATAGAGTCGTGTCGTCTGCATATTGTATGACTCGCCCGCTCGAAATTGAGGAGCTGATGTCATTTACGTAAATCAAAAAAGAACCGGGCCCAGGATAGATCCCTGCGGGACTCCTTGGGTGATGTGTGAAGTCTGTGACCTGACTGAGGAGATTTGCACATACTGACTCCTTCCATTTAAGTAAGATTTCAGCCAGTGCAAGGGGGTACCTCGAATGCCGCAGAGTTCAAGCTTTTGGAGAAGGATTTGATGATCCACGCAATCGAATGCTTTAGTGAGGTCGATGAAGATCCCGAGTGTCTTCTTTCGCCTCTCTAGTCCACTGAGGACGTTTTCAGTTAATTGATTGATGGCATCTACAGTAGATTACCCCGGTCGAAATCCATATTGGTTCTCTGAGAGAACATTGTATTTTTCCAAAAAAACTGTAGAGCCTTGAGAGATAAATTCTTTCAAAAATCTTACTTAAAACCGGTAAAATTGAGATTGGTCGATAATTGTTGGGGATGTTCGGATCGTTTTTTTTTTTTTGAAAATCGGAATGACTTGGGAAATTTTTAATGCAGTCGGGAAAATTGCAGATTTAAGACTTAAATTTATTATTGTTGTCAATGGAGCAAGTATATGCAAATAAATTTGCTTAACAAGCCACATTGATATGCCATTGACGTCGTCTGATCTTTTAGTAGGAAGGTTGTGTATTATAGCTGCCACTTCGATTGAAATCAGGACTATTTGGAGGAGATTTCATATTCAAATCTGTTCCATTATACATACGAGTTTATAGAGAGAAAATGAAGTTTTATCGCTTGAATAAGATGAAGAGATTAAAATTTGCTGATAAAAACGAAAGAAAAAGTACATTAAACTGAGTCTCTACCATCCCAACTAGTAACTGAAGTGCAAATGGAGTACGAGTGGACATAACATCGAAATTGTGACTTTTATTAATGGAGGATAGGTAAAATGTCAAATTTTAGTGTTTACATATGTCATTACATAAATCAATGGGAAAAGGAGGGAAGAGAGAAGAAGGTAGAAAGGAGGGGAGGTAGAGGGTAAGGGAAGGAATGAATGCAGGGAGAACTGTGGTAGTGTTATGGGATAAACTTATTGGATGACTGAATTTTTACTTTTCTCTGAAGCGATACTCGATTCGGTGTTAAAAAAAAACCTGGAATCCTATTACAGTTTTAATGACTAATCCAGAATATAAAACCATGCCATAAATGTACGCCAGAGGTGAGATTAAAAAAAGTTCAAGAATGACTTTCTCTTTTGTTTTTGGTTCCCGTTTGGTTATATCGTGTGTTTACATGGAAAATGTTTCCTATCAGAAACGTACTAAACTACGCATTGGTGTCTGCAAAGATTATTTCCAAAATAAGCTACCCCTATTTCTCGACTTGAAAATTGGTCGAGTTTTCGACCACTGGCGATTTCTAGCTATACTAAAAATTTATTCATAATTATTATTATTTTATTAGTTTAAATGATAATACTGTATCACTAAGTTGTTTGCTATGTGTAATCTTAAATTAGGCAAAGATGAGTGAATTATCAAGCAGGAACGAATACAAGTATTTATTCAAATTTTTCAAAATCACTCATTAGAATTTTTAAAACAACTGTTTAGCAATCATTAAATCATCAATTAAACACCCGGACCATTAACTTCAACACGCTCATGCTTCATTCTCATGGCTTCATTCTTCTTTTAACCATTTAGGCCTAACTGGAAATTGCTGTTTACTTTGCTGAAAACTCGGTTTATTATACCAGCGTTTGATTTAATCAGTTTTCTTGAAAGTTGTATGTTTTGAATTCGATTTCAGGGGCGGTAATTAATACCATTTAATCAAAGACTGAATAAGCGTATTCATCAGAGTAAAAATATTTTAAACGTTTTTGTATAGTTGAAACGTCTAGAAAAATATCATTAATGTAGAAACACAGATTTTTCCATTTTTTCATACTAAAGTCGCTTAAACCTGTTTATAGTAATTTTATTAATTCAGAAAATTCTCTTCTACGGGACTTCTTTTCACTATTATTGGTGATCTATAAGGCTAAGAGGTTTATAAGATCTGGGAATTACCCAAGATCTCACCTTCTGTCCTGGATATGATTTACTAATCTGCTTTCCTAATGGCATGTGGATAAAAAAATTTGTTTTTCAAAACCTCCTAAACAAAGCATAATATTGGTTAATACGAGTTTAAACTTACTTTTGGCTAAAAATCACATAATGGTATGGTAAAAGTCGACTTAAAATATTTTAGTACGAATGGAATATTTTTTAGGAATGATTTTTGAGAAATACAGGTCAGACTTGATGGTTGGGACCGATCCTGTCTGCAATAAATGATTTGGAGGTTGAAAATTTTACTAAATCGAAAACTATGCAAATCAATGATATTGCTAGACATTGCAAAAAAGTATCTATATTATTAATACGCTTACTTTTTAATTGCCTGCTTAGATACTCCTAGTCCCTGTCTAGCTCTGGTTTTTCGTTATATTTGACAAGACCTTCATGTGTCTGTGGGTCGTACTTTGAGGTGTAGACGGATGTGAAAATTCTTAAATATTTTGGCAGTATGATTATTAGATTATTATTGTCCTGAAGCTAATAAGCTGATGCGTTAATAATAAAGGACCAGTAGTTTTATTATTACAGACCTGTTTATAATACTTAGTGTAATGATAATAAGCTTGGTGTAATGATTTTCCCAATGTATAATTTATTGTGAAACGTTTGAGGTCGTAGGACATCGTGAAAAAGAACGATGTCCTTTGGTATGATGACGTATTGGTCATGAGGTCTTTGGTAGTAGTCTTTTAAAGCCATTGATTCAAAAATTTCAGAGACCGTACATTTTACCCAAGTCAAATAGAAAAATCTAACCACCTGCTCAAAAAAAAATCTAACCTTAGCTTCCCATATCTCCTTAGACATTGGGTTTAGGAAACAATTAAAAATAATTAAAAGATTACTAAAATTAAGCTTAGAGTTCAAAAATAGTATAAAATACCAAAAAATACGGGTTATCCGTAAGAAAAATTAATGTTGACTGCTATATTGGAAAATGAGGGCCATATTTTCATAACATTTCGTTGGGTTTTTTTTATAACATTTCGAAGGGACTCCCAAGATCAGCTTTCAAAATAAAGGGAAGTTACCCTGAAGGAGAGGTCCTTTGTCAGATTAGGTGGAGATTAGATTATAAGTGGACCCCCGGTATACTATTAATTCAAAATTTTGGATTATTTATTTTTTTAAAGCTAAACATAACGATTGCAAATATATTCTTTTTAAGTGTTATGATTTTTGGGAAAACATGAATTTTGTAGCATTTTGTATCTAAATGACCAAACGTACTAAGAAAATCTGTATTTTTTTATTGCTTAGCATACATTACAACGAATGCAGTTTTTTTAGTAAGTTTTAGTAGTTTTTTTACCGGGCTTAGGTCTTACCATGAGACCTACGGTAATAGCTTCTTCCCTAAGGGAAAATTCGCTAAAACGAAGTATTGGTTGAACTTAAATATTTCAGGCTAGATGCTGAGCAAGAAATCGTTACAAAATGTGTCAATGCTAAAAGTGTAATTGAAGTCAAAATTTAAAATGGAAAATTCCATTTTAATAGTGAAATGTATGCATTTCAGAACTTATTAACAGACTTTTTTAGTTGCAAACATTTACTTTTCGCATTGCAGCTGATAAACAGTATTATTTTTTCAGCACGATGCGACGTAACGTAATTTTTTTTTCAAATACAAATCATTATTCATACTAAACGAAATTTAATATACACCAGCCTATGATACATTTAGTTGGGTAGTAATATGTTGTATTTCATTACCGGGCAACTATAATGATCGTCAATAAAGCTACCTATTGTCATCATCTAGTTACTCTATTAATGAACTAGGCTATAACTGAGTCCAATGCCTAATTGGCATTGCACTCACTTCACTAAATTTGATGGACAGTTTAAATATGTTGCTATAATTTTCTATTCATTGAACCCGAAGTCACTCACAATGACAGGCAAATACAAATTTCTATTGTTTATCGCATGAAAAATTAATATGTCACAGCCATCTTTATTAGTGTTTATTGTTTATTATTATTAAGTTTAATGATCTACCATTACGCTAGTCGCTAAATAATACTTCTGGTGAAATAAGAAAACTGCAAAAACATAAAAATTATATCCTTGTGATTGAAATTAAAGGTTGTGATTTTTAATAATATCAAATTTTAAAAAGGTTAAAATCAATCTATATTTATTTTAAATTGTTACGTTTAACAATTAGATCTAGTTAACTCCAAGTTTGTATATGTTGTTTTGAGAAGCAAACAGCTGGTTAAAAGTGTATTTGCTTGGGAAATATTGCTGTTTAGCCGTACGGGGAAATATAAACCCTATGTTTTCACAACCAAAAAATAAAACGTAGACACAAGGTGGACAAGCAAACGTGACCTTTGACGTACGTTTACAAATTGGATGCTTTGTTCTCAGGTTGGGGTAACACCTGCTCACTGCGAAGTATTGAAGCCCGTCTTTGACTGGACAGAGAATTCATTAGAGAAGAAAATTGGGATTCAAAAGTAAATTCATTAAGATATGCATAAATATTTATCCAGCACAAAGATAATTCGGTGACAATGTATATATATGCCGAGAAAGATATGTTGAGAAATAACCGAGATATAGAATTTTACTTATTTCCCATAAGGTTAACATTGGGACAACGTACTGTGTTTACCACTTTCAATATCTCGATAACCAATGGATGTAGAGCAGTGATTCAAAATACTAAATTGTTTGTTTTTTTAGCTGAATTCAATGGAGCCAACAAAAATTCGATAAATTTTATTTTTTGATGTAAAAAACTCAAAAACCCACTTTTGGGGGTGTTTTTCCCTTTTAACCCCCCCCCCCTTCCAGTAGTCCGATCGGGTTGGTTCACGAACTCATCCGAATAATAACTACTTTACACGTCTGTGCCAAATTTCAGTCCAATAGGACCATTTTTGCGTGTGTTATCGTGCTCACAGGCTTAGGTCTTATAGGCTTAGGTAATAGCTTCTTCCCTAAGGGGAAATTCGCTAAATGACAAAAATGTAATTCTGTTGCAGTGACCTATTTCAGTAATAGAAGGTGCAGAAGAGATGTATTGAAGAAGAGGGTGCATATGCCCGCTACAAATGAATCATCAGTAATCAGGACTTCCTCAGCGTCCTGCTAATCGACGACACTGCTTACGTCATTCAAACTGCATATAAGAAGCGTTGTAATCTTAATCAAACCGTGGGTCGCCTTCTACCCATTAAACAATCTGACTTAACAATATGCGCGCTTTTTTATCCTCCAAAATTAACATGCAAACAAAGCCTTCCTCGGCAAGCCGCTTGGTAAATGTGAATTAAGCTTCCAGTCCAAAAATGTGTTTCTTTGTTTGCCGGTTTTGGCCAAACAATTCTCTCGACATCATTTGGCTAGCCGATGTAGGGTACATTGCTTTGCGTGCTATAAAGTTCCGTTGCATAGAGGTGGTGTAGCAAACACTACTTCAACAAATAAAGCTATAAATTAGCTTACGCACCGTCTGCAGTTGAAATCCAGTGTTCGAGTGATTAATTTTACCTACATGATAACGACGGAAATATCAGAAACAATTAGTATGTGCTGGATACTGCTTATTAAAAATGGTATGAGCCAAAACGTACCAAGTAAGAACTAGACACTGGATTTCAACTGCATATAAGCATATAAGGTATAAGGTAATTTTAACATTTATTTGTTGAAATTCACACTTCAGGGACTATATCTTTACTGTAATTCGTAAACTAACACGTTGATGTTTGTTGAAATTAACTTTTACATTGTTTATAATCCCTGATTGTTAAGAATAAACAATGTTTAACAAATCCGGTAACAGAATAGGCTATAGCTCAAGTTAAAACGCACCGAATGTAACGGATTACGAGGACAAAATATAAACAACTTGTCGTCTTCGTGGAAATGTTATTGTTACCCTGTGATGATAAAAGCTACTCCAGCTATGCTTGCCTCTTAGGTTCTTCATCAAGCAGAGAGCTGAAAATATATTCGTGTTGAACGCTAACAATTTAAATGGCGTATAAAACAAGTTTAAACCCAAATAAAAAGAACACTTACTGTCTTACACATATTTTCCATATATAGTTTTATAAATGCACTAGCAAAATACAAGTGGCTTCGCCCGCTGAAAGGATAACAATGTTTAGTATAATATGACATTGTTTGTACTGTACAACTTTTCCAAATCATCAAATAGACTGATGGATTTTGATCATTTATCCTAACTATCAATTTTTAAGCATTTAATTACACCCTCAAGGGTGCAGATTTATTCCACCCCAGATTTAATTGAGAAAAATAAACGTTTCCATAATTTATTGTTATTTTCCTTCAAATGGAACACAAACACGTGGAAAAAATGGAAATTGGCTAACACGTTATAATAGTCTAAAAATACTGAAATATCCTTGTTCATCCATCATTGAACTTATGAAATTGGGTTTCTATTAGTTTTAATACAGAAGTAGCATTACCACTTTAGAAGTTTGAACCAACAACTTTCATCGCACCGCGCTCTCGCCAATATGACTTATGAGAATATGAGGCATATGAAATATAGTGCATGGGGTGGACTCTAGACCTAACATCAACACTTGAATTAAGTAGCCTATATTTACAAAATTGACCAAGAACTGTAAACAAAATATAAAGATAAGGCTTTGGCCAAAAATGAGGAAACAATTCCCCACAATGTTTTTCAATCACACTGAAGATTGGATTACTCATTTAGCAGAAAATATTATCATTTTGGATAGAAATATTCTCGTTGTTTGGTAGAAATATTGGACAGTATTTTGAAACTAAGCCTAGATCGCCCTTGGCCAGCACTCAAACCCTATAACATTTATAATTCTGAAAACCCCGATTCTAGCGTAAACTTAATAAAAATAAGGGAATGACGGGATCAAATGTCCGTACAGAGTTTTGAAATTCTAGTTAGATTACTTCGGGTGATCCGTGAAACACGAAGAGCCTAAGTGGTATCTGGACAATATATATTGTTCAAAGCAAATTAAAAATTAAAAAACTAATTATTTCAGAGCAAATTAAAAAACAAATTATTTTTTTTAAGAGGGTGATGGCTTCTTTTTCACCTTGCCTTTGCCCCGCTCATATAGACTATTGATATGTGCGCGGACGTTATCAAGCAAAGCCAAGGAGTGAGCCGGTACAGCATAAGGATGAACAGTACTGCTAAAAGTATGCGACAAGCTCGAGTCTCGAGCCTGCCTCGCTTCGAGACCACAGATCCAAAGCCGAGTGCGCTACCAACTGCGCCACCGACCCACTAATATAGTAGATAGTCGTAGTAGTTTTGTACAGTTTATTCTGTTAGTATATTAAATTTCTATACTTTTATCTCTTGAAAATATTCGTTACTTCCATCTATAGCTTTTATTTAATCAAACTCTAAAACTAAGAAGGCTGCCATTTTGAAACTCATAATTTATCTTATTTTAGCCTTTTGAGAGAAAATATATTAAAATCCTTCCTTTGTATATGCATCTAGAATATTTATGTAAAAGATATGCGAGCCAAGTTTCATGGCCCAAAGCCCTACATTGTTTTCAAAATAGGCTTTGAAAACAGAAAATGGCAGCCATTTTGAATTTTATAATATCCTTTTTTTAGCCCTTAAAGATAAAATATTTTTAAATCCTTTCTTAGTACGCATATAGACCCTTTAAAGATGATTTGAGCCAAGTTTCATGGCCCAAAGCCTCGTTTCTTTTCAGAAACGGTGGTTAGTGGGTCAGTCAGTGAGTCAGTCAGTCAACCATTTTTGGCTTTTATATAGATTCATGATATTTTCAAATAAGGTTAGTAAATGTTTTTAACATTTTTAAAACAAAAATTGTTTTTTGTTGAAACAAAGTCAACTCAACCAATGTCATTTAGGAGTCATTTAGGATATGTAAATTCATTCTTATATAAAAATATACAATTATAATATTTAACGCTTTTATTTTAATTTTCAATAAATGCACTATGAAATGTAATAAAAAATTGTAGAGCTTAAGCTAATACAGTAAAATTTATAATTTTAAAGGATATTTCTTTTTCGTCTTTCTAATATAAATAGGCAAGTGTATGATTTTTGAGATTTTTTTCTCAGTCTGTGGATAACATAAAAAATGTAAAAGCGCTCTAAAAATCTAAGAATTTCATTTTCCTGTAGATGTGCAAATTGTTCATAATTTGCAGTCTCAAGGTTTGCAGGTGCCGGTTTTAAGGTCATTGTTTGGAAAGAAGAAGAAAAAAACCAAAAACGTAGAGGAAGGAGTAATTGATGGAGATGGTGCTATTAGTAAGATTTGGAAATAAATTATTCAAATATCTTTCAGACCTATAGAGCAGGAAAGTAGCGTTGGGTTCTAGAATTTTCATTCAACAGGCTAAAAATTGGTGAAGAGGCTGTATATACAGCTGGGATCATCATACTAAAATTCCCGAAAAAACCCACTTGGGCAACATGCCGCCAACTTGAATCATGCCGGTCCGTGTCACTGTAAACATTTTACAGTGAACCATACCACGAGAACCATAAGTATACGAAATACCCCCGTTGCAGCAGACCTGCATACTCGACGAATTTCAATTGTAAAAGAACATAGTTCAAGCCAACATAGCGAGAATTGACATGTTTTTGTAAGATCCATAAGAATAACATGGGGGATGAGTATGCAGGTTTGCTGCCACGAAAAAAGGAAGTATTGGTGATTTTAGACTATTAAACATTAGATCTCATTTAGATGAGGCCACAAACCAAGTTTTATCCAGATATGTTGAGAAATAAGCGAGATAAAGAATTTTACTTATTTCCCATAAGGTTAACATTGGGACAACGTACTGTGTTTACCACTTTCAATATCTCGATAACCAATGGACATAGAGCAGTGATTCAAAATACTAAATTGTTTGTTTTTTTCAGCTGAATTCAATGGTACAAACGAAAATTGGATAAATTTTATTTTTCTATATAAAATACTCAAAAAACCATTTTTGGGGGGTTTATCCCCCTTTACCCCCCCCCCCCCCTTCCGGTGGTCCGATTGGGCTGGTTCACGAACTCGTCGAGTGATTGCCACTTTATACGTCTGTACCAAATTTCATTAAGATCGGACCATATTTACGGCCGCTATCGTGTTAACAGACATATATATATATAAATTCGAACGCACGGTGTTTTTTGTTTCTGGGGGCCCTAAAACGAAAAGTTATCTTGGTCACTTCAGTCTTACCATGAGTACCACCCACGGTAACAGCTTCTTCCCTATAGGGGAAATTCGCTAAAAAGAGTAAATGTCATTTTTGTAGAAACAATAACCTAATAAAATGAATATAAATATTTACAGGAAATATTGATAATAATTGTTAATATAAATAATTTTCTAAAATGTTGTAATTCGAATACCTCTGCCATAAGGAATTCATGTAAAACTTGATGTAAAATTCATTCCCAGGGGGCGAATCCCTTCGACCTTAAGAAATTATAAATTATATCCATAGATTCCTGAAAAAAAATTCGCTCATTTGACACCTCAATCATCAAAATTAGTTCACAATAAAAGTGTGGATAAAAGCTCACAAAAATTAAACCTTATGGTAATATTTGTACAAATTCCTTAAGGAATAGCTTTTTTGTTGAATTACCCATGCCAATATAGTGAACCGATTTTGATGGTTGAGGAGTCAAAAACATAAATTTTATTTAAATTAATTTTATTGAATTCACCGTAAAACCCCTATATTTCCTCTACTCATGTGTAAAATATTTTTGAAATTCGCTCCCTCATGTAGTGTTCTGCGTGAGTACCCGTTGTGCTTCAACTTTCTACGCAATACTAATGAAAATGCAAGCACCAACATAATAATTTTATGAATTAACTTTAATTATAGACAGCTCAAGAAGTCGTAGGCTACTAAATCTTAAATTTAATGAAATCAATTTAGGCTAAAGGACGAAACATTCTTGTTAACAGCTGGTCTTGATAAAAGTGTCTGAGACGCTTGAATTGAATAGCTGTGTCACTTCCATGACTTTATAACAAAGTCTCGAGGGGGTGACAGTTGTGAAAGTCGACGTTTCTTTCCAGTTAAGCTCTCGCTCTTCTTTAAACTGTAAAATCTGCAAACTTAAGTTCAAATTTTCTGGCCAAAGTATATTTATCAACGTTATATCCCTTCCAAACTTTTATTCCATAAATACAAGGTCATCGATGTCCTTAGTTCAAAAATTCATATTGAAATAATTAATAGACGCACAATTATATATTAAATATTAATAGGACTAGGCGATTCTAAGCCTTTCCCGTAAACAAATAAATTGTATTGTGTGCTTCTTTACTAGCCCTGCATACATCTTTTTCCCACCAAAAATGCCTGATCGTCGCTGGAGTGACTGTAGCTACTGCTTCAACAATTCTCGTTCGCAGATAAACCAAGTCTCTGCTTTTAACACTATGCACTAAGTTTTTAATTTTCCCCCAACAAAAAGGTCTAACTGGGCCAAGTCCGGATTTTTCCGAGGCGGTCAAGAATCGTTGCGGCGGCAGCTACGGTTTATACCGGCGATGTGTTTTTTCGGGAAATAGACTATAAACTTGGAGTAAGCAGGGCTACTAATGGAACACTTTTTGAAAGCTATTCGAAAACATATGAACAAAGTTTAGAATATCTTTAACGTTTTACATAGCATTTAATTTATGCCTATTTGTTTTAAAGTTTTTTTAACGGGATAATCTTTTTCGTTGACGCCGTTTTATGAACAGGCTACAGAGCTCACTTCGAATCAAATCAATTAAAAATTTCAAGCACTAAAAAATTAATGTAAACTTAAAAGTAATGGTTATTAATAGCAGGTAGTATGTAGTATATTCTTGTATTTTTATAATTACTCGCTATTTATACAAAAAATCTTCTGAGTTATCTGCATTAATGAGTAATTATTAAAATCAAATATTTTGTACAAATCGTGAGAAAAAATAGCTGCTTAAATTTTAATGCGGGATACCTTCGATTTAAACTGTGCATTCGACGATTAATAGAATGACTTTTTCAACGATAAAACAAGTTTTACGACGTTTCAGGATCTGGTATCTGACCCCATCTTTAGGAGTAATTGAACCTAGAACGTAACAAGATTGTAACGCACAGCCATGCTGCTGTTACAATTGTAAATTGATTTCGTGTCGTAATCTTGTTATGGTCTAGGTTCTTTTCCATGATTGTAACGCACAGCCATGCAGCTGTTACAATTGTAAATTGATTACGTGTCGTAATCTTGTTATGGTCTAGGTTATTTTCCATATATGAAGACGGGATCTCAAGTAGCAAACCAAATTGCCTCAATATTGTCGGCAATATTTTCTCAACATCGACAAATTTTTGGTATTTGATTGAAGAATATCTTAACAATATTGAAAAAATAATTTTGTGCAAAAAAAAACCGTTTTTAGGCAATGATGTGGCAATATTGTTCAACATTGCCACAATATTGTTGGACAATACTAAGAAAATATTAGCAAAATGAAAATAAAAATCCCCGTGCAAAACTTACATCGCCAGGAGTGATGGAAACCGACGACACCTCGTGGAATAGCGCCTTCACCCTCGCGGCCGTTCTGATTCCTGATGAAGTGCTTAAAAGTGATTGTATTTGATCCACGGACTCAAGTTATTTAGTATAACAACCAAACAATAAGAGAAAAAATAATGAGAGAATGTTTGTATTGTTCATTGTATAATTGTTGTCTGAAATGTTACAAAGCAAGACATTTTACATAATTTGATTGGCTAACATTACAAATTTGAACTGGCCTAACATTATAAATACATTTACAAGAAAGAAATGCAATTTTTTTAAGAGGGTGGCAGCCTCTTTTTTTGTTTTTAAATGTAGAACAATATAGCATTAGGTACATGTCAAAAAACATAAAAATTTTACATTAGTTTTTTTTCTAAGGTATCACATAACTATCCGAAATAACACAAAACGAAGAGAACTAGATTTTTTTACCATTAACAATGAATTGAAAACTCTTATGTTTAAACGTAAAAAAACATAAGAGCATTTTTTGGCATTCAACAAATTTACAAAACAAATGTTGGTTGTTTATGTTATAAGAACTCGAAACATCACAATCAAAGACAAAAACTCGAAAAAATATAATAGTAACAAATAGTTATCTAATTTTTAATGTTCGAGGGAAATTTAAAACTTGACATTCGAAAACATTAAACAATTGTCAAACAATGTCCAAACTTTGACAGTCGAACATTTTATAAAATAATCATTTGTTATATTTGTTAACATGCTTGATCAGTTGTAAGAAAAAATATACAATATAACAACATACAATATAACATCATTTAAATTTTCTCATTAATATTGTTGTAAAATAAAACAATATTTTGTTAGTATTGTTTAATCCAACCAAAATATATTTTTCCATAAATATAAATCAATATTGAAAGAGTATTGATCCAATATTGTGACAATACACCTTTTTACGACAATACCTCAATCAATATTGAAAAAAATATTGAAACAATATTTTCTGAACAATATCATCGGAAACATTAGGGGTTATTGTTTTAATATGTTTAAAATACTGTTTTGTTACTAGGGATCAGAAACAAAATCCCAGATCATCGTGAAACTTGTTTTTGCTAACCAGTGATAGAAAATGTCCGCACAAATCAAAATCAAAACATAATTCCCTATCATCAACAATATTAATTATAAACAAAGTACTTCGAGAAAGTCTGTACAATATCTTAGATGCACTTTAGCTGTAGATACCTAACATCACGTTAAAAGGAGTGTAACCATTTTCATTTTTCCTTATACCAATATAATGGCTTGGTGGAAAGGAATGTGCACAGGTGTTCCACTAAAGCATTTCGAAGTGCTTCGATTATCGACTGAGCTCCTGTATGATAGCGTCATTTGGACCTTCAAATGCAGCTTTTATATAAAACTTTTTGAACTCCCAGTTCATTGTTATAGCGAAAACGTTTTTACGGAAAATAAACTTTTTTGTACAAATCAATGAATTTTACATAGCCTATTTTTCAAATTAGCTTTAACTCGAATCAGACTGAAAGTTTGGTTAGTTTAGTTTTTCGTGATAACTTATGTAGATCACTAATTAATGAAACTTATTTTGTCATATGATTTCCCAATTTTTCTGTCAGCAAGGTTGATAGTTCGTATTATCTTTATATTAATAGACAAGCATTTTTCCCATAAGGTTTTTGCACTCCTTTTTTCTCAGCCTGCGTGCAATATAGCAAAAATCTAAGCACACCGACAGAATTGTATTTTCCTGTAGATGTGCAGAATCCCATTGAAATTTATATTAGTCTTTTAGAAATGTAGAAAATTTAATTTAAAATTTCAAAAAAATTAACATTAGCCTTATGATGAGTTGCTGTTTTGGTGATATTATAACAACCAAATGTAAACAAATCATATGTAGCTGTTATCACATGCTATTTTTCGTAGAGTAGAGATTTGATGTAGAAACATTAAGCCACAGTTTATTGGGGCATGGAGTAAAAATATAGAATTTGCTTAAAATCAGGACTACTTAGAGAAGATTAGGATATCATACTCAAATGTGTTCCATTTTACATATAAATGGAAAAAATAAAGTTACTTGCTTAAATACGATTAATGAGATACAAATTTGCTGATGAAAAGGGAAGAAAAAAGTACATTAGGTTAAGTTCCTTACCATCCAATGTACTAACTGATCGACATGCAACCGGCAGGGCCAGCAATGGGGCCTGGACTCACGGGGGCCCGGATCCACACGAGATTAGTAAAAATGGGGCCCAGAATCGAGATGAGTAAAAAAGGCGGGTTTCTCAATTGCACAGGGGCCCGAAAATCCTGTCACCGGGCTTGGAAACCGAAGTATAAATGGACACATTATATTCAAATTTTGTTTTTATTGGTGGATAATGGGTAAAAATAGGAAGAGAGGGAAGGAGGGAAAAAGTTTCAAATGGTAGGAAAGAAGGGAGGAGAGATGGTAAGAAGAGAATTAAGGAGAAAAGGAGGGAAAAGTGGAAAGAAGGTCGAAAGTAGAGAGTGAGGAATTAATGGAGGGAGGGAGAGAAGGGGTGGTAAGGGGTGTACAGGATAAATTGATTTGATGACTGAAGTTTTACTTTCCTCTGATTCAATAATTATTCTTAAAAAATAAACATGAAATCTTAATAAAATAGTCATTATCTTAATAAAATACTAATTACTAAAAACCATGCCATAAGCCAGAAATGAAGTGAAATAATTACTTTTTAAATAATCTCTTTTGTTTTTGGGCCCCCAGTTTGGTTATATTATGTGTTTACATGGAAAATATATACTATATGAAATGTATTTAGAAACGCATTGCTTTTTGCGGGGATTATTTATAAAATTAGCAATCCCTATTTGTCACTTTGAAAATTGGTCGAATTTTCGACCACTGGCGATCTCTAGTATTTTTAAATACGAAACTTCAATTAACGCCAAGCATACGCCATTGCACACTTTTACACTCTTCTTAGATTGTAGGTACCGAAGAAGGGATTTTTCTAAATTCCCTTAGGGCTCTGTGTCCTAAGTGTAAGAAAAAGACACTTGTTTAAAAACCTAAATTTTATTTTTATCTAAAAAAAACTCTTAACAACCCAAAAAGAACTGAGAACAGACTAAGACAATCAATCATCAACATAAACAATAAAAAATAAACATTCCCCATCACCTGATTATATAATTCACAAACACACGCCCCCGTGGTGTCAACACCATTTTTATTCATTCTTGCTACACGCCCCCGTGGTGTCAACACCACTTTTATTCATTCTTGCTCTCAACTGCTCTTCGCAGATCCCCGATGTGGTGTGGCCTTCCGTCTACTTCAACACTCGTGGGCGAAAACTATCCCGTAACAACTCCTTCCCTCCACCTTGATGTACAGGAGGGATTTACCGGCTTCACGAACACACATTCTCCCACGGCGAAACCTGGCCCGTGATACTCAGTAGATTTTGATGGCTCTCCACTGCACCTCCATTTGTAGGCAAACAGTTGTGAGCTCGGCGATAATCCATCATTTAGACCTTCCTTAGAAGTCAAATTATACCAGTAAGTCATTTCCTGAACACTCCTCTTACTTCTGGCCACCATACGCTTGATCGTCCTATGGTTCCACT
Organism: Flexamia atlantica; assembly: GCA_035578135.1. Taxonomy (NCBI): domain Eukaryota; kingdom Metazoa; phylum Arthropoda; class Insecta; order Hemiptera; family Cicadellidae; genus Flexamia; species Flexamia atlantica. Next base: position 18,407,206 of record JAQJVK010000016.1, on the reverse strand, counting down.
CAACAATTCCATTTCCGCTCGGCCGGTCAACACATCTGAACATATGTTTCACTCCCCATTTTTCACAGAGCTGATCAATCTGCTCGCATCGAAATGTCGCACTGTTATCCATCAGTATCTCACATGGTGGCCCTCGTTCAGCAAATACTTCTTTCAAAACTTTCAATACTTGATCTTTAGTTTCGTTTGAGATCTGACGCCAAATGCAAAACCTACGAGGGCCACAGTCCACAATTGTCATGAACTTATTTTTCCCATAGTGTGTTACGTCTATAGCAAGCCTATACCAGTTGTGCTTGCAATCTAGATGCCCAGGTTCCCATTTAATACTTGACGGATCGATCGTCAAGCACTCTTTACAGGTTTTCATCACTTCTTTTACATCTTTTGTCGAAAAATGTAAGTCTGGTTGGCAACGCCTGACAGTAAAAAGAGTACGGTTAACTCCAAAATGATGTATGTCACGAACCTGTTTAATCAATGTTTTCCGATCTCTTTCCTCTTCCTGACCTAAAGCTGCAATACCTGATGTTTCTTCCTCCCTTGCTAACCATTTTTTGGGCACTCTTGTCAGGTTATCTGCCTTGTTGAACTACGATTTCATGAGCTCTATCTTTACATCGAGTCCGCATTCCAAAATAATATCTTTGAAGAGGCTTATACGTCTTCTGACTAGGTTTTCACTTAGCCCTTGAGTTTTAATGGGATGGTTTCCTGTTAATAAGGACGTGTCCCAGGCATGAACAGTCGCTGAGCCTATGACGATACAAATCTTCTTCAATCCCCATTGCAACGCAATATTCACCCCCTTTAGCAAAGCTTCCAATTCAGCCAAGTTTATATGGACTGAATCATGCATCTCTCTCAGCCAAGAAGCATCTTCGACTATTTCCCCTTCAATCTCAAGACAAACACAAATTGCCAGACTACTTGCATCGCACCACACTTTTCCCTCTTCCACAGGAGGTACGGCCCATTTGTCAGTGACCGGGTCCCTTTCATTGATTCGATCCATCATGTTTCTTAGCATAATTTATTTGCACATGATCCCCAACCAGATCATCCCACTTCAAATCCGACAATTGCCTCTTAACAAAACTAAATGCAGGTCGGAGCCAACCTGCTACCGGATAGTGTCCAATCAGTTGTCCACACAACGAGAATACGTCTTTCTTCGTTTTACTGATTTTACTTTGTTATCCCTACACCACAATAGATTACCGTTCATTTTTCTCAGCCTCAAGCCTAACACTCTGCCACCATCAAGCGGTTCTGCTAACTTCGCCGACAAACCATATTTTCCAACAATCTTATCCCAACATCGCTACTGACGATTTGCTCATTTACAACAATGTCGTCGACATATGAATCAGTGGCACTCCTAATTATTGGATCCATCGATAAAACCTTGTTGACAATGCTGCTCATTATCTTCGGAGCGACGTTCAACCCAAACCCAAGACTTGTTAAACAATAGTTTTCACCTTTGAACTTGACGACTTGAAATTTCCCCAGATGTGGGGCAATACGAATTTGCAAATATGAAGATCCACCGTGCTGACACGCTCTCCTAATCTTCTCCATAGCCTCAACCTCTCACTACAGACCTCAATTCCAGCTGTATGACTTGAAACATACTGATTAAGTTCTCTATAGTCCATTACAGGCCGCACTTTGTCTTATTTTGCTGAATAACAGCCTTAAGCGGGATCACGCCATCAAAGTCCCCGTGATATGGCTGAAGCCAGCCACTTTTTATCCATTCTTGGACTTCAGTTTTAAAGGCCTTATTAGCGTGATCGGGAATTCTGTTAATTTCTATCTTGTTCTCTAATATAGGTGCCACACCATCGTCCTTCCAATTCCATCCAACTGTCCATTTTCCATCTGAAAATTCTGCATGGAAATCACAATCCTCAATATCAATCTTCTCAGTTCCATCTTGGTTGCCACCACTCTCTTGCATAATCTCACTTCCCTCGTCACTCCCTTGCTTAGTTTCAGCCACCGCACTTGTGCACAAGTCCTTTTTAAACTTTACTTTTCCATTCCCCTCAATGGTAACTCCACCCATAGCAGAAACAGCGTCCATTCCGAGAAGTACTTGATAGTTAGGCAACAGTTTAGCAACCAGGCAGTTTAATTAGATATTTTTCCACACACACCTCTGTTTCAAACACATCAAGTTACAATTCACAGGCTCCCCATTCATCATTACAACACATTGTCTCGTTGGCCTTGTCTTTGCCCCGAACCTGACTAGGCTTGGTGAAATTATAGTTCTTGAACACCCCGTATCCAGCAATGCACAACACTTAGTTTCTGCAACAGTCGTCATCAACGTAGGCAGTTGCGTCGTCAATGTAGGATAGCCATCCGCGCAACAGAAAGTGGCCCCTTCTACTCGTTTTTTTCCTGTGCACACTTATTAGCGTAATGCCCTTCTTCTCCACCACGGAAGCAAATAACCTTCATAGCATTCTTCTGCTTCCTATTCGGGCACGATCGAGCCAGATGTCCTTGCGTATTACAAACAAAACATGCTCTGAGTTCCTCTCTTTTATTTATAGGTGCTTTCATTTGCGCAGCTGCTCCAAAGCCGGACTCTCCTCCAGTCACTAAACTTCTCGCCCTTTCTAGCACTTTCGACAACTCCATGTCTTGCAAGCAGCAAGCCGCCTTCAACTGGTTCTGAACATCTTTCGGCAGTCCGTGCACAAAAGAGCTCTTGGCCCATTCGTCGGAAACTACAGGATCTATCAATTTGGCTAACCTTCTCAAATCCGATGCACAGACATCAACTGACTCTCCTGGAAGCAAACGTCTTAAAATGAACTCTTCGTACGCCTGAAACCTATTTGCGGAAAAAGCCTGGTTTAAGGCTTCAGTAAGTAATGTATAATCACTTTTGACTGCGTCTGTTAGTCCTTCGTAGACGGCAAAAGCTCCTCCAGATAAGAACAATGGAAGGGACTGCCTGTAATTCTTTAATCTTCTGAAGCCTGCACACAAGTTCCAACTTTTTCAGCCATTCCGAGAAATCCCCCTCGCCACTGTACTGTTTAATCAGACTAGAAAATCTCGTACCAGTGCCTGACATTTTCTTAACTTTACTGCCGAAATAGCTTGTAAGAAAAAGACACTCGTTTAAAAACCTAAATTTTATTTTTATCTAAAAAACTCTTAACAACCCAAAAAGAACTGATAACAGACTAAGACAATCAATCATCAACATAAACAATAAAAAATAAACATTTCAAATCACCTGATTATATAATTCACAAACACACTAAATAAGGCCGAAGTTGTTTTTTAATGATTTTTACTGTGAAAATGACGTTGCTTTTACAGTTGTCTACTACAAGTAGAAGTTAACTGATGTTTAGAATGTGAATAAGAATACCCAGTAATGAGGGTGATACATTAGCTGTTAAAATACACAACACGTGTCAGATTCGTATTTGTTTTTTTTTAGTTTATTAAATTATAAATAGTAAAATGTTTTTTAACGTAGCCCCCTCCACACAGACGGGAAATCAATGAGTATCTCAGCACCTATACAAACATTTGACGGGAATCAGCTCATGAACACTGTCAGTATGAGCTCATGAACAGCTAATGAATATGGAGTTTAACTTTCGTACGATTAGAAATAAACAATCGAACAAATTTGTATGTATATTTTTAGTAAACAAAACTATTAGATCATAAATTATTTTAAAAAAAACTTTAAACTCCATAGGAAGCAAAGAATATACGTTTGACCTATATTTATTTTGTGTATGTTTATTCTCTCAACAAAAGACTGCCGATTGCTCTGTTCCTAATGTCAGTTGTTTACTTGAAACAAAGCTTAGAGGATTTGGATCAGGGTCATTGCCTCCCAGAAAAACAACATGCCTTTACATCTTATTTATATTGTACAAAAGAACATTTCTAGAGCTATAATTTGTTTCCAAAAGATTTTTTTTATCCTTTTTAAAAAAGTTAAAAAAGTTCGTAATTGTATTTATAAGCAGTTTATTTTATTTCGTAAAATCTTTTACTGAATATTGTAGCGAATTTCCTGAAAGGAATAAGCTATTACCGTAGGTTTCATGGTAAGACCTAAGACCTAAACTTCATTATAACATAATAGTAGCCCTAATTACAATAATAAATTTTTCGAATAAATTAATAAATAAATAAATATATATATATATATATATATATTAATTAAATAAAAATACCAAATCATATTAATAAATAGTAATATTTCTGAAAAAATTCCTTCATCAGACTACTATTCTACTACCTATTGACTTAAAACAAAACAAAAACTGTTAGATAACCTATGTTGTGTTGTAAATAAATATTTTATGAGATCATGTGTGTATTTTATCTTGATGTCAGGTGTTGAATTAGAGTTGAATGACGGGCCATAGATTTGACTACAAACATCAGGACATAACAAAACATCTAATTCTACATGGGTTAGAACACAAAGAAAGTTTTGAAAACACATAAAATATAAGGTAAAACCAATTCGGCAATCAACAAGAATTTAAGTGTGCCATCTCTAAGATGTCTAGAACAAGCGCATCAAATGATAACACGATCAAAAACTCCACATGGCCTCATCCTTCGATAAGATAAATCTTCACATCAATTTCATTCATAAAAAAATCTCCATCCAACTTTATAAGTAATCAACACCTGTATTAAGATAAAATACACAGATGATGTCATCAAATATTTATTTACAACACAACATAGGTTATCTAACAGTTTTTGTTTTGTTTTGAGTCTATATGTAGTAGAATAGTAGTCTGATGAAGGATTTTTTCCGAAATATGACTAATTATTAATGTGTACTAGAGATCGCCCGTGGTCGAAAATTCGACCAGTTTTAAAATCAAGAAATAGGGATAGCTAATTTTGAACTTTGCATACACCAATGCGTTTCACAATACATTTCATATAGTACACAATTTCCACGTAAACACATAATAGAACCAAATGGGAACCAAAAGCAAAAGAGAAATACTCAGTCTTTGACTAATTATTTTGCCTCGCCACTGCTACATATTTATGACATGGTTTTTAGTAATTAGTATTGTACAATATTAAGATTCCAAATTTATTTCTTTAAAACTGAGCTGGTTATTGATTCAGAGGACAGTAATAAATCAGTCATCAAATCAGTTTATCCCATACACCCCTTACTACAGTTCTCTTCCTCACTCCCTCCATTAATTCCTTCCCTTACTGTCTATGTACTTCCTTCCTTTCGACCTTCTTTCTACTTTTCACCCCTTTTCCTCTTAATCCTCTTCTTACCACTCTCGTCCCTCCTTTCCTACCTTTTAGGTCTGAAATAATAACACCTAACATTTATGTGCCTAGTTATTATTTGAGACCTAAAACTCCCCTTCAAAACTTTTCCTCTCCTTTCTTACCCTTAAGACATTTTCCCCTCCTTCCCTCTCTTCCTATCATTATCACTAAAATGTTACACATATTTTACGCAGTCTCTACCAATAAAACACACAATTTGAATGTAATGTCCATCTGTACTGCAGTTGCACGACAGTACATCGGATGTAGAGACTCAACTTCATGTTCTTTTTTCTTCCCTTTTTATCTCTTAATATTATTGAAGTGAGCAAACTTTATTTGAAATACATTCGATCTTCTTTAAATAGCCCTGGATTTCAATAAAATACTATATTTTTACTCATGCCCCAATAAAACATGTGGCTTGAAATTGTTTAAAAATAATAATTTGTTTGGATTTTTTACTGGACAAATACTAACTCGTGTCATTAATGAATTCCTTACATTTGTTTATTGCTTGATAAAAACTTATTATTGTTTGGGTTTCATATCTCATCAGATGACAGAAAAAACAGCGTAAACTGTTGCCCTTTTTTTTGCCCTCACATAATATTTCTACACCTAATCTTTACTCTACGAAAAATAGCATGTGATAACAGCTACATATGATGACAAAAGCACAGTTCTGTTTTGTTTTTCTATCACCAAAACAGCAACTCATAAGACCAATGTTAATTTTTTGGAATTTAAATTCAATTTTCTACTTGTCTAAAAGACTGATATCAATTTCAATGAGATTCTGCACATCTACAGGAAAATAGTTATTTGTGCATCTATAGGGACTAAAGTGCAACTTTTTCTCCCTGAGGGAAACTGTTGTCGCCCGATGGCGGAGCCGAGGGCGACAATTTCCCGAGGGAGAAAAAGTACTTTAGTCCTGTGATGCACACAAAATTTTTCCTCCACCTACACCATTAAAAATAACTAGGTATAACACTGTAACTTTACCTTCACATGATCCTTTGCTTCAACAAACTGCATTACAATCACATAGCCTATATAAATGAATAATGCAAGGTATTTAGGCTTGAATTTTAACCATTTTATTCACACTCTTCTTTAAAAATACTCTAGGCCTAACTTATTTCTTCACAAATATGCAGAAATATAGCCTAAACTACAGCAAACTCAAAATGGATACGCTGTCCTGTAGAGAACGGAAACGGACGCTCGGATGATGTGACACTCTCTTCAACATAGAGAAACAAATTAAAACGACAGTGTTGCCATATTTTCTCACTGTCCACCGCGGCGTTGCCGGATTTCTTCCCATGTATTTCTTATGAGATTACTTTCAGTCCCATAGGACTAAAAGTAGATTACTTTTAATCCCGTGGGACTAAAAGTAAGTAAGTAAATCCCATGGAGTATAAACTAGTACTTTAGTATTCTATTCCAGGGACTAAAAGACGACTATAGATAGTAGGTGGAGGAAAATACAATTCTATCGGTGTGCTTATATTTTCGCTACGATGCACACTGGCTGCGAAAAAAGGAGTACAAAAACCTTATGGAAAAATGCTTGTCTATTAATATAAAGATTTTTATTTAATCATTTGTCTGTTAACACGATAGTGGCCGTAAATATGGTCCAATCTTAATGAAATTTGGTACAGACGTGCAAGCAAAGTGGTAATCACTCAGATGAGGTCGTGAACTAGCATGATCGGACCACTGTAAGGAGGGGTAAGGGGGGTGAACTCCCCCAGAAATGGGTTTTTTGAGTTTTTTACACATAAAAATCAAAATTATCCAATTTTTGTTGCCACCATTGAATTCAGCTTAAAGAAACAAACCATTTTGTATTTTGAATCACTGCTCTATGTCCATTGGTTACCGAGACATTGAAAGTGGTAAACACAGTACGTTGTCCCAATGTTAACCTTATGGAAAAAAATTAAAATTCTATATCTTCTTATTTCTCAACATATCTTGATAAAACTAGGTAGATGGCTTCTTCTAGTTCAGATATACTAAATATTTAATTAAAACCACCCGCTTTTAATATACCTGTAGCAGCAAACCTGCATACTCATTCCCTATGTTATTCTTATGAAGCTTACAAAAACATGTCAATCTCGCTATGCTTGATTGAAATATATATTGATTTGCATTTGAAATTCGGTGAGAATGCAGGTCTGCTGTAACGGGATCATTTTACTTTGTATAAAATGTTGGCTTAGCCACTGCAAATAATTTAGCGTTTTATTAAAATTGACCACAAATAAGAAAGATTAAAGTAAATTGTTTTCATTAGAGTATTTTCATTGGCATTGCTAGTGGAATCACCGTACATTGATAACACTAATAAAACGGTAAAATGCGTGAATAATGAAAAGTTCATAAATTCTTTTGTGTTGGAACAGTTGTGTGAGAGTAAGGGATCCTGTTTTGTATGTATCACTAAGTTATACGAAGTAGTATTTATTGGCAACATAATGTTTTCCGTGCTGGGAGTAAAATAATAGCACTTGCGTTATGGAATGCAAGCTCTTGACAAAGCAGCAAGCAGGAGTCAGTCTCCTGGAGACCATGACGCACAGCGAGACGACGAGCCTCCCAGTCTAGAGATGTCGCTGTAGACGGTTGCGGGTGACGACCGACAAGATCTCTCCTGGACTCCCTTCCTGACAAAATCCTCTCTCATTGCAATCAACCAGAGCATCTTGGTCATTTTGGCACGTTACAATGTGTTACCTTTGCAACTAACCTCCTGCTGTCCTGATCCTGAGGTGCATGCTCAAGCCCACTTCACTTCTTACCTTTTAGTACTAAGAACTATTTCCACTATTTGGGGCAGTAAATGAGAAAAATACTCAAGCATGATTGTAAACATCCATTTTCTAAGTAATAATTAATTTTGTAGGATGTCACACACGGTAATTTCCTTTTCAAGTCATTTCTGGTCAAATCATTCATGCTCATGTGTTAATGGAGTTACTTGATGGCTATGCGATTCAGTACCCCTGACTAAAATGTGATTGAAAGAAAGATTTGCTATAGTTTTCGTGATGTCGTAACTCTTCCTGTTGTAACTCAATGATAACTCTAAAGTTTTTTATGAAAATGTGGGAAAATCATGTGTAAAGTGTGACAGATTATGGTGACTTAAAAAATTACATACTGTATACTGTTCTAACTATACAGGGTTCAGCATAACTCTGGAATATATTAAATAGCTTTTGTATTATTTTTCAGAAAGTAATGAAACGACAGTTGAGTGTCTGTTACAAATAGGAATATTTTCACGATTTTTTTTAGTTTTACGCACAATGAGGGGACGGCCCACGGTATAAGTCTTGAAATTCTTAAATGTAGGCATACCCTAAGTTATACCTCATTTTAAAGGTCTTAGTTAGTAGATCATAACAGCGCAAACTGCGCCTCTAAAGGTTAATTCAATCTGAAGTTACTGCTCCTCTAAAATGTTAATGTTGGCCATTATACTCTAGGCTAAAATTAAGGAAAAAAGTTAAATTACTAACAAAGCACTCGGAACAATGTAGTTTGATTTAAGATACATGTATTCCTCAATAATAAGGATAATTTGACGTATTAAAAAATCTACAATTAAATTGCATTGTTTCGTGTGCCTTATTGGTAATTAGACTATTCTATTCCTTATAGCTTGGAGTTTAATGACCAACATTAAAATATTTGAGGAGCTGTAACTTTGGAATGGATTAACTTTTTGAGACGCGATTTACACTGTTATAATCTACATAACAGCCGCTGGAGGTCTTTTTAATAAGACCTTCAAAATGAGGTATGCTTACATTTAAAAATTTCAAGACTTCCAGCGTGGGACGTCCCTTGGTCATGCGAAAAAAATAATAAAACACGTGAAAATATTTCTATTCATCACTGAGACACAACTGCAAAGTTTAATTACATTGAACAAAATAATGTAGAAGTTATTTAATATAATCCAGACTTTTGCCGAACCCTGTATATGTCGCCGTCAATGCATGAGAACTGTGAAATACATTAGATACATTAATTGAAATGGCGACCTACCCAGGTCTGATAAGAGGTATACCATAAAACCTTTTGCCGTTTAAAATCATCCTTAGCAAATATATTAAAAACTTGATAAAATCTATATTTAACGATTTAATAGCTGATTTAACGAACTGACTGAACTGTATTCAACGAGGCGATATATTGTATTATAATGGAGTGTTTGGGGGGACTACCATAACGTAAACGGTGATTGTCAACCAAGACTTTATTAATTTGATATAAAACCCGTGGGATGCACAGGACATGATAAATTATCTCTTTCCAACCTCCAGCCCGGTGATGGATGATACCTGGCCCACTCTGATAGCATATTTGGCACTGCTCCCTGATGTATAGCGGTAAATTATGACGAAATAGGAACACATCTAACTATTTAACAAAATGTATTTAAATAATATACTTTCTTTTGCTTTTTAGAAGTGTTAGTAATTGTTTAAAGAAAATAAATTAATGCAGTTTAATTAAGTAGTTTAATTAATTTACGATGTCAACTATTTTATTTTACTTGGTTAGTGAAAGAGAAAGTTTTTTCTTGTTTAATCTTGTAGGTTAGCAGCTAATTTCAGAAATAAGAGGCTTCGAGTTTAAATTTTAAAATTTTGGTATTTAAAACAATAAACCTTTAAATAAAGTAACTGAAAAGTTTAGCTCAATAATTTTACTTTGCTACTAGAACTGATATGCGTTGTCAGATGAAATTGTTTACAAAAGCTAAGCATATCACATTAATAAAGCTAAACATTTATCCATGGTACATATAGAAAATAAACCTTGATCGATTTGAGAATTCACTTAAGCGGCGTATTCTTCCTTCCACAGTTATTGTGGATCTAAAATTATACACTTTATAATCATTGTAATTTTTAATATGTGTAATAAGTTTTGTTTATAATCAATGAGCATTTGACTCATTTAGGTACTTTGTAAAAGCTAGACCCTAATGCCACGTTAGATATTGTTTACCTAGTTTACTTATTAAACGTAATGAGGTTATTGCAAAATAACAGTCGTTAAAAAAAAGTGTGTGTCGCAAACCACTCGTAAAAGGGTTCTTCAGTTATTATTGTTTTAAGTTTCTGTTTTTTTTTGTTTTTTTTTATTAAAGGAGGTTGACGGCTTCTTCTTAAGTTTAGTCTCATTTGTGCCGTCCACATGGACTAAGGATCTTCGTGTGGATATTGTCAAGCAAAGCAAGGAATGAAAAGTTTCAGTATAGTAACTGACAGTGTGTGTAAAGGTATTAAAAGGCAACTGTGGCGCGCGTACTCGACACCACGACATCGCCGCCGTGGCCCTGATATCCGGCGTGCTACCGACCCTCTGGGGATTTATTCCAATAGGGATGAAGCTATAACCGAAGGTTTCATGGTCAAACCTAAGCCAAAGAAAGATATTTTTTCCTTTTTGAGTCCTGTAATCCAAAATCACTGACTACTCACCACTAACATATTACACTTTGGTGTGTAAAATATAAATATACGTATATATGCAAAATAAAAATAAACGTACTTATAACATAAAATTAAATATTCCTCCACATTCTCTGTGAGTCTTTCTTGTTATTTTGTAAAACACATCTTTAAAAAATGGCATCATGCTTGATAGACTCTAGGGAATGAATATACAAAAATGTATTAATCATTGTTCTCGTGAATTACTATTTACATACATTTAACAAAATATATCGTGGTTTTAATACTTGTGAGCGAAAATTTGAGGAACTTTTTTGTAAAAAAAGTTGAAAACATTAAATTTAATGTTTTATTCGTCAAACTATAAGTAACTAACAATTACTAGTTTAATAAAACGCTATCATCTTTCGGATACAATACGCCTGCGAGCAATGAAAGTAGTTGTTCAGTTCAGGATGATTGAAAACAGTTTTATTCTAAACGCCCTACAACATATAAGTGTCAGTGTCATTAGTCTTCTCCCAAGATTAGGCCTATCCAATCGATTTCCTGCCAAGGTTTTAATCTATTCATTATACCCTAATCTCGTTTAAAATTGATTATGGTGTGAATTACTTTAGTAGCGCAAACTTTATTTTTACATGTATGATACCTAATTGTATTGTTTAGATGAACGAAAATAGGCTGACATATACTTACTAAAGGTTATGTCATTTCACCTGAACTAATGAGTCAAACTAATAGATAAAATAATTAATAAATTCATCGGGAATTTCAAATATTTTCTTGCTAAGACAGAGCCATACAGGATTGGACGAAAGTCTGGAATATATAAAATAACTTTTATATTATTTTGTAGAAAATGATGAAACTTTACAGTTGTGTATCTAGTACAAATAGGAATATTTTGGCGTATTTTCTCAGTTTTTTGCACGATGAGGGGACGGTCCAAGCTGGAAGTCTTGAAATTATTAAATGTAAGCATACTCGAGTTATACCTCATTGCTTAATTAATAAATGTTTAATTAATAATAATTAATGAAATGTAATGGTCCAGTCAATCTGGGGTTTTTAGTGGAAAAAATTAGGAAAAGGCTGAATTTTTTCCCATTGACTACTACCATATAGACAAGCTTCTAGCCAAAAGTCCCCACCCCTTGCTTCCCCCCCTACAGCCCCCCCATATTTTCCAAGTATATTGATTGCAGTGTTTTGCTAAACTGCTTATATCTTGGGAACCATTTGAGATATCTCCTATATTTTGTTATTTTCGGATTTCTGATAAAATAATCTAAAAATTATGTCATGTAGTGTTTTACGATTACTTTACTCCTTCTCCGTCTATTTACCTGTTTAATTTGGAAAAGAAGCATTTTCCTTTATTTTAAACCAAATATATTTATATTTTGCCTAATAAAAAGGCTCAAATCACTTCTGTTATGCACTGAATATTTTCTACTGTGTATAAGCTTTAAAATTATATCATACTTGGCATGCTTTTCTCATATAATGCCCGGATAATACAAGTAAAACATGTTTTACAGCGCCTTCCGTGGCCGCGCGCCACGCCATCGAACTTCATTCAACCTGGGGTTTTTTAGGGGAGGGGAAAATAGGAAAAAGCTGACTTTTTCACCATCCACTACCACCATTTAGACAAGCTTCTAGCCAAAAGTCCCCTCCCCTACCCCTCTTGCTTCCCCGCCTACAGCCCCTCCCATATTTTCCAAGTATAATAAATGCAAGATTTTGCTAAAATGCTTCCATCTTAGAAACTATTTGAGATATCTCTTTTATTTTATTTTTCCGGATTTCACATAAAATATTCCAAAAATAATGTAATTTAGTGTTTTACGATTAATTTACTCCTTCTACGTCTATTTTCTTGTATAATTGGAAAAATAGCATTTCCCTTCATTTTGCACCAATATACTTATTTTTGGCCGAATAACAAGGCTGAAATAACTTCCGTTATGAAACTATTTTGCACTAAATATTTTCTCCTGTTTACAAGCTTTGAAATTATATCATATTTGGCTTACTTTTCTCACATATTGCCTTGCGAATACAAGTAAAACATCTTTTACAGCGCCTACCGCGGCCGCGCGCCACCTCATCGAAGTTTATTCAACCTGGAATTTAAGGGGAGGGGAAAATTGGAAAAAGCTGAATTTTTCACCATCAACTACTACAATACAGACAAGCTTCTAGCCAAAAGTCCCCACCCCTACCCCCCTTGCTTACCCCTCTACATTCAACCCCATATTTTCCAAGTATATTAAATGCAGTATTTTGCTAAATAGTCCAGGTAACGAAAAGATATAGAGGGAATCTTTTGGAACACAATTTTTGACTTTGCAGCTGTGTTAGGAGGTGATCATAACAAAAGTCCCCGTCCGTTAACCTTGAGCGGGGGGAGGGAGAGGGTCGGAAAGTACCATTTTTTTGGTTTTCACTAAATATCTTGAACACTATCAACTTTTAGTATTTCCTATTAAATTTTAAAATTAATGAAAATCAAATTTCCAGTAAGATAAGTACATAATATGTCTATTTTGGTCCAACCATTTACAAGGTAAGCATTAATTTTATTAATATTTAAACAAATTGAATATCCTTTCCATAAGAAATACATGTAAATTTGTGGGTAACATATATGCCCAATGGGACAACGCTTTTTAAACTAAAGGAAAATGAGCAGCATTCAGGAAATATTGACAAAATTTCCAGTAATTTGACACCTCAATCATAAAAATTGGTCTAAAATAAAGGTGTTTGCGAGCTCACAAAAAAGTCATTTTTCAAGGAATTATTATATGTTTGTAATATTTGTAGACCACAGTTGATAGTTTTCGAAATATTTAGGGAAAAACAAAAAATGGTACATTCAGACCCCCTCCCTCCACCACTCAAGGGCTACGGACGGAGACTTTTGATATGTTCACCTCCTAACTGGTCCAAACAAAGCTGCAAAGTCGAAAATCGTGTCCCAAAAAATTCCCTCTATATCTTATCATTGCCTGGACTATTTAGCAAAATACTGCATTTATTATACAGTACTTGGAAAATATGGGGGGTTGTAGGGGGGGAAGCAAGGGGGTTAGGGGTGGGGACTTTTGGCTAGAAGCTTGTCTATATAGTAGTAGTTAATGGTGAAAAATTCAGCTTTTTCCTATATTCCCCTCCCCTTCAAACCCCAGGTTGAATAAATTTAGGTGGCCTAGCGCGCGGCCGTGGCAGGCGCTGTATAACATGTTTTACTTGTATTAGCAAGGCAATAGTGAGAAAAGCAAGCCAAGTATGATATCATTTCAAAGCTTATAAAAAGGAGAAAATATCTAGTGCAAAACAGTTTCTTGACGGGAGTGATTTGAGCCTTGTTTTTAGGCAAAAATAAATGTTTTGCTGCAAAATGAAGAAAAATGTTTTTTTTATTTAATAAAGAAAATAGATATAGAAGGAGTCAATTAATCGTAAAACACTATGTGACATTTTTTATATTTTTTATTATAAATCTAAAAACAACAAATTATAAGACATATCTCAAAGTGTTTCTGGGCTATAGGCATTTTAGCAAAATACTGCATTTATTATACTTGGAAAATATTGGGGGCTTAAGAGGGGAAAAAAGAGGGGTAGGGGTGGGGACTTTTGGCTAGAAGCTTGTCTATACGATATTAGTCGATGGTGAAAAATTCAGCTTTTTCCTATTTTCCCCTCCCCCTTAAAACCCCAGGTTGAATAAACTTCGTTGGCGTGGCGCACGGCTGTGGCAGGCGCTGTAAAACATGTTTTGCTTGTATTAGCAGGGCATTATGTGAGAAAAATAACTCAAGTATGTTATCATTTTAAATCTTATAAACAGGAGAAAATATTTAGTCCCAAACAGCTTTCTAATGGAGGTTGTGTGAACATTATTATTAAGCGATATATAAATATTTGAGGTTAAAAATGAAGGAAAAAGCTTTTTTTCCAAATTAAACAGGAAATAGACGTAGAAGGAGTAAACCAATCGTAAAACACTATATGACATTATTTTTAGAGCTTTTTATAAGGAATCCAAAAACAACAAAATATAAGAAATATTTCTAATAATTTCTGAGATATAGTCATTTTTACAAAATACTGCATTTTTTAAACTTAAAAAACAACAAGGGGCTGTAGGGGGGGGGGAGCAAGAGGGGTAGGGGTGGGGACTTTTGGCTAGAAGCTTGTCTATACGATAGTAGTCGATGGTGAAAAATTCAGCTTTTTCCTATTTTCCCCTCCCCTTAAAACCCCAGGTTGAATAAACTTCGTCGAGCTTTTTATAAGGAATCCAAAAACAATAAAATGTAAGAGATATTTCAAATAATTTCTGAGATATGGTCATTTTTACAAAATACTGCATTTTTTAAACTTAAAGAACAAAAAGGGGCTGTAGGGGGGGGGGGGGGAAGCAAGAGGGGTAGGGGTGGGGACTTTTGGCTAGAAGCTTGTCTATACGGTAGTAGTCGATGGTGAAAAATTCAGCTTTTACCTAATTTTTCCCCCTATCGCCTCTTTTTAGGAACAGATTGACTGGACTAAAAACTTGTTATAAATAAATAATTCACCGTGCAGCTCAACTCTATGTTTATCAATAAGGTCTTCTCTAATAGGACAGAGTAGTTGTTTACTACTTATATACTTAAAACTGCCTAGGACTAGTTAAACTTTACCATTACACATTACCATAGTGATGTAAATTCATTTTTGTTATACTGCTTCAAAAACAGATGTTTTTAATGCATGTTTTCCGGACCTAAATACACTCTTTTTATTCCTAGGAATTAAAAGCTGATGTACTCGATACCAGCTGACTCTTTATTGTCCTACGACTATAAAAGTCAAAAAGTGCCGAGTACGTCGTAATAATCGAACAGTATTCATTCGATTACAAATAATCGAAACATTCATCGTTATTATCGAAACATTCATTGTTGTCAGTTTAATCAATTTGTGAAACTCGCTCATTTCACCAATCGATTATTACATGCGTTCGATACGTCGATAGTTGTTCATTGTTGTCAGTCTACCCTAACACAAATGAAACAGACAATCAGCTGATTGCTTCAAATAGCAAGAACTAGACGGCGGCATCTTTTGAAGGCATCTTTAAAGGTAAACAAGCTGTAACATTTTGGTTTTCTTAAGTAGTTTACGTATTGTATTGAGCAATATAACGAAAAATATAGTTCATCACACGGACCTAAAGCTGCTTTTCGTTACTCGGTAATTTTTAACCTCGGCTTACAGCCTCGGTTGTAAAACTTGACCTTGTACGAAAAGCGTCACTTTAGGTCCTTGTAATGAAATATACTATTATCTACAGTATATAGTTGAATAAAAAGTCGAGTTATTTCCAATTAACTACTTTGAGGATTCCAAAGAGTAAATCTGCTTATCATCATGACAGAATTTTGTATAATTTGAACGAACAAATTATTGCAAAGAAAATGTTTTGTAGAACTAATGATATTCATGTATTAAGTTTATGAGTAGTTAGTATTGTCAGTTTTGGTAACATACCCAAGATAAAAAAATATGTCAAGAAGATTTTTTTTTATTTATTGTTTAGAGTCTCTTTGAAAAATACTTCGTAGTATATCATACATACTGCAGTATTACAGATCATTAAATGTCACATTGCTCCTTATATGTTGACCTTATTATGTACCTTTGGGCTTTATTTTACTATTTTTCCTAATCAGCGAATTCTGACTGTACATGGTAAATCTTGTCATTTTTACTCTTTTCTTCAGCTTACAAACTTTTAACTTGATATTGATTTGGAATTTAAAAATCGGAAATGACTTTATGTCCATTAGAATTATTGAATTCCATGGCACTGCTTGACGTCGTCTTCCTTTGCTTTGATTTTACCCTACATCCAACTCAGAGTTTTTACCAACATATATTTTATTTTCCTGTTTTACTGTTACTTTCATGTTTGTGGCTGGGTAAAAGAAAGCTCATTAATTTAACTTACAAACGTCCACCAATGAGTTTTGCACATAGAGACAATACAAAATAGTCTTGCAAACAATGTTCATAGAAATAAAAACAAAAATACTTTTCAATGTTTAATACAATTAAGAACCACGTTCCTTCATTGTCTTACTACACGAGTATCCATTTTTACATTGTTAACTATTCCTAGACTTGTTGTTTTACAGGAATGCCAATAAAGAAACAAATAGGGGAATGGATAAAATAATTATATTAAAATTTTGAACATTTTAGAATTTAACATTTAGAGCATTATAGTAAATTTCATTATGCCCAATTTTCAAAAGTTTTATGTAGCCGTTTCACCAAGAATACATATCACTGTTATTTACCTTGATTGATAAACTTATGATAAAAAGGCCCCAAAATGACGCGCTTTTTGTATGAGGTCAAGTTTTTCCCGAAGAAAATGACCGAGTAACGAATAACAGCTTATACCTGTGTAATAAGCTAACTATATTTTTCGCTATACCGCTCATTATATTACACCAATACTTGAAATATAAATTTTTAAAAATAGGTTTAACTTTCAGCATTTCACGCAAAGAGGCTTTTAGCTTGATGTTGTTTATTTAAATAATCAGTTGACAGTTTTATTTGTGATTCTGTAAGGTTGAACTGACAATAACCAACGATTAACGGTACGGTAGAATTTGTGAGTTTCACGACCACCAACTATGCAACAATGAATTGGTAATCGATTACCATTGTCAACTCAATCGATATGTCACAATCGACGTCAATGTACAGTGGTCAGCAGTTTTACTACAGTAAAAACGATCAGCAGACGTCCTCGACTTCAGCTTTTTTTCCTTCCTAGGGAGATTAAGAGTTTCTTCATCCCCACAAAACGTATAATAGAAAATGCAATTTTCACAGTTTTATAACGAAAATTTTAATTCTTAACTGAGAAGTGAGTTAAACTGTATAAGAATTCAAATTTTATATTACTCTTGAACCGTGGATTTTTATAAAGTGGGTAATTTGTTGTTGTTGGATTTTTATTTTCTTCATTTTCTCTCCTTTCCAAATATCATTCTGGAAAGCCTGGCCTCTTTTAGGGAGATTTGTCAAAGAATATAATACAATTTAATGCTATTGTAATGTTTGAACTAGGCCTAGCCTAGATTACCAAGGTTTGAGCACTGTATTATCATATTTTGATTTGTAGTTTGCTTATTATGCAGGCGTAGATTACGATTTCTTATTATTTCATCAAATTATTTGATTTCATATCCATTTGAATTTGTTAACAGTCGGGATAAGCGTAAAAATGTAATGTCTTTCACTTACCTTCTAGGTTAGGTAATCCGATTATCGGCATCGTAAATAATAACACAGTCTTTACTTGCATTATTTGTTTGTAAATACTTTGTTTCTATTGTAAAATAATTTATATTTATTAGTTTTAAGTCAGAATAATCCATATTTAACAAATGAATGACAATAATTGTAAAGTAGGTGTAAGGTTTGTTTACCTTTCTATTATGATGTGAAATTTTGGTAACACTGTCATAGTGGAATGTAGAATATTGTAGCGACTGCCGGGTCGTCACATGATCACGTGACCATCACCAGCTGACCAGTGCTATTTAAGCCGAGCTGCTGCAGCCGGCATTTTCGGACAGATTTCGTCTCCGGGCTGATGCTGCACTCACGATGCTGACCTCTGTGAGAGGTCTCCAATTGCATCTCCCGTAAGGGAATAGGATCACTTTGGAACGGTCGAGGCAGAGTCTACCATGTCCCCAAATAATTATCAGTTCATTATTCATATTTGATTATTTTAGGAACGGTAGAGGCAGGCGTAGGCGGTAGGCGTATCCCCGATTAATTTGCATTATAATACCTACTTGAATTTGATTTATTTGCATTTTTACAAAGTTACTCGAGGCTTGTAGCCAAGTTAAGAGCACTGTATTTACTATATTTTACGAGCACAAATAAAAGATTAATCTACCCTATTTCACGTTTTCCTTATTTATTAATTATTAATTTCAGATGTCCAAATGTTGGGCGAACTCGGTGAGTAAACAGAATTTAGATACACTTTTACACGAAGGTTGCTTAGCTCTGACAGTCCGTCGGCGCGGCTTCCTTAACTCTACGCTTTCGGCACTTGCATCTTAATTGCTTTCGTTGCTGTTTCATCTTAATTGATGCTGCGGCCGAATTTATCACACAAGTAGTGGCACTCACAATACAAGCACAAAACCAAGGCACTTGCTGTTGCATCTTAACTGATGCTGCGGCCTTGACTTTTGTAAACACGTCCAGCAATTGCTGTTGCATCTTAACTGATGCTACGGCTGGATAAACATTAACATACGAAGGCGTTGCTCGGTCTCTGGCTGAAGTTGCGACCTTAAACATAAATTTTAGGGGATTATAAAATAGCCTATAGGTGAATAGAGCGATGGCAAAGAACTCACCCTGAAATTAATAAAAATCCTGAGATAAATACAATAAGTTTATTAAATCATATCAATTATCCCCTGTCGCAATTTATAAACATCGTACTATGATGCATTAAATTTAATTTACGTACCAAAAATAGTATATATTTAATTAGTTTACCGTAGAATTTTTATTAATATTTTAGCTCGAAACCGAACAAAAACTAAGTCCTTTCCGGCTTGGTGATCAATATAATATAGAACGTATGAAAATATAAGACGTGACGGATGCCACAGGCAAACACTATTAGCAGACCAAAAACATTTTATAAAAAATAATGTAATTATTTGAAAAATGTTAGATCTTACGCTTAAAACGTAAGTAATTGCAATACACAGTGTACTTTTAAATTTAGAATTTTGCAAGTTATTTTGATATGAGATTTTAATATAAGAAAAGTGTACGTTTTGTTATAAATAATAAAATAAAAATAATTCATCGTTTATTATAAGAGATTTCATGACATCAATATGCATGGATTTGTACAAACGGGGAGGTTTATGTGTTAACAAAACGGAATTCTATTTACCTGTGAAGTTATGGATCGCCTTGGGAACTCAAACACTAAGTTAGTTATCAGTTTCCCTCACCCGGCAAGTGTCAAAACAAAACATTGAAGTTTCCACCCACCTTTTAGTACATTGAATATATGTGTTTAATATGATCAGTATTGAGTCGATATAGAGTCTATTGTAGCTTCCCAAATGTAAAAACATTGAGTTAAAAATAGTTTTATATTGTAATAATTCTCTAAGCTGGAAAAATGCAATCGTAATTTAACATACGATGCATTTTAATGGGCATTAATTTAATTAACATTAATTTAGAAGCTACCAAATGAGGGCACTATGCATACTTCTTTATGACTTAAGTTCTTCATGTAACTTAAGATACATTTGATTTGTATTGCACTGATAAACTGCTTTATTTGCAGGTGTGTTTTGCGTATGGAAATGTTGTATATTTATCGTCAATTACCCGGTTACGATCGCCTAAATTGCCTCTAAAACAATTCTAAGATAAGATCGGAAAAATATCCGAGGCTATTTTAGTTCCTTCTGTACTAAATTGTACTAGTCTTTTTCTGATTATGTGTATTTACATAAGTCAGTAATTATTGATTCGTTTCTTCCTTACTGTAACTAAACAAAATTATCACTTTTTAATATCAATCGACTGATATTCTTACGCTGTTCTTATGCAATTGTAATAGTTTTGATTTTTTTTTTATTATAATTTATTTTATTACATATATAAATGCTTTTAGTTGTTGAACTCTTGTATGCTTATTTATTTTCTTTTATATTTGTTTTCATCGTTATCCCTATGGAATATATAGGCTGGATTTTTTAATTTTATTTTTCTATATTTTGCAATTGTAATTTCATACAAAAATTCTATTTTAATTTGTGAAAAATATTGCCGTTTTATTATATTATTTGAACAACTAATATCTGCATAACACTCCAACATTGTTTACAAACTTATTGAACATGTTTTGAAGATTGAATAATAATATTAATTTTCTTTTATTTTAGTCAAATATTTATTTTTTGGTTACAATTTAATTTTATTGAGCACTTTCTATAAATTGTACTGACCATGTCGCAACTTAGTGCAGAACAGAAAAGCCATATCTTTGGATAGATTGATAGGAGACTGATTTTGCCAGATTATTCGTTTTATTCTACAGACAGTTAAACCCTTTCAACCGAAATTCATATTAAAAAACTCCTTATTTTAATTGAATAACTATACTGTTAGGGAAAACATTTAAAAGTTAAATAATTTGCGTCAATGATATTTTAATGTTTAGCGTATTTTCCCTATAGGGAAGATGCTATTACTGTAGATATCATGGTAAATCCTAAGCCCGAGACTGTAATAACTTTTCGTTTTGAGGACCCCAGAAGCAAAAAACAAATGTAAAGTGGTAATTAATTGGACGACTTCGTAAACCAGTCCTATCGGACACTGGAAGGGGGATAACAGGGATATACCCCCAAATCAGTTTTTTTTGTTTTTGCACGTAGAAAAAATACTATGATCCAATTTTGGTTGGCACTATTGAATTCGGTTCAAAAAACAAATTATTTAGTATTTGAATCATTACTCTATTTCCAATGGTTACCGATATATTGAAAGTGGAAAACACAGTACGTTGTCCCAATGTTAACCTCATGGGACATAAATAAAATTATATCTTTCGCTTATTTCTCAATATATCATAATAAAACTTTGTAAATGATTTCTTCTAGTTAAGATCTACTAAATATTGAATTAAAACTAACCAGTTTGAACATTCCTGTTGCAGCAAACCTGCATACTCATGCCCCATTTTATTCTTATGGAGATTAAAAAAACATGGAATGAAAAATCTGTTGCCTCTGAAATTTGCCGAGTAAGCAGGTCACCTGCGACGGGCATATTTGTTATTATTGTCTCAAATCCCAAGACGTTAAACTTTATACAGTGAGTTTGTAAAGTAAAGCCCCTCCCCTTAAATAACATTTTGTATAGGAAAAAAACCAATCAGGGAAGAAGCCGTCTATGTTCACAGGGATGGGTCACAGCCTTTCCAATTAGCGATTTGAAATGAAAAAAATACAAGCCATGTGATATGAACAGTAATTAAAGTATTTATCAATGAATTTTTTTGTCTTATGAACTATTTATTTACTTTTTGTAAAGCTCGCTTGAATTTTAAGTTCTCTCCAAATAAACTTAAGTTCCCTCCATAATTGGCTTTGTCAACAGTCATCCAGTTCCGTAATCAGTTTATACTAAACTCTTCGGAGTTCTGTAGCAATAACAACATGTACTCATGTGACACAGTCTGTCAACAGTACAGGTGCAGAAGGTGGGGCTTGACTTCACACTTTCAATGAATGAAGTATAGACATGGCCCGGAGCCGCCTTGCACATTACTTCAGGCTAGGATTACTCGGTCATGGCCACTACCATATAGTGGAAAATCCATTGGTGATTGGCGGGATTTGAGCCCGGGCCCCTGAGACCAGAGTCTCGTGTTCTTATTACTCACCACACCACACCTCTTCCCCAAAACAACAATGGGTTTTTCCAGCTCAGTATTATTGTATATTCACCGAGTTAAAAAGATATCTCTCGCGATGCTTTTGATCTCAAAATAAAACTTAATAATAATACGATCGGTAATTTTTTTACGATCTTGCACGATGAGCATGATTTAAAAGGGGTCTAAAGGCAAATCGGCGTTGCCTTCGCGGGAGTCATAGTTACTAACATCATCCCGCAATGATGATGGGAAAATGTAGTGCGACGTAGTAAATAACCAGTTGTTCTAAAATTATGGTCTTAACTAGCATATAAAGAACTCTTTTCCACTTTTAATGACCAAAGTATAGCTTCAGAGGCTGATATAATGTCTTGGCTCGTTCATATAAGAATCCAAACAGTGATGAATGTAGAAAATATTCATCCGCGGGGTCGGCGATCAGCTCACCATCAACGCTAACGTAACACACGTTTGCAGTTTTAGAATGTTATAAACGGACAGCTGACGTCCTCGACATCAGCTGATTCTTTTTCTTCCTAGGGTGAAAAAGAGCTTCTTTAGGTCCGCAAAAAATGTAATGAAAACCATCTTTTTGGCAGCGGTATGAGGAAAAATAATTGTATTGCACCTTGAAGACAAATAAATCCAACACAATGTTCGTGAATACATTTTTTTTTATATTCCGAGTTATTTTAGCTCAAAATATCAACTATCTAAAACCCTATATTTGAACTCGAACGCCAGTTACTTTGGAAGAAAATGGTAATATTTTGTAGATTTTTTCTCCTATTTAATTTAATATACATCGTTTTGATTTTTGATCGGAAATTATTGTCGGAACGCGTTCCCTCGCAAAAGGGTGTTGTCATGATTTTCACTAGTTACAACAAACCATATCCTGACGTTACTCTTCAATGTCCGACAATGAGCTGCGTATCAAAATGAAAAGAAATAAATTCCTTACAATACGCAGTTTTTCCGATGTCATAAAAAATACTAGAGTATTTGGCGTTCGAGTTTAAACAGAGGGTTTTAGCTAGTTCATATTTTGAGCCAAAATAAATTGGAATGTGAAAAGAAAATGAAAAAATGTACTTCACGAATCTAGTGTTGAATTTATTTGTCTTCAAGGTGCAATAATATTATTTTCCCTAGATTAAAATTTATTGCCGTAATTTGCGACTGCGTAAACGTTTACACGACTGATCGCCGACCCCGCGGAAGAATACTTACTACATTCATCACTGTTTGGACACTTATACAAATAAGCGACGACATTAAATCACCTCTGAAACTATATTTTGGACATTAAAGCAGAAAAGATTAATTTATATGTTAGTTAAGACCATAATTTTAGAAATACTGGTTATTTACTATGGCGCGCCCGTATCGTAAACAGTCGCTCACTTGGATAATTGGTTTTGGGTGTGTACAAGAATTAAGATAAGCTTTCTATGAGTTAGGATAAGCAGCTTTTTAAAATCACGACGATCATTTTTTTCTCAGTTGATTGGTTTAACTGGTAAAGCTTTTACATCAGCGTTCAATACATAAATCTCAATACTAAATGGACGCGATCCAATTCTGTAGATTTCCTTAACAGCGGATTTTAGTGTCGTTCAGTGGCGGCTGGTGGGTTAAATGAACAGGAGGACTCACTTACTACTAACTACTAAAAGAGTATATTTATTAAGGATTTTAAGTATTAGGTACACTAGGCCTACCTTCGATTGCCATTCACATTTATGTTCTGTAATATTACCAATATCCGCTGAATTCACTATTAAAATCACAACAATCACTTATCACCATTACTGATTACCAACTCATTGGAGTAAAATAGATACATGAAACACAGCATGTAAACAAATAACCTCAATTTAGCTCCCATGCCTCAACGTTTAGGTTAAGTCTTGGAGGTTACAGAGATTGGCGGGTTGCTATGGTTACTAAAACGAATAAACAACAGGTTCGCCAACATGAATCGTGCAATCATAACGGCAGCAAAGGTTCAGTTTCTTATTGCCCTGAAGGGATTGTGGTGGCTGCACTGATTACTGATGTGCGCACGCATCTTCGGACGCTGCCCGAGATTCCCTATTCACAACATGGCAGTGACGTCAGAGCACCCTACCGACTGTATGCAGGATTTTCCATAAGATACTATGCGTTGGGATTGGGACGCTCCGGCCAGAGTCCGCGGATATACGCGCAATAGCAGTTGACGCCTAAATACTTTCGCAACATATTTTGATGCATACAGTTGAAATTAATTTATCATTAATGGTCAGTATAATGAAAATTAGTAATTTTTTACACGTTTATCGGATACATTTGTAAACCAATTTTAATTCAGTATGTTTGAAAATCTTCTGGGGGGGCGGCGTCCGAGAGTCCTTATGGGCCGGCCGCCACTGGTGTCGTTTAGAATATATGAAGTTCGGTAAAAAGTTTAATTAATTTTAACTTTTTGTACCGGCAAGTTAATTTTAATTTTTTTATCTTATTTGAAATATTAATGCCAAGTAATCTTAAGAGAAAGAAGTAATAAGAATTTAAGATGGAGTGGCTGTTTTTAGAAGGCGAGGCAGTTCAACTTACATGACAATTTAGTCTCTCGTATAATTTGTACGGAGTTTTCTGTTGCACTTAATGATCATTGGATTTAGCATTAGATTAGATATTTGATATTAAAGATGTAGTGGATTTAAAAACGAATGAAATCGTCTAATAGTTCAGTAAAAATAAGTGAAAAATTCCATAGACCCCGAAAATTAGCACAGGCAAGGAATTTGGTACAGATGTTGGGTATATCTTCCTTTTGAACATACTAAAACTCCCCTAAAATTGGAGCTGTGCTACGGCCGCCATCTTGGAAAATGGCGGCAAATTTCTGTATTTTTGCCTTTATCTCCTTTATTGTTGGAGATACAGAAAAAGGTTTCAAATAAAAATTGTAGCCTATTAAAAAATACACATTTTCGGTTATTATCATTTTTTCTCTAAACCCAACAGTTTTTGAGTTATTTGCGATTAAGTATAGTTATTGTTTTTGATTAATCAAAATTATAAGAAAAATGTGTTGTAATATGACATTTTAAGCGGTATATAAAAGAAAAATATAATTTTTTAATGCATAATATTATTCTAATACCACTGCCGATAATGAAGGGAGGTATGAACTTCAGTTTTCGTTGGTAAAAAAAATCGGCCGCCACCTTGGATCCGCCATATTGCATGCAGTAATTATTTTTAAATGTAAACATAGTGTTGTGACACATCATTTCAAACTAGATTTTCACGCAATTTACAATGCCGAAATCCGTTTTTGAAAATCTTGACTCGTTTTCAAACAAAGATTATTCCCTGTATAATCCTTATGGACGTTTCGAGCTTGAAATATTTTTTGGGATTTTTTTGGACTATTTTCCTTATAGCTCGGATGTAATCAAAGTACGCTGTTCGTTCTCGTCTTAAACTATTCAGTAGTATTTTGGCCTCCATATAAGCAACTTATCAAGTGATTCAGATTCATTAGATATGAGTTTCTGATACCTTTATTAATCATAAAATGTGATTTTTCTAAATTCAATATTCAGTAAAAATTGTATATCTCAGATTCTAAATAAGATATAAACTTCTCTCTGGTATTAAACCGACCAGTAAAATGTTAGCTTTCATTTGAGCTATTGATCATGAAAATAGGACAATTTTAAGCCGAGGTATGTTATTTTATTTAACATAAAATTTAACGTTTTTAGCATTCAGTCTTCAGTTGAAGACATATATCTCAAGCTCTAAGTGAGACATAATCCTCATTAAAGTCTTAAATTAAATGGTAAACTATGGGCTTTGTTTTGAGATATTGATCATGAAAATCTGTCAATTCTAAGAAGAGTAATAATCCTTTATTTAAATTAAAATGTAACGATTTTAGAGTTTTGTCCTTAAGTAAGGACTCATATCTCAAGTTCTTAAAGAGATACAATCTTTTTCTATATCTTAAATAAATTGGTGACTAATTGGCTTTCATTTGAACTATTGATCATGAAAATCGGACCAGTCTAACCTGAGTTATAATCCTTTATTTGTCAATATAAGTTTAGAAAAATCTCATCTTATGTTAATAAAGGTATCATAGCTCATCCCTAATAGATCTGAATCAATTTATAAGTTGCTTATATGGAAGCCAAAATACTAACGAATATTTTAAGACTAGAACGAACAACGTACTTTGATTACATCCGGAGCTATAAGGAAAATAGTCCAAAAAATCCCCAAAAATATTCCAAGCTCGAAACGTCCATAAGGATTGTAAATAGCGTGAAAATCTAGTTTGAAATGATGTGTCACAACACTATGTTTCCATTTGAAAATAATTACTGCATGCAATATGGCGGATCCAAGATGGCGGCCGATTTTTTTACCAACGAAAACTGAAGTTCATACCTCCCTTCATTATCGGCGGTGGTATTAGAATAATATTATGCATTAAAAAATTAAATTTTTCTTTTATATACCCCTTAAAATGTCATATTACAACACATTTTTCTTATAATTTTGATTAATCAAAAACAATAACTATACTTAATCGCAAATAACTCAAAAACCGTTGTGTTTAGAGAAAAAATGATAATTACCAAAAATGTGTATTTTTTAATGGGCTACAATTTTTATTTGAAACTTTTTTCTGTATCTCCAATAATAAAGGAGATAAAGGCAAAAATACAGAAATTTGCCGCCATTTTCCAAGATGGCGGCAGTAGCACAGCTCCAATTTTAGGGGACTTTTAGTATGTTCAAAAGGAAGATACACTCAACATCTGTACCAAATTCCTTGCTTGTGCTAATTTTTTTGGGTCAAAACTTATTTTTACTGTACTAACCATATTGCTTCAAACGTTTCATACTTTTTGGCAGAGTATAGATAGGTTTGTTTGAAAATTGTAAAATCTTAATTCAATCATTTGAACACTAAAATTTTTTCATTCGACAAAATTTGCAGTTGAAATTAAAATTACACCACTGAAATTGTCTGAAACTAACCTTTAACATTAAGAATATAAAAATTATCCGGGGGACCTCCGAAACCCCTCTTCTGTTGAAAACAGTACCTCCCGAATACCCATCCTAATCACATTGAGAAGTGCAAATGTTTTTGATATCCCCGGGGGGGGGGGGAGGTGTCCCGAAAACTAATATATTATATATCATTGATGTGTATAATAAGTTCTAAGCAAAATGTAAAATCAAGGCTACTAAGCATTTTCATGATTAAAGTGTTCATGTTTTAATTTCATGGTAGATTATTGCCGCTTCCGACAGTAAAAAGATAGGAAATAAAATTTGTTGACCACCCAACACCTACACCAACTTCCTGTAACCAAAGTAAAAACTTGATGACTGGATGTAATAAATACAAATTTATTTAGTGTGTTATCTCTTAAACCTCCATAAGATCTTTGACGATTTCGTAGCATAACAAAATACATTTAAAAAGGAAAATCATGTAGCGGAGCAAAACTTGATTTTTGCTGTTAGCTGTTGATTCCAGTACCCAGAGCAAAATATTTTTTCGTCATACTGCTGCGAAAACGACTGTTTTCAGTACATGCGTTGCGTTTCGAAAGTAGCTATTTTCCACCCAAGAGAGGGAAACCCCCGTTGAGGACGTCAGCTGTTCGTTTATGATGCACTAAAACTGCAAACATATGTAAGTCAGCGTCGATGGTGAGCTATCGATTGTATTGAGAGTGGTTATCGATTATTATTTTCAATTGCATTTCATTGTTGCATTGTTGTCGGTTTAATAACTCGCTCATTCCACCAATCGATTATTAAATGCTTTCGATACATTGATAGTTGTTCATTGTTGTCAATCTAACCTGACACAAATGAAACAGACAATCAGCTGAATGTTTCAAATAGCAAGAACAAGATGGAAGCGTTTTTGAGAGATACCTTTTAAGGTAATATATTGGTTTTCTTAAGTAGTAGGCGTGTTGTATTGAGCGATATGACGAGAAATATAGTTCATTACACGGGTCGAGAGGCTGAATAAATATTTAATTTTGCCTCAGTGAGAAGATAGGCTGAGCGATAACGATGTTAGCGGTAAGTCTGATTCATGATACGAAACAGTAGATTAAAACATTCATTGTTACAATCGATAGTACACAGCCTTTGATATATCAATCGTTATCATCAGCTGGCATAACATCAAAACAATTGACAGATAATCAGCTGATTTTAATATGCAAGAACAAAATGGAAACAACTCTTTCCTCGGTAAAACCTTTGTTTTTTAAGTAGTTAGCTCAATAATTTATGCAGTATGACGAAAAATGTAGTTAATAACACGGGTCTAAAGTGGCTTTTCGTTACTCGCTCAAATTACGACCTCGCCTGGCGGCTCGGTCGTAAACCTTGAGCTCGTCCCTTGGCCTTGTAATGAAATATACTATTAACCAAAGTAGCTATTATCTATAAAAAACCTAAAATTTAATTTTTCTCAGAGCTGAAAAAACAGTGCAGTGAGCCTTATATATTTACAACATAGTTGTGAATAAATATATTTCATCAAATTCAGCGTTTGTAATGTATAATCATATGTTATTAAAAAAATCATATACAGCATATAAGTGGGTACAGTTTCATTTAACCCTTTATGTAATCATAGTTTACTGGCCTAGTGTATACATAATCACTAGCAAACGTCGATTAACCAAGAGAAAATATATTACGTTAAAAGTTAATAAAAAAAAACTATTTATTTTAGAAGTCTTCTATCATGAAATATAGTAAAACGTTTATCGTCCGTCGCGAATTCATATGTCAAGTCAGTTATTACAAAGCCATATGCAGGCGACGTCGTGTGTCACCATCACACCCCAGGGGCCAGCCAGATACGCCATCACAGCGGTGCAGGCGACCATCCATCACCAGCTGG
The DNA here is from genome assembly GCA_035578135.1 of Flexamia atlantica. Taxonomy (NCBI): domain Eukaryota; kingdom Metazoa; phylum Arthropoda; class Insecta; order Hemiptera; family Cicadellidae; genus Flexamia; species Flexamia atlantica. Next base: position 18,377,922 of record JAQJVK010000016.1, on the reverse strand, counting down.
AGGTTGGGCAAAGACTATTTGTCATGTCCTCAACATCCCTCGGGTCGCTACTGATAATGCTGACTGATAAATACAGACTTATTACGAATTTACTGCAGTAGAAACTAAGAAGATGAAACTTAACAGTACCTAATCGTAGATCCCAGAGAAACCGATTGTATTGAATTGTAATCCAACTATAAAAAATAAAAAAAATAGTAAGTATTGTCATCTATTATAAAGAGGAACAACTGTAACATATTTTGTTTCATCTTTAAAAGTGAGAATTAACCATTAAAATAAAAAAAATCAATTGATTTCCCTAATAGATATACCTAATTAAAATGAAGAATACGTAATTTAAGAAAGTCACATAAAAATAACAAGCTCTTATACCAGAAAATAATATATGTTATTTACATTTTGGAGAACATTATGTCACTCAATAAAGCAGCCCAACCTAGGTAGCACCGGAGAACATGTTGAAATATTCAGCATCAGTCGTTCGGCTGTCACAAGGGACAAGGCTTTACTCAATTAACTGTATGGAACTGTTACATGTGAATAATAATAATATTTTATACAACTGGTAATTCATCATATTATTATATTAGACACATGACATCACATCAATCACTTCGAAAAAAGTTTTAGGACAGTTTACCATTACTCTCAATGTCACTAGGTTTGTTGAAGTTATTAGCAAAAAAGACAACATGATAATGTAGGTACCGAAGTACCTACATTTTTTGTACATTATCTTAAGAATTTACAAAAAACATATCATATAATTGAAAAATTGTTTAACAAAATAATACTTTTCAAAAAATTTGACATTTTTTTGATCATTTACTTCCAATTAATAAAAAATACTAACTCCACATGAAATTAAAGCGAGTGAAGAAGAGAGTGCAAAGTATTATATCAAAATGCTGAAAATAGTTCGACAGTAAAAAATGTATTGTTTTTATTTACCACTAATTTTTGTAGTTACCAAAATAATATTTTTTCAGCGATTAAAATAAAACATAAATACCTAATTATAAACGTTTTTGGTAAAGATACTCTTAAATTTTCATAGGCAAAAAAGCAAAAGATAATTATGATGAAATGGTAAGAATAGTTTCATGTCCACGAATGAAGCTGGCGAGGAATAATCTGAGTTTTTCAGGTATTCTTTTTGTTGCTGATGTCCATGGCAATAATGGAGCTCACTCCTATGTGCCTAATGTAGTGAGAGTGATACGGTGGTGCCAAAGACTTCTTCTGATTGTGTTTTGTCGCAAAAACATTCATTGCTGAAAAATTCTAGGGAAGTTAAATAATCAAGTACAGTTAAAAAGATAGTTAAAGCTATCCCTAGCTGCAATCAATAAGTATTATAAATAATGTTATATCTTTATTAATATAGAGTTTATATTACCATTATATAATTAATGTTGGAATTTTTGAGTTATTTAGTTGACAAAACTACTCAATACATTAACTTTGCAGCAAGTATTTTTTTAAGAGAATGGATGTTAACTATCGCATCCTTATTAATGGGACTTGCAATTTTAATTTTATTTATTTATCGTCTGATTAAAATTTTTTTTAAAGTTAAAGTTAAGCAACTTCAAACTTTGTCTTGATTATTGGATCAGAGGTTATTTTACAGCCAATGATCGTTGCTTTTCATATGTTCGTTAAATGTTGAAAGGTTAGAGTTTGATTATGTAAAAATAATCCAACTAATCATTTACTTAGTAGTTGAAATCTGTTCCTTTTCTAGTGATTTTATCAAAAATAGCAAGAGAACAATTAGTGACTCCTGATCTGAAAACGTTTATCACCTTATTTTAAAAATGCAAAGATAAAATACCCTTATTGCTGCTGGCGAGCATACTCAGCGAATTACAAACCCTTAGAACATATTCCCACCCAGCAGTCATATTTCAATTTTTTTCCTTGAAACTAACTTATGAAATATGTAACTATGCTGGTTCGCACATATATGATATTAGTGTTTTTACATTGCTCTTTTCAACTTCAACAAACTTAAGATATTACTTACTTATTCGCTCGTGTAAAAAAGAAGTGTTCAAATAAATCATTATGTTTGACAGCAATGAATTTTTGTCAAATGATTAATCATTGTGTGATTGTTTTTAAATTAAGGCAAATATTTTTTTATATATCTTTTACTCGTTCAACGTTAATTACTCAATTTTAGTTAAAAATTCATTTTCATTCTATCGATTACAAAAAGAATCCTTTAATTGTTATCTGCGAAAAGATAATTTAAAATTACTAATACATAGTGTTATAGAACAGTTTCAAATATCAGCTGCTAATATAATCATATTTGTTTACATGTTTTTTGTATCATTATTAGAATATGAAATACATCAAAATAATGTTCTTACTCAATTTGGTAGAATTATTTAATTAATTATGGCGCAGTCACTATAGAATATTGTAAAATATACCATAGATAAAGAAAAATGATAACTATTTTAAAAGTCAATGGAAATATAACAGTATACAAACAATATGGAGTTCAATGAACCTAACGTTCTCAGCCTAAGGGAAATGTGACTGAAAACTTTCAGCAATTCAAGGAAGAAATGAACATATATTTGACCGTAACAGAAACAAACAAGAAGCCTAAAGAAGTTCAGATAGCAAGATGAAAGAATTTCCTTGGTTGAGAAGGACTCAGCTTGTTCAAAACCCTATATTAAGGAGAGGCAGTTGAAAGTGTTGAATATATATTGCAGTTATTGGAAAAACACTGTATTCCAAAGCAAAATATCACAATGGATATTTATAAGCTTCTTACTAGAAAGCAGGACAAGCATGCACCATTTGAAAAATTTCATGCTGACCTAAAGAAACTAATCAAACCTTGTAACTTTCGTGATCAAGAGGAAAAACTTTTAAAAACATTAATAGTCTTAGGAATTAACTCAAAAGACCTACAGGCACGTTTGCTACGAGAGGATGTTTCACTAGAAAAGATAGTCAACTTGTGCAAATCAACAGAACTAGCAGAAAAACACATGGAGATGATAAACCAACCTCATGAGGCAAATACAGTTGATGAAGTAAAAACGAAAACCAGCGCAGGTAACAACAAAGACAACATTCCTCTGAAAAAACGTTGTTGTACAAGGTGCGGAAGTATGCACTCTGATAGATGCCCAGCAATGGGAGGGTTCTGCAGTAAATGTGGAGAAACTAATCATTTTTTAAATGTTCTAAAATTTATGCAAATCAAAATTATAAATCGAAGGACTGTCATGATATGTTTGGCCGTGTTAATTCCTCAGATGAAGCCGTCTCTTTTAAGAATAATAATTGGGAGGAAAACTTGAATGGCAACATTGACAGCCTCAGTGCTATTAATGTAATAAATGAAAAGAGTGCTTGGTTTAAGAATATTTTAATAGAGGGTAAAAATATTAAGTTCAAATAAGATAGTGGTGCAGATGTAAATGTATTGCCTTACTGCTATCTAGAGGGTCTCAACCTAAAACGTAATATAAGAAAATGTTGCATTACACTACAGTCATTTGGGGGATATACCATAAAACCAATTGGAATAGTGGAGGCTGAAGTTGAAGCAGAGGGTAAAATTGCTGTTATTCCTTCTGTCATTGTTAAAAATCAAAACACATTGCCTATTTTAGGGTTAGATTCCTGCATAAAATTAAATCTGCTGAAGCGGGTGGATAGCATTGAACGAGATAACCCAATTTCTGAAAAACAAAAGCTTTATAAAAATAATAAAGATGTTTTTGATGGTTTAGGATTTTTCCGGATGTATGTCCTATTAGGTTGCATAAAGATGCAAAACCAACAATTAGTAGAGCTAGAAGAATACCTTTATAAGTTAAAGATAGATTTCTTGATTCATTAGTTAGCAAAGGTATAATCAAGAGAGTAGAAGAACCTGTAGATTGGGTTAATAATATAGTTATTGTAGAGAAACCTAATGGCTCTCTAAGGATTTGTATTGATCCGACTGAATTAAATAAGTACATAATACCAGAGAAGTACACAATTCCAACTATCGCTGAAATTGCACCCAATTTATCAAACAAAACACATTTTAATATATTGGATTTAAAAGATTGATTTTACCATGTTCCATTGGATGAGGACTCAAGTAAACTTTGTTCTTTCAGTACAGTTTTTCGTACATACCACTTCTAAGGGCACCATTCGGTTTACCTTGCATGCCTGACATTTTTCAGAGGCTAGTTTTCAAGTATTTTGGGGACATACAAGGTGTTTCAGTTTATTTTGACGATCTATGCATATCTACTGATTCTAAAAAAGAAAATGATGAAGTTCTGGCGAAAGTTTTTGAAAGAGCTCGAAAACTTAATATCAAATTTAATTTTGATAAGTTCAATATTGTGAACCCAAGGTAAAATATTTGGGTGTGATATTTACAAAAGATGGGATGTTGGCAGATCCTGATAAACTTAAAGCAATTCAAATTATGAAAAATCCATCGAATAAAAATTAGCTTCAGAAACTGTTAGGGATGATAAATTATCTTCGGAATTTCATCCCAAATTTGTCACAAAGAATCTCATCCCTGAGGGAGTTACTAAAAAAAGGTGTCTAATGGGAGTGGACAGACACGCACAAAAAACATTAACTGATTTAAAGAATTTAATTTGCAGCCCTCAAGATTTATCATCATTTTATCCAGCACTACCAATAATAATTGATATTCAATGTGATCCTTCAAAAGATGCCCTTGGATTCTGTTTACTTCAAGATGGAAAACCCGTGCATTTCGGTTCCAGATCTCTTAATAGTGCTGAGATTGAATATGCACAAGCAGAATAAGAACGTCTCGCTATTTGTTTTGCTACTAGCAAATTACATAATTATATTTATGGGCATCAAGATGTAACAATACACACTGATCACCTTCCACTGGTGTCCATCGTAAGTAAACCTATGAATCGAATTGTAAATAATAGACTAAGACGATTAAAATTGAAACTGATTGATTATCATTTCAAGATCAAGTATTTACCAGGTAATTTTATGTATATTGCAGATTATATGTCAAGGTGTAGTGTTAAAACATCGCAGACCAAAGACATTTTAATGGATGATTTCATTCATGCTATTGGAGCAAATGAAATTATTTTTGAAGAGCCTTGGCTCAAGGAGTTTCAAGAAAAAACTAAGAGTGATGAAAGTCTTAAAATTAGTCATGGACTACATACAGAATGATTGTTGGCCTAATAATAAGTTAAATAGTGAGTTAAAACACTGCTACAACATAAGAAATGACCTCGTCATAATAGGCCAGTCAAATCGTACATAAAAGGGGGCTAAAATCGCAAAGCGTGATGTATTGCTGTATTTTTAATATTTTGTTGGGACCAGTTAGGGTAATTCAAAACCAAGTTTGCAGCTTCGAAAACCCTGTGCTCCCTGCGTAATAAGTAAAAATCTACAAAATTCATGTACTTTTTACAGTTTTTGGCTTATAACTTATTAACAGTGCATTTTTCTCAATACTACTCAAATATAATAATTAAAGTACATAAAATTTTCAAAAATTTAAGCATAGTTTCATATTTGTATGTCAAATAGTTTTTGAGCTATGATTTTTCAAATGTTACTGAATATTTTAAGTAATTACCAAAATTTACATTTTTTCTGGTTTCAAGCTCCAAATATGGTGTAATACCCAAATTGTGGCAGAATTATTAAAAATTGCTTTTGTAGTAGATTTTATTGGCTTTCGTTTTATCACAAAGGTAAGTCTGTTCCTCCAACACATTTCTGAAAACTATAGAAATAATAATTTATGAATATCCTGATTTTTTTAATGATTTGAAATTATTGCCCCTAACCATTGAAACCGAAATAAAAAAAACATTTTTAAGGTTAGAAGTCGTATTTAAAGATAAATTATGACACATCATAATGATTAGTATTTTGGCATTTTAGACACTGAAGGCACCGTACGAGAAATGGTTCCTGATTCGACTTCATCAGGAAAATATGGTTTGACGCCCATCCACCATTTCCACGTACTGAAAAGCTTCTGTTCCTGAGCAGTGGAACCGTGGGTGGACCTACAATTAATTGCCATATAGCAAGAGAAAGAGGCATCGAAGGTGTGAAAGAAATCACAAACAACTCTTTTGGAAAGGTGACTTTTAAAAGGAAAAACAAAGTGCTTACTTTGGCATCGGTCAGCAGCTCAGTTAAAGTCGATAAGAAGCGTCTTGATGTGGACCCACTCACTATTATTCAAAGAATGTGTGTTACCAAGCAGTCGAAGAAGGAGCTGGAAGAACACTTTAAATTTGAATTGGCCCATTACCCGATGTAATTGTTTAATGAAGATGGGATGCGTAAAGGGGCAAAATCTACATTATATGCAGCTTTCACCCCACTCCCGGAAACCATACCTGTTGGTGACACCACTTTTGTGGTAGTGGATGGCGGATATCTTCTTCATAAGGTTATCTGGCATAGAAATGAGTCAATCCAAACAATAATAGAGTCCTATATCACCTATTCAATCAACCATTTTGGGAGGAGCGCGGCAGTGGTGTTTGATGGATACCCTGAAGATGGGGCTCTAAGGAATACCAAAACAGCATAACGAATGCTTCGCTATGGTAGCCTACACTGTCCTGCAACGAGGTTGTGTTCGACACTTCAACGGTCATCAAATTGCCTCAGGAGAAATTCTTGGCAAATGACTCCAACAAAGGTCGTCGCTTTGCTTTGCTTTTACAAACGAAGGCATTGAAACAAAGATAGCACAAGAGGATGCAGACTGCTCTTGAAAAAAGCCCGTCCCACCAAAATGTGTTGATTATTGGAGAGGATGTCGATCTTCTAGTCCTCCTTTGCGGTTTGCGCAAACATTTCAAGAATGTTTACTTTCAGAAAGCTGGCAGAGGTCAGTCCTCTTTAACTCAGTTTTCCAGTTCTTCATTTGGCCTTAAAGACGTGGAACTGCCTGATGGGATGGAGTTGTTTATCCACGCATTCAGCAGATGCGACACTTCTAATTAGAAAACCTTCGGTTCCGCTTGTTTGTAAAGGCAGCAGCCAGCGCTAAGGTAAACTTGTCACGTTTGCCCCCCACCCAAGATGTAGCTTCCTTCCACTCATTTAGAACGTACCATCAAGTGCAAAGGTGGTTAGGGATTGAAAAGGATCCCACAGAGTGGGGTTGGTCAAAGAGCACAGTAGGGTTGGTTCCAGTGACAACATCTAGTCCAGCCCCACCTACCTTCTGAAACTAATTTCATGTAGGTGCAAAAAGAGATGAACGGGTGCTTGCACATGTCGGAAGGCTGGGCTAAAGTGTTCAGCACTATGTACTCCTTGCTCTGCCAAGAACTGCCAAAATTCCCCATTACTCTTGATTGAAGAGGATGAAGATGACCCTGACGATCATATGTCTTCACCCGATGATGAAGTCGAGTCAGGAACCATTTCTCGTACGGTGCCTTCAGTGTCTAAAATGCCAAAATACTAATCATTATGATGTGTCATAATTTATCTTTAAATACGACTTTTAACCTTAAATATGTTTTTTTTTATTTCGTTTTCATCACCCAATGGTTAGGGGCAATAATTTCAAATCATTAAAAAAATCAGGATATTCGTAAATTATTATTTCTATAGTTTTCAGAAAAGTGTTGGAGGTACAGACTTACCTTTGTGATAAAACGAAAGCCAATAAAATTTACTACAAAAGCAATTTTTAATAATTCTGCCACAATTTGGGTATTACACCATATTTAGAGGTTGAAACCAGAAAAAATGTAAATTTTGGTAATTACTTAAAATATTTAGTAACATTTGAAAAATCATAGCTCAAAAACTATTTGACACATAAATATGAAACTATACTTAAATTGTTGGAAATTTTAAGTACTTTAATTATTACATTTGAGTAGTATTAAGAAAAATGCACTGTTAATAAGTTATAAGCCAAAAACTATAAAAAGTACATACATTTTGTAGTTTTCTACCTATTACGCAGGGAGCACAGGGTTTTCGAAGCTGCAAACTTGGTTTTGAATTACTCTAACTGGTCCTAACAACATATTAAAAATGCAGCAATACATCACGCTTTGCGATTTTAATGTCCAATTTGACTGGCCTATAAATTATGGTCTGATTTATTTTATTGATAGACTTATTGTTCCTCGATCTTTGAGGAAACTAGTGTTGACCACGCTGCATGAAACCCATTTAGGGACTGACAAAATAGTAAAGAAATGAAACAAAATTTATACTGGCCTGGGATGGTATCTGACGTTTCAAACATGGTATCGGCATTTTTAGTGTGTCACAAGTTTGCCAAATCTAAAATTAAATGTCCAATGATTAGTCATGATATTCCTAACGTACCATTCATGAAAATCGCTATTGACATTGCTGAGTTTAAAGGTACAAACTATTTAGTTGTCAATGATTACTATTCAAGATGGATTGAAGCAGTAAATACCCCCGTTGCAGCAGACCTGCATACTCAGCGAATTTCAAATGCAAAATAACATATTTTAATCCAATATAGCGAGATTCGACATGTTTTGGTAAGCTCCATAAGAATAACATGGGGAATGAGTATGCAGGTTTGCTGCTACAGGTATATTAAAACTGGCTGGTTACAATTCAATATTTAGTAGATCTGAGCTAGAAGAAGCTATTTACCAAGTTTTATCAAGATATGTTGACAAATAAGCGAGATATAGAATTTTACTTATTTCCCATAAGGTTAACATTGGGACAACGTACTGTGTTTACCACTTTCAATATCTTGGCAACCAATGGACATAGAGCAATGATTCAAGTTACCGAATTGTTTGTTTTTTCGAGCTGAATTCAATGGTGCCAACAAAAATTCGATAAAATTTATTTTTCTATATAAAAAACTCAAAAAACACATTTTTGGGGGGGTTTATCCCCCTTTACCCCCCCTTCCAATGGTCCGATCGGGCTGGTTTACGAACTCGTCCGAATAATGACTACTTTACACGTCTGTGCCAAATTTCATTCCAATCGGACCATTTTTGCGAGCGCTATCGTGCTCACAGACAACATATATATATATATATATATATATATATATATATATATATATAAAATTTTGAACGAATAGTGTTTTTGGCTTCTGGGGGCCCCAAAACTAAATGTTATAGTGGTCCCGGGCTTAGATCTTACCATGAGACCTACGGTAATAGCTTCTTCCCTATAGGGGAAATTCGCTAAAATCACAAGCAAAAACAGTCACTCAATTATAAATAAACTCAGAGAAGTGTTTGGTCGATTTGGGATACCAAAAACAGTTGTAGGGGACAATATGCCACTAAGTAGTCAAGAATCCAAGCAATTTTCAGAAGAATGGGGGTTTGAAAATTGTAATGTCAAGTCCTTACTACCCGAAATCAAATGGGTTAGCAGAAAAGGGAGTAGGAATAGTCAAAGATATGTTGAAAAAGTGCAGTGGAAAAAAAGGATTTTGACCTTTATTTGCTAAACTATCGTAATTCTCCTGCAGCAAATCTTGAATTTTCCCCATCACAGTTATTAAACAGTCGCCAATTGAGAAGCAGAATGCCTTTAAAAGAATAGCTTCTTAAACCGAGTGTCGTTGCAAATAAAGAAGCTCAACAAAAGATGACTAAAAACCAAGATAGGCAACGCGCAAATTATAATCAAACATCAAGAAAGAGGGAGGAATCCTTTATTAAAGGTGATACAGTTTGGGTACGAGATAAGTTCAGTGCCACTTGGCGTGAGGGAATAATAGTGGAGAAATTACCACAAACAAGATCGTACTTAGTTAAATTGGCAGACGGTGGAGTAAAAAGAAGAAATGAAATACATATAAGAAAAAGAATAAAATCAAGATATGATCTTTGTACTCCTGCCGGTTCTTGTAAACCAACCAATTCAAATACTCCTCCTCCCCAAACTAGACCGGCAAGGAAGATTCGTCCTCCTTCTAAGTTAAACTTAGAAATCAGAAAGAGGGAGATGTTATAGAATAGTTTCAAGTATCAGCTGCTAATATAATCGTATTTGTTTACATGTTTGTTTTGTATCATTATTAGAATATGAAATACAACAAAATAATGTTCATACTTAATTTGGAATAATTATTTAATCAATTACATAGAACATTTAAAGCAAAATTATAAGAACTTTATTAATTGAAATTAAAAACGTAAATACGCATTAAATTGTATCAATTTGCATACAAAATCAATGTGCTAGAATAAAAAAGACGAACTAATTATGTTTTTATTTAATTACGTAGATGAGTGCTGTAGGGTATTTATAATACAACCGTATTATTAAACCGTATTACAAAGCCGTATCAATAGCCCGAGCAAGAGCAATCACGAGTACATGAGTACATGACATGCTCATAAAATAATACTAGGTTAGCGATACATTAATAAGCTGTAGTTAACTCCTATAAATACCCAAATAAAGAAGATTATAACTGTCTTAGTATTTTTTGTTATTGATGGTTTTAATCGGATGAGTTCCGATCTTCATATAATTTCACAAGGACAGGGATTTCTCCTTAAAAAAAACGGAGAACTCTGAAAAACAGTTCACGGAATAATACAATCTATCCCTGAAGATATTTTACTTCACTTTTATTTAAAAATGTAAATTGAAATGATTTTGTACTCTTACTGGGATAGTTTTTAACTCTGGACGTTTTATTTTAAAGGAACAGCTTTTCTCTTGTCGAATCCGATAACTTCTGAGTTAATCAGCTTTTCCAAGGATTAGTGAGGCAAGTTGTGTTTCTTATCTAGTGCACGCCTTGTTCTTTAAATCTAGGAAAATTTGCTATTTTTTAGAATACATAATACTTACTTTTTTTGCATTTTCCTCATTAGATTTCCCAACTTATACAACCTCTTTTACTCGTTTCTTTAAAAATTACAAGAATGTTTTAAAATGGCCATAAATAACATGCTTAATGCATCGCTAGTTATTACACATAGTACTTTTTTTAATAGGAACTAAATAAATTCTTAAACAGAGTTGAGTTGTTTACCTGTTTAATTTACCGTAGATGTCGTCTGGAAAAAAATTCAAAACGTAAATTATCATACAATTATTCCCTTTAATCCTGTGGTTTAGAGAAAATCACGATTAATATATTCTGAAAGTTCGTAATATAAAAAAAGTAATCATTCGTAATAATTCGTGATGTATAAAAAAGTTACTGATAAATTTCACGTCTGAGTTTTACCTTTTTAATATAAGACCAACATCTCACTCGTTGCCGGTTTTATAAGACTTTATTACATTCTTAACTGTTTCTTTTCCATTTCACTTGATAAAGTGTAACTTTTTTACAAAACTTTAATCCACAGATTGAATATTAAAACTGTTAACCTCAAAAGTATTCTCATGTTAAATATCTCAGAGCATAGAATATTGGAAACCAAAACAAATTTTTTTTGTTTTCATTGATTCAGAAAAAAATAATATTCAAAGAAAAAAAATGCTTTGATATTTTTTATGTTTGTCTATTCCATATATAATCAATATTCTGATTAAATATTTAAGGTTCGGTTAAATTAGGCGTTAGTATTCATTTATATTTTTGCTCCATTATTGATCACCCCCACTTTAAAATGTCTTAGGATGATTTTAAGGCTTAAAGCAGGCTACAACGTCTTTAAGCAGAATAGAACGGATTATTATATAAATTCAAAAACTAAAAACTAAATTTAAGGATAAAATGAAAATTCTTTAGGTAGCGTTTAATATACTTGAGTTGTATTGCACTTTGTAACTGGCATATTTATAAAAAGAGCATAAAGAATAATATGAAAACGACCATAAGTTCAGATCATGTGTGAACATATTTGTATTGTTCGTAAAAAATATGGAAATACAAATAAATATAAAAGCCTAGCTCCCCTGCTCACAATTCAGGCTTTGCAGGGGCCCCTTTCACATGGGATCTATCTATATATTATTAAATATACCCTAAATACGTCTAGACAATTAGTTTTCTCTATGTTTGTTTTTTTAACGTTGAAAATTCATCTTCTCATTTCATTCTGGGGTGGATCACTATTTGAAGCTTTAAGTGTGTAATTAAGTTCTTAAAAAAGTCTAGTTCAAACAAATCATTGAAATCATCAGTCAATTTGGAAAAATTGCACATTACAAAACCCGTGTATTTGAACCAAACATTTGCTATCCTTGCAGCGAGCGAAGCTGCGGGTGTAACTGCTAGTTAATATATATTTCAGAACAAATTTACAAATACAGGGGGGATTTTGGATACAGGGGTTCAATGCTGTGCCTAAATGTATTTTAAGACATTAATATCTCTATAAAGGGTGTTGATAAAAGAACCCTTCAGGACTTCGGGATATGGTTACTAACATCAAAACTAAGAAAAAAGTTCCTATAAACATGGGACCTAAAATGCTCGGTTATACGTCTGTCGGTCTGTGTGTGTTTTTACATGATTTTTCATGACTTTTGAAATACTAAAGATATCAACTTTAAACTTGGTTCGTATATGCTGACTAATAGTACCTGTTTTTTTTTGCGGAGTATCAAGTTTCTACTTTGTACCATTTCAAAATGGCAGTCATTTTTATATTTTAAACCTAGTATCTCAAAAACCGTAAATTTAAAAAGATTTTACATGAGACAAAAAGGTTGTGCTATTTTGTTTTCTACAAAACCATATAAAGATTATTAAGATCGAACTACAATTAACGGAGTTATTGCGATTTTTCCAACACAATACAGGGTGTTTTTTTTAACTTGCTTCTGAATTTATTCAGAAACAAAAATAAATTTTAGTATTCTGTTTTTTGGAAACGTCTACCAACGCAGGGGGATGTCAATTTCACAGGAAAACTTTATCCCCCAAACTACCCCCTTCTCACCCCAACCCCTAACTTAAAATTTTCAAATATCAACATACCTTTGTGATATATCAAATTAAAGAGCACAAAAAAAGAAAAATTTTGGTGGAAGAAAAATTGAAATTGCCTCATGTGTTCTCGAGCTATTCAGTTTTTAATGGTATTTTTTGTTTAACTTCAAATATTTATTATTTAAAAATTAACACTGACATAAATATGATGTTAGCGGGAAACATCTAATTAATGACAGGGAAATGTGTGTTGGACTCAAAATTAACCCTTATTTCACCCCGTTCCACTAACCCCTATGTTGATTAATATTTTTTATCGTGTTGTTCTGTCAGTACCTGTTAATAAATAATGCCATCTGTAGCTATCCGGTATCGAAGAGATTTATCTAGCCAGTAATAATTTTTTTTGCAGGATGGATGAATTTAAAATAATTTGCACTTAAATTAACTGTCAGATTGTAAAATATGAGGATATCAAAAAATCTGTATTGGAACTCAGTTTATTTATTGCAATATATCTAGTTTTTTCATACGCTTTAATTTGATTTATCACTTGGGGTAAGTCTCTTATCTTCAACAAAGGGGTTGGGGGAAGGGGGTGAAATAAGGGTTGATTTTGAGTTCACCACACATTCCCCTGTCATTAATTAGATGTTTCCCGCCAACATCAAATTTATGTCTGTGTTAATTTTCAAATAATAAATATTTGAAGTTAAACGAAAAACACCCTTAAAAACCAAATAACTCGAAAACGCATGAGGCAATTTCAATTTTTCTTCCACCAAAATTTTTCTTTTTTTGTGCTCTTTAATTTGATATGTCACAAAGGGTATTTTGCCGTTTGAAAATTTTAAGTTAGGGATTGGGGTGAGAAGGGGGTAGTTTGGGGATAAAGTTTTCCTTTGAAATTGACTTCTCCCTGCGTTGGGAGACGTTTCCAGAAAACAGAATTCTAAATTTTATTTTTGTTTCTGAATAAATTAAGAAGCAAGTTTAAAAAAAAACACACCCTGTATAGCTTGTTATACGGCAGTTATAGCGAATTGGCTTGAAATCTGTTAGCAAAATTGCAATAACTCCGTTAATTGTAGTTCAATCTTAATAGTTTTTATATGGTTTTATAGAAAATACAATCGCGCAACTGTTTTGTTACTTTAAAAATTTCCGTAGAATTTACAGTTTTTGAGATATCAAGCTTTAAAATATAAAAATGGCTGCCATTTTGAAATGGTAAAAAGTAGAAACGTGATACTCCGCACCAAAATAGGTACTATTATTCAGCATATACATACCAAGTTTGAAGTTGATATCTTTAGTAGTTCTAAAGTTATGTAAAATCATGTTAAAAACACATACAGACCGACAGACGGATAACCGAGCATTTTAGGACCCATGTTTACGGGAACTTTTTTCTTAGTTTTGATGTAAGTAACGATATCCCGAAGTCCTGAAGGGTTTTTTTACCAACACCCTGTATACCACTTTTACTACATTCTACAGGGTTTTTTTTTTTTACTGTGCCATTATTGGGATCTTGTGAACTTGACATCTTACAGTAAACGTTAAATGGGGAACATTCCCTTTTTTAAAGAGGTTTAAAAGTAAGTAAATATTTTTTTGTAAATGGCCGCCGTTTTCCAATACGGCGGACAACTTTGATTTTTCTTATGGAACACCCTAAATAACCCCCCCCTCCTATATAACCCCAATATTTGATTTTTCTTGTGGTGCATTTGGGTTCTACGCTTAATTTTAAGAACTTATTACTCCTTGACATGTTTTCCTAAACCCAGTAGTTAAGTAGATATAAGCAGTTAAAGTTTGACTTTATCCCAGTTGAAATGCATCGTGTCCATTTGAACCGTGCCATCCCAAGCTATTCTTAAGGAGTACAAAACTATTCCAGATTATTCATTTCCATGAGTGAGTCTCGACTAAAAACTATTTCTATGATTGAATCTAAACCAATATCAAATTTTAAGGCACTTTAACCCAACTGTTATCGATATACCGACTACCGACAATAATGCAATGCATTTCTTATAGGGAAAAATCAAACTTTATCTGCTCATATCTACTTAACTATTGGGTTTAGAAAAAAATGTCAAAGAGTAATAAGTTCTTAAAATTAAGCGTAGAATCAAAATACATAATAAAATATAAGGTGTTCCAAAAGAAAAATCAAAGTTGCCCGCCATATTGGAAAATGGCGGCCATTCACAAACATTTTATTTACTTATTTTTGAACCTCTTTTAAAGCAAGGGAATGTTCCCTTTTAAAGTTTACTGTAAGTTGTACAGTTTACAAGATCGTAATAGTGGCACAGTTAAAAAAAAAAACCTGTATATACCACAACTTAAGAAAAAGTGCATTAAGAGCGAGATTTTTATTTTAAGAAGAAATCATGCGCTGTAAATACTGTATTTACTTTTGTACTGCAATAAACAAATTGTTCATTCATTCATTCATTCTAATTTATTTTTTAAATTGTGCTTTGTTTTTTATTTGTGAAGAATTTCGAATTTCATCTCAATTTTAGGATACAAAAATAAGATATTTAAGAATGCTTCCTCTATTTTATTTTTGGTAATATTTTTTAAATAAGCTTATACCAAGAAGTAAGTTAATGATGATTATAATATTCTATATTCGTTTGGAAGTTAATCTTTATTTTAGATCAAATTTACAGATACAGGGGTTCAGTGTTGTGCCTTAGTGTACTTTCAGGAATGTTGATGGACAATTTTTGTTATTTCCAAAATATGAAGACATGGCAGATGGAGGATATTTAAATGTTGTTAAATCGATAATAGATAATTCTTGTTAAATTGATATTGTGAAATGGATGATTAAATGGATATTTAAATGGCTTCCTTGATCTACTTTCTAAAGTCGTTATTTGTACAATTCAGGTATATAAAGTAAATATCCCAACGTAAGACTGGTAGGTAAAACAAAACTAACATTTACAATTAAACGCGAACGTTGATGAGTCCTCGGCAAATATTGGTCTCTCAAAATTTGTCCAGTGATCTGAACTTTGAAGTGTCCCGCAATTGAATTAATTGACATTGGGTGTCTTTGGTATTTAAATGTAGTTTAAAACTATTTATTTAATAGACTTAAGATTATTTTAAAGTATAATAGTTGAAAAATTATTACATAATTTTAAATTATAGAAATGTTTGTTGATAACATTTTTCATTGCATTTTAATCGTGGTTAGTATTTTTTGACATTATTATTTTTGAAAAAGTAGGTAATAATAATGTAAATATTTATTTACCCTGTGGTTTTCACGGTGAACGATTGCTGACATATTATACATAATTTTTGTTGTTGTTGGTAATAATTATTAATGATTCTGTGAAGTTAATAAACACATTAATTACTGTTATAGGTCCTCTTTCATTCATACATAGAAGGTGTTCTGAATATGAAAAGAGTCTTCCCTAATTTTTAGTTGTTAGGGTAAAAAAATTTAATTATAGAAAATACAGCCATATTTACATTCAACCCATTAGATAGGGAAAATTCATTACAGTTATTAAATTTAAGGTTAAGTTTTCGATCGAAGGTTTTACGTAAATTGTAAACATAGTCTGCAAAATCACTTCTACGGTCATCAAAGTCACATTACCGTCTGAAATGCGGGCAGTTCGTCTTACTGTTATAGAGTCTACTATGTTCCTGACATATCAATTATTGTACCTAAATTGTTAGTTTTGTCTAACACATAGTGCAATAATTATATAGGTGTCAAAGTGTCTTCCAAAAATCATCGTGACAACAAAATAAAACAAAACAATATGAATTCACTAAGTATGTGTAAAAATACTAACGTCAAAGATCCCAACCTTACAGTTAGGAACAATAGTAACATCATATTGATAACTAAATGTATAATCAAATTAAGCAACATAATGCTATTTTATGCATCCTCATTTAAGAAAAATCGGATAGCTAAAACAAGAGTACTAGATATTAATTTTACTATAAAGTTTTCATAAAGTTTAATTCTTATAATGACTTCCCATATAATAATTGATCATGTTGAGTAATAACTACGCTGTCCATGATACAAAATGCTAGATTTAAAATAAAAAATAATGATTGGCTATATTTTATTTTCTTCAACCCGCGAGCTGTTTAAGAAGTTGGCTGGTTGCAGTTTAAGCGAGGTGTCATTGCAACTTGCGCCATTTTGACATCACTGTGAGAGCAATTTTACCTTTTCATCTTTCACGAAAATTTTAGACTCTAATACATTCCATCTATCTTAAATAAAATGTTCCATTTTATTTCAACTAACCCAGTTTAGTTTTAGTGGTCAAAGCCCCGGCTTTACTCGTAGGTACTTTTATTCTGATTTGTTCAGGAAGTGCAGCCTCAGTTGGTAACCATTAGACATATTTTAAACTATGACCATATGTTTTCATACAAACAAATCTTACCAATGAATATTCATCGATCTTAACATTCTCTAAAATCGTGACATGGGTCCATTTAAAACGTCCTACGATAAACCCCTTAAGGTTATCAAAGCTGAAAACTACCATAGTGCACATCGTTTGAATCTATGCTTTGATTTGACACCAAGATCAAGAGTATGCATGTAGTTTCGCCCGTTGTACCTTTTGTACTAACACTATATTAATTTCCATTTTCTTATAAACAAATACCCGATCCATTTTTTCCTTAACGGTTTTGATAAATTATTTCAGTGATAATCATTAATATTTATTTAACCCTTTAACATATTATATTATTTTTATTACGGTAGTAAAAAAAAACCGGTTTACTACGGTTTTGGAGTAAATTGTGCAAAAAATATGTTTTGGGAAAAAAATAAGATATTCTTCTAAATGACAATCTTACAATGTTTTCCCTGTGCAATGTACAAAAAAGTTCTCTTTGATATATGTTCGTTTAGTTTTTTAATTTCATCATCAAACACATACTAGCTATGAATTAAATGTTGCTAAAATTGTTTGACGAGTTATTACTCTTAATGCGAGTTAGATAAAATGAGATAGTATAATTTTTATGTTTATTAGTACCTCTCTCGTCATGGTCGTTGGTCATCGAACATTTTTTGCAAACCTTTTGGTTTACGGTACAACCTCGCCATACGAATTCACATTCCACAAACTCCCACTTCAAATGTTTAGGGCTGCGGCGAAGATCAATGGATTGCTTCACATTGTATCGTCAAAACGTAAGAGCAGATTAATTTCTGTGCAAATTTTGGAGTCTGCACCGGAAAAAATTGTTTAGTTTAAATATCACAATACGAGGGAAGAATATATCTTGACAAAAATGGCTGAAACTGTTTGGTTTTTGATTTTACAGCCATACGTAAAATCCCTTTTAAGTAACAGGAGATTAGAGTACCCTCACAGGGTTATCTGTACTTTATGTAAACCAATAATTAAAAATGAAAGGGCGGTAAAGGTGGTTTATAGAAATCATTCTTAGTATGGGCTATTAAATTTAAATAAACATACTGTATATTGCCTTTTTACAAGATCTCATTGTAAAAAGGCACTTAATCTTTTAATTTTATAATTAAGTGCTTATATAATCATGTTAACAATATGATTTCCTAAAAATTATCTTTGGATAAGGTATGAATAATGGGGCACTCCTTGAATCCCAGAATGTGTTAATAACTAAATACCCCCGTTGCAGCAGACCTGCATACTCAGCGAATTTTAAATGTAAAACAACATATTTCAATCCAACATAGCGAGATTTAACATGTTTTTGTAAGCTCCATAAGAATAAAATGGGGAATGAGTATGTAGGTTAGCTGCAACAGGTACGGTAAAACTGGGTGATTTTAGTTCAATATTTAGTAGATCTGAACTAGAAGAGGCCATTTACCAAGTTTTATCAAGATATGTTGAGAAATAAGCCAGATATAGGTTTTTACTGTTTCCCATAAGGTTAACATTGGGACAACGTACTGTGTTTACCACTTTCAATATCTCGGTAACCAATGGACATAGAGCAGTGATTCAAAATACTAAATTGTTTGTTTTTGAGCTGAATTAAATAGTGCTAACCAAAATTGGATTATTTCTATTTTTCTATGTAAAAACCCCCAAAAAACCCATTTTTGAGGGGTTTATCCCCCTTTACCCCCCCCCCTTCCGGTGGTCCGATCGGGCTGGTTTACGAACTCGTCCAATTTATTACCACTTTACATGTCTGTACCAAATTTCATAAAGATTGGACCATTTTTGCGGCCGCTATCGTGCTAACAGGAACATATATATACTGTGTGTCCCAAAAGTCCCGGAACGGTTTAATATCTTTTAAAGTAAGCCAGATATCAAAACAATATTTTGCATACCTTTTGGTACTAAAAAAAAACTATTTTTTTAAGTATGTGTCATTTCTGTCCCTGCCCCCAAAATTGGATTTTGGGGGGGTAGCCCCAAAGTTTTAAATGTAAGCCCCATCGTGCGACTGCTTATTTTAAAGGCCTTGTTAAAAGAAACACAATACCGCAAACCGGAGGTCGATATCATGCTCCAGTCCAAAATGGCAGCCATTCAAAAATTAAAAAATGCTGTCCGTCAATTAAAATTGAGTATTTTCTGTGTTCGGCAATTCACATTTAAATCGAATAAGAACCACCAGAACACATTTTAATTACTTAAAAGATACAAAAATAATAATTTCTTGTTGTCATCATCAAGGCTCAACCCTCCAAAATGGTTTTGGGGGGCTGGGGGTTTGTCCAACCAATTCCAATATCAACTCACATCACGCTCCAGTCCAAAATGGCAGCCATTCAAAAATTAAAAAATGCTGTCCGTCAATTAAAATTGAGTATTTTCTGTGTTCGGCAATTCACATTTAAATCGAATAAGAACCACCAGAACACATTTTAATTACTTAAAAGATACAAAAATAATAATTTCTTGTTGTCATCATCAAGGCTCAACCCTCCAAAATGGTTTTGGGGGGCTGGGGGTTTGTCCAACCAATTCCAATATCAACTCACATCGTATGACCACTAATTTTAATTTGCTTTGTAAAAAAATAAGCCAAAGCTTGTTTGAATTAAATTTCAAAAAAAGTTAACTTACTTGTAATAAATAAATTAATTTTGATAGGGTCAAAATTATTTAACTAACATACTAATAGATATCCGCCTTAATGCGACCTGCGGAGGGTCGTCTATGCGTTACCTTTTAGAAAAACCCCCATACATAAAGTACCAAATATTTGCCACAAAATAACTAATTTTTTAAAACTTTCATCAAAACAAGCTTTGGCTTATTTTTTTACTCATTCAGCATATTAAAACGAGTGGTCATACGATGTGAGCTGATATTGGAATTGGTTGGAAAACCCCCACCCCTCAAAAACAATTTTGGAGGGTTGTGCCTTGATGATGACAACAAGAAATTATAATTTTTGTATCTTTAAAGTAGTTAAAATGTGTTCTGGTGGTTCTTATTCGATTTAAATGTGAATTGCCGAGCACAAAAAAAACTCAATTTTAATTGACGGACAGCATTTTTTAATTTTTTAATGGCTGCCATTTTGGACTGGAGCATGATATTGACCTCCGGTTTGCGGCATTGTGTTTCTTTTAACAATCCCTTTAAAAAAAGCAGTCGCACGATGAGGGTTTACGTTTAAAATTTTGGGGCTACCCCCCAAAATTCCAATTTTGGGGGCAGGGGCAGAAATGACACATACATCAAAAAGTAGTTTTTTTAGTACTAAAAGGTATGCAAAATATTGTTTTGATATTTGGCTTACTTTAAAAGGTATTAAACCGTTCCGGGACTTTTGGGACACACAGTATATATATATATATATATATATATATATATATGTATAAATTCAAACGAATGGTGTTTTTTGCTTCTGGGGAACCCAAAACGAAAAGTTATCATGGTCTCGGGCTTAGGTCTTACCATGAGACCTACGGTAATAGCTTCTTCCCAATAGGGGAAATTCGCTAAAAAAGACCAATCATATATGTGTGTGTGTGTGTGTGTGTGAGTAAATGGGTGCGTCTCAATGTAAAAATAATATCTATATTACTAACAAATAAAGATGAACTACTAACTATTAACTTGAACTATTATAAATGTGCATATAATTGTTTTCAAGTGTTTTTTTTAAATATAACTACAAGATTGGTTTTGGTTAAAAAATGTACCCAAGAAGTTATTAATATATATTTGTGATAAATTTGTCTTCGGGTAAGAACTATAAGCTAAAAAACCCCCATAGAAATAAGCGGAAGATGGATACAGCAGTTCTTTTGGGAATTAGAGTTAGTGATTGATCAACATGACTTAAGGGAAGCGAGTGGTCATTAGAGTGCTTTGTTTCCAATGCCCAAAATATTTAGTTTTATAATCAACCGCTCTAACTAAACTTAAAAAAAACTTTCTTAGCCATTCTTTTGTATTGTGATCAAAGTATGGTTAAAAAGTATGGTTACCTTACTATGAAAAAATATACATTTTTTCATAGGAAGGTTTTATGCCAGTATTACATTTGTGAAATGAGAGATGTCATTTGATGTGGTAATACGTTTTTGAAGGTACATTCTGAAAATCCACTCAATTCAATCTGCCTCGTAGTGCCTATCAATATTGTATTCCCTTTAGGGCTACTATATTGCGTATATTATAAATTTACATTTATGTTGTATGTTCTTAGAGGCTTACCCAAGATTTTTCACGATGAGCTTTATGTTTTTTGTGTTTCTGCCTATTTACGTCACAAAAGTAATATAGCTCCAATACTAAATAAAACTTTTCACATCTTTGATATTTGTCGTAATTTTTGTTTTTCCTAGCTTGATGTCTGATTCAGTCATCATAAAAGCAATGATGGTATGTTTGTCCGACAATGACTCTAAATTATAATTGAATTGAAAAATCATAATCTAAGAACCATAAATTAAATAAGAATATTTAGCACGTTACGTATGTATGTATTCCGAATATTTTCTTCACTGTATATGTTTTGGGACCTGCGCCAACAAGGGAACAGCTTCCAAGCTCGACATTATTGGTGTAGCTTTTGATATAAAAGTGGTATTTGAATTGTTTATTAAGTTACAAGATTCAAGTCAAACCAAAAATAATTTGTATTAGCTCTCAACAATTATTACTGGTAATTAATATAACTACACCAGTAATATTAATTACATATTTATATATTAATTTTATTAGTAATAATTAATAATCATTTAAAATATTAATTTCGTTCTGTTAATAACTTAAAAAATAATAACTATATATATATATATATATATATATATATATATATATATATATATATAATACATGTGTGTCCCATATTTTTATGATCATCCTAGCTAATAGCAACCCAATTCGCTGGGTTAAAAAGTCTTATAACGGCCTTAAAGATCTTAATAATGAGTACTGCTCTAGATCATCGTTTTGAATCTCTACCTCTTGTACAATAAAATTCTTTTTCAATTTATAATTATCTCCTTTAAGTTCATTGATGAGCATTAAATATTGTTGTTTTTTTTTATTTAGCAGCCATGAGAGCTTCATTATTTCTTTTACCTCTTCCTCTAGTGATCCCTACGATGAGTTGGACTCCCCTCCATCTTACGTTGAGTAGCTTAGACAATTTTTTTGCTATCCAAAATATCCTTTAAAGTAAGCTCACCCGCCTCCGCTTGTGAATCCATCCTCATACTTTCACGCACTTTAAACATCTCCACGGTTAATTTTCCGAAGCTAGACAGACTTCTTTACTCGAGCCTACACATCCCGCATGAAATACTAGTTTACAGTCACTGCACGTCACTTTTCACAAATTTTTACCCACTGACCTAACGCAAGTACTACAGTTTGCCATTACAATACAGTATTTAATGCCCGTAACACTTTAACTACGAAACAGACTACAGAAAACACGGTTTCAAATAATCAATGTTTTTATGTATCACTTGACCGCCATAAAAGTTCGCAAATTTAAAACTCCGTAAAGGGATAGACACGCTCTGCAACGATAACGGTCCGCACTGTCCGAGTGCTGGCTCATAACTCAACTATTACGTGTAGTTGCTCAGTTATTTGTTGTGTATTCTTTGAATGATAAACGTATTCCCCTATTCAACAACGAAGCATTGTCAACATGGATATGACCAACCAGTGAAACTACTTTTCTTAATACATTATCTATAAATCGGTATTTAATTGCAACTTTAAACTAATTGCAACTTTAAATGCATAATAAGCATAAACTCTTGAGGGAAGTATTTATTAGGGTGTGTTTAATTTTATTGAAGTTTCAACGTCAAGCAAAATCTAAATAAGAGATTCTTGAAGTTCAAAGAAAGCAAGGCTTGGAGAACGTTTTACAGATTTAGACATTTACATGCAAGCTGCTTTAGAAAACGACTCTTGTCACACTAAGGGAAGAACAAAAACGAAACAAGATAGGGTCGGATTGGCAGGCTTTTGCCTTGATTTTACAAATATTATCATTTTCCCTAGAATAACATTTTATTTTGATTAATACAGCAAAAATAACATACAAATAAAACAACCTAGATTTCAAACTAACCATATCTGATAAAACTGTGATAAAATTTTGACTGATTCATGAACAAATAACTGTCAGTTATTAGAGTGCACACTTGAGTTATAGAACCACCTCATATTTGCAACACAGTTTATTTAAAGAATCTATTTTAAGTTAACAAGTAAACATTTTATTTTAATAGCTACCTATTTGAAACATATTTTTTCATTTAATGTAAAATAATCCTATTTTTAACTTGATTAAAAGGACCTTAACCTCATTGATTTTCTCATATCTGAAATAAAGATTTTTGCTGCCTTGAAATATGAATAGGCTAATGTTGAAATATTTTGTCATTACGAACACAATTTATACATTTACGAAAACTTTTATTATTAACAATCCATTGGAAATTTATTTTGGCCAAATTAAGATTTATGGTCTAGACTAGAAAATAACTTTGTGAATACACACTTCAAATATTTGAGAAAGCTTTGGATTAGCAGGTAACTTAGTAATACATAAATGTAAGCTAGACCACTAGGCAGTAATACATAAATAGAAGCTAGGTAGCCTTGGTTGAATGTAAAAAATCAAGTTATTTTATTATTATTTAGACTGTGAAAAAATTTAAAACTGTTATATAATATTTCAAACCTAGTCTTAAGGAACCCAAGTACCAATTAACCTCATGTCAACAGTAAAAGGCTCAATAATCTGGCATTAGATAAGGAAATTGACAAAAAGAACTTATGATTTGAACGTTTCTGTAAAAAATGCATAACATTTGCCAACACAGTAGCATATATTGTGTGATTAAAAGGGGGGGAATTTTTTAAAAATATCTTTAAATTTATTATAAAGTATAGAAAAGTGTGATTAGGGAACTGATAGCTCTTTTACTACCTCGCCTCCTATTAATTGGGTGCAGCAAATGAATTTTTTTCCGATTTTAACTTTCCTAAATAATTTTAACCTTAATTTCAATCTATTGATAAACTCGTTCAAGTTTTCTCCCGCAACGTGTCTCAATAAAATAGCGCAGTAAAATTTATTAATATATACTTTACTAAGTAAGTGAAAAAGTGAGCAACTTTGTTTCATCAGCTAAATGACATGTTTTTAATTCAATAATTGACTACAACTAAAAATTTAGATTTTTAAAAATTAAATAGGTTTTAAAAACGACAGTAGTGAACTTCAATCCTAGAATGCTTTGTCTATAGAAGCCGAACCATTAAATGAAGAAACCCCGCTTATTATTAGCTAACACTTACTATACTTACAATGCCCATGTTGGGGACACGTGCACAAATAAAACTCTAGGTTCAATGGAGTTTTAAAAAAATCTACTATTTTACAAACCAAACCGCAGGACGAGCTATGTTTTGTAACAAGTTATTTGATCGTGTGGTCTATCTACTAATAGATACTCAGCTTGTTGCAACCTTGCGGTGGACGAGGCAATTGTGTCAGCCGTCACTCGCCGAGTCTCCCCACGCGGTGTCCCTGCCCAAGGACACGCCCAGTCGAGGTAGCTGTCAAACATGGGAGGATACTCCTGATATTTGGCAGATTTTGTGGAAGGAAGGAAAACGTTATCAAAGTCAAAGTCAAAGTCAAAATCAGTTTATTTTCACAAAAATAATAATACACAAATTTACAATGTAACTTATAAATATCTTGTTAAAATAAATGAAGCATAAAAAGAAATGGTAACTAACATATCAAAATATATAAAAGAAAACACTGAATAATAATGAAAAATGTTTAAAATTAATTTAAGCTTCCTAAAAAGAAAATAAAAAAATTTACGGAAATGAGCCTACATGGACCTTAGTGGTCTGTGCGTAGACTCGAGTTGAAAATAATTTGTAGTTATTACGAAAAGGAGCAAGATTTAAACTGAAGAACTATGAAATTGGTCGGAATTGTGAGAGTTGAAAAAATAAATAAAATATATTGTTATAAGAAAGACTAACTCATGGTGATGATGCTGAAAATGTTTATACTGGGTGTACAGGCTGGGAAGGTGGTGCATACAGTGCAGTAAGTAGGAAGTTCATGTTAGTTCAGATCGGTCAGTTTGTTGCAGGTCGACCACAATCAGCCGAGATAAGCGACTCTGCCTCCTCATCGCTGATAACCAATAACCACTCCTTTAATCTTTTTTTGAAAACATTTAATGAGGGAGAATCGAACAATGCAATATTATTATAGCGAGACGAGAAATTTCTGTATAAAATATGTGCAATATAAAAGCAATTAGTTTTTGAATATGATTTGTGTTGCTGGATGGTTAAAATTCCGATTTTATTTGCATATCTTGTATTATGAGAATGTGAAGTGAAAGAAAAAATTAAATTGAAATATTTAAAAATGTGAGTTAATAAATCTTTAATAAACAATTTATGAATGGAAAAAACTTGGGTTTCTCTAAATAACCGGTCAGAGGGGTATCTTTTACATTTTTTAAAACCAGCTTTTATTGAATCACAGTCAAACTCTGAAGGTGTGAATTATAAGCCCTGCCCCAAGCTAAAATTCCATAAGAATAAATTGATTGTACATATGCAAAGTAAGCTAATTTAATCTCATTAAAACTTAAAATATCACTTAACTGTCTAAATGCAAATATATATTTCCTAGTTTTATTTTTTAAGAAATTAATATGCTCCGTCCATTTCATGCGTGAATCAAAAATTATACCTAGGTATTTGTAAAATGAAACTTATATCTAACACAACCTTTTAATTTTTTAACTGAAATATACATTAAGCTTTATTTTAATTATTAGACTTTTATAACATTCTTCTTTTTAAATTTTTTTACTTGTTGAAGTTTGTTTTAAAATTAAGTCACTTAAGTATGTCGAAACCATTTTTAATTCCGTAGTTCTTTCCTAACCAAAAAATCAAAACTGCTAAGATCAAGATGGCTTCCAAATAATCCGTTTTGAAATCAGATCTTGCATTTTACAGATTCTCAATATATTCTTCTTACAATAATAGGTTAACAATAGTAGGTATTAACAATAATTGTAGGTTTAGCCATCTTCGTAATACAGAAGACTCCCGCAAACCCGGACTAATGTGGACTTTACGGTGTCCTTTTTTTGTTAAAATTTCGGGCTATCCAGAAAGCAGTAAAAATACTCACGTTGCAGCAGACTTGCATACTCAGTGAATTTCAACTTCTTATATACTTATCATTTGAACTTTTAGATTTAGATTAAGACTTTTAGACTCATTTAGACTTATACTTATCATTTAGACTGAGCCATGAATAAATAAAATTTACTTAGATCCCAAAACAAGCATACAACAATTTTTTCCATTATAATTACATGAGTAGATTTTTTACAGTGATCCAGCGGATATAAACTAGATGAAGCTATATACGAAGTTTGATATAGTAAACGTTGAGAAGTAAGCGAGACATAGAATTTTTTTTATTTCCCACAAGTTTAACATTGGGACAACGTAATGTGTTTACCACTAGCAATATCTCAGTAAACAGTGGACATAGAGCAATAATTCCAAGTGCAAAATTATTGGTTAGTTTTCAAGCTGAATTCAATCGTATAAACCAGAATATTATAATTTTCTTTTCTACCTGAAAAATCCCAAAAACCCACTTTTGAAGGGGATTATCTTCCCTTACCCCCCCTCCCGATGACACAAACACACAAACACACACACACACACACACACACACACACACACACACACACACACACACACACACACACACACACAGGGACGGACACTACTTAAAAAACCACTTTTTTGGATTCAGGGAGCACCAAAACAAATACGTCCACTAACAACTAAATTCGAAAATGTTGACGAAAACAATACTTTCTCAATGTACTATGTATAGTTGGGAGAAAGTAAAAATACGATATTGTCAGTTTTTTTTTTACTAAATTAGTCACTGTCCAGATATTGACCAAACGGTCTTTGGAAATTATATTAGTGTTACACCAGCGATACACGAAATGTATAAACAGATGTTTAGTTACCCCGCAGTAACTGTAATAAATTAATGTCCTTTCTAGACAAATATGCCATGCTCAACTTTGGCTATTTATAATCGCTAGTTATACAGAAATTTCGTTTACAACGGGCGTTCCCGAACTTTCATGAGACTTTGTGGATTTGTTTCTTTCATCAAGTTAAATATATTTTATTACTTAGCCGTGCGTGGGTCTCCGATGTAAAGTTTTCTACCGGTCTGCATATTATATACTTATCACCGATAAAATAATAAAGTTTTCTTGGTTGTAAGGAACAGACCAAAAACACCTAAGAAAGTTTGGAAGCCTACCCTGTATTTAAACTAATTTCTTGAACAGTATGAGTCTCATAGAGTATTTCCTAATAATTTATTCGCATACCGATTTCTTAAAAAAAAGTAATATATTGATGTCTAATGTTTTTCACAAAAAATCTAAATTGTAGGCCTATATATAAAATCATGGTCAATAATTCAACATTGCTTTAAGTCTATCAATCTAGTATAAATTGAGTAAAGGTTTTTTAATGCTTCTTAATCAACTGCCTTCACCGTTAATCTTAAGGGCTTCATTGAGGCCAGTATAATTTATTCAATATGCCGGCAGCATGCCCTAAAATCCACGCAGCATCATACATCTTTTTTAACAATACTAGTTGGCCAGTTCGGGAGTGGAAGATTCCTTTACTGTTTGATCGTTTACCTTTCCTTAACCCGACATTTCTAATGTTTTTATACTGTCCGATCTTAATTTTGGCTGGATGAATGGTTGAAGATGTTTCACAAAATCAAGAATATTTTTGAATAAATTCCTCTGACGTGGTTGATTTCATGGATTAACTGACTCTATAGAGCAATGTGAGTTTCAGTCTTTGTACAATGGTTACAGATAATTTTTGTAAAATAACTAAGTCACCCAACTCAAACTTTGAATATTGTATAATTGGTCTGACGGCTAATAAATTACAAACCAAATTTAAAGGTTCCCTGTCATAATAAATTATCTGATTAGCTTTTCCTAATCAGATTTACTGGATTACCTATGACAGTAACGTAATCAAATTATAATATTAATATCAGTCGTCAAATCAGTATCTTGATATTATACTCTTGTGGTAAGTAATATGTGGCTCGAATTCTTAGGAACTTTCTAATTTGAAAAAAAATATGCATCAGGTCTGGAAAGAACCTGAGGATTATTCCGGTTTAATCACAAATTATTCATGCAATGTAATCAAGTGTGTAGGTAAGCAAACGATGATCGATCAATTGAACGTTGCCAGGGGACAGGGATTTGTTATTAATCAATCTCAATAGGCAGTCAGTGTTAAATTGATCGCTTAAAGCTATTCTTTACATTATGTTTAAGGATATTAAATATTTCAGATGTTCATATTTATTTTATCTACGACAATTGCAATAAGCACCAATTTTGGTATTACAATAAACATTATAATGATATACATTAAAACACCAAAAACCAAGCAGTACTCTAATAACGACTTTAGAGTACTGGGGTCACTTTAGAGTACTGGTTCTAGACCAATGAGAGCTCGGCATTTGACGGAAGTAGTGTCATAATAACAATTACGCAATTCGCACATCAGCTGATTGTTGCATTACGATTCAAGTTTGAGTTTACTTATCCCATCAGCTGATTGTTCCACAACGATTCATGGTTCAGTCTGCTTATTTGCCTAACCTCAAATTTTAGTTGACCTATTCCATCATTATTAAAAGTCATGAGTTTTGTTTAACTTCGGGGGAAATTTTGTCGTATATTGTTGGTCGTAGATAAAATAGTGTATGCAACGATTGTATTATGCCTTTAAGCCATGCATTATACAATCGTTGCATAAACTACTATTAGAAGCGCCTTATCAGTTTATTGACAGAAGTGACTTCGCCATGTAAACATTTTTGTGTTAATGAAACCCTACGGAAAGTAACTTTATACACCCCAAAGTTCATCTGAAAATGTTGGGGCTGAGCGTATTACAGTACTCTATAATAAAGGAAAACATCATAGAGCATAAAATAACTTCGTGGTCCAGAAGCATAAAACAACTGCAATGGGTGATGTTATCAGGCTATTTACTAAAATATCTGCAGTGATTTGCACCGATGTTTGCTCTTAAAAACTGTAAAAGGAAATCTATGTAGCCCATTTTAGTTTAACTGATTGTTTTGGAGGCTCTCACAAAGTGGATAATACCCCAGTTGTAATAGACCTGCATACTCAGTGAATATTCAATGCCTAGATTGAAATTTCAACCCAACATAAACAAAATAAATATGACTTTTTTAATTTCCTCCATAAGAAAAATATCATATCGAACATGCTAGTCCAGTCGCCAAATAAGAAATTAAGCATGAACCTTGGAGTTAAGTCCGACTCAAATTTTATGACCGATTCTAGTACTATTTGATGCACTGAACAAGAATATGGTTGATGCGAGGCTGGCATCCTTGGGCAATTTTGAATATCGAGGGTCAAAGTTCAAAGGGCCGAAAATGAAGAAACAGATATTGAAAAAATGTATTTATGGTATTCAAGCAGATATTCCCCATAGCTGTTGATAGTTACCACCGTAGATAGTAACCACCGTAGATAGTTACTGGGTGGTCGATACTTCATTTTCATCGGGTATTAATTTTCAGCCGCCATCTTAGATTCGCCTTATTGGATACAAGGTAATATTTTAATATGAATGTGGTGTTGTGACACATCAATACAGACTAGATTTTCACGCTGATTATAATGATGCAATCCGTTTTAGAAAATATTGTTTTGTTCTTGAGATATACTAAAAAATATTACAGTAAAATATATTAAAATTCATCCCTATACATTTCTTATGGGAGTTTCAAAATTAAACTAAATTTTTGTTTTGTTTTTCTTATATCTCCGGTTGTGATCGCATTATAAAGATCATTTTGGTCTTAAAAGATTCAGTGATTTAATGGCTTTAATTTGAAATATTATTAATTTAAATACGACCTGTCAGAGATGAGTTACAAAGAAACATTGATCACAAAATGTTGATTTTTCAAAATCTTCTTTTATTTAAATGTTTATATCTCAGATTCTGAGTAAGTCTAAATATCAGGATTAGTCTTAAAACACTCATCCGAACTTTGGCTTTAGTTTGAGCCACTTTCAACTTAAATACGACTTTGTAAGAAGAGTGGTGAATGTTCAAAGATCATACGAACTTCCAAATATAACCACTTTTGTTTTGGTTTTCTTATATCTCTGGTTCTAAAATCATTATTAGGTTAGTTTTGTCTTAAAAAATGTAGTTATTTAGTGGCTTTAATTTGAAATATTAATATCTTAAATATGACCAGTCATAATAGAGTTACAAAGCAACATCGAACACGTAAAAAGTTTATTTTCCAAAATTGTGTTTTACTCAAACATTTATATCTCAGGCTCTAAGTAAGTATAAATATTAGGTTTAGTCTTAAAACACTCATCTGATATCTGGCTTTCATTTAAGCCATTGATGATCTTAATCCGACAGTGGGAAAAAGTCATGTTTATTAAAATATCATTCGATCTCCCAAATTAAACTATTTTTGTTTTGATTTTCTTATACCTCCCGTTCTAATCAAATTTTGAAGTTCGTTTTGGTCTCAAATGAAAGTCAAATTTGAGTTGATTGTTTTACGACCAAATCTAATATGTATGCATACTTAGAAACTGAGATATAAACCTTTAAGAAAGAACACATTTTGAAAAATCAAGATTTTATGTTCTTGGTTGCTTTGTAACTCATCTCTGACTAGTCGTATTTAAATGATTAATATTTCAAATTAAGGCCATTAAATTCCTTAATATTTTAAGACCCTAACGAACATTGAAATGCGATCACAACCGGAGATATAAGAAAAACAAAACAAAAATATAGTTTAATTTGGAAACGCCCGTAAGAAATGTATAGGGAAGAATTTTCATTGGAGTATATATCGAGAACAAAACAATATTTTCTTAAACGAATTGCAGCATTATAAACAGCGTGAAAATCTAGTCTGTACTGATGTGTCACAACACCACATTTATATCTTAAGAAAATCTCCTTGTATCCAATATTTCGGATTTAAGATTGCGGCTGAAAATTAATACCCGATCAAAATGAAGTATTGACTACCCAGCAATTATCGGTGGTAGTTTAAAAACAATACCTATAGGGAATATTTGCTTGAATACCATAAATACATTTTTTTCAATATCTGTTTCTTCATTTTCGGCCCTTTGAACTTTGACCCTCGATATTCAAAATTGCCCAAGGATGCCAGTCTGGCATCAACCATATTCTTGTTCAGTGCATCAAATAGTACTAGAATCGGTCATAAAATTTGAGTCGGACTTAACTTCAAGGTTCATGCTTAATTTCTTATTTGGCGACTGGACTAGCATGTTCGATATGATATTTTTCTTATGGAGGAAATTAAAAAAGTCATATTTATTTTGTTTATGTTGGGTTGAAATTTCAATCTAGGCATTGGATATTCACTGAGTATGCAGGTCTATTACAACTGGGGTATAAAATAAAATAAAAAATAATTAACTTTATGCATTTTGCCATGTTTTATATCTAATAAAATCTGAGTTTACAAGGATTAGAAATTTTCAATTTGAACAAAAAAGTATCAGTAGTCCACAAGATACAGAGTATTCTATAAATAATAATATTTTTCATAAAAATAGACGCAACTTTAAAATTAATCAAGATACGTGGGTTCTGTTTTTACCGAACTGTTTGCTAGACCTTTAAGATATTGAATGACACAGCATATATTTACTTTTGATGTTTTTTACATTTGTACCCGTGACCTTCGGCTTTTGAAATACCCTGTATTTTAAAAAGATCGTTAATATTTTTTATCTTCTTCCTTGGGTATGAGTTTGTGGGGAAATGTTTTTCATCCTTGTATGTTAATCCCGTTTACCTACAATCTCTTGTAGACGGCTTCGAAAACTCACCTGTAAATCTATACGTGCCCGTCAGCTCGATAACTTTTGAATCAAATGGTCAGATATTTAAAATATTTTGTACAGCAATCGAAAGTAGTAATACATCCAGCCTGATCGGACAATTAAGAAAGGATTAAAGGGTGTCACTGTTTAGGTCTGGGGGTTGGTGCGTGGGTGTTGGCAGAGGTTGTAAATAGCGGAATATGGATTAAGGTAAGAACATGATTCTGTGGTAAGGTGGTCCTGTATTTTCAAGACATGATTGTTCAGAGCAGGTTATTACTGAAACTGTGAAAGGGATGGAATAGTTAAATCTAAATGGAAGGATTACCCTGAGGCCGATCGTGCCCATTGCCATCATATATATACACCTTAAGCCAGCTTTGATGAACGGTAATTAAGTAATTAATTCCATAAACAACTATAATTCTAATTATAATTAATAATTATAATTATAATTAATAATTATAATTATAATTAATAATAATAATAATAATAATAATAATAATAATAATAATAATTCTAATTAATAATTCTATAACTATAATTCTATGTCAACTATAATTCTATTCTTCACTACCTAGCATGTGATTAAAGGGAAAACTGTATTGACCAGAGTTTCTGCAAACGGTTAACTACTGACTGCTATAATTCTGAATACAGGTTTTTTAGGTGCTATTGAATTAAGTAACACTTGCCAGGAGAGATCTAAGGAACAATATTTAATATCTGTGAAGGCTACGTCGGTAAATCTAACAAGTCGCTTCACAAGAGGGGAAACAGACAGAAACTACATCTTTAATCTCTCTTCAAAAAAAAATCAAAGAACCCTGAGACCCTACACACTTATCCGAAAAAATATTATTTTCCGATTCCATTAAGATATTTGCTATGAGCATCTTTGCATCCTATAAATTTATTTCTGAATAAGGAACGGTAGCTAAACTTTGTAAATAATTCTAACTTTAACACAACCGGTTTTTTATGTTGTGCCACACTGATTTTACATTTTTATGTACAGTAAACAAATTTCATGGACAATTATGAACTTTAAACTAATACAAATAATACCCCCGTTGCAGCAGACCTGCATACTCAGCGAATTTCAAATGCAAAACAACATATTTCAATCAAACATAGCATGATTTGACATGTTTTGGTAAGCTCCTTAAGAATAACATGGGGAATGAGTATGCAGGTTTGCTGCTACAGGTATATTAAAACTGGGTGGTTTTAATTCAATATTTAGTAGATCTGAACTAGAAGAAGCTATTTAGCAAGTTTTAACAAGATATGTTGAGAAATAACCGAGATTTAGAATTTTACTTATTTCCCATAAGGTTAACATTGGGACAACGTATTGTGTTTACCACTTTCAATATCTCGGTAACCAATGGACACAGAGCAGTGATTCAAATACTAAATTGTTTGTTTTTTTTGAGCTGAATTCAATGGAGTTCAAAGATTCGATAAATTTAATTTTTCTATGTAAAAAACTCAAAAAACCCATTTTTGGGGGGGTTTATTCCCCTTTACCCCCCCTTCCGGTGGCCCGATCGGGCTGGTTTACGAACTCGTCCAATTGATTACCACTTTACATGTCCGTACCAAATTTCATAAAGATCGGACCATTTTTGCGGCCGCTATCGTGCTAACAGACACATATATATACAAATTCGAACGAATGGTGTTTTTTGCTTCTGGGGACCCCAAAATGAAAAGTTAAAATGGTCTCGGACTTAGGTCTTACCATGAGTACTACCATAATAGCTTATTCCTTTAAGGAAATTCGCTAAAATGAAAAAAAATGAAATACAATTTGTGTGCTTTCCTCGAGTGACAATTGTATTTTTACTGCGTTTATTTGTGACTCAAAACCTCATTAAACGAAATGTCAGCTGTAACTAGAGGTGTCTCATCTGAGGATCACATTTTGACAGGCTCAAAAGTTGTAATCATTCGCGAGTGTGGCACATGTCCTGCAGGTGCCAATCAACTGTTCGTGGAATTCCGAGCTTTAATTCTGACGATTTTCCTATACATTAATTTATTTTTCCAACTGTTAGCGAATTTCCTTAAAGGAATAAGCTATTACCGTAGGTCTCATGGTAAGACCTAAGCCCGAGACCTTGTTAACTTTTCATTTTGGGGCCCCCAGAAGCAAAAAACACTATTCGTTCGAATTTTTATATGTATATCTATAAATCTATATATATATATATATATATATATATATATATCTATATATATATATATCTATATATATATATATATGTTCACCCAACTATCATTGTGGCAACCGTACATAAGGAAAAGTGTATGCAAAGTGGCGACCGGTGCTTATGACGACCGTATATGGTCGTCATATGCATACTTGGGTTATTTCATCTCCTTTTGACCTGCAGATACGTATGGGGATGACTTAGAAATTTTATTTTGGTCGTCATATTGCGCCTAAAACGTATATTAATAGTTCATGTAATGACCGTGGGTGCGCTAGTGTCGCTGAGTGTATATTTCAATATACGGCATTTGGTGTAATACTGCGACCGGAAAACTTGGCAACACTGGTTCTCCCGGACGCGTATATCCCTCGGTTCTAGAAGCTGAGGGTTTTTAGCATGCATGAGAGCATTACGCGGTATTTTTGCTGATTATTGTAAAGTGGACTGTGGTGATACTAAAGAAGTTGTTTCGCCTACTTTCCGGGTGGTCGAAAACGAAGGGAGGGGAACATAGCGGGGAATGTTAAGCATTAAAATGCATAACTTTTGAAAGCAGTAAATTATTTGGTTAAAACGTCATTTTAATAACACAAATTTATAAAATACATAAAAGAAAGTTATAAAATAAATAACAGAAAGTTATAAAATATATAACAGAAAGTTATAAAATAAGTTGAAAAATAAATTGGTTTCAGTTGAAGTTATTGTGATTTAGATTTTTTCTACCGGGCAGTATTCAGTACGTACATGGAGGACGGTGATTGTTTTGGAAACTGCGACGTCAATATCATTCTCAGAGTCAACATATTGAGCTAAATGCTGATGAACAATATTCGTCTTTTTTTGGTTATGGAAATACTAATTCCACCAATAGCTTAATATGTTATAGTAATATAGAAATAAGTAACTTTAATAATATGCTGGTTAATTTACATTCATTTATTATGCTTTTAAATATATAGGTTTTCTTTCTGAGTGTTGGCTAAATGAGGTGAGAGGGGGATGGGTCTGACTTAAACGAGACTAAACCGATGGGGTTCTAGTCTTACAACGTTTCTTGCAATCTTAAACATGCTTAACTAATCCAAGAAAACACTACCTAAGAAATGCTAACAATAATTTATGCTAACAATGTATTTATAATTTATGTACAACAAAAACATTAATAATACTTTTTAATTTGATATTTTTTCCAAACAGAACATTAACGAGGAATTATTACAATACAGAGTTTACTTATTCTTTTGCAACTGAACGGAAAGTCTTGACAGATGAACAAAAAATATCTAAATTATCAATTAATGAAAGTCTATTATACAATTTCAACACAGCTATCTGTGATCAAGTTTTACGTATTGAGAGAAGTTTTGACACCAACGTCAGTGCGAGAAAATTGGGGGATGAACAGCTTGTGGGACCGGGACCTGAGTTTTTGAACAGTTTCACTATTTTTAATTTGTTACTTACGATGGAAATACCATCACCGAAGCAGCCTCTAGCCTATATTGTATTACTGAAACATTAAAAGGTTTTATTGAATTTATATTTTTTACAAAATTTCCTGATTGCCTAATAAAAAACCAGAACGTTACTCTTACAGATGGAATCTATAATTACCTTGAACTTACATTTCAAATTGAAGACAATGCCCAGATCACGTATAAATGATTTAATATTGAGTTAAGTACCATATAAATTATAATTACAGCGATGAATGTTTTAATCCAACAGCCATGACCGCCAGACCTTCGTTAAAATCGGATAGTTTCTTTGGACAATGTTCCCTACAAAGGTAAGAAGAATCAGTGATTTTGATATTCGAATCTTCTTCAATTTGGCTGATATACAGAAATTCGTATAGTTGCAAGCTTCAACATACAACTTAAAGAGCTGGTATTTTTTTTAATACAGGAAAGTGAACTGATGTTTAAGTAATTGAAGCTTGCAATGGTATGATGGCAAGTAAAATAATAAAGAAAATAGCTACATTTTTTTCTTATCTTCGGAATAATGTTCGGAATGAATTACATCACTCATTTTCAGACACTTGGTACACTTTTAAGCCCATTAATAATGCGTGTTTAAACTTTAGTAAATTAAAATTCGACTAACACTCCTGTATAAAAACTGAATATACACAAGTTTTATTGGGAGCTATCAAGAGTGTTCCCTCAGTAACCAGATACTTTTTAAATTTTGCCAGATACACTGAAAATCTGCCGTGTATCATCTATTATTATTCTCATAGTTACCCTCGAGAGTAAGATGACCAGAACTTTGTAAGAGATTAGGAATATAACCTTAGCTTTATATTTGAACGTACTTTTGGTATATTTTTCATCCATTCTCTGTCAATCCATACCCTTGCAAGCTTCAACGCTACTTAAACGACTTTTCACTTTCCTAAATGGAAGTGGCCAGATGTTTGAGTAGTATCGAAGCTTGCAATGATATGTATTTGTGTAACCAGGGGTGGTTTTGGAAATTTGCCGTCCGGACTTCCGTACGGACTTCCGGCAAGATCGAGATCGTGTGATACTAAAAACAAACAAAAATTTGAATAATATGTTAAAAGTAGCTGCGTAATAGGCTATGTAGAAATGAAATAAAGAGAAATTGTAAACCCTTCCTCAACACATTCCAGTTTTGTAACGCGATCACAGATCGCCATCGTCGCCTAAATTGACAAAACGAAATACCATACATTATTTCTTTGTTGTATCTTGACTTAAGCCTAGCTTTTAAACATAAACTCTAGTCAATCATAGAAAAATGGAATACGAAATAAAATAATACCGATTGAATAAATTTAAAAATATAATTTCTAGACTACATAATATAAAGAATTACTGTATTACGATTACATTTAATCAAAAAATAGTTTATGATGAAATTCTAATAAAAAA
Source organism: Flexamia atlantica (assembly GCA_035578135.1). NCBI lineage: Eukaryota > Metazoa > Arthropoda > Insecta > Hemiptera > Cicadellidae > Flexamia > Flexamia atlantica. The sequence continues at coordinate 18,340,344 of JAQJVK010000016.1, read as the reverse complement.
ATGTCTTACAAAGAATTTTTATTTGTATTATTGGACTTGGTTAATTCGTGCCTGCCGCCTTGGCCGGATCGAGTCGCGTCGTCCTCGGGACAGGACGGAGGACGGCGGGCGCGGTGCGATCAGTGATTACCGTTGCTGCCGTTCTACTTCAGGCATAAACACCATTTTAACAGCCCGTTCACCATTTTAACAGGAGGATGGCATTGTAAGCTAATCCTCCTGTACCACAAGTTTGTTTTCCAAGTGATTTTTTTTTGTAACAATGTATTATGAATTAATTGTTGCTGTTAATTTTTTTTATCTGCCGCCTCTGAAAATTTGTTGATCTTGGCTGCAGCCCCTATAGCCCCCCCCCTCCTAAATCTGCCACTATGTTAGTTATAAACCAAATTTCATCGTTAGTTTCTGATCCATCTTAACCGTGTTGGGATCATGTGCCGAGAAACTCAGCTTTCATGAAATTACTCAAGCCTGACATACGAGGCCTCTCTATTAATTTCAAATTCCTTTAATTCTTAGAAGCATATGATATTTTCTTATTTAATCTTCTAGGACAGGCCTTTGCTGGGTACACTATTGAGGCGGGTGAAAAAAATTATGAGGGAGCCAGGCAATGAGAAATCTTAAATAATAGAATTTAATTTTAAATTGCAATTTATTTATACTTTTAATCAGTTTGTAATTTTAATGTAATCGTAGAATATCTCATATAGCCTAATCATTGAATCACCATGAAGCTCTGCAAGCTTGACTTTAGCTGGGCTGCGCACTTTGGGCCCCGTACTGTGGAGAGCGACCACAGAAATGGTACGAACTTACAAGAAAGTAAGGGAAATTTAATCTCTAGAACTTAATGCAGAATAAAACTTTCAAAGATGATCAATTCTAAATATTTTTATTTTACAAATTTAATTTTTATCAATTTTTTTAAGTTTTTCTCCTAGAACAATGAGTTTATCTCGTAAAGTTTGCGGTCAACAGTTCGGAATTTTAGTTGGCTGCTTCTTACTCCTTAATAAGATTGCTTCACATAACCTCAAAACCTTTAGTTGTAGCAAAGCTTCAGCTATTCCAGTTTGGCATTTGGTCTCTATTCGTCACCAAAGTCCCATTTCGGGCCTTGAGATTTACTGTTTCCATGTTAAACTCCGTCATTTTGCCCCAGAATAGGTCACTTGCATGACGCATGATGAAATAAACAATTTAGTACTAAAGATTTCAAGGCTAACGTTTAATAGGAATTTGTGGAGAATAAGCAAAATAATCCTATTCCCTTTTACTGAATTAGAAAAAAACAGAATGCCTCAGTGATAGTGGAATGGCAGGTCGTCATTTTGCCTCAGTGAACAGTTTATTCATGTATAAAGGCTAGAGTGAAAACTGGCAACGCTGTATGTTGCCACAGTGATGGTAAATATTTTGAATGGGGTTCACAACGATAGTTGTATGTAATGTATATTACTGGATGCCATTTTGTCTGTTGCATGTAAAGTCGTCACAATGATGTCTCTGTGGTTTCCTTACAGGTAACAAAAAAACTTGAATTGTGAGTTGATAATGTTGTTTCTTAAGTGTAAGTTAGAGTATTTCTATATAACAATCGAAATATACATAACTCCTCGAGGCGGTTGTCATACTGTAGGTGTTGTGTAAAGTCGCCACAATGATAGTGCGATCTATATATATATATATATATATATATATATATATATATATATATATATGTCTGTTAACACGATAGCGGCCGTAAATATGGTCCGATCTTAATGAAATTTGGTACAGACGTATAAAGTGGTAATCACTCGGACGAGTTCGTGAACCAGCCTGATCGGGCCACCGGAAGGGGGGGGTAAAGGGGGGTAAACCCCCCCAAAAATGGGATTTTTGAGTTTTTTACATATAAAATTAAAAATTATCCAATTTTTGCTAGCATTATTAAATTCAGCTCAAAAAAACAAACAATTTAGTATTTTGAACCACTGCTCTATGTCCATTGGTTTCCGAGATATTGAAAGTGGTAAACACAGTACGTTGTCCCAATGTTAACCTTATGGGAAATAAAGAAAATTCGATATCTCGCTTATTTCTCAACATATCTTGATAAAACTTGGTAAATGGCTTCTTCTAGTTTAGTTCAACTAAATATTGCATTAAAACCAACCAGTTTTGATATACCCGTAGCAGCAAACCTGCATACTCATTCCCTATGTTATTCTTATGGAGCTTACAAAAACATGTTGAATCTCGCTATGTTGGATTGAAATATGTTGTTTTGCATTTGAAATTCGCTGAGTATGCAGGTCTGCTGCAACGGGGGTATTTGGACTTTGCAGTAGTTATAGCTATTAACTGTGTATTGTATTCAAAACGCTTCTTGATTATTTATTTTGTGTTTCTAGGCCGGTTTTTTTCACAGAATTTTGGGTATTATTTTACATCAACGTTTCTCTAGGTAGGTAGAGAATGGAGTTTTGGAAATTTTACATTTTTTTATTATTTTCAATTTAAAAAGATACCAGGCTCTTCGGATTTTGAAGCAAACACATTCCCTCTGTGTGCTAAGAGCCAGTAAGCTAAAAAATATAGAAATACTGTTTACAGCTAGTTACCTTCACGCCGCGCAAGCGCCGGGAGTTTTTTAACAAACAAAAGGCCTTGCAATTGGGATTTTTTTTGGCGCCCTTGCAGACATCTAGATCAATGAATTACAGATAAAACAAATCGTAAAAAATATCACTCCCTTCAGAAATAAAAGTAAATATTGGATCCACTGTGAAGAAGATGTGATTTGCCTTTTCGAGTGAAATTAAATAGAAAAAAATACTTGTTTAATGATATCAATACATCCTTAATTACGTAAACAAAATTTTTGCGCCGGAATTGTGGGTTTCGCCACGTCGTAGGATATTGGGAGAGAGCTCAAATTGAAGGTCTTGATGCTCATAATAGGATAATGGGTCTTGATGCAGGGGGTCTTGATGCAGGCTGAAACTGCTTACATTCGACCAGAAAATAAGAAATAACGTGAAATATCTGCCATTTAAAAAGCATTGGGATTTAATAGCGTCTGCTATGTTTTCAATAAAAATGTGGTGATGCTGCTTGATTCAAAGCCACATGTTAAATGTTGACATGTGGTTTTCTCAAAAGCCATTAGTAAGCATGTTCATTGTACGATAGCAAATGAAGATTTAAACTTTTAGAATTCTCCGCTTTTATAATAAGGGGTTATAGCCTATTCATAATTTAAAATTATAAAGAATGCAGTACGTATGTTTCGTGTACATTGTAACATGCGTGGTAATGCATAAAAATATAGCCCCAATGTCAACCTTTAACGTTCACATTGTCCCAATGTTAACCTTTTGGGAAATAATTTCAATTCTATATCTCGCTTATTTCACAACATATCTTAATAAACTTGGTTTGTGGCTTCATCTAGGTGCGATCTAATGTATAATAGTCTAAAATCCCCGATATTTACATTTTCCTGGTAGAAAAGCTGCATACTCATTCCCAATGTTATCCTTATGGGGAATTAAAAAAATATCTTCCTCATTTCTTAACATATCTTGATAAAACTCGGTGTAAGGCTTCTTCTAGTTCAAATCTACTAAATATTGAATTAAAACCACCCAGTTTTGACATACCAGTTGCAGCTAACCAGCATACTCATTTCCCATGTTTACGAATGGAAGCTTACAAAAACATGTCAAATCTTGCCATGTTGGATTGAATTATACCTTTTGCATTTGAAATTCGCTGAGTATGCAGGACTGCTGCAACGGGGGTATTAAATAATGGCGCGATTTTTATATATCTTTTACCATAATTATTTTTTTCTTATGTTTTTATGTACTACAAATGGTACCTTACCATTTACAATTCGTAGTTACCATTTAAAATTTGTAACTTAGAGGTAGGGGTAAATAAAAGGTGATGTGGATATAATATAATATTTCAATTTTAATAATACTCCCTCCATGAACGATAGACGTTTCTAGTAAACCGAATACTAAAGTGTGTATTTTAGTTTTGAAATTAATCAAGAAGCAACTTAAAAAATAAACACTCCCTATATTCACACTTTAAACACAATAAACACTGTAAACCTATTCTTTCTATATATTCCGGGGGTATAGCTTCTAAGCTTTTTCATGTCTTTCAGTAGGTCAAAGCAAACAAAATATATCGTTGAGCTTATGGTCCCGCCCCTTTTCCCGATTCACTGTATGAATGCGATTCTTACATGTTTTGCCATAAGTCATTGTCATGGGACAAAATGTGTTAATGCTAAATTTAATTTATTCTCTAAACATGTTTAGGTTGTATGTTTTGTAGCACGAATAGGTGAGAAAGTCAGTTTTATTTTTTACTGATTACGTTTTATTTAATTAGTACGGTTAGTTTGGTAAGCCGTAATAAATTAATAACAATTTATTTTTCTCACTTGTATTTGTTTCAAGCCCTATAAAAAATTCACACTTTTCAAAAGGGAAATTTAATTTAAAATTTTACTACAGTATCTTAAATGTTTTTATAAAATGTATAGTTTCTGAGATATTAGGCCTTGAAAAAAAATGGCTGCCTCTTTGAAACTATTCAAAGTAGAAACTATATATCCCTCAAATGGCTCAAATATTTCAAATGGCTTGAAAGGTATAGCAAGAAATGTAAAAATCACACACCTACCACTAAGGGAATGGTGCAAGATAGACCGTGAGCTCCATAATACTTTTTGTTTGTTTTGACCTGCTCAATAACCTGAAAAAGTTTCAGAAAGTCGAAGCTGGTTTCCCTATAAGCATGTATACAATTGTTGACTTAATCTTCAAAACAAACAAAAAAATGTCAAATTAAAGTTTAAATTTTTATTATGTGCTTTAGATTTCTGCTAGTGAAACCAAACCTTTTTATCATCTATTATCTAAATATCTTGCAATACCCTTTTATATTGGTATATTGAGAAAACTGGCAGCCATAAAAGAGTACTTCTTGAAATCTAATTTGCTCTTCTGTGTTACAGTAAGAATGACACTCACGTATAATAGTAATAAAACAGACTGCGCTGTAGCAGCCACACGTCTGTGGTACGGCTTACATATTTGATGGGCTTAACGTAAATAACTAACACGATACTTAGACAAACTTGTAATAAATTTAATATGAAATTATTATCCTCTTAGCTTTATGTGCTCTAATAGAAACTTAATTTGACGTCATGATTGGTTCAATGGAGGCTATTGTTGTTATAAGGTACCAATCGATTATCCTTAATCAAAAGGGACTAGTAGGTTAAAGTTTACCTATAAATTTTTAATTTGAATTATTGTTAACCTTTTGTGCATTCCCAAAAAATGATTGTCAACTAAGATGATGAATTTAACAACTTTTGTTCTCATTATAATAGCCTAAATTAACATCATATTAGGTTATGTCTGGTGTATTTTTATGTTTATGAGTACTGCATACATCTCGTTTCTCAATAACTGCTCCAACGATTATTTGAATATAATTTTATATTTTGTGACTGCTGGAGTTGTTGGTTGTTGGAAGAATAGTGAGAAAGGTTGTTGGAAATAGCCAAATATGGACCAGGGTGGAACATTATGGATCAATGTGGATGTGAGTGGTACAATAAGGTAATCCTGTATTATCAGGAAGGATTGACCAGAGCAACTATTACAACTTTGAAATGAATAGGATAATTTAACTAGGTGGAAGGTTTACCCTGAGGCCGATCGTACCCATTGCCATATGGTCACCTAAGCCAGCTTTGATGAACAATAATTAAGTAATTAATTCCATGTACAACCTTATTAAACGCCAGAAGGGCCTACCTGGGATGTGACTGGGAATCACTGTCTGAAATTAAGCATAACTGTCCAATGGGTGATAACTATGATTCTCAATAAAGGTTTTAATTAACTATTGAGCTAAGTAATTTACTTGGGCAAGATAATAAGACAAGCAATTTTCCCTGATGAAACTACATTTGTATTAAATTGAAGGTATCGCCTCTGGAGAGGCGAATACCACAGAAATTCACATCTTACAAAATCCCCAACTAGAATTTTTCCCCCCGGCACCCCAAACTAACCCAAACTAGAACATTTTAGGTTGATATCGACTAATTTAATAAAAACCCCCTAATTCTTAGCATTAATACTTATCGCTGGTAGCTGGGTATGAAGGTTGTAAGTTACGCAGATGCTGCAGAGTGGGAGGAAGCCAGGTAGGCGTTCCAAAAACTTAATTTCCCTCTGACTTTCTCGAACTTTCAGATGGACTAGCCTCTGTTCAGGCTTTGTGGCCAGTACCTGGTTTGGCGCTATATATATAAAAGTGACGCGCACGGCACAACCACGCCCCCTTCGGCCAAAAAGATTGCGCTGGGACTTGGTGGGGTGGTAAGGTCATCGTTGGTTCCAGAGGGTTAGTTGGGGTTGATTCCCTAAAACAACCAAAATTTGGTCTGCAAGGTTGCAGCGCCTACCCACAATTGACACCAGAAAACTCAGATTGCGGGCTCTTGAAAAAGCGAATCACGGCGGTGTTGAAGTTGCAAGAACCGATTGGTGTCTTTGGGGTTCCGGCTCATCTCCACTCAGAATAGGTGGAACCTGAGGGCTCCCAACGCGCTGGCACCTCCGCCTGAGACTTTTGATTCTCCTTCAGTTGAAGGTTGCGAGCTGTTTGGTCAGCGATCGGGCTCCTCCCCCCCCCAGCGGAAAAATTTGATGCTTGAGGCCTCAAGGACTCCACACTTGGTTTCTGCCCTACTCGAAGAACTCAATTTGAATAAAGGGGGGATAACTGCACGCACAATTTTTTTTATTTTTATTTTTTTTTTATTCTTTATTTTTGGTTTAATATTTAGGCCTTATATTTTGTTTTCATCTGAGATTTGGTATAAACTGAAGTCTTGTGTTGTTTTTCTCAGAATTGTTGCAATCATAGCAATTGTTGCAATACTCTTGTAGGCTGCTGCAAGATGCAAGCTGGCGATGGTGATTATTGGTGAGTCTTGGTGAAGCTGGTTGTTACGGAAGATGGCTGTTGTTAAGGCTGGTTATTTCAGGTGGTGACTGTTGCTGAAGATCGAAGTTAACTGAAGATGTCTGGTGAAGTTCGGAGTTGACTGAAGATGTCTATTGTTGAAGGTGGTTGTAGTTGAAGCTATTTCAGGATTTGACTGCTGCTGAAGTTCGGAGTTGACTGAAGATGTCTATTGTTGAAGGTGGTGGTAGTTGAAGCTATTTCAGGATATGACTGCTGCTGAAGTTCGGAGTTGACTGAAGATGTCTATTGTTGAAGGTGGTTGTAGTTGAAGCTATTTCAGGATTTGACTGCTGCTGAAGTTCGGAGTTGACTGAAGATGTCTATTGTTGAAGGTGGTGGTAGTTGAAGCTATTTCAGGATTTGACTGCTGCTGAAGTTCGGAGTTGACTGAAGATGTCTATTGTTGAAGGTGGTGGTAGTTGAAGCTATTTCAGGATTTGACTGCTGCTGAAGTTCGGAGTTGACTGAAGTTGTCTATTGTCTATTGGAAGCGTGCTGGGCCCATAACCCAGAGGTCCGTGGATCGTAACCACGCTCTGCTACCAATTTGTGACTGCTGGAGTTGTTGGTTGTTGGAAGAATAGTGAGAAAGGTTGTTGGAAATAGCCAAATATGGACCAGGGTGGAACATTATGGATCAATGTGGATGTGAGTGGTACAATAAGGTAATCCTGTATTATCAGGAAGGATTGACCAGAGCAACTATTACAACTTTGAAATGAATAGGATAATTTAACTAGGTGGAAGGTTTACCCTGAGGCCGATCGTACCCATTGCCATATGGTCACCTAAGCCAGCTTTGATGAACAATAATTAAGTAATTAATTCCATGTACAACCTTATTAAACGCCAGAAGGGCCTACCTGGGATGTGACTGGGAATCACTGTCTGAAATTAAGCATAACTGTCCAATGGGTGATAACTATGATTCTCAATAAAGGTTTTAATTAACTATTGAGCTAAGTAATTTACTTGGGCAAGATAATAAGACAAGCAATTTTCCCTGATGAAACTACATTTGTATTAAATTGAAGGTATCGCCTCTGGAGAGGCGAATACCACAGAAATTCACATCTTACAAAATCCCCAACTAGAATTTTTCCCCCCGGCACCCCAAACTAACCCAAACTAGAACATTTTAGGTTGATATCGACTAATTTAATAAAAACCCCCTAATTCTTAGCATTAATACTTATCGCTGGTAGCTGGGTATGAAGGTTGTAAGTTACGCAGATGCTGCCGGCGGAGTGGGAGGAAGCCAGGTAGGCGTTCCAAAAACTTAATTTCCCTCTGACTTTCTCGAACTTTCAGATGGACTAGCCTCTGTTCAGGCTTTGTGGCCAGTACCTGGTTTGGCGCTATATATATAAAAGTGACGCGCACGGCACAATTTAGAAAGGTATATTTTTATTATTACTTATATGAAGTTGTGTTTCTTGCAAAAGCGCAAATAAAACTAACTTGAAAGTAAAAATGTTTTATTGTAGGACCTTACAGAGTTCTCAAAGAAAATAACTGAAACACTAAAAAAAGAGCAGCAGCCATGAAAATCAGCTAACTTATATTATTTTAGCACGATAAAATAAATAATAACTTGAAACGAATATTGAGATACTAAATTATTTTTTAATTATTAGCATGATATTATATGTGTTTATAGTATTTTCAGGATGTAAATAATGGAACTTCTTTCAACACGAAAGTTCTGAGAAACATATGTATTATAAAACGTTCTATCATTTGCATCCATCATTGAGGTACTGCATTTCTGTTTAACCAAGCAAGGACTGTACATTATTTAAATTATCCTTCATCCATAACATTCTGATATCAAAAAGAGGTTTATTATGGACTGTTTTGAAGTAATGCTATGGAATCAACTACATTTAGGAGCACACTATTTTGGCTGTATTCTTCTGGTAAAAACAGAAATACCCTAAGTTGTAAATTTATCCTATACATTAATGCGGGTGGGGTCTATAAGAGAAAAAAAGAAAATACCGGCAAGTTAGGATTGCATGTGTATATAATCAAAATTGTTTAAAAAATTTTACCAAAGCTCAGTCCTCTAATTTTTTAATCTCATAATTCATTATTGTCCTTAATTAAGCTAAAAATTGCATACTATTTTCGGAAGTATACTATAAAATATCTGAACGGGGTCTCTAAGTTACAAAATCTGTTGACAAACATAAGTCCTACATTAACGTTGACTTTACTCTTTTAGCAGGCTAGACACAACACAGAGCTCTGAAATTGCATTTGTGGTTTGCTCAATCCACTCGCGTCTCCCCTGTGACGCCATTACCAGGCTTTCTTATTTTATTTTTTTACCACGATGTAGCTCTACAATCAGACTTATTTCTTTAGTAATTATTTAATTTTTTATGGGGCTATTTTTAAGCATGCTAGTGTCAAAAGCGCATTTTTTAAAATGTTAGCTATTCTGGTTTAGTATCAAATAATGAATTCGGATGAATATCGTTATAACATCCTAAGTTTGTATTGTATTGTGTGTTTTTTTTAATGATAACATGACAAATTAAAAACCCTTTAGAAAAAAGTTTGCTATTTGACTTTTTCAGTGATACGACGGCCTAAGAAATTTGAGAACATCACACACCACAAACTTGTTTTACCGTAAACCGTTGTTATTTAATATCTGCAGGTGTAGGAATTTTTCTTAGTAATTTTTTTATGTAGATAAGCATTTTAATACCAATATTTTGACACAATAAACTCATGTTTTAAAAGAATCGAAAACAAAGTGTCTGTATTACAGTATCTACACAATTGTTTTTGACTTAGTTGATTAAAAACAATACTATGCAAATTATTCATATAACGATACTGCCTGCAAACTTGGAATGACTCGATAACCTTTGAATACAATGGAGTATCTGGATCCATATAGATCGTGATTTATGATGTACATGACCAATGTGTTGCCACTGAGACGATATTGCTGTAACTGTAATAGTACGACTCATATCAAATAACCAATTCAAAACTAACAAAAAAACTTAATATAAATGCTGCTTCATAACAATTTATATGTATACGTTATTATACTCTGGCTCCTCCCAGTTCCTTTTACCAAAGAGTTTGGCCCAATGTAAATATAAGTTTCAACCATTCTAAGCTCTGTTGATGAGACTTTAGGGAGCCTACGATATGTGTAATACTACGATATGCTACGATATACTACGATATGCTACGATATACTACGGTATGTGTAATACTACGATATGTGTATTGTATCGTATCGTATCGTATCGCATCGTTTCGTATCGTATCGTATCGTACCGCACCGTACCGTATCGATTCGTATCGTATCGTATCGTATTGTATCGTATCGTATCGTATCGTATCGTATCGTACCGCACCGTACCGTATCGATTCGTATCGTATCGTATCGTATTGTATCGTATCGTATCGTATCGTATCGTACCGCACCGTACCGTATCGATTCGTATCGTATCGTATCGTATTGTATCGTATCGTATCGTATCGTATCGTATCGTACCGCACCGTACCGTATCGATTCGTATCGTATCGTATCGTATTGTATCGTATCGTATCGCATCGTATCGTATCGTATCGTATCGTATTGTATTTTTTTCTTTTTAAGCCTAGACACCTTGTATATAATTTCTTACTGAATTGCAGTAAAATGCAGCCTATGGTGTCAGAACAATTTTTCTGTGGTACCATTTTCGAGTCAATGACGAATCATCTTCAGCCACTATAACTTGTTATTATCACATATCTATGGTCGTCAAAATTTCAAACATATAGTACATTTTACACTGAACAGTCAGAAACAACACATACTTTAAAACTGACATAAAACACGCCGATACAATAAAAGTGTGCACACTTTTCACGCGATCCGCACCTATTGAAATTTGTAGATTTACTGGCGGACGAGCGTAATACTTCTCTTTCCAGTGGAAAGATAAGTATTACAGTGATCCTAAGGGCCTGCCTATGGGTGGTCTGTTATCAGCGTTGCAGGCTGAAATATACATTCAAAGTTTTGAGATAACTAATATATTGGACCCTAAAAATCCACATAGCAACAATATTCATTTTTACTGCCGGTATGTGGATGGCGCTTTCATTGTCAAGTGAGACGGTAACGCACTCGGCCTCGGAACTGTGGCCTCAAAGCGTCGCAGGTTCAAGACTCGGTCGGGATTGTCGCATTCTTTTAGCAGTACCGTTCACCCTAGTACTGTACCGGCTAACTCCTTGTCTTTGCTTGATAACGTCCACGCACAGATCAATAGTCTATGTGGGCGGGGCAAAGCCAAGGTGAAAAAGAGGCCGCCACCCTCTTTTTAAAAAGAAAAATATTGTTAATAAAGGTTGCAAAAGGCAGGCAAAACTACTAATAAATTATCTGAACCAGGTACATGATTTGATTACATTTAAGATGGAAACAAAAGATAATGGTCTGATAAAATGTTTGGATTTAAAAGTTATTAGGGCAAATAATAAATTGCAGTTTGATATTTACAGGAAACCCACTCAATCTGACTTGGTTATCCCGATGGATTCTAGTCACCCGCTGACATACAAAATGGCATCTTTTAGGTCAATGGTCTATAGGCTTCTTAACTACAGTCTAACACCAGACGAATTCAAAAAAGAAAAAGAAGTATTGGGACCACTCTCTAGTGGTCCGATCGGGCTGGTTTACGAACTCGTCCAAGGGATTACCACTTTACATGTCGGTACCTAAACCTAATTAAGATTGAACCATACAACCACTGTCGTGTAAGTACACACACACACACACTCTCTCTCTCTCTCTCTCTCTCTCTCTCTCTCTCTCTCTCAAACACACACACACACACACACACACACACACACACACACACACACACACACACACACACACACACGCACGCACGCACGCGCGCGCGCGCGCACACACACACACACACACTCGCGCGCGCGTGCACGCACGCACGCACAAACAAACATATATATATATACTGGGTGTCCCATAATAGTCCCACCCCTAACTTTTTCCTATATTTTTTCAAATATCAATTCCACACCACCCCCAAACATTATTGGGTAGTTAATACTTCATTTTGAGGGGGTACCCAATTTTGGCCGCCATCTTAGATTCGCCATATTGGATCCAAAATAATTTTTTCAAATGTAAAGGTGGTGTTGTGACCCATTATTTCGAAGTAGATTTTTTCACTGATTACAATGGTGCAATCCGTTTTTCAAGATCACAATTGGTTCTCAATACTTTTAATTAATTTTTTTTTAACCAATTTAAACATTACAAATTGATAAAATAGGCCCATACCCACAAATTAATGCTAGATAGTGACGAATAACCACCATCAGTCATTGTCAAGCGATTTACACTTAACTTCCACTAATGTAAATTTTTTGGCCGCCATCTTGGATCCGCCATTTCGACATGAGGTAAGTTATTTCAAATGAAATTGGTATTTTGACCCATCATTTCTGACTAGTTTTTTACGCCGAATTTAATGCCGCAACCCGTTTTTTATTATAGTGTTTAGTTTTCAAGATATTGACATTTTTCTAATAAAAATCTCAAAAAATATTAATTTTTCAAAAAATAAGTTTTATAGCTAAAAACGGGTTGCGGCATTAAATTCGGCGTAAAAAAACTAGTTGAAATGATGGGTCACAATACCAACTTCATGTTGGAAATAACTTATCTCATTTCAAAATGGCGATGGCGGATCCAAGATGGCGGCCAAAAAATTTACATTGGGAAAAGTTAAGTGTAAATCGCTCAACAATGACTGATGGTGGTTATTCGTCACTATCTAGCATTATTTTGTGGTTATGGGCCTATTTTATAAATTTGTAATGTTTAAATTGGTTAAAAGTACCCATATCTTGAGAACCAATTGAGATATTAAAAAACGGATTGCGGAATTGTAATCAGTGAAAAAAATCTAGTTCAAAATAATGGGTCATAACACCACTTATACATTTAAAAAATATATTTTGGATCCAATATGGCGGATTCAAGATGGCGGCCAAAATTGCGTACCCCCTCAAAATGAAGTATTAACTACCCAATAATGTTTGGGGATGGTGTGGAAATGATATTTGAAAAAAATATAGGAAAAAGTTAGGGGGGTGGGACTATTATGGGACACCCGGTATATATACTTACATAGAAAGTCGTAATCACTCGGATGAGTTCGAGCCCAATCGGACCACCGCAAGGGAGACGAAACAGGAAAACCCACAAATTTTGTTTTTTGTTTTTTACATAATATAATAAAAAGTATCACAATTTTCTTGGCACCACTTAAGTTATCTAGAAAATAATTTTTGTCTTCGAAAAACCATTGCAATAAGCATCAATTATGGCATTACAATAAGCATTGTAATGATGTACATTAAAAAACCAAAAACCAAGCAGTTATCTAATGACAAATTTTGAATAAGGAGTCACTTTAGACTACAGGTTCTAGACCAATGACAGCTCAGCATTTGACGAAAGTTGTGTCATAATAGAAATAACGCAATTGCACATCAGCTGATTGTTCCACAACTATTCATGGTTAAGTTTGCTTATGTGCCTAACTTAAAATTTGAGCTAACCTAATCCATCGTTTAACTCAGGGGAAAATGTTGTCTTATATTGTTGGTCGTAGATAAAGTAGTATATGCAACGATTTTATTATGTCTTTAGCCACTCGTGAGATATTTACAGATGTTCAAAAAATGTGGGGCAATAATTTACGTAGTGATTCCTTTGGTCAAAATAAGCAAAAACGTTTATATAAACATAGGTCCTAAAGTGCTTCGTTTTTCGTCTCTGTGTCTGTTTTTCATTTTTAGTTATTTAATCATATCTCATGAACCGCTTAACGTATAAACTTCAAACTTTGTATATGGATAACCAGTATTAAAAAATATTTTGTGAGAGGTATACATTGTCTACTAAAAACTCTAAATTTTAGAAAAATTATATCAGCGACAAAAAAGTTGCAAAATGTAATCTAATCAACGCTGATATTAAGATTATGATGATCAGACAACTAATAACTGAGAAATTTTAACTTTTCTGCATAAAAACATGGTTCTTTAGAACATTCTGTCTGAAATTGGCATGTTTTTATTCAGAAAATTTAAAATTTCTCCATTGTTAGTTGTCTGATCATTGTAATCTTAATATGTGCGTTAATAAGATTAAATTTCGCAACTTTTTTGACTCTTGTTTACTTTTTCTAAAATTTACGGTTTTTAAAATATTTATATTTGAAAACCAAAAACAGTTGCCATTTTAAAATGGTAAAAAGTAGAAATTTCACACTTCTCACAAAAATAGTTCTTAATAGTGGTTATCCATATACCAATTTTTAAGTTTATACGTTAAGTGGTTCGTAAGATATGATTAAATAGGTAAAAATCATAAACAGACACACAGACGGAAAATGAAGAACTTTAGGACCTATGTTTACATAAACGTTTTTGCTTATTTTGACCCAAGGAATCACTACGTAAATTATTGCCCCACATTTTTTGAACACCCTGTATAACTCGCTTCGCTCTTGTTTTAACTCACATCTCACTCGTGGCTTAAAGACATTCAGAATACAATCGTTGCATAAACTACAAATTTTGTACTGAATTATTGCTCTTTGTCTATTATAGTTGCTGACTTATAGAAAGCGGTACATTGTCCCTATGTAATCCTTAGGAGATACAAGTAAAATTCTACACCTCGCTTTTTTCTCAACACATCTTAACAAAACTTGGCTTATAACTTCATCTAGATGAGATCTGGCTTATAACTTCATCTGTATAACGTATATTAGTCTGAAATTCCCGATATTTCAATTTTCGTGGATGCAATCCTACATACTCAATCCTCATGTTACTCTTATTTGTTATTTTCTAGCATATCTTGATAAAACTTCGTACTACATGGCTTCTTATAGCTCAGATATACTAAATAATGAATTAAGATCTCTCAATTTTCACATACCTGTTACAGCAAACCTATATACTCATTACCACGTTATTCTTATGGAGATTACAAAAAAAATCCTATGTTGGATTGAAATTATTTTTACATTTAAAAATCGCTGAGTATTCTGGTCAGCTTGCAATGGGGGTATTTTTTTCTTCTGGGGACCACAAAACAAAAATTTATCATGGTATAGTTTTGTTTTAGCTAAAATAAAACCAAAGGGGTATACTTTTGTTTTAGCTGTTACGATGATAATCAGAGTGCTTGAGCAAAATTTGGTCTTATATTTTTTGTAATATTTTCTGCAAATGTGAACAATTTAGAGGGGTCATCATCAAAAAACTATATGTCAAACGTCGAGAGTGTTTCATGTAGTACTTGCTTTTAATACAATACTAACAAGAATAATCGTCCATCAGAAAACAAGCTCAAGAAAAAAATTTTCACTAACAAATTTGAACCAATAAACCGATCGCTTTTAGAACTAATGATAGAAACGAATTCCAGAGAGGATGATATGTGAATAGCAATTTAAGAACATTGATGAGAATTGGTACTTGTAACTTTGTCAGTAAGTTTGAAACAAACTCACTTGTATTTGCTTCTTGATTCCCTTTGAAACAAACTTCCTATTGAGTAGCCAAAGCCACTCGAACTCTATAACCTAATTTTCAAGGAAAAAGTTCATGATTGTTTTATTTTATAATTTGGCTTTTGGAACAGTATTTTTCATTTTTAACTTATAGAGAAGCGTTGATATAATTTTTGATCCACTATTATCTCATGAATAGTTTAATATGTCTAGAAAACTAAAATAATTGCATTTGTCCCTCCATATTCTTCAAACTATAATGTTAGAAATTGATTTGATTAGGCCTACTTTGGAGAGCGTATATTTGAACTATGACAGCCGATGGAGGTAAATTTTTAAGTCGGTTGATTTTGCTGTCTGCAGTTAACTTTAAATCGTTATATATAGCCTATAGTACCTCATAAATGGTATGACAAACGAAACGTTGTTTTCATCTACGTACTCATTTATAGAGGGCTAATTTTCATCTCATCTACATCTATTAGTAGTGTCCAATTAATTAATATTTTATTTACTTAGTAGTTGAAGAAAGAATTTATTGATTTTAATGTTCCTACTATAATTAAGCAAAATATATAATTTTTAAACTTTAACATATCTATATTATTGCAGTAATTCAATTACATGAGTACAAACCCAATATTAAATGTTTAAAAAATAAAATTATGTATTTATTTTTATTCCGCTTCGAATATTGGCGTAATATATTATTATTACGTAATCACATTAGTCTTCTTTTTGAATTAAAACATGGCCTCAGTCTTGCTAATTTTGAATTAAGTCTTTATACTGTAGTCTTTTTGCTGAAGTCAAAAGATATTCCATGCATGGATTTGTACATTTAAGTAGTAGTTACATTTCATAGCTCAATCATTAACCATTTCTTGTATGAGTTTGTCGTAAAAGAAAAGGCAATACACAAACATGTTTATATAACATAAGTTATTGCTCCATTACTGAGTAGAAGATAACTTTTTCTATAACATGTTATACTATCTTACATACTAATGTAAGATAGTAATGGTAATTTACGCCATAGAGTGTGCAAAGTGCTACTTTGCTGCGCTCGAATTACGCAAGAGGTGAAGGCAAGTGCGGAATAGTTTCTTGAATGCAGCCAAGTTACTTTGCAGTCGAGTTGTATATTAAATGTATCATGCAGTCTTAAAAAATCTAAGTATATCTCCTTAAATCCCGAGTATTCACAATCAGTTAAGTTTCAGTTCAGAGTTTGTAGGTTAGAAATAATCATTATCATAAAACGTTCAGCAACAAGCTTATATCATATTATGTAACATCCAGCGTTGCCAGCTTAATTCATGCTAATCATAATACTTTTTTCACTGTTTTGTGTTCTTAAGTCGAAACATCAGAGAACACAAAGTAAATCGAGAGTCTAAAATGGTATAAAATTACCTGTGATACTACTAAGTGGACCGTTGGATTGGTACAAACTACCAGTGGTTTCGGACCAATAAAGGGTCCATTTTCAAGTTGAAAAACCCTTAGCTAAAACATCCTCTTTTCCAGTTTTATAAAGAATCGTCATGGTCCTAATAAATACACATTAACTCAGCACATGAACATTTATATACAAAAATGACAAGAAAACTGGCCAGTACGAAACACAAACGCATGCGTTGCGTCATGAGCCCGCAACGCATCAACGCGCAAACGCATGCGTTGCGTCTGAGCTACCGCCCGAGGCGGTAGCTCAGAGGTAAAGCGCTAGCTTCACGTTTCAAACGTCGCTGGTTCGATCCCAGCGGCGGGCGACTCCTGACCCAACATGAGCGGTCACCTCTGGCTGGCATATGTGACTATTGCCGCTACGGTACCTCGCTGTCTTTAGATCGCCGCACAGGCTTATTGGCCCATGGCGACGGGCAGTTGGGGTTTTTTAAAAAAAAAAAAAAAAAATGATTCACCTCCCGCCGGCAACGCATGCGTTCGTGTTTCGTACTGGCCAGTTTTTTGTCATTTTTGCCTATAAATGTTCATGTGCTGTGTTAATGTGTATTTATTAGGACATGCCGATTCTTCATAAAACTGTGGAGAAGGGGATGTTTGGCTAAGTGTTTTTTTCAATTTGAAAATGGACCCTTTAGCGGTCAGAAACCACTGGTAGTTTGTACCAATCCAACACCACTTGGCAGTATCACAAATAATTTTATACCATTTTATAAATTAAAAGTGATTCAAATGCTATTCCACAATAAATTGAGAGTGCGAACCTAAAAACGAGTGCTCAAAGGTAAAGGTTGCTATTTGGCAACCTCACTGTGTAAGATAGCGTGTGTTATGCGTAAATTCGTAGATACGCGAGGACGTATTTGTGCAAACCACGCGTAGTTATGGTACATATTTCTGATAAATACTAAACTGTTTAGGTGGGACAGATGATGTACATGCAAAGCATTGTTATTACACGGGTAATATTACTCATTTTAGCGAATTTCCCCTATAGGGAAGAAGCTATTACCGTAGAACTCATGGTAAGACCTAAGACCCAGACCATGATATTTTTTTCGTTTTGGGGTCCCCGGAAGCAAAAAACACCGTTCGCTTGAAGTTTTATATATATATATATATGTCTGTTAACACGATAGCGGCCGTAAATACGGTCCGATCTTAATGAAATTTGGTACAGACGTGTAAAGTGGCGGACGAGTTCGGACGAGTTCGTGAACCAGCGGACCACCCGAGGGGGGGGAAAGGGGGATAAACCCCCCCCAAAATGGGGTTTTTGATTTTTTACATAGAATAATAAAATGTATTATTTTATTACATAGAATAATAAAATAATCGAATTTTTGTTGGCACCATTGAATTCAGCTCAAAAAAATAAACAATTCAGTATTTTGAATCACTGCTCTATATCCATTGGTTACCGAGATATTGAAAGTGGTAATCACAGTACGTTGTCCCAATGTTAACCTTATGAGAAATAAGTAATATTCTATATCTCGCTTATTTCTCAACATATCTGGATAAAACTTGGTTTGTGGCTTCATATAGATCTAATGTTTAATAGTCTACAATCACCAATATTTCTATTTTCATGGCAGCAAACCTGCATACTCATTTCCCATGTTATTCTTATGGAGCTTACAAAAAAAATTTCAAATCTCGCTATGTTGGCTTGAACTATACGTTCTTTTGCATTTGAAATTCGCTGAGTATGCAGGCCTGCTGCAACGGGGGTATTATTAGGTTGAAATCTAAAAAATACGTCATAACTGAAGCTCGTCTTTCACCTAAAGATTTAGTTTGGTTATTAATTACTACCATGATCATTTTTCTGCATCGTTTCAAGGGTGTTAAAATTGTGCTACGGAATAATGGATGCTGGAGTTGGATGCTATGGATTAATATTCAAAGTAAAATAAGTCTTTTCTTTTGACGATAGAGTTTAATGCGAATTTCAGTTACATATTTATATGTCACATTCTAACAGTTGTTTTATAAATAAAATAAAATTCTCGTAACGTTTATGCAGAATCTGAAGGATTTATTTTTCTATATGTATGAAAAGTCGACTTAGATGGAGTGAGCTCTGGAGTTTTTCATAAATTTTCCTACTGGGACTTTTATATAGCGTAAGCTGATACTTTTCTCTGAATTCCATTGTTGCGAACGACAAGACAGATTACTGTGTTCGTCTAATCTTAAAAGCATTTGATATCATTTTTCAATGTCGTTTTTCAATTACCCCTGATATTTTGAAAATTTACAATATACAGGATGAGTCCTCTAAGCTGTCTACAGATTGTAGCCGAACGTCTTGACATACCAGGACGAACCGAAACCTTTTCCCACTAACGCATACCCAAGGAACGACGTAAACATATGTTGAACCTTTTTAAAATACAGGGTATTCGAAAAACCGGAGGTCGTGGGTTTGAATACTTGAAGTTTTAAATATAAACATATGTTATTCATTATTTTAAATCCCTAAACAATATGAATGATTTGTTGAAAACAGAATTAACGTATCCCCCCGAATTAATTTCAAAATGGCGGCCATTTTCACGAAAATATTGGTATTTGTGATTTTTTATGTATCTCGAGAACAGAAAAACATTTTTTTCTGTTCAAACATTAATACTCCTTGTAAACTCAGTGATAATTTTATATACAAAATGTCAACATTTAGAAAATGAAGGCTTTGAACAATAATTGCTCAATGTTGGTAGCCCTGAAAATAAAGAATTTTAAATGAAATAATGTTCAGTACTCGAGTCAGCTTATACACATTGTGGAAGTATAGAAAAAAATAGTATAGTATCTGACTTACTTTCTCTTAAAAAATCTTTTATGGTCTATTTTTCTCTTTCTTTCTTAGTTGTTTATTTATAGGAATTAACCGGGTTAGGGTACGGGTTGCCTCCTTTTATAATTTATGCTGAAAAAATGTGTGGGGACAAGATCAATACACTTGAATTGCTGGGGATAAAAAATGTAAGCGAATAAAAAAATACTGTACTGTGATTATAAATTACTATTCAATTAGTGGTGCAATTGCTATTGTAACATAACTAACTTGTCATTCAATATAGAATTCTTTAGGCCTTTCAATAATAAAGTATTTTGAAAAAAAAATGCTTTGATTGCCACAAATTGATTACAACTCCAATTTTCAAATCGCATATATGATATAAATCACTATCCAGCGAAAGGTTTTAGTAGTTAGTCGAATGATTTATAGTGCCATATAAATCTGTTGTACTCTGTCGTAACTTCAGGCGCCGTAACTGTGGAGGATCTCACAACGCTTTACTGCCTCACTGGTTTATGATGCTTACTCATTATATTTGTAATCAAGATTATCTTTAAAGACTTCTATCAAAGGTTTATCGTTACCAGAAATCAAGTAAAATGGAAAATCTGTTGTAACATTACTCTAAAATTACTATCGAAATAATAATATTTATGTTATGTTTCCCAGCTGTTTATTGAAACACTTTAGTTGGCTGGTTGAGCTCGTGTTTATTCTGAGGTGTTTTATAAATAGGGGGCTAAAGGCAATTCGGTGTCGCCCTCGCGGGAGATTTACGTACTAATATTACTCAGCGATGATAATGGAAAAGGTATTGCGACGCAGTAAACAAACAGTTTTTCTAAAATAATGGTCTTAACGGGCATATAAATCACTCGTTTCCACTTTTAATGTCCAAAGTATAACTACAGAGGCTGATATAATATCGTCGCTCATTCATATTTTATTTTTAATGATATCAAAACAAATAAAACTGCATATTGTGAGGATATGATTTATTTCATTTTGATACCAGGATAATTGTCGCACGTTAAAAAATAACGTCAGGATATGGTTCCGCGCGATGTTGCAACCCGCGAAAATCATGACAACACCCGAATCGGGAACGGATTCCGACTATAATTTTACATCAAATTAACGAGAACGAAAGATCCTTTCAAATATTACCATAAGCTTCCACGATTATAAGAAAAATAAAACAGTAACCTAAATTTTTACGATGAACTTTTAGTGATTTTCAAGTAGGTAAATTCAATTATGAAAATTCAGAAGCTGATTTCACTTATATTTTTCGTAGACTCTTACTATAGTAACACTCAAGTAATAAATTTTCTATCACCAACAGTAGATCCTACGTAAGATGTTTTGCTAATTTGTCTCATCATTACTTAGAATTAAATACCAAGTGATAGGTATAAAACAAGATTTATTCTATGCAGATTTATTTCTACAATCTATGCAGATCTTTATATTAATATCTGCATATTCTATGGAGATTTATTTACATGTAGGTAAAAATTAATATTGACTACACGAAAACTAAATCTGCATCTTAAATTGATTATATTGTGAATTGTGGCTTGAAGGTGCAAACGCCCCTAAAAATAAATTACAAATGCTGAATATTTAATGTTTCCTTCACACACATAATCACAACTCAGAAACAGTTTGACGGATTTAAACGTTTAATGTGTAACGTTAAAGATGTTTTTACATTTGCTAGTAAAAAAGTAAATTCTGGAATCAGAATTTTAAGAAAGGTCGGTATGGTAAAGGGCTGATTTTTTTGGAAACAGTGGTGTACACAAACAATCTTGTCTGCTAATATTTGCGGAGCCTTATGTGTTCACACACCTGTTAGTGGGGTCATTGTGCTTTTGACCATGCTGTGGGGCCAGTCGAAATTGTGGGGCCCGATAAAAACAAAACCTAACCTAACTAAGCCATTTTAGGCTTTTTCGACCCTAAAAGAGGACTTTAAGTATAAAAAACAACAAAATCCTTGTGGGCCGTGTGTAAGACCCCTCAATTCCGAATGGCCTCATAGCCTGGATAAATGCACACTCATGGCCTCACAAATATTGATGACATGGTATACACACACACACACACACACACACACACACACACACACACACACACACACACACACACACACACACACACACACACACACACACACACACACACACACACACACACATATATATATATATATATATATATATATATATATATATATATATATATATATATATATATATATATATATATATATATAGCTTCTTCCCTACAGGGAAAATTCGCTAAAAACTAATTTATTACCTGTAAATATATTCGTATTGTTGGCAATTGACCGTTAAGAATATCATAAGAAAATACTATAGCCCAAAAATTAAAAGTCAAAAACCAAAAACTCATTTTATCTCATCACAACAAAACTCAGGAAAAATATATTCAATTAAATGTAAAGATACCTACTGTTTAAGAAAGGCTAAACTAAAATGCAATCTTATTGAGTAGGCTCCATATGCATTATGGAGAAGGCAGCGTAAAGCCTAAATCCTTGATGAATCAATCTTGTAAGAGCAGGCTTAGATTTTCCACTGAGAGAAAACTTTAAGGTACACCAAAAAATACACCAAGATTTTGATGAACGTTTACTAGACTTAAATCTAATCATGTAAGAGAGGTTGTTCAACGCATGGTGACCTTCTCTAAATAACTAGCCACAGCCACCGCTTGTGTAACTCTGACTGAGGTATTTTTTTATATCTTTTACTACATCCCAATCAGCTATACACTTAACATTTGTTCCTTTTAAACTGAGAAATAATACCCCCGTCGCAGCAGACCTGCATACTCAGCGAATTTCAGATGCAACACAACAAACGGTATTTTAATCCAACTTAGCGAGATTTTACATATTTTGTAATCTCCATAAGAATAACATGGGGAATGATTATGCAGATTTGCTGCAACAGGTATGTTAAAACTGGTTGGTTTTAATTCATTATTTAGTAGATCTTAACTAGAAGAAGCCATATACCAAGTTTTGTCAAGAAATGTTAAAATATATATATATGGGTAGGAATTTGTTTACAAGTTTAATTTGTTTCATCGCTAGGATAGTCTCGTAAGTAAAGATTTACCAACCCTCTTTCCTCAAAAAGGGAGTAGATTCGAGATGCTACAAAAACCAGATATCGTTTGCCATTTTTAACTTGTTTCAACCCCTAAATCTGACTAATACACATGACGAATTTAGCTTGATATTTCTCATGTTAGGCATCTTGATTTAAAACAAATACTTTTATTTCATTCTCAACCGAACCTTCATCCGGAAGGAACCCAACCGGGAACCTCCCAACACTACTAAAGATGACTTGTGCTGAATTTGTGCACAGTTTATTAAATGTGGTCTTGTGACTTTTTAATAACCACAACTCCCCCCTTGAACACCATGAACTTTCGTCATACGGAAGGCGAATCCACCATCTAGGCTTGCTCTGTTTTAGTAACTTGTTCGAATTAGACACACACACACACACACACACACACACACACACACACACACACACACACACACACACACACACACACACACACACACACACACACACACACGTACGCACGCACGCACAAACATACACACGTATATATATATATTATATATATATATATATATCTATATGTGTGTGTGTATGTATATATATATATACACTGTGTGTCCCAAAAGTCCCGGAACGGTTTAATATCTTTTAAAGTAAGCCAGATATCAAAACAATATTTCGCATACCTTTTAGTACTAAAAAAACTACTTTTTGATGTATGTGTCATTTCTGCCCCTGCTTTCAAAATTGGATTTTGGGGGGTAGCCCCAAAATTTTAAATGTAAACCCCCATCGTCCGACTGCTTATTTTAAAGGGCTTTTTAAAAGAAACACAATGCCGCAAACCGGAGGTCGATATCAAGCTCCAATCCAAAATGGCGGCCATTCAAAAATTTAAAAATGCTGTCCGTCAATTGAAATTCATTATTTTCTGTGTTCGGCAATTCACATTTAAATCGAATAAGAATCACCAGAACACATTTTAACTACGGTACTTAAAAAATACAAAAATAATAATTTCTTCTTGTCATCTCAAGGCTCAACCCTCCAAAATTGTTTTGGGGGGGGGGTGGGGGTTCGTCCATCCAACTCCAATATCAACTCACATCGTATGACCACTAATTTTAATTAGCTGAGCCAAAGCTTGTTTTGATGAAATTTCAAAAATGTTACCTAATACTTATAAATTTTGTAGGGTTTCCCCACCCCCAAAAACATTTTGGAGGGTTGAGCCTTGATGATGACAACAAGAAATTATTATTTTTGTATCTTTTAAGTAGTTAAAATGTGTTCTGGTGATTCTTATTCGATTTAAATGTGAATTGCCGAACACAGAAAATACTCAATTTAGTAAAAAAAAGTTACTAATAAATATCCGCCTTGATGAGACCTTTGGCTCAGCGGCAGATACTTGCGGAGGGTCGTCTATGCGTTATCTTTTAGGAAAACCCCCATACATGAAGTACCAAATATTCGCCACAAAAATAACTAATTTCTTTGAAATTTTATTAAAACAAGCTTTGGCTTATTTTTTACTCATTCAGCATATTAAAACGAGTGGCCATACGGTGTGAGTTGATATTGGAATTGGTTGGACAAACCCCCACCCCCCAAAACCATTTTGGACGGTTGAGCCTTGATAATGACAAGAAGAAATTATTATTTTTGTATCTTTTAAGTAGTAAATATGTGTTCTGGTGGTTCTTATTCAATTTAAATGTGAATTGCCGAACACATAAAATACCGAAATTTAATTGACGGACAGCATTTTTTAATTTTTGAATGGCTGCCATTTTGGACTGGAGCATGATATCGACCTCCGGTTTGCGGTATTGTGTTTCTTTTAACAAGGCCTTTAAAATAAGCAGTCGCACTATGGGGGTTTACATTTAAAATTTTGGGGCTACCCCCCCCCCAAAATCCAATTTTGGGGGCCTGGGCAGAAATGACACATGCGTCAAAAAGTAGTTTCTTTTAGTACTAAAAGGTATGCAAAATATTGTTTTGATATCTGGCTTACTTTAAAAGATATTAAACCGGTCCGGGACTTTTGGGACACACAGTGTGTGTGTGTGTGTGTGTGTGTGTGTGTGTGTGTGTGTGTGTGTGTGTGTAGGCACTTTTGTTGATTTTAATTACCATTTTCAATACATCTCGCTGTTTGATTACAATTTAATCCTCTCAGAGATTTTGTTTGATTTTGCCTGTCAACAAAGCATAATTATATTTCCCTGAGTTGCATTCTTAAGAGAATTGGTAAGATAAAAAAGTTGATAATGTAGTTTCACTATCATTGGTCTTTTTTATCATCCTGGAAATTGCTAATTCAAGATTGGTAAAAACATCGATTAAAACTATTTTTAGTTTCATGTGGAAGCAAAGACATGCAATCATGCTTCATATTTATAATTTTGATGTGTCTTGTCTAAAAATTTGTCTTGTCTAAAAATGTCTTGTCTAAAAATATAAATTCAAATACAACTTTTAAAACTCTATTTTCATTTTCTGAGTAGTTTTTATAATAATCTGAGATATGACTCTGTAATATAACTCGCACCTTTTTTTAGTTTTCTTAAAAACAATCAAGGAGGGTGCAGAGGAAAAGACAATGTTTTACGCCAGTAATCTTCTTAAGGTAATATCATAATGTTTATGAAGCCTTATGCTATCAGAAGTGCAGACGTTGGTTACAAATTAGTTTATTATTACATTTTAAGTTGTCGGACCAACTTTCAGGTAACTAATTTAAAATAGATTTTTTTACTATTCAGACAACGTACTACATACGGTTAAGACTTAAAAAACCATTTCCGGTTCGTGTTTTTTCAAAACATGATTGAATTGACGTAATTCCATAAAAGACATAAATTTTATTCTGTCGTAAAAGAATTTTCAATAAGATGTGTGTGAACTTACTTATTTGATATATAAAATAACTGTTGTTGGGTGTTAATGTCCTGAGTTTTTTTCTGGAGACTTCTTCGTAAGTTTGTTTCAAAATAAAAAGACCGCTCATTAAAGATTCTTCTATTAACGCACGGTCAGCAATGGGGACAATCGTCCATGTTTTTATACTACATAATATATACATTATTTTTTATGATATTATGAACGTTTTTATTACCTATTTGGTTTATCGTGCGCTCCATTTCTAGCACTAAGAACAATGAAACAACTTGTAACTGACCATGGTAATCAATATCCTTTAGGAGCTTCTGCCTTGTCTAAAGGTAGATATGTTGACGACATATTTGGAGGTGCTGACTCAATTGAAGAATGTCAAGAAGTTGTAAACCAGGTTGATCAACTTTGCATGGCAGGCTGCTTCCCACTACAAAAGTGGATAAGCAATGACCTCTCAACTCTTGTTTCCATTTCCCCCGAGCGCTATGTTAAAGACGCTTCAATTCCGATCAAAGAATCGACAGCAGTAAGAACCCTTGGACTTTCATGGAGACCTGCTAGTGATGACTTCCAGTTTCAGATTGATTTCCAATCTCCAGATTTGGTAACAAAAAGAAGTGTTCTTTCGCACATTGCAAAACTCTTTGACCCCCTGGGTTTTATTGCCCCTGTAATTGTTAAAGCTAAACTCTTCATGCAACAGCTATGGCTAGTCAAGCTAAACTGGGATAATATCCTTCCACCTCATTTATTGGCTCATTGGCAATCTATTGAAGCTCAACTAAAAGACTTGAATAACATTTCAATCCCGAGGTTTTAGGTCTTACCAAGTCGTCTTCTTGCTTTCTGGAACTTCACGGGTTCTCAGATGCCTCACAGTCAGCAACGGCTGCTGTTATATACATTAAAGTCCAATCTGATTCAGGAGTCTCTGTAAACATTGTTTGTGCAAAAACGAAGATTGCATCTTTAAAGAAAATGAGTATTCCAAGGCTAGAACTTACAGCAGTTGATGTTAGTACGGCTCGCCAAATATGTCCAAGAGGTTTTAGCCATAAAATCTGTTCCTCTATGGTTGTGGACTGACTCTCGTGTAACCCTCACCTGGATTCAGAATCATCCATCCAAGTGGAAAGACTTCGTTTCAAATCGAGTTAGTGACATACAAGAAGCGGAACCAATGGCTCGTTGGAGATATGTTCCTGGGAAGGAGAATCCAGCCGATTGCGCTTCTCGTGGGTTGAATCCTAAAGCTCTCAAGGATCACAAATTGTGGTGGTCAGGTCCATCTTGGCTGTCGGGAGATTATTCTAAATGGCCCAACAGTTCCTACGAACCTACAGAGGAAGCGCTGTCTGAGCAGCGCAGTCATAAATCAACTCATCTAGTTCAACCTAAATCTGAATCTGAATTACTTTGTCGTTACTCTGACCTCAACAAGCTTCTTCGCATCACAGCATGGTGCCACAGATTTATCAATCATCTAAAAAAGGTCAGTAACGTAGAGAACACTCCCTATCTAACTCCCAAAGAATTAAATGACTCTTTACTATTCTGGATAGGTATTGTGCAACAAGAAACTTTCAGCGAGGATTTTAAACTACTCAATAATCAGAAGCCAATAAAAGTAAGTCAAGTAAACTTAGCAACTTTAACCCGTTTCTTGATCACATAAAACTTATCAGAGTTGGAGGTAGACTCAATCAGTCAACTCTAGAATATGACACAAAGCACCCATTCCTACTCCCAAAAGACTCTGCTCTTTCAAAATTGATAATCCGCGATGCTCATCTTCGAACACTACACAGTGGTACAACAAATACTTTATCAACCATAAGACAACGTTTCTGGATCCTTGGTGGCCGACCTACAGTTAAAAAGGAATTACTACAATGTGTGACATGTTCTCGATTCAAAGCTGATTGAGCTCAGCAACTCATGGGTCAACTTCCTTCATCTCGAGTCACTCCATCACGTCCATTTATCCACTCTGGTGTGGACTACGCGGGCCCATTCACTATCAAGACTTGGCGAGGAAGAGCAGCCAAAACTTACAAAGGGTACATTGTAGTATTCATCTGTTCATCTACATCTGCCCTCCATCTAGAATTAGTAACTGATTACTCTGCAGAAGCATTCATTGCAGCATACAAGAGATTCACAGCTCGCCGTGGAATTTGTTCAACTCTTTCTAGTGATTGTGGTACTACATTCGTTGGTGCTGATGCAGAACTGAAACGTCTTTTCACCGCTTCAACAAGCGAATGCAACAAACTAAGAAATCTCCTTACTAAGGATGGGACACTGTGGAAGTTCAATCCACCCTCTGCTCCTCACTTCGGTGGTCACTGGGAAGCAGGAGTGAAGTCAGTAAAATATCATTTAAAACGTATTATTGGTAACACAATACTTACATATGAAGAATTTACGACAGTTCTAGCTCAAATTGAATCAGTTTTAAATTCAAGACCTATCTGCAAACTAACCGACGATTCTGATGACCTATCTACACTCCAGCACATTTTCTTGTTGGCGAACCACTGTCTACCGTTCCAGAACCAGATCTTAAAGAAGTGCCAATAAATAGGCTTTCACGATGGCAGTTGCTACAACAAATGCTGCAAAGTTTCTGGCGAAGATGGTCAAGAGAATATCTTCAACAACTACAAACCATTTATAAATGGAAATTTCCAAACACAAATATCGAAGTGGGATCAATCGTTCTTATCACCGATGAACAATATATCCTCCATCAAAGTGGCCTTTGGCAAAAGTTGTTGAAGTTCATCCCGGACCCGACAATCTGATTCGTGTTGTTACACTAAAAACAGCTACTGGAACTTTAAAAAGGCCAATTACTAAACTGTGTATTCTTCCCGTAACAGACTGAAATTTTGGGGGCGGAGTATGTTTAAAGTGTTTTCTTTAGTCTGTATGAATTACATACAGCTAATCCAAAACAACTGATCTCTGAACCAGGTTCCTATGATTTGTTAATCTATTATCTAAACACTATTCCTGACATATTACTGATCAATTTTCCATAAAAAATTTTAACAAATGCTCTGTAAAATGTTTTAGAGTAAATCTGAAGCTTGGCGATTTTATACGAACTAACCTTTTTGTTGACAATAGTTTTAAACCCCTGAACACTTACTTCGTTTTCAATTGGAGTGAAAATGAAAGCCTCAATAAAAATATAACAACAATTGGGCCTGTTTAGAATATTTTACCTTATTATATAAATATAAGTTCTTGAGATACTTATTAAATAAATATAAGTACTAAATAAAATTCTGACATTTTCTAACAGTAAAGGTTCAATTAGAAATATTGCTGGGGTGAATTGTAAAATCAGATTTGATCAAACTTTGGGGTTATTTCAAGGACCGATATCCGCAATAATAAATCACCTAGATGTCACCAAAGTTGTAAGGTATTTCTTTTTCTGTACCAGGCAAAAAGACACATTCCGCTTGCTAATCGACCAAAGAAAGTATAAAAAATATTTGTTCAATTATTAATGCAATTTATCAACCAAATTTTATCGATTCTGTCAAGAAAAGGTTTCGGTTACTTTTAGCAAATTTCCCCTACTGGGAAGAAGCTTAGGCCTCATGGTAAGATCGACCTAAGCTCGGGACCACCATATTTTTCGTTTTGGGGCCCCAAGAAGCCATAATTACTATTCGTTCAAATATATATATATATATATATATATATATATATATATATATATATATACAGTTAAATATATATAGTTAAATAAAGATCACTGATAAGGGCTACTATTAAATGAATATTTAAAATTGAGATGAGTACCACTTTGTTTTAAATTTATTTTATTTTACTGACGCGTTTCGACTATAATAGTCATTTTCAAAGTGCGACATGCTCTACATAAACTCTAATTAACTATAAATAAATACAATATTTTAAACTTAACAGAAGTCAGCTGTCCTTTATTCTATCGTGGTGCAATTGGAATCTGTTTTATATTTACGATTTTATAAAATATGGAGTCCTTGTTTTCTACTAGATAATGGAATAATAGATAATGTATTTAAAATATTTTTTCCTTTTTTATGGTTTAAATAAATATTATACTCTTCTTGGATTTTCATTTTGTTGCCTTTCTGCACTATGTGAAGGGACCATTGGAAAGGGGTAATGGGAAAAAAAAACCCTAAAATGGGGGTTTTGTGTTTTTTACATAGGATAGTAAAAATAATACTATTTTTGTTGGCACCATTGAATTTAGCTCGAAAAAAGCAAACAATTTAGCATGTTAAGTCATTGATGTATTAGTTACTTAGATACTGTGGTAAAAACAGTAGGTTATCCAAATGTTAACCTATTGGGAAATAAGTTAAATTCTATATATCGCTTTTATCTCAATATATCCTAATAAATCTTGGTTTGTGGCTTCATCTAGATGACTTATAATGTATAATAGTCTACATTCCCCGATATTTCAATTTTTGTGGCAGCAAACCTGCATTCTCCTTCCCCATGTTATCCTTATGGGAAACTAAAAAAATATTTATATCTTCCTTTTTTCTTTACATATATTGATAATACCCCCGTCGCAGCAAACCTGCGAACTCAGCGAATTTCCAAGTACAAATTTATCTAGGAATAAACTCATTACTACAGAAAGAAAAAATGCAACCAAGTGATATTTATTATATTTAAAAAATATTTCATTGCTTGTTTTACAAAGCCTTTGCCAACAAATACTGGTAAATAAGTTTTATAAAAAAATCCAAGATTTCTCTTATATAAGTAGGCAAGAGTGTGTATTTTTTTGAATCATATTCACAAAAAAAGTAAAAAAGCCAAAATCCGATATAAATATTTTGATAAACTCAAGAAGTACTCCGCTGGATTAGTTGAAACCTCAGTAGAATGTGAAAAAAATTGTAAAAGACAATATTCTGCTGCCCTGATACTGAAATACTCGTGGAAAAAATCTGAAGCGGAAATACCTTGGATACTAATGGACTTAGGGAAATGATTTAAAAAACCAAATTGCTTGTTTTTCGAGCGAAATCCAATAGTGAAAACAATAGTTGGATGGATTTAATTTTTTATTTGAAAAACTAAAAAAACCCATTTTTATGATTTTTTGAAAATAATGCCCAAGACCACAATTTTATACGCCAACATTTACCATTTCATTTTTTATTGGAAAGATATTTTTCTCCTGCTTTCAAAAATGCTACATATGTCATATTTTCCTTATGAAATGCGCCAGCAAAATTCTTTTTTGCCTGCAATTTTTTTGAAATCATAATGATTTATGATGTATGAGATTTATGATAAAATTAAAAATACCGAAAACTTTTCATTATAAATAAACAGTTGATATGCTGAAAACAGCTAATTGGCAGCGAAGAGCTGTTTTACGGACGAATAGGCATCCTCATTTAACACAGCTGATCTGTTTGTAAATCAGCTTCTCACTATCAATAATCTGTTTCTAATCAATCAGCTGTTAACTATAAATCTGCTGTTTCCCTTTTCTTTATTTTTACTATGATTTCAATATATTATCATAATCCATTAAATATTTTAAAGTTATTGTGTATTAATGCTAATTACTTAATGTACATGACTATAGGTCAGGATGAACTAAATTCATAATAAAGAGGAAAACTCATAAACAATACTTATGAAATAAAGAAAATGGGAACATCTTATCGATTGATTGGAAACAGCTGATTAACAGTTAAAAGCTAATTTACAACCAAATCTGCCGTTTTAAATTAAGATGCCTACTTGTCCGTTAAACAGCTTTTCACTGCCAATGAACTGTTTCCACTCAATCAGTTGTTTAGTACTATTTAGCTGTTTTCAGTATTTTTTTATTTTTATGATAAATCCAGTACATTGTTACCAATCACCAGTTATGGAAAAATATATTTTTTATTGTGAACGCATTTTATGAAAAAATATAACATGAGTGTTATTGTTGTAATCAGGATAAAAATATCTTCTCAATAAAAAATAAAATTGATCATGTTGGCACTTAAAATTATGTACTTAGGCATTATTCACAAAAAACATACATTTATTGTATTTTTGATTAATTATTTAGATGTAATGTAAAAGTTTTTTGTAAATTAGACCCCAGTTACAGTCTTGTATCTTAAAAAAATAAGTGTATAATAGGCATTTACGTTTTTGGGGAAATGTGGTTTTTTGAACGAAGCGATCGAATTTGGTAGAATATTTTTAATTGCTTGCCACCTTTACTTGTTTTATTATTACGCAATACTTTGATAATTCAACCTTCCTTCTATCTCTTATAATTTACGAGATCCCAATGGTGTGCACAATAAACGAACACACTGTATATATACACTTTAAAAAGAGATAAAATTAATTAACTCCTGAATTGTAAAATCATATTGAACTTCTGAAATAATATTGAAGTTTCTAAAGTTATAGCGGTAACGGTTATTTTAAAAGTTTGCCCTGACGGGCAATGTTTATTCCAGTAAAAACATGCATTTGCCTAGAAAATAAAAAAATCACAACAATATACACACTTCTTCTTTATTGAAAGTATTTTACGCTGCGAAAATCTAAAAATGATCGACCTGAACCGAAAGACTAATTTATTTTGCTGTTACCAAATTTTCTCTATGGGGAAGAAGCTGTTACCGTAGGTCTCATAGTAAGACCTAAGTCCAAGACCTTAATAACTTTGCGTTTTTAGGTCCCCATATGCCAAAAACACTAATCGTTTTATACAGGGAGCTCAGAAACTGTGAGGAAATAATTTACGTAGTTTTTCCTTGGGTCAAAATAAGCAAAAACGTTTATATAAACATAGGTCTTATAAAGTGCTTCGTTTTCTGTCTATGTTTCTGTTTATGATTTTTACATATTTAATCATATCTCACGAACCACTTAACGTATGTACTTCAAACTTGGTATATAGATAACCACTATTAAGAACTACTTTGGTAAGAAGTATCAAATTTCTATTATGTAACATTTCAAAATTAAGACTGTTTTTTTGTTTTCAAAGATAAATAGCATAAAACCGTAAATGTTAGAAAAAGTATACAAGAGATAAAAAAGTTGAGAAATTTTATCTCATTAACGATGATATTAAGAGTATAACAATAAGACAACTTATACCATAAGGGCCAATTGGTATAATATTTTGTTGAGATAATTTAGATTCTGAATTGCTGCTAGGATATTTAATGAAAGGCGCTGCGTAGAAATACCAATTTATTGTCCATATGAAGAAAGTAACATAAACAACCTTACTTGGATATTGGGGAGGTAGGCATGTTTATACAATAGTAATATTCCTTTATTTTCAATTTTATTTCTCTGGCAAAACTTGACTCGAATCTTCTTATAATAATTAATTTGAATTTCTCTTATGATTCCTGGTATTGAATTCTAGCTACAAATCCATGACTCGAGCCTCGTCTTTCACGAGGAGTCAAATTAATTTATAACATATCCAGTTCCTTCCCCAATTGAACAGACCAAATAATTCCTGTTACTTGAATTTATACCAGGAAGCCAACACGACAAACAGTAAGTGCTTTACATAGCATATCATCGATCATAATGTTATACATATATAAGACAGTTATTTTATATAATTAACAAAATTAACATTTTCTAATTTAACATTTCGGAATTAACAATCATAAGATATGGTATAAACTAATAATGGAGAAATTTTAAATTTTCCGATAAAAGACTTGCAATTTTCAGACAATGTTCTAAGGAACCATGTTTTTATGCAGAAAAGTTAAAATTTCTCCGTTATTAGTTGTCCGATTATCATAATCTTAATATCAACATTAATTGGATTAAATTTTGCAGCTTTTTTGTTTCTTGTATAATTTTTCAAAAATTTATAGTTTTAAGATATTTAGCTTTGAAAACAATTGAAACGATGCAAAGTAGAAATTTTATACTTCTTACAGAAATAGTTCTTAATAGTGGTTATCCATATACCAGGTTTTAAGTTTATACGTAAATTGGTACGTGAGATATGATTGAATATGTAAAAATCATTAACAGACACACAGACGGAAAACGAAGCACTTTAGGACCTATGTTTATGAAAACTTCACTACGTAAATTATTGCCCCACATTTTTCGAACACCCTGTATATAGGTTAGGTTAGGTTAGGTTATTTATATATAAATACATATATATATATATGAGTGTGCGTGTGTGTGTGTGTGTGTGTGTGTGTGTGTGTGTGTGTGTGTGTGTGTGTGTGTGTGTGTGTGTGTGTGTGTGAATGAAATTTCGCACAGATCTGTAAAGTAGTAATTATTTAGAAGAGAATTCAAACTAGTCCAATCGGACCATCGAAAGGGGGCTAAGGGGGGATAAAACCCTCCTAAATTAGGTTTTGTAAGTTTTACATATGAAAAAATGATCAAGTTCTAGGTTAGACCATTAAATTCAGCTTGGAAAAACAAATAATTATTTTGCGTTATTGCTCTATGCCCAATGGCTACCGACATATCGCTAGTGGTAAACACAGTACGTTGTCCGAATGTTAACCCCATGGGAAATAAACAAAATTCGATACCTTGCTTATTTCGAAACATACCTGAATAAAACTTGCTTCATGGTTTTATCTAGTTGATATCGTCTGAATTATTGCTCAAAATCTCTTAATTCTCATTTCTATGGCAGCAAACTACATATTCATTTCCCATGATATTCTTATGAAGAAAGTTGTTGTATGCTCATTTTAGGATTTAAGTAGATTTTACTTAATTTGAGGCTGTCTAAATTATTTATTTAAGCATTTTAAATTCGCTGAGTATGCAGGTCTGCTGCAATGGGGGTATTTTTAAGTGACGAAGGGAAGCGGGCCGCTATAGTATTGATTAAATGCATTTAGGGGCTAAACCTTGTAAAATATAATATATTCTTGATGTTCGTACATAATAATTTGGAGGCTTTTAGGTTAGTCTTGTGTCCATATTTAGTAATCCTTATATTTAGAATACATGTAATGAGACTAGGGACAACTTTCCGTAAACAAGTAATCGTACCTTTA
Source organism: Flexamia atlantica (assembly GCA_035578135.1). Lineage (NCBI taxonomy): Eukaryota > Metazoa > Arthropoda > Insecta > Hemiptera > Cicadellidae > Flexamia > Flexamia atlantica. The sequence continues at coordinate 18,305,339 of JAQJVK010000016.1, read as the reverse complement.
TCGATGTGCTCTTTAAAATATCGTAATTTAATGTTTTATTTCCAAGCAACGTAACATTCTTTGAGTGTTCGCGTAATGAAACAGTTTTAATATCTTAGGAGAACTTCTTCACAGGGCTTATCATAATAATTCAATCTTGTTTTCCAAAGGTGTCGTAGCCCGGATGTAACACTGTCCCAATCTCTTTAAAAGCTTTTTCGGGTGGTGAAAACTGTTTTTTGCATCAGCTCTTTTCCGACATTTACTTGATGTGTTGCTTTATTAGATTTCTCTGGAAGTAATTCCGTACCTAGCTGTAAGACATCAACGTTCAAAGACACGAGTACAGTTTCCGTAGTTTTAGTACCATGTCTGATTTATTACTCTATTAAAATTAGTCATGTGTGATATAAGAATTAATGACACTTTTGAACAAGTAATGTCACCCATATCATTAGCCATATAATTAGTGATAATAGACCCATCTTTTATTTATATTCATCATGAATAAATATAAGAATTAATGTTTGTGTAACGTAGGAGAAATATTGTTGAAGTAATAGGCATATTTACATTTCTTCTAAGAGAATGGAATTGATTAGTGTTTATTTATACAACCGATACATCATTTTCTGTTATGTAAAACAACTCTATGTAGTAACAGAATAACACTCTTTTTTGTTATTTACCTGTTTGTTCCAGACATAGATACAGTCAACTTACAGTGCACATGCTACAGCAAAACATATAATGAAAACGTTTATGAAAGACTAGTTGTTACCGATGGTAGGTTGCGTAAACTTTTATGTAAATTGTACAGCCAAGGAAATAATCTAATGTCTATGTTTTAGTTTGTGTGTTTCTACGTCATTGGCTTTTTACTTTTTAATCGGTAACGGTCCAAACACAGGTCTGATTTCTATCGATCGGCGATCTTTTTTCAGATAACATTATTAATTGTCTATTAATGTCAGTGACAAATGACAACTGGACCCAGATTCTGGTCAGGATTAGAACCGGCGACCCTCAAGTTATTTATTCAACTTGGCTATTCAGTCAATTAAAGATCAATAATAATAGTTAAAGTCATTCATTAACAGTTTTTATTATAATAAAAATAATAAATGAATTTATTGAAAGAGTTACCTGTTTTAGAATATGGACTTCAGAATATGGTTTATTGCTTCAAAACTTAGCGAAAACGTACAATTTAGGCACTTAGTTATGTTTAATCTGTCTCTATGTAATTTCACATATGAATTGAATTTTTAACTTATTGAGCTATTTACTTTAAACTTTGTAAGCTCCCCACTTACAAACTAACAAGCCCTGTTTTTTACATTAAGTATCAAGTTTGTGCTTTTTTCTATTTAAAAATGCCATCCATTTAAATATGTTTATACATTAATAAATCTTACACAATTAGATCAATATATAGTTTCAATATGTAGTTGTTATTGTTAACATATAAAAAGATCCAACATTTAATTTTGCATGAGAATTGGGTTTTTATCAGGATTACGACACAACTACCGCACTTGAAATTTTTACATCATAAAAATTAAATTGTTACATTAAGTTTGAGCTATCTGGGTTATGATAAAAAAATTTAACAGAATACTTTATGTCATAAGCCCGTCAGTTTGAATATGTTAATTCTAATCACCCTGAAATTATTAAGTGGAGTCTAGGCATAATATTATTGAATAGCAAAGAGTTAATTTGTTGTCATAATTTAATGAACGTATGGAGGCGGTTTTTGTTGACCATTACAAATTTCACAATATACGGACATAGTTATAGCTTGACTGAAAGAATATTTCCTCAAAAGTCTGTAATTTTAAGGATCGCAACAAGAGTTCCTCCGGGAACAGCCTAATGAGACATTGTCATATTCCATGTGATTGTTGAACGAATGGCTGCACATCTTTTGTTAGCTAGCTATTGTACAGGATTCTTTTTTGAAAAGTCTTCATGGAATCTTACCATGATAAGCCAAACTGAGTCTAGTTAATTTTTATTAATCATATTACTCTGAAACTATTGTCGTGTTTTAATGAATTACACGTTTAACATAATTACTATTAAATTGTTTTATTTTTATATTGTTCAAGACCAATTAACGTTTATAGGAATATTATTTAAAATTAAACATTTCATTTATTTTCTATAACTATTTTTACTGAAGCACAATTTCTTCATCATTAAATTTTATTCAAAAGTTAATTTGATATTATTTAAAATCCAGGCGATTTTTATTCAATAATAAGATTGTCAGTTACTTAAGTCTCATGAGCAATTGTTAAGTATTAATGTTTGTTATGTTCCCTCACCCTCTGTGTTTAGACGCCTTTTTACTCCTTTTAATGAGTGAGAAAAATAATATTTTGTTTGCCAGCGAGAGTTAAGTGAATAGAGAAAAAAGTGATTTTCTTTGAAAATCATAAAAATAAGGTCCATAAAAATAACATTGAAATCAATAATTATTCAAAAATCTAGCGACTTCAAATTTATACGCAGCCAAGCAAATATGTTGAGATTCAACAGATTGCAAGCCCTAACAGCTGATATAGTGACAGGAATAATCACATAATAATAACATTGATAACAATCAGCTGTTGAAATAACGTCTACGAATTAAGCGTGTAAAGATGTTGCAACAATCAGCTGATCGCTGGTGCATGAATAGTTGCCACCCTCGGATGCAGGCACTACTAGCAGATCGAAACAAAATAGATATTGTTTGTTAATTACTAAGTTAATGAAGTAGATGTTCAAAGATTGGTAATTATTATTGCAGGTAGGGAAGAATGTATGTATTTCGAGATTAAAGCACATACTTATCATTCGCTGGTGACATACGTTGGCTCCCGAAGACGGAACGGAAACACCCGAATAATTCCGAGTGTGAAGTTGATTGCCCGCGCGTTTTAAAACGCGGGATTTCATCTGTAATATCAGGTTATTAAAACGTTTTCCTAATTAGGTTATGGTGATTTATAGTTGAGGATAAATGTTAATTTAACTTTGAGATCTGTATTTAAAGTTAGTCAATTTAATGTTTAGCTGGGTTATCTCTTTTAATTACTACCTCTGTGGTTCATTCAATGGTTAGGAGTACAAACCATTGAATGAACCATTGAATTCAATTGTTTAAAATAATTACAAAATTTTTAATTTCACCATTACAAATCCATTCATAGAATTTTTTTCATGGAGGCTGTTGTTTTACTTACTTAATGATACTATCCATTTCTTTAACAAACTTTTGATCTAACACACACACACACACACACACACTACTCTGTTACAAATCTTACTAGCACTTAGGATTAAAGCTTATTATTTTAGGAATTATTGCATGTAAGCGTAGTAAGCAAAGACTGTTTGTTACAGGTATGCAATAAATTTAATTTTTCCTTTTTTCATAAATAATCAACCTTTTTTATTCAAAAGCTTATTTTAAAATTTTTACATATAGAAAAATGTACATGAATAACCTTTTTCCCATAAGAAATTGATTTGTTGTCTACTCATGGTCAAAACCAGCAGGTATCAAGACAGCTTTTTGTTTCCGGATCCTTAATGCTAATAAGCTCATTGAGTAACCCTCTGTATTAGGTGAGCAATTATAGCAAAAAGATTAAGAGGAATAACTATCCTCTTTAATTGTCCTTAAAGGAATGATTAGTCAAACTATACCCTTTATTGTCACTCCATCAGAGCCTGTGTACACCACAGGAAACCTGTATATTCAGCAGTAGTGTTAAACACTATGGGGATGAGAAAGGTAGGCCCTACTGTAACCTTCTTTTTTATAACCATATTTAGTCTATATTATGAATGGCTTTTTATCATATTTGGTCCAAATTAGGAAGGGCTGTATATTGTGATTCCATGAAACCTATAGTTAATGAATCACCTGTCTCCTATCAAGCAATGGGCTATTTTTTTTACTATTGCTGCAAATTAACCATATGTCATCCAGCTGGTTGACATAAGGTAACTTACACCACTACTTTAGTGTGAACAAAGCCACACTATGTTTGAACCAACTCCTTGACAATGAAATGCTTGCTCAATTGTTGATATTTCATAACCAATACATAATCAACAACTCACATGTTCTCCATATAGATAAATGAGTTGGAAACAGCTGTTATGATTATACTTAGTTTATATTTTTGTTCTTTAGGCCTATTTAGTTGCTAACATTTCAACCATTGCAACCCATAAGGCCGATTTTAAAATTATTTTAACTTTAAAATTAATTTTTTTACTTTGCTAAATCTTTTCAGGCCAAGAAGTCTGCATATTAAAAAGGTTTTTGGATGAGAAATTACAGAAATAAAACTGTGTAGAAGTAAAAGCTGCTTTACCTTTGTGATTCATAAATAAATATTTTTTGATTTGATTTGAAAAAAAAAACTATTGCAAATCAAAAGGCCTGCAATAATTTGAATAAAAAAGTGTTGTACGATTGATGAAAAAAGACATTTATTTCAACTGATAAAAAGATCATCCCCTATTTTAAAGTTGAATTTAATTTAAATTATTGTCATAGAATGTATAGTTAGTTAAAACAGTAATAATTATTGTAGCCTACCCTGAGCAAGAGCAATTTTTGCAAATTCTAAATACCACCGTTGGAGAAGACCTGCATACTCAGTGAATTTCAAATGCAAAATAACATATTTCAATCCAACATAGCAAGATTTGACATGTTTTTGTAAGCTCCATAAGAATAACATGGTAAATGAGTATGCAGGTTTGCTGCTACAGGTGTATTAAAACTGGGTGGTTTTAATCCAATATTTAATAGATCTGAACTAGAAGAGGCTATTTACCAAGTTTTATCAAGATATGTTTGAGAAATAACCGAGGTATAGAATTTTACTTATTTCCCATAAGGTTAACGTTGGGATAACGTAGACTGTGTTTACCACTTTCAATATCTCGATAACCAATGGACATAGAGTAGTGATTCAAGATACTAAATTGTTTGTTTTTTTGTGCTGAATTCAATGGTTCGATAAATTTTATTTTCTTATGTAAAAAACTCAAAAAACCCATTTTTGCGGGGTTTATCCCCCTTTACCCCCCTTCCGGTCGTCCGATCGGGCTGGTTTACGAACTCCTCCGATGAATTCCCAATTTACATGTCTATACCAAATTTCATTAAGATCGGACCATTTTTACGGCCGCTATCGTGCTGACAGACAATCTATATATATAAAGGAGAAGGGGTTTTCTTACGGACAGCAAATCTACAAAACTATAAGACCTAGAGAGCTGAAATTTGGTATTTATACTCTCCTTGGGCCATAGATGTGTACTAAGAAACGGTTTTACAAAATTCCCAAAGGTTTTCACTCCAGAAGACTTCAAAGTTTCAATGCAAATCTTATGACCCTTAGTTTTAATCATTTTTCACTAATCCAGATGATTGAATAAACATTGTATTCCATGGCCAGCTGCAGTTAGTTGTAGGTTGTAGTCTTAAGACAGTGTAATAATTTATATTTTATATTGTATGTGTTTAATAATTCTATTCCAATTTTGTATAGTGGGCTTTTAATTTAATAGAATGTAATGTTAACAAATTCTATAAAGAAACGTGATTTGTTTACATAAAACGAATAAAATTTAAATTCAATTAAAATTCAAAGAGATTTAAAGCCGGCTCCACACATGCGTCATTCGGCATGCACCGAATGTTCGATGTTCGGCGAACTATTTGTCTCGCTATAGGACCTACAATGAACAAGCACCGATGTTTGCTGTTTGCCAAATATAGAAACACCCATCCACACTACTCGTGATTCGGCGAATCGCTGCTCGCTGCATGCCGAATGACGCATGTGTGGAGCCGGCTTAACATATGTTTTTAATTTTTTGGTCTTTCAATATCAACATGTGACTTTTTAGTGTTCAATTTGTTATTTGGATGAACTGTCAAATTATTTGTTTACATCTATATATTAAAAAAATTTGGTTTTTCTTTTCCGAGTCCGTCCGGCTCTTCTACTCAACCGATTTTCATAATTGAGGTCTTAAAATAAAGGTATGCACGCGCAGATTTGCCATCAAGCATCCGCATTCATTTATCTGCCGTATTACTCGAGTTATGCACAAAAGCAACTTCCTCCCTGTACATTTCTTATGGGAGTTAAATATGGTTTTCCTTTTCCAAGTTCGTTTGGCTTTTCTACTCAACCGATTTTCATAATTGAGGTCTTAAATTAAAGGTATGCACGCACAGATTTGCCATCAAGCATCAGTAATCATTTATCTACTGTATTACTCAACCAAAAAACATAAATTTGTTTATTTCCTGGATTTTGAATTCAATTAAAGATATATTTCCCCAGTTCTAATTACGTCATTATATATGTTTTGGTCTAAGAACCTTCAGTGAAATACCAGCTTTCTTTTGAGCTATTGATTATTAAGATCGGATGTACCTGAAGCACGCTGCTGAATTCCGAACAACACAAAAACATTTTTTTGTTTTCCTTTTCCGAGTCTGTTCGGCTCTACTACTCAACCGATTTTCACAATTGAGGTCTTAAATTAAAGGTATGCACGCAAATATTTGCCATCAAGGATCGGTATTCATTAATATACTGTATTACTCGACCAAAAAACATAAAATTGATTATTTCCCGAATTTTGAATTCAATTGAAGATAATATTTTTCCCCAGTTCTAATTAAGTAATTCTATATGTTTTAGTCTAAGAACCTTCAGTGAAATACCAGTTTTCATTTGAGCTATTGATTATTAAGATCGGACGTACCTGGAGCACGCTGCTGAATTCCGAACAACACAAAAAAAATGTGTTTTTCTTTTCCGAGTCTGTTTGGCTCTTCTACTTGACCCATTTTCATAAATAAGGTCTTAAATTAAAGGTATGCACGCAAATATTTGCTATCAAGGATCGGTATTCATTAATATACTGTATTACTCGACCAAAAAACATAAATTTGATTATTTCCAGAACTATGAATTCAATTGAAGATAATATATTTCCCCAGTTCTAATTAAGTAATTCTATATGTTTTAGTCTAAGAACCTTCAGTGAAATACCAGCTTTCATTTGAGCTATTGATTATTATGATCGGACGTACCTGGAGCACTCTGCTGAATTCCGAACAACACAAATCTTTTATATATATAAATTAGGTTTTCTTTTTCTGAGTCCGTTTATGGTCTGATCTTAATGAAATTTGGTACAGACGTGAAAAGTGGTAATAAATTGGACGAATTCGTGAACCAGCCTGATCGGACCACCGGAAGGGGGGTAAAGGGGGATAAACCCCCCCCAAATGTGGGTTTGAATTTTTTACACAGAAAAACAAGATTTATCTAATTTGTGTTGGCACCATTGAATTCAGCTAAAAAAAGAACAATTTAGGATTTTGAATCACTGGTCTATGTCCATTGGTTACCGAGATATTGAAAGTGGTAAACACAGTACGTTGTCCCAATGTTAACCTTATGGGTAATAAGTAAAATTCTATATCTTGCTTATTTCTCAACATATTTATCTTGATAAAAATTGGTTTATGTCTTCATCTAGATGAGACCTAATGTATAATAGTCTAAAATCCCCGATATTTCCATTTTCATGGCAGCAAACCTGATGTATACTCATTCCCCATGTTAATCTTATGGAGCTTACAAAAACACGTCAAATCTCGCTGTGTTGGCTTGAACTATGTTCTTTTGCATATGAAATTCGCTGAGTATGCAGGTCTGCAACGAGGGTATTTTAGCATGGTATATAGTTAGTTTGTAAAGTCATATGTGCCGGGCTGACATATCGCTGTCCCGAAAACTTAAGTACAGAATATCTCATGAAAGTCCTACGTTTTCCTTTGTGGAAAAATTATTTCCAACTTGGTAATAAATCGTGGTTTAATTAGTTTTCTGAAATTCCAACATAACCGGGCCCAGCTACATGCACCTCTTTTTCAACTTAGGCAAGTGTCGGGCAAGTCACATTGAAGTTGTAAAGATCCATTGCATGTAACATTAATTTTGTAAATGAAGAATTATTTGATTTGAGTTGATTTTGTGTCTTAGTACCAAAATTTACTGCTGCGGAGCAGCGTGGGTCCTCTAGTTAAAATTAAAACGTGAGAAAAATTGGAGTAATAATTAAAATCGTTATACGGAATTGATGAAAAGCTCTTGTGGTGAACGAATTATGACAACAGAAAATTACTCACATACTAATATACAGATTTGTGGTTTCACAGTGAAGTAGATGTTGGAATGAAATAGAAAAATAAACCAGATTAGATTGGCTCCCACAAAGTAAACAAGTGCAAACAAAGTGTGTATCTGATCCAATGTCTACGACATCGACGGATAGAACCACAATTAAGAACCTTCGCCCATACTCTGTACTTAAGTTGAAACTTGTATTAGTTATTGGCAAATTTACTATGAAATACCTTTAAATTTACGTCTAATGCGTTAAAATTCGGCCAGCCGTGAACGAGATATGACAACAAAAAATAATTCTTCACGTGCTAATATACAAATTTGTTGTTTCACTCTTAAGTAGATGTTGGTTACAATCTCACCATCATTTCAATCGTGAGCGAAGCCACGGGGAACAGCTAGTATATATATATATATAAATACAGGGTGTCCCATAAGTAAATTGCCAAACTTCGGGAATAGGTTATATGGGTCAAAGTAAAGATAAAATGTTGAATAAAATATTTTCCAAAAACCCTTTGTTCACTAGATATCCACCATTTTGTATTTTTCACCAAATATTTTTTATCTCCCAAGTTTTTGAATCGATTTTTTTGAAAATCGGTATGCTCCTATATCTAGTCAAGGTTAGTTAATGAAAAAATAGTGAACATGATTAAACAATAAATTTAAAATTGGCGGCAATTTAAAAAAAGTTTAAATTTCAACTTAAATCTTTAAGTGGAAATAACGAAAAATCGCTAAGTTTCACAAAAAAATATAAATTATGACGATTTTTAGAAAATTTTATTTCCCATCTAATGACACCAAAGTTATGCAAATCGGTTAATGAACAACTGAGATATGACCGTATTTAGCTACTGAGGCAGCATTTTTTGAAGCAAAATAGTCCATTGTTGCGCTGAGCCATGCGCTAATTCGGCCTTAAGTCAGTTGTTTGTAAATCGATTTCGATAATTTTGGTATCGTTGGAATGGAAATAAAATGTTCTAAATATTATTGTTCTTTAATTTTTCTTGTAAAATGTACATTTTTTACGTATTTCAATTTAAAGATTTTAAACGGCCGCCATTTTGAAATTTACGATTCGACCATGCTGATTAATTTTTCATAAACTAACCTTGTCTAGATACAGGTGCATACTGAGTTTCAAAAAAATCGATTCAAAAACTTGGGAGATAAAAAATATTTGGTTAAAAATAGTAAATGGCGGATATCTGGTAAACAAAGCGTTTTTGGAAAAAAATGTATTCCTCATTTTATCTTTATTTTGACCCACCCATATAACATATTTCCGAAGTTTGGCACTTTACTTATTGGACACCCTGTATATATATATATATATATATATATATATATATATATATATATATATATATATATATATGTATATGTACAAATTTGGACGAATGGTGTTTTCTGCTTCTGGGGGCCCCAAAACAAAAAGTTATCATGGTCTCGGGCTTAGGTCTTACCGTGAGACCTACGGTAATAGCTTCTTCCCTATAGGGGAAATTCGCTAAAAGGCAATATTAATATCACATTTCTTCTTGTCCTAAACCAACTGCAAAATCCTAAATCAAATTTTGAACCGGAAAACGTTCCATTATTTTATTATTTTACTTAAAACTGAGAATTCTTAAACACTCGTTTCTTTTCGGCTATTTACGAAAGAGTTCGCCGATTCACTGGCAGGGATTCGGATCGAGACCACTCGTGTGTTTCCGCCACCCTTCGGCAGAACAGGCGGATCGGGACTACTCGTGTGTTTCCGCCAGCCTTCGGGAGCCAACGTATGTAACCAGCGAATGTTAAGTTAAAGCACATTGTCTCTCTCGTGAAAATCGTCACCCTCGCAAGCTCGGGCGCCATCATTTTTACTCGTCAGACAATGTTTTACTTTACTCATTCAACACATAAATAACTATTATTTCATCGTTTTCCGAGTGAGATCAAACTACCGTGAAGTGGGCATGTTACTCACGTCATCTCTCCCACACTGAGCTTAGCATCAACTCGTGACATTCCACCTGCGTGAGAGGCGCGCCAACATTTCATCAAATACGGCTCTCTTAGGCGTTACATTTAGATGTTTGTCGTACTTGCTTAAAAAACTTCACAGAGTTATTTAACTTAACATTGATTTAGTGACTTCATTGCATCATAATCGTGCAACCTGAACATAAAGAGGAACAGGAAATACAACTTTCTTACTGCTAACATTGATTTTCGTCGTTCATAAATAGTTAATATATATATTGTCTAAAATCATTGAGTATATATTAACTTTAAAGTTAAATGAGAAGCTAAACTTAGGTGTTCATCCCATCTGTATGATCTAAGCAATCGACTAATTATATTCATCCATGAAAACTTAGTTTTCACCATTGGTATTAGTATTGGAGATTCAATTTATGATAACTAAATGTAGTTTTGACTTTGATTCTTGTAATTGTACTTTAATACCACTCTAACTCAATGGATTAATCCACTTAAATCATAAATATCAATCCCGATATTTAATTCGCCACGTGTTCGCTAAAGTTAAATACCCCCGTCGCAGCAGATCTGAATACTCAGGGAAGTTCAAATAAAAAAATTCAATTACACATAGCGAGATATGAGATGTTTTTGTGATGTCCACAAGAATGATATAAGAATGAGTATGCAGGTTTGTTGCAATAGGTATGTTCAAACTGAGTTGTTGTTTTAATTCCATATTTAGTAGGCATGAACTAAAAGAAGCCATATACCAAGTTTTATCATATTATGTTAAGAAATACGAGTAATAAAGATATGGAATATTTTGCAGGGTGTTTTTTTTTTTAACCGTAACCCATTTTTAAGATTGAATGATGCACATATAAATATGAAAATGAGTATTGTTTTGTTAATCTTTACACTTTATACAACCTATTATTTAAGTGTGATCACGTTTACTTTACATTATGTGTTCAAACAATTCGCCATTGGCATTTGTATAAAGTTGTGCTCTCACCATCGAATGCCCTATCACGTGTTGTAAGGTACCTCTTTGAATTTCTTGCATTAAATTTGTTATGTTTGTTTTGAGGTGCTGAATATCCTGTGAATTGTTTTCGTAGGCCTTACTTTTTATTCATCCCCAAGGAAAATTATATAGTGGCGTAAAATCCGGGGATCTTGTTAGACCAGTCATTTTAAATATTTTTCAAAAAAACGGGTAACCAAGTGGAACTTTTTACCATATGTTCCTTGATATGTCACCTTTGAAACCCCATCACTTTTTCGAAAATAAAACTTGTGCTCAAGCCGCCATCTTGGAAAATGGCGACCAAAATATAGTTTTTGAGCTATACCACGATAACTATTAAGTTTAGAAAACAACTTTTAATACAAAAGTTGCTTGGTTTGAAAAGGCCTATAACTTTCATATTTAACGTATTGTTGCACAACAATTGATAAAAACGCCATATTGGAAAATGGCTGCCAACAAGTATATTTTGGCTGGTGCAGCTTAATTATTAATCTTACAAAAAAGGTTACCAAAGAGAAGTTGCAGAGATTTTGATAATCTACCACTTTTATATTTACTTTGTTATTGTAAACTCACAAATGTAGGCGCCATCTAGGAAAAATGGCCGCTAATATTAGTTTTTTGACTGGGACTTTTTTATTATTGAATTTACATTAGGTAACTAAATGCAAAACCTGTATGGTTTGAAAAGATCTATAACTTCTGTATTTAACATATTGTTGTGCAACAATTAATAAAGCCGCCATCTTAGAAAATGGTAGCCAAATATGTTTTTCTTGGAATTTTCATCCTGAAAATTTAAAATAACCAAGTTTTAGTTGGCATCATTGGATTCAGCTTGAAAAAAACAAACAATTTAGTTTTTGAATCACTGATTTATGCCCACTGGTTGCCAAGATATTGAAAGTAGTAAACAAAGTGCGTTGTCCCTACGTTACCCTTATGGGAATAAGTAGAATTTTATATATCGCTCAATTCTTGACTTACATTAATACAACTTTGTATGCGGCTTCTTTTAGTTGAGATCTACTGGTTTATGGCTTAAAATAATTTATTTTTACACTTCCGTGGCAGTAAACCTGTGTGCCCATACACCATGTTATTCTTATGGAGAATGTTTTACCATATTTATTTATGAATTTATGTTTATACTATTTATCACTAGGCTTTACATTATGTTGGAATTTGTATTTACACACGTTGAAGCATCATAATATGAAGTTCTTATCCTCAGTAGAAGACGTAAAGTAAATTTGCTAAAATATTCTCCATAAGAATAACATGGTATATGGGCACGCAGGTTTGCTGCCACGGAAATGTAAAAATGGATTATTTTAAGCAGTAAACCAGTAGATCTCAACCAAAAGAAGCCGCATACAAAGTTGTATTAATGTAAGTCAAGAATTGAGAAATATATAGAATTCTACTTATTCCCATAAGGGTGACGTAGGGACAACGCACTTTGTTTACTATTTTCAATATCTTGGTAACCAGTGGACATAAATCAGTGATTCAAAAAACTAAATTGTTTGTTTTTTTCAAGCTGAATCCAATGATGCCAACTAAAACTTGGTTATTTTAAATTTTCAGGGTGAAAATTCCAAGAAAAACATATTTGGCCACCATTTTCTAAGATGGCGGCTTTATTAATTGTTGCACAACAATACGTTAAATACAAAAGTTATAGATCTTTTCAAACCATACAGGTTTTGCATTTAGTTACCTAATGTAAATTCAATACTAAAAAAGTCCCAGTCAAATAACTAATATTAGTGACCATTTTTCCTAGATGGCGCCTATATTTGTGAGCTTACAATAACAAAGTAAATATAAAAGTGGTAGATTATCAAAATCTCTGCAACTTCTCTTTGGTAATCTTTTTTGTAAGATTAATAATTAAGCTGCACCAGCCAAAATATACTTGTTGGCAGCCATTTTCCAATATGGCGGCTTTATTAATTGTTGTACAACAATATGTTAAATATGAAAGTTACAGGCATTTTCAAACCAAGCAACTTTTGTATTAAAAGTTGTTTTCTAAACTTAATAGTTATCGTGATATAGCTCAAAAACTATATTTTGGCCGCCATTTTCCAAGATGGCGGCTTGAGCACAAGTTTTATTTTCGAAAAAGTGATGGGGTTTCAAAGGTAACATATCAAGGAACATATGGTAAAAAGTTCCACTTGGTTACCCGATTTTTTTGAAAACCGGGTTTATTCTTCTAAAATGACTGGACTATGTGGGGTAATAATCCTTCACTGATAAAATAAAGTTTTGGGTTGCGTTAAAAAACACCCTGTATTTCCCAAAAGGATCACATAGAGAATGAGTATGCATGTTTGCTTTCACGAGTGGATTTTTCAGGGATTTTAGACTAAAATACATTAGATCTTATATACATGAAGCCACAAACCAAGTTTTACTAAGATAGGTTGAGAAATAAGCGATGTATAGAATTTTTGTTATTTCCCATAAGATTGTCATTGGGACAACGTACTGTTTTTACCACCTTCCTTAGCTCGATAACCAGTGGACATAGAGCAATGATTCATAATACTTAATTGTTTTTTCGAGCTGAGTTCAATGGTGCTAAACGAAATTGGATTATTTTTATTTTTCTATGTGAAACCACCAAAAAATCCATGTTTCTCATTAGAAACATGTTGGGTTTTTTAAATAAAAATTATACTAAGGGTACTGAGTTAAAATGTTTTTTATTATTATATGAATAATAGTACTCCTTTTAGCGAATTTTCCCTATAGGGAAGAAGCTGTTACCGTAGTACTCATGGTAAGACCTAAGCCCGAGACAATGATAACTTTTCATTTTGGGGCCCCCAGAAGCAAAACACACTATTCGTTCATATATATATATATATATATATATATATATATATATATATATATATATATATATATGTGTGTGTGTGTGTGTGTGTGTGTGTGGGTGTGTGTGTGTGTGTGTGTGTGTGTGTGTGTGTGTGTGGTGTGTGTGTGTGTGTGTGTGTGTGTGTGTGTGTGTGTGTGTGTGTGTGTGTGTGTGTGTGTGTGCCTTTAAGCACGATAGCGCCCGTAAAAATGGTCCAATCTGAATGAAATTTGGCACAGACGTGTAAAGTAGTAAAGTAGTAAAGTTGGCACAGACGTGTAAAGATTATTTGGACGAGTTCGAAAACCAGCCCAATCGGCCTACCGGAAGGGGGGGTAAAAGGGGCTAAAGCCCCCCAAAAATGGGTATTTTGAGTTTTTTATATAGAAAAATAAAAATAATCGAATTTTTGTTGGTACCATTGAATTTAGGTCATAAAAATAAACAATTTAGTATTTTGAATCTCTGCTCTAAGTCCATTTGTTACTGAGATATTGAAAGTGGTAAACACAGTACGTTGTCCCAATGTTAACCTTATGGGGAATAAGAAAAAAATCTATATCTTGCTTATTTCTCAACACATCTTGATAAAACTTGGTAAATGGCTTCTTCTAGTTCAGATCTACTAAATATTGAATTAAAACCACCCAGTTTTAATATACACGTAGCAGCAAACCTGCATACTCATTTCCCATTTCCCATGGAGCTTTCAAAAACATGTAAAGTCTCGCTATTTTGGATTGAAATATGTTGTTTTGCATTTGAAATTCGCTGAGTATGCAGGCCTGCTGCAACGGGGGTATTTAATGCATATTCTATACATATATACATATAACCATAAATATGCTTCTTGGGGTCCAAAAACGAAACGATATCATGGTCTTGGGCTCAGGTCTTACCATGAGACCTACGGTAATAGCTTCTTCCCTATACGGGAGAAATTCGCTAAAACTTAGGTAATGGTAAATTTAAAAACTGTTTCAGAAATTGATACAATCATAAAGAGTTCAGTAAAATTATGTTTACAATGTTTCGATACGAGTTTATTAAAACTGTTAGTAATGGCATTGATTATGAAGAAAAAATAGATAGCCCAAGCGATGTTAAATTTTGACGACAACAAATAAATGTGATCACCTGTTACAGTTACAATAATTAGCTCATTCTCGTAGAGTTGTTTGGTACTAAATAAATTGAAATACCTTTTTAATCCCCACTTCGCACTTTCTCTCTTACTTTACTCCTAGCACTTACTCTTACTTTTGGACTCCTACTGTTGACGTTTTAATAATAAAACCCCTTTTTAACCATATACAACGTTTTAGCTCGGTAGAAGCAAAAATGTCCCTCATCATGGTTACAAATCTTTAGCGGGAAAACACGCTCCTGGCGCAAACTCTAGTGATGAGTGCCGAACTAATTTCGCGAGTGCTCAATTAATTTCTGGCTTCAAAACATCTGTAAGCATGAGCAGTCTCCTTTTAGGTACAAGGTCAAAGGTATTGGTGTGGTATCGAGTTTTGTCGTCCAATCATGAGAAGGAGTTATAACTGGCGCCAAATCTTAAGGGCCACACCGTCCATAAGCCCAATGCTAAAATTAACATTAGCCTTAAGGACGGCGCGTGGGCCTCAAGGATTGGCGCCAGTTATAAATTTCAAATTTGTCCTTGACTTAGGTTATTAATCGAGCCGAAGTAACATCAAGAAATCGATTTTGAACGTATATTATATCTTTTAAGAGACGAATTCTGAAGTTTATCAAACCAAAAATCTACAATTTTACAAGATTAATATACTTCACAATTAAATGTGGTTTCCAAAACCAAAATTACGAAGAGACAATACAACTGAATACACTTTTCAGAGATATTTGACAATGTATGCTATTACGCTTTCTTTAGTCTTCACGGTAATAATAAGACTCGTGACTGTAATTTTGTAATGCTAAGTTAGTTGCCGATGGAGATAAGGCTCCAAAACTGATAGGAATAACAGAGCCATTCGTCATATTTCTACGTGTTCGGCATCTGCATTGCTCTTTAAACATTATTGCTCATACGTCTTCCGAGGGAGGGAATATTGATTATTGTAAAAAGATCCCCTGTTTTTGTGCAAAAGTTTTGTTTCAAATAATCGTTCCAATTGATTTTATTTTATTATATTTTCTAGAGATGTCATTTATAGATAGTGTAAGTGTTTAAAAACACTTAGTTTTAAAATCTGAATTATAAAACATACTAACCGTCTAAAATCATTGTTTATGACAATTTCTTTACTGTTTTAAGAGCGTACTAAGGACGAATTTCTTAACATTAAAAAAGATATGAAAAACGGGAAAACTCATGTTGAGTATAATAATGATAGTAGGAGTTATATTTCAAATATATGAATGTTAAATAAATAATCCTCGAAAGTCTCATAACTTGAATTTCAATAGGGTGAGAAAGTTTTTTGTTAACACTATACATCACGAACAAATACGAGTCCCATGTTACAGTAATTTAGGTTGCAATGGAGTCCAGTCATTGCCAAAGTAGGGTTAGTCCTTTAGGGCACTTCGTCCGGGAAGAAATCTGCCTCGGTGCACACCTTACGTTATTATATACCATTTTTCTTCTTTAAGGATACGTTTGGAATACGTATTATTTCATTGTAACAAAAAATTATTCTGGAGATAAACAATTTGTTTATATTGCTATTACAACTATTTAATAGGCCTAAGTAAACTTTAGCAAGAGACAGGATTAAGCTTACCTGTAGCCTCCATCCGGTACAAAAAAGTAAATTGGCCTTTCAAAGGGATAAAAGCCTTAGTTTGAGTTTGAGATAATAGAGTTTGAAATAATAGTCATTTCGAAATAACTACAGGGTGTTTGATGCATAACTACACAGTTAAATCTAGAGAGCTAATCATAACTAGACAGTCGATCAAAGTTGTGTCAGTACTTAAAAACTAATTCCATTTTACACATCCTCCGGTGCTCTAGTGGACGTAATTTTGGCTCGGTTTTCTTCAAACTTAATGGGAAACAATTCTTCCTATAATATATTGGATAGGTTAGATATTTAAATAAATAAAATAAATTTGAAAATAATTATATTTGTATTATCTTTATTTTCTATATATATAAAAGCCAAAACCCATTGACTGACTGACTGACTGACTGATCTCAGTTTCTCAAAAACTAAAAGGCTTAGAGCTGTGAAACTCGGCACGAATATTCTTTACAGGCTCTAGATGCGTACTAAGAAAGGATTTTGCAATATTTTGTCTCTAAAGGCTATATATAGTATATTACAAAATACAATATGGTGGCCATGTTTAGCTTTCTAAGCTTATTTTCTCAAAAACTACAAGACTTTGGGCCATGAAACTTGGCCCAATTATTCTTTACACGCTTTAGATGTGAAAAAGAAAGGTTTTTAAAATATTCTTCCTCGGACGGCTAAAGTAGACTATTTAAAAAAAATTCGAAATGGCGGCCATTTTAGTCTCCCTAACAATGGATGGGAGTCCTGTAGGATATTTTTAGGGAGCAGAGAAGGTACGAGAACCAATCTACTGAAAGAATAAATTTTAAAAATTTATTGAGAAACTTTTTGGGGAAATAGATTTTGGCCAAGACATTTACCTCCTACTTTTTCTTATGGTTTTCGGTTTATTTTCAAAATCGTGCTAAATTCAGATTGACGTTAAGTCGAAACTCCATCCTTAGCATCCTCTTTATTTTATATTCTGGGTTATCCTCATTGCCTGCATTGGGAAATGGGAGGAAGCTAATTCATACCATTTGCTAATCATGAGGGGAACATTTTTAGAGGAAGCGTTAAACTTTCTCATCTTGATCTACAGTGGAACTATCAGCTGCATTTTAAGGGCGTAATTGCATGCCCATGGCCCAAATAAATCAGTCCATTTGTTAATTATTCCTAACATTTGCACAAGGCATAATATAATTGAATTAAAATTAGCTATCCTTTCAGCGGGCGAAGATGCGGGTATATCTGCTAGTGTTTAAATAATATTCAAGCAGAACTCAACACTTACTGGGCTCGTTCAGTAGACTACAATTAGCTTTGTACAAAGAATTTTAAGCTACATCGTATCAAGGTTCATTAAATTTGTACAAAGAATGTTCAAGTTAAATCACATTAGACTGAATCGTTTTGCCAACCCGTACATAATTTAAAGAGAAATCTTATTTTTTAAATGTATATAGGCGAGTAGGTGTGATACAAGGAGGAAATGATATTGGCAAGCTCATTACTTGAGTTTTATTTTTATTTTTGAGAATTTTTAAATACAATTGACTATTCCTTATTACCATACCAATTCGTCAAGTCTATTTATGTAAGGAGATATCTTAATTTTAATTTTGGGGAAACAAGTTATCAAGTTGGAGACTTGGCTACACATCTCCAACTGGGATCCGTGTGGAAAATATTAAAAGTTAAATAAGATAGAGCATTGACAAACTATAATTTTATGTTTTGTTGACATGAACGGAGCCAAATGTTACAAGTGCTTTACAACTACTCAGTGAAATAAAAGCCCAGAAATAAAAAGTTACTTTAAATGAGTTTTTTTTTTGTAATCTTTATATTGTATCTAATACATCTTATCCAAACCGATTAAAATAACTACTTACTTGATAACAATAATGTATTAATTGATGAAGCCTAGTTTGAAAAATTATTGCTGCAGCTTCAACTAAAAACTAAATTACAATCTAGAAGAAGTGATCCAACTGATCTCAGGCATATATTTATCCTATAACTAGTTAACATTTTTATGAAAAGACTTGTTACAATAAACGACAATCGCTCCCAAGGCCCAAGGGATGTGGTTTGAGATAAGTCGGCAACTGAGATGATCATGACCTACAAGAGTTGAGTGTTTTTTCCTTTTAAACAGCAGTGACTAAATCATTTAATACTACAAAACATGTACTATAGAACAACCTCCCTAACGTTTTGACATTAGAAACGTTCATGCAAAAACGCTTTGTTAGATTATTAACAACATATTTTCTACTTCATAGAATAGCTTTGACATTCTTTATTTTTATTTTTTATTGATGTTATTTTTCTCTCTTTGAAGGATGAAAAATACAGAATAGACTACAGTACATTCTATAGTTATGACCCTCAATACTATAGTTGACTTAGCCGTTAATGTATTGCTGCAGCTCCACAACGCTTCTAAAGGCAGCACTTAGATAGTCTCAGATACAATATAGGCAGAGTGTTTTAACACCATCATAAAACGTGTCTTGGCTAAGCTCACTATAAACTTATGACAACAGAATGAGGTTTCGAGGTACTAACTATATGAAAACTAATTTAAGTATCAAGCCGCAGTAGATTAGGCAGTAATATAGAAGTAAATATTATTTGAAAAACATATACAAAATAAAATCTTGACTTTTATTTACAAAATATTTATATGTTTCACAGGCTGCAACTTGGACTAGATCTTGACAGGGTTTCTGGGGGACAAAATATCTAAAAGATCAAAAGGTTTAAGAGAATATTTAAATAAATCCAGAGGAAATGTGATAAACACATTTAAGGCTATAGCCTAAATTGTGGAGAATTTGTGTACACTATTTTACGTCTACCAGAGCTGACGTAACTGATCTACCTAAAGATGGGAAACTGGGTTTTCATTATTAAAAACTTTTTAGAATAAAATAATATTTTCTACAACAATGGAATATTGACTATGATCGTTTATGTCAATCAGGAAGATATGCTTTCTCACAATTAGACCTAACACAATGTGTGTATGTTGCGCTTGGAAGTATGGTAAAAATTCTACTAGAGAACTGAGGACTGCCGTGTGAGCCGTGGGGCACATGTACAAACCTTACAGCTTGGTAAAAAAAAACTTTAAAATTCCGTCTTCCTAAAAAAAATATTAATTTTTCTTTTGATTATACCCGATTTTCTGTAATAATTAAAACGTATATATTTCTTTTTGTATGAAAAGTTCAAGACATCAAGGAAAACATCACTCTTGTAATACTCCGAAAGGAAAAATAACGGACTCGCACTTTGTCATTACAGAGACGCGGTGCGTTCAGAGTCGTATCCTTGTACACAGCCTAAATAGTTAGTTGCAAAAAATATAGAGTCACTTATCTAAATAGGTGGTTGGTAGCATATGTCGCAGCATTCGTCGTCGGGAGGTCATCGCGGAAGACATTTCCTATATCAAAATCAGATAACAAGGGCATTCTTTTAATGTTAAGAAAATAATACTATTAGTGTATAACGATTCTTAGTGTATAACACTATTAGTGTATAACGGACTGATACTGAGATATAATTTGAAATTACAATTATAATCTAATATGTAATGACGTCAGATTATTACTCTTGAAAATTACTTAACAGCAAGCATTATTAACGGGTAGTCAATAACATTCTTGCTGTATTGATCTAATCACATGCCGATAACTTCATTTGTCTTTCCCTTTACTATGTATTGTATGGGGATATTTTAAGTTGTTTTATTATTATGTGAAAAATATATTGCAATAACTTTTACGTATGAAAATATTAACTTCTTTATTTCCGACAGTTTTCAGGTTCATTCCAAAAAGTCTTAAGACCACAACAGAATTAACTGCCCAATTCGGCAAGGCAAATTACTTGTAAGACGTTCCCTTATAGGCAAAAAGACAATTAAGAGTAATGAATTATAAAGTAGGGGCCGACCTGTGCTAGCTAGGCTCCACTATCTAATTTGGTTACAAAATAAATCGTCCCTCTTCTCCTATACAAATAGATTGGTAAAATGCTTTATGGAGATTGTGATTTTCTTTTTAAATCTATTGTATATTTTCGTGGGTATTTATTTACGTCGAAGATATATTTGTGTCAAATAAGCAAACAGTGTATTAACAAACGTAATTAATTTTAGATAGTCTTGACTTTATAAAAGGTTGAGTTACTCGGGAAAAAACTATATCTTCGAGTTCTAATGTTCATGTAGAACATTCCCAAAGATTCGAGTAGGAATAAAGCTAAAACTTTTTAGGAATGATAAAAATAGGCACTTTTATCGACCCTATACTATTCAAAGACAGACTTTTGGAGTAGCGACGCAATTTTGATTAGGCCTAAATTTTCTCATTTAACAACTTCTCCCTGCTTGAAGTGTTTGTCGTTTTAAAAGGAATATTCAAATTACAGGATTACTTGCTTTGAAAATTACACTTGCATGATTGTGAAGCCGCAAAATATGTTTTTACGTCAGTTGAGACAGAAAATTCAGCTCAATAATAATTTAACTATTATAGATTCAAGTCCAGGTCAATTTCAATAAATCTACTCTGGGATGACGGAGTTAGAGGTGTCAGTAAATCAAGTTTTCCATCGGAAGTAGTACTGCGAATTGATGGGTAGTATTAAATATCAAGTTTGAAGGCAGTATTTATTGTTTAAATTTTTGAAACCAGCGCTATAACAATACCTACCAACGAGTTGAGACTAATACTAGCTGATAAACGGTCTCAAAATAACAATATTTATTGTATTACTGTTTCCTTAAAAAACTGCAAGCTGTTTCGAGCAATTGGTAAAAGATGATACTCCAATTTGACAAAAGTTACTTAAGTCAGAGTTTCCTCCAACCTCCGAAATTACAAACACTCCATTGAACACTAGAGCACAATGATGACGATAAGCGGCAAGACTTTACAACTATTATTGACTCAGAAAGCTCCGAGTTAAATCTTGAAAGCGATGTCAACTTGATGGCAAGTGTTATCTTGTGAATTTGGCAGGTGTGTCCACCTGCAACTGATTTAAGATGTTTTAGCACCCTAAAAATAACTTTAACTATCTCCAGAATACTGAAACAGTTATCGTATAAAAAAACAACTTTGAACCAGGAAATCTTTTTCTCACTAACTTTTCTGTTACCTTTCAAATCCTTTGGTCGATTTAAAAAAAACATTTTCGTTGTTTGGCAGTTAATGTCACGTATTCCACTACTATTGAATGATCAAGTTTTCATCTAAAGCATAAAATTTCCTTATATACATAATATGTGGTATAATTTCCCAAGTTAAACAATTCCTTTATTATTAAATTTTATCTCGAAGTTTGAGTGGCTTTGACTATTCAATAACAAGTTTGCTTCAAAGGAAGCCACGAGGCAAATTCAAGTCAGCTTGGCCCCAACTTGACATTGGGAACAAGTACTACAGTTGTTCCCGTAGCTTTAAGCTACAGCAAAACTTTTTAACTATATCTTCGTACTGTATCATGGTTAAATGGTTGTTCTCAGTACATTAAATAATGCTTAAAAGGTACCCCGACTTTAAACATTTCTTTTAGCCCAGACATTTAATGTCTTAAAAGAAAAAGAAGAAAGATCTTATAGTTCTGGAAATTGCCATAATATGAACTCCTGGGTATATCTTTTAACGTAACAAAAAGGCGTAACAAAAAGACGTAACAAAAAAGTGGGTGGTCGACAAGTGGTTACCAAATTGGATTTCATATGCCTTTTTAGGGTTTTCATAAATATTTTGAAAACAGTAAACTTTTATTAAAAGAACTAGAAAATAAAAGCAAATTTAATTTACAGCAATAAAAGTATATATGTTTATTTGGTCCTTCCATTAAAAATATAACCACTAATTTTATTGATATCCTAACAATATTCCTCCCTTAAGAAAAGCACGTATTTTTGTGTTAACAAATGACCGACGGGGTAACGCCTACTTACCCAAATAAATCAACTGTATTCATGACGCCTTGACAAAATTACCACTAATTTGACACTTCAATCGTATGTATTGGCCCGAAATAAAAGCCTTGGTGAGATCGGCTCCAAAAAAGCATTTTAGGGAATTATGCCACATAAGAGGTTACTTCAACTTTTTGTCAGCTCACCCACACCTTTATTTAGGATCATTCTTTACAACTGAGGGGACACATTACTGGACATTTTGCCAAGATTTCATGAATGTTGTTTATTTTTATTTAGGTGAATAAGCGTTTGCTCCGTAATTTATTGTGCACACACATTTACATGTCTATGTTATGGAATGAATATTTGTTAGTATATTAATGTAAATTAATATGTAAAAATATATTAATTTACTAAAATATGTGTAGTTTTTATTAAAAATGAAATAAAATTAAAAATAAAATTATTAATAACAATAAATTTACAATAATTTACAATAAATAAATTTACAATAAAAATCAAATTCAAACAAATTTACAGTAAACAACAATAACATTGCATTTATAAAAATATAAGTAATATACTAAATAATATGTAATGTATAAATGTTAAATATAAAATTTGATTTGTTAAATATACCATTTCCAGAACTATTTGATTTTTTCCTTTTTTTGGACAAATTTCAAACATAAAATTACTGGGCTATTTTAAAATTTGAGATATTGAACTCTCATTTTTTTATTATAATAACTTTTCAGAAAAGGTATGTTTATTTCAATCTTATATATTAAAAAACTTTCGTAAAACTAATGACAGCGACCCTGGCCGTTCTACGGGACCGATTTACAAGTGGGTTGTACCCACTTGTAAATCGGTTATTGGGTCAAAAATGTAAAATAAACTTTTCTTATGGAGATTTAACATGGGGACAAAATTTGAAGCTTATGACAGCGTGCCTGGCCAAACTACTGGACCGATTTACACGCGGGTTGTACCAAAACCAAGGTTATCGGTCCTATTTTGTGCAGGTTTTATTTGTATTTTGAAAATATTCATGTTAACTGGGTCAAAAATGGAAAGTAAACTTTTCTTATGGCGATTTAACGTGGGGGAAGAAATTTGAAGCTTATGACAGCGACCCTGGCCGTTCTACGGGACCAATTTACAAGCGGGTTGTACCAAAACGAAGGTTATCGGTCCTATATGCAGGTTTTATTTGCATTTTGAAAATATTTATGTTGATAGGGTCAAAAATGGAAAATAAATTTTTCTTATGGAGATTTAACATGGGGACAAAATTTGAAGCTTATGACAGCGAGCCTGGCTGTACTACTGGACCGATTTACACGTGGGTTGTACCAAAACAAAGGTTATCGGTCCTATATGTGGAGGTTTTATTTATATTTTGAAAATATCCATGTTGATTGGGTCAAAAATGGAAAATAAACTTTTCTTATGGAGATTTAACATTGGAAAAAAATTTGACTTCTTTAATTCTTCACACAATTTGTCGGAGACTTCCACTGAACCTACTCAAATGCAGTTTGTACCAAATAAAAGCTTGACTTTTCTATATTTGCCGGTTCTATTTACTTTTAAATATCTTGCTTTTTTAAATTTGAAAAAAAACTACATTTCTAAATAATCGCAATGATTTTATTTTTTTGTTTAATTAAGTCTTAATTAAACCATTACATGTTGACAAAACACTCTTTGGCTATATATACTCAACATTTCATGATCTTAGGAGTTATCCTTATCATGCAATGATAAAATGTTCAAACATGAAAACCTTTAAACTGCTCTCCTGAAAAATTGTAAAAATCAAGATACGTCGTTATGATTTTGCGACGATATATTCTGAGCCGTCTAAACCAGACCAGAGACGAACAGCTTGACTTGCAAGGGCGAAACAAAATTTTTCTCCATCAGCTCATGGCCTAGGCACAACTTAAAAATATGTTCAACCTTTTTAAAATACAAAGTAATGTAATATCCAGCAGTCGGGGGTTCAAATATCAAATGTTGTATTGTAATCATAAGTTATTTTGAGCACCATTTGAAAGCTGTAAGCAAGAGAAACAATTTAGAGAAAACACAACTCAAATATCTTTATTCTAATAGCGGCTATTTTTTTAATATTAGTATTTACATCGAGAATCACTTAACATGCTTTCTTCCTTTTAAAAATCTTTTATTCCTGTAAACTTAGCTTTAATTTGTATAAGATTGTTTTAACATATAATTTGTATATTAGTAGACTTTAAAATCAGTTGTAAATGGCATCATCTGTCAAATATCATTTAGTTGACAAACATTAAAGGTGAGCTTACAGGGATTAAGAATTCTTAAACAGAACAAGAAAAATTTAGTGGTTTTCGAGATTTAGGGTAAATAACAACGTTTTGGCAAAAACGTCTGCTATTTGAACATTAAAGAAGATAAGTGAGTTCTTTTTTCACAAAATTAAGAGCTTTAAAACACGACTAAAATTACACATAACATGAGGTGAGATTACATTTTGAAAATTCTGATATTAGACCCATGACCACCAGTTGTTTAGCGAATTTCCCCTATAGGGAAGTAGCTATTACTGTAGGCGGCACGGTGAGACTTAAGCCCGGGACCATGTTATTTTTTTCATTTTGAGGTCCCTATTCCCCAAAAATCTCCATTCGTTCATTTTCATATATACCTGTCCGTAGGCGCGATAACTTTTGTAAAAAAAGGTCCGATCTTGATGAAATTTGGAACAAACGCGTAAAGCGTCATTCATGACTTCGAGTTTGAAAACCAGCAAGATTGGTTTACTCTAAGAAGGTTTTTTGACAAAATAAAATTTATTTATAAGATTTAACACCTTTTTACTAATTTTTTAAATTTAAATGTCAAAATTGGATTCAGCTTAAAAAAAACAAACCATTCAGCATTTTGAATTATTATTCTACGTCAACCCGCTGCTTAGATATTGGATATTGGATGTGCTAAACACAGTACGTTGTCCTATATTATTTTTAATTTTTCCCTCCAAAAAGTATAGTCACCCTGATTTAAGATGATTTAAAATAATTCTGAACATATGATTAAATATTCAGGTGATGAATATTTTATTTGTGTTTATTTTGAATAGTTAGAGTTCATTGATCAAGATCTTGTAGAAAATAATATATACTATGTAAAAAATACCCCAGTTGCTGCAGACCTGCATACTCAGCGAAATTCAAATGCAAAACAATATATTTTAATCTAACATAGTAAGATTTGACATGTTTTTGTAAGCTCTATAAGATTAACATGGGGAATGAGTATGCAGGTTTGCTGCTACAGGTGTGTTTAAACTGGTTGGTTTTAATTCAATATTTAGTAGATCTGCACTAGAAGAAGCCATTTACCAAGTTGTATCAAGATATGTTGAAAAATAAACGAGAAATATGATTTTACTTATTTCCCATAAGGTTAACATTGGGCAACGTACTGTGTTTACCACTTTCAATATCTTGGTAACCAATGGACATAGAGCAGTGATTCAAAATACCAAATTGTTTGTTTTTTTTAGCTGAATTCAATGGTGCCGACAAAAATTTGATAAGCTCAAAAAAACCCATTTTTGAGGGGGTTTATCCCCCTTTTTCCCCCCCCCCCTTCCGGTGGTCCGATCGGGCTGGTTCACGAACTCGTCCGATTGATTACCACTTTACATGTCAGTACCAAATTTCTTCAAGATCGGACCATTTTTACGGCCGCTATCGTGCTAACAGACACATATACAATATAGATATATATATCTAAAAATTCGAACGAATGGTGTTTTTTGCTTCTGGGGGTTGCAAAACGAAAAGTTATCATGGTCTGGGGCTTAGGTCTTACCATGAGACCTACGGTAATAGCTTCTTCCCTATAGAGGAAATTCGCTAATGCATATTATTTTTAAATTTAATTAAGAAAGTATGAGCATTTGGAGGGGGGGATGTCTTGGTCTAAACTGCCTGAAAATGTAGCATAATATATGGTATGTTTACAATGATGAAGATTGATAATGTGTTTTGTTGAAATTGGCTGGAGATGTAGGTCTGTTGCAACAGGGTTTTAATTACTTTAAAACTGACCATATGATGTAATTCAATTTTTTCATGAGATAAAGCTATTTGTTTGTTTTGAGTGTTTTAAGTTTATTGATTATATGTTTGTTGAGATTTATGTACTATAACAAGATTACCGTTATTAAAAATTAAAAGATTAAGAATTATATGAAATACAAAAGTGTATGTATTACTAATGAAAACAAATGTGGTCTCTTTGTTAATTTTTCTCATGTTCAAAGCTCATGAATGATTAAATATACGTTTTTAGTATATTAATTACTTAACGTATTCAAACAATAATTTCCTTCAAATAAGTTGAATGCTCACGTACACAAAATAAATCCTATGGAAATTTTCTGAGTACGCAGGTCTGCTGCGACGTGGTTATTTTAATTCCTTGATTATTAAAATGGTTATAATAAACGGTACCAGGAACCTGACACATACTTTCTCCCTTCAAGTCATTTAAAACCAGAAAACATATATAGTAAAATAAAACAAATTAACAATTAATTATCACACAGATATATGCCAAATTTTATCAAAATCGGTTTGTAAATAACGGATATATCGGTTTTAAAATATTTGCCATTAGAATAACATTGGACAATGTACTGCGTTTACCGCCGAACTAAAATATCAATTATCTCCGCAACCAGTTGACGAAAACTAATGATTCAAAATACTGGATTATTTAGTTTTTCAATTCGAATATAATGGTTGCAAGTATATTTTCTTTAGAGGTTACAGATTTTGTGAAATTTGAAAAATATGAATTTTTAACACTTAAGCCCCCATAATTTCTGAACCTGAATGTTTACAGACATGCGGGTGGTGTCATTTTGTTTGTCATCTTAAGCACTAAAATCATGACATTTTGATCAAAATCGTTAAAGCCGTTTTTGAGAATTTTGGATTTTTGTCATTTTTTTATGGGATTTATACCCTTAAAAATCAAAAATTCAAAAAAATGAAAAATACGCCTGGAGATACCATGGCTTTATACCTACATGCCAAATTTCATGAAAATCGGACCACTGGTGTCGTCTCTAGCTTTGTTTACATCCACACACACACACACACACACACACACACACACACACACACACACACACACACACACACACACACACACACACACACGAAAATGTATAGGGTGAGAAAGTAAAAATTACGTTGTTCCTTGGGCATGAGTTAGTGGGGTAAGGTTTTGTTTTGGGCGGTAAGTAAATTCGTTGTGGACGGCTTAGGAGATTCGCATCGTATAAAAAATCTTAAAAAAATTGACAGATTCAATAAACAATCCTCCTTAGCTAGCTAATAACGATATTTAGCTAAACGCAATTTTTTGTTGTTGGTAAATGATACTAAATCCAGTGACGTGTTCAAATAAAATTTGAAACACTGAATTTTTTAATACGTTATTACAACCGACAATCCTATAATTGAGAACTTTTAAAATGGTAAGCGTTCTTGGGATAAGGTATTTCTTTGCACTTTAATGCAATACCCAGTTTAACTGCAATATATAAAAACTGGAAACGGGGTAGCTTGGCGGATTTAGTATCACGTGATGATAAAGCAGAAAGCTTGGTAAGGTTGTTGAAAATATACTCTGAGCTTTATTGAAATTACTTTGTAATAAATTACAATGTGACAGTTTCACAAATTGAGAAGGCTCATGAAAATCTTATTTGCGAAAAGGGCATAATTGGTCATAAAACTCCATATTTTAATATAAACACGTAATTTTAGAGTGTGTAACATCAAACTCATTAGGTATACAAGTGCTGGTTGCAATGAAACTGTTTAATTGGTCCAGCCTCTTGACTGTATAGGCTCCGATTAAATCTTCTATGTATATTTTTAGTTTGTAATGCATAAAATTATACAAAAATATCTCACAAGTATGTGTAAAACAATTTAGTGATATTAATTTAGAGTACTACAATTGCGTTGGAGTGTGTTATATGTAAATATGTGTGTGTGTGTGTGTGTGTGTGTGTGTGTGTATATACATACACACTCTGTACATATAAAAAAGTCAAAGGTTAAACAAATATACATATAAAGTTTTAAATGTATATTTATATGTATTTATTTTTCAACCTTTAACTTTATGTTTATATAAGAAAAAGGTCAAACGTTGAATATATATAGATATAAAACTCTCCCACACACAATGAAAATACTCATAATTAGCGCCTATGATAACGAAATAACTTTTATATTTTGTAAATATGAATTAATGCATGAACATCATAGTTGTAAAATAGGGGTAATTTCAAAAATAGAACACTCAGGGTGACACTTGAGTATTTTTAACTGCTCTACAAATCCCTTATATTATGAGGGCTGCAGGAAAATTAGCCAAACAATTTTAGTGTCAGCCTGCCTTGAACTTTGAGTCAAGTTTACTCTAAAAGATTTGTTTCTGTCACCCATTTCCTCTGTGAGATTTGAACACCTGACAGAACAGGAGAACGTGAAGCCTGACAAATTTATGTAAGTTCTCGAGCTTGTAATTTATCTGCAGAGTAAGAGGAAATATTTATCAAGTTTCCCAGCCCTAACAAGGTTAAGAGTTTTTAAGTCTAGAAGTAAACATGATACTACTGTTCCAGCAAACTGCTTTTAGCGATGTTACATACATTTTATGCTGAAAAACATAATACCGGTTTACAATTCGAAGCTTACTTATGCCGAATAGATAAAATGAGCCTTAGAAAATGTAAGAGCTTTGAAATTTATTTTAATGAATTAATACATTTTCACCTTTCAATAGAACGAGGACAGTAAAGATATCAAAGATAACACCCTCTTGAATTGATTAACCGTGCTGAATGGAGTTCTGTGTTATGGACTGTATAATATACGGGATATTTAAAATATATTCCGATAGTCAAAGTGGTTGAATGCAAAGGATAAAATGTCGTCACTATCCTGGATGTGATCGAATGTCAACGGACTGATCAATTGAAGCATCAATCAGCGCTCGTAGAACTACTCAAACATGCTTGGAACTGTAGTACTCAGTATCATTCAATGAACTGATTTTCACTTCAATTTCGTGAGGATAGCAATAAACACTGTAATTTTAGGTTTTTGGAATGATAAATACTAAAAGCATATTTTAGAGTAAGCTACACGACAATATCCTCAAAAATAATAAATACTAGAGGCATAATTTAGAGTAAGGTTTACGTCAATATCCTAAGATTTAATTTACCGAAACGGTTGAAAACAGAGTTTGGTAATGCAAATCTAGAAGGAGTAATTGCGTAAACCGCTAATTCAGTTTCAAACACAGTATCTAGTCTTACAGCTCTTAAAAGTGTACAGTTCAAATTAGTAAAAGCCGATAATAGAAAAAAAAAAAACGTCTACATTTATTTACGGTAATAATTTTTACCGCTATACAGGTAAACAGAATAAGGAAGGAATCTTTTAAACACAAATAAAATCAGTAATTGTTTTGTTACTTTCGCTATTCCCCTAACAATCGCTATTAGATTAAGCCGGTATTTGATCTATTTTATTTAAAAATTTTTAGTTTGTTTTCGAAAAACCACATTAAAATTTTAGAATGAAGAATAAGGCAACATGTATGTAGGTTCGACACATTACTATTCATTATATGTCAAATTTTATATCTCGAAATTTAGTTTCTTCTATCTGCGATATTACTGACCATATAAAACTATACTACATTATTTTGATATCAGTGCTAAAATACGTTGTTAATTGCGTATTAATACCTATCACTAATTATGCAAATATTTTTTAACCACGCTGGAATGGAGGTTAAAATAGCTCTTACCCACACCGAAATGCGGCAAGAGAGTAAGTTTTAATATTGCTAATATTTAAGGTTTATCTTACAATCCAAATTTTGTTGAGTGAAGATCTAGGTTTCTACGCCGTAGCGTCATCATCAGTCCTTTTCTCCTAGGTTAAGCTAAACATAATCTTTCTCGACTCTTGTTTGAAATTTGGTCAAGATGAATAAAATCACACATACTTAACACTTACACGAATATAACCAAAAACACAGGTAAAGAAAACTTTGATACATGGCCATAATTATGAATAGCACACATTAGTATAGTTCTTTATTACGTAGTTACATCAATCAATGGTGATACCTACAGGCAGTGCCGGACTGGCCAGGTCGGCAGGTCGGCAAATGCCGAGGGCCCACGGCCCTTAGGGGCCCACGGGCCTCAAAAATACAAAATTATTTAAATACCGTTTTTTCAATCTTAAAAATTAAATCCACAGTATTTTTATTTAAAAATAAGATTTTTGATTTTATTCATCAATAAGATAGCTGATAAATTTGAATAATGAACATTATAAGATTACTGTACAGCACACATTTGTCCATGTTTAGCACAGGCAACACATTTTGTCTTTGTTATCACCACGTGAGCTGTCTGCTTAGACGCCACTGCCACCAGGATCAGCTGTGAGGCGTTGTCGTCCCGTTCGCGAACAGTGGGCGCGTGGTTGTCGTCTGCGTGGAGTTCATTAGAGGTTTACTATTGCCGATGCTTTCTTTACTTAACGATCAAGAGTTTATAGGTTAATATTGCTTAGTGCTTAGTGAAATAGTGACAATATACAGTAGTGAAATAGTATGCTGTGTGTGATTGCTTACAATAAATAAACAGTCTAGGCCAAGTGGGTGCCTTTAAGCGAAATTTGAAAATATATTTACATCATTCGTCATCTTAGATCTCTTCAAAGTAACTTCTCCAGTTTCAATTTTTTTACAAAATAAAAATATGGATTATTCTGTTGCGTGGAGATTGGTCAAAAGCTTACTTCAACAAATCCGGGAAATGAGAGAAGACAGCCATTTTGATGATATACTAAGAAAGTGTAAAATGTATACTTCATGTATTAGTGAAAACATGGAAGATATAGAAATGGAAGTGGATTTTCCAGAAAAAAGAATGAGGAAAAAAAGAAAATGTCATGATAACTTGCTGAGGATGAATCTGATTCCACCTACCCAAAAGTTTAAAACTCTGTACTTCAATGTTTTAGATTGTGCTACAAACAGCATTGAAGAACGCTTTGTAAAGAATGAGAATTATTACAGGATTGTGCTGTTTTGGATCCTAAAAACTTCAAACAATCGTGAAACATCAATCAATAAATGGCTGAGTCTGAGTCTGATGCATTAACTACTGTAGCATGCGTGACAAAAGTTGACAAGTCCAAACTTATTACGGAACTACAACAGTTTGCTGCAAACTATGTTGTATTTAAGCTTTCTTTAGATAAAAATAGTACCAGTAATTTTGATGATCAATTGCTTAGTAATGATGACGAGAAACATCAATGTAAGACCGAAGAGAAGTTACGGTGTGCCCAATGTTTATCGTGTCAGGAGAATTTGCTATATTGTACAATCTGTCATCTCAATCAGGCCTGTTTAACAATTTGTACTCTGTTTACAAATACCTGCTTACAATACCATGCACTCAGGTTTCAAACGAAAGAGTTTTTTCAAAACTTAAAATAGTAAAAAAAAAGTTAAGAATTTCTTTGGACCAAGAACTTGCGTTGAAGAAGAAGAAACTCGCAGATGAACTGCGAGAGGGACTTGTTTAAGAACGTAAATTGAGAGGCTATAATCAACGAAATAGCTTGCTCAAGTGAAGAGCTTAAGAAAATGTTTAGTTAGTTATGACCATGGTTTCAGACTCTTTATGATGCCGTTAGATAGCCTACATTCAACAATCAACATATTGATAATTTAATCATATTGTTATGTTATGCACTTAAAAATAATCGTAAACAGGTTTTTTTGAAAATATTCATGTTTTTGAAGAAACTAGTTGTGTACAATGTACATGCATCATAATTATGGTCTTTAAGATATACTCTTATAAGTGATTCCAAGAAATTGACACACATTAACATTTTATCTACTAATATATTAACATAGACTTATTGTTTTTAAATAGCCTTTAATAAATCTATTTCAATGCAATTTTACACGCATTACCATTTATAACCTAATTTCTTAGTGTCAACGGCTACTTATTTTCTTTATTTCGTTGGCCTTATTATGTTAATATTAATAAATGCATGCTAAATGTATAGAGAATAATGAGTTTCAAAAAAGTTTTTATATTACATTGGGTGTAAAACATTCGCAAGTGGGCGGGCCCACGGCAAATTTTTGCCGAGGGCCCACAGAGCAGCCAGTCCGGCACTGCCTACAGGCATATGAGAAAATAACCGATCAAGTGAGAATTAGTTTTAACAAACTAATTATTACATCAAAATTATGTTACCATTTTTTTAAGTCTTAAATGTTTAGACCCCTTCAACAGACTCTGCACGTTATTTCCACAAACCGCCTTGCATTCATGTGAGGATATTGCAGTCATGTGGATGATAGCAGTCATCGATCCAACGTATCATATCTGTACGTGAGTGGCATTTGCATTATGGCACTGACACATAGAAGACAACAATAGGTATTTAATAAGATACTTTCGTCTGTGGCTGTGATTGTATTTATTAATTATTGTAAGCAGATCCTGGGAAAATTTGACAAAGCAACAAATCTGAACTCAGCTACCATTGGTTAATTGACTGTTATGCTGGTAATTAATCCTAGTAAGATTAATCAGCTGGTCTTTACCAGTAACAAAGCTAGCAGCTCATCCGCCCCAAACTCATCCTACATTCAAAAAAAATAGCGTCAACGTCTTAAAATAGTGAA
Organism: Flexamia atlantica; assembly: GCA_035578135.1. NCBI lineage: Eukaryota > Metazoa > Arthropoda > Insecta > Hemiptera > Cicadellidae > Flexamia > Flexamia atlantica. The sequence goes on along the minus strand of JAQJVK010000016.1, from coordinate 18,271,705 downwards.
AAGAGATAGTAATTTGAACAGTGCTTTTCCTTTTTTAGACTTGTCAACGCTTTGCGGAATTTTGCAAAAGAAGTACTAAACGCTTTTAGATAAAGAATGAATGAATGGATGAAAAGACTTATTCCAGTAAAATACAAAAACATTGCATTGCAAAAATAAATAATCTGTACTTGCTAAAATCCTTGATATATATTTATATATCAAAAGAGTTGTGTGCTGGTATATTTCGGGCTACAGCCAAAACTACATGTCGTAGATACCTGATTTTGGTGTCAAATTAAAGCTTGAAATCTCATGATGTTTTCCTAAGGGGAGGTCAGCAGTTTTTCGATCAAAAAATCAATTTTTTTATTGTTGAAAAATATTCTTTGTTTTATGCTGTTTTCAAAAATATATAACACTTTATAGCTAAAAATAAAATTAAACACCAAAAATAATTTTTTAAGAAACATGTCTTAGTTTTCTTGGTCCAAAAATCAATCACGAATTCAAACACATTTTATAATGTATCTTGTAGTTTCAATTTGCCTATTCAATGTTTTATGTTGGTAGTCCTTGTTGTATTTTGGTTGTTGGACTGTATAGAATCATCTGTGTTGTTCCTAAATAGTTCTGCTGTTTTGTTTATGTGCAAAAGTAAACAATATAAAGTTGGTGTTGTTTCTAATGTTTAATTTGTCATTTTCAGAGTTTTAATATTGAAAAGTGATAGATTTGAACTATTTATTATTGTTTATAGTGCTTAGGTTATGATATCAGGATGCCAAGAATCAAGAAATTCAATTCAAACAGAAAATTCACTGGCAACAGATTTTCAAGGCCTGGTAGTGAAAAATCTAACATAGGCCTAAATCAAACTCCTCCCTCTGCTGCTCGGTCTGTAAATAAGTCATCTAGCTCTAAGAAACTTAGTAATTCAAAGCTTCCTAAGGACTATACCTATGATGTAAATAATGTAAATATAATTGTCAATGTCCCTATCTTGTCTAGTTTAGTGAGAGGATTCACTAGATGTAAAACATGCTCTAATGCGGATTGCATTAATTTGCGCCTCGATGAAAATTATCAGAATGGTTTGTGCCATAGGATTATTATTGAATGTAGTACCTGCAAATCTAGCCATTCTCCTCTGAATAGCAGCACAATTTTTAATAAGTCTGAGCTGAATATCAGGCATGCATACGCCCTTAGATCGTGTACTACGCCCCTTAGATGCCAATTAGGGACTAGTACCTTTATATGAAATTTCGGTAGACAAGACTGCAATTAATTAGAATCAGCCTTTGGATGCGAGGTTAAAACAACATATATCTTTAATAACTGGTAATAATAAATTGGACATGTTCAATAAATTATTCTTGACTTCGTGGAGTACTTGTATTTTATTTATTGGTATAAACTGTCCGTACATTTACATGAATTTAAATTCCTTAATTTTTATTACTATATCAGTAATAGTGCAAAACTCACTCTATCCCCACTATCGCCGTGCACCGGGGGCTCGTGTGAAAATTACCAAAATTTAATAATAAAAGGTAACTAAAATAGTATAATCCCTATGTCTTTTACTTTCATTCAGAATAAGAAAATTTAATAAATCTGACCTAATAATATACAATTCTGGTAGAAAATAGTTACTCTGAAACATGTGCAAAATCCTTGCAAAATTATACATGAAAAGTCTTTACATAAAATTACTCAAAGTACAAAATTCATGTTTGTTATGTTGAAATTATCAAAATTATAACACACTAAGCAAAATTTACATTTTAGACATTCAGAATAAACTATACATACAATATTTGATTCTTTCAGTTATACAAATAATATTATTTTAACTTACTTTTTCAACGAGCAATGCTAATTTTGGGGAATAGTGTAAGAGTGAACTTTTTCCTAGCTTCTAATTAATAATACCTCCAAATCACAAGAATGCACAGGAGTGCCAACAGGTCAGTGTTGAAAAGTAACAGTATTGTAACATAATATAATATTTTATACACATAATTATTTGTTTGATTTTTCTTTAACCTGGTTTTAAGTTTATTCAGTTTTAAAATAATTCAAAATTAAATTTAATACATTAAATCAGTACAAATATCCCCCCGCACTCCAATTTTTAATTATTTTAAAACTATATTCCTTTTATTATATTACAAACAATGTATTAAAATGTTCAAACTATCTAATTAAATTACAAACAATAATCAAATCAAACTTCCTTTTGACAACAATGTCAAGATGTGCTGCAATTATAAAGACTCCTAGTAGTCCATTGGACTGCCACAAGGTAGCGTGGACTGTACCAATTTGTTCAAACAAGGAAGAAACTGAGACAACCACTCAGCCTTTGCCCTTCAGTCAGGGACAAGTTTGCCAACTGCAAAATAAAATTCAACTTCCAAAATATAAATCTTAACAAACAAAATACATCTTATTTGCCAATTTGGCTTCTTTACAAGGCTACATATACATTCAATAATTGAAGACATTAAATTCAACAACTATAAATGTAAGTTTTAAGATCTAAAACTCGAATTTAAATAATTCAATTTCCAGGTTTAAGCCAGAGAGATTTTAAGTTGGTATCTGGTTATTTCATCTCATTCTCCCATAGTCAGTCTCACTCTCTCTCTCTCATTCTCTTTCAAGTCAGTATCGTCCACGTGATAGTCAATGTTAATTTGTGTCGACAAAGTAATTAAATATAAAAAACTAGTCGTGTGTAGTGTAATAGTGAAGTGCAGTGAAGTGTCCAGTGTTTTGTGCAGTGAATTCTTACATACAAACAACATTTAATCCACACAAATTGAATACACCAAACAACCATTTGAACCTAGGACTCATTCGATTGCGCAATCATCTTTCATACTACATTTGAAATTAAAAAAAATACCCAGATTTAAATTCATTTAATATAATTTTCCGTTTATTTACTTTTCCAAAATTAAATTTTATTAATAGATCTTAAAATATACATTTTAATCATTTTAACTATAACATAAATTCAATCTCATAAAATAATTTTAATCTCTTTGCTAATTTAACTAGGCCTAACTCAAGTTTTCAGGAATTCACAGGTAAAATTTTCCTACAATACCTATGCCTGACTTAACCTGCATTTTATAGGCTGCCTAATTTTCTCATTTCATTGGCCCTAACCTAAAATAATATACTTCATTGATATAATCTAACCTAAAATAATATAACCAAAGAAGCAAATTATTTACAGAGTACTTCTTGGTTCAAAAAAATTAAGTTGTTTTTCCAGGATCATACAATTTTAAATCAATTATATGGATCTTCCTTACATCAGTGGGGTCATTTGTTTTCTGAACTAAACAAGTTACATCGGTTAACCAATAAATTATTCGGAAAATACCTATGTATCTCGGAGCTAACTTCTTAGAAAGGTTGTTAATCTTTTTACTCAAATAGTGGGTTCTGATGTACACTAAGGAGTTTATTTTATAGGGATGTTTACTTCTTGATGAAGAAAACCTCTGCCGGTCGCTGTTGATCTTGATGCTACGTCGTGCGTTGATTATGGCTCTTCGGAGATTTTCTTGCCTCTGTTCCATCGTTAATTTGCTTGAAATTAGGTCGTCCAGGTCCCATAAATTTGTCAAGGCACATCTAGGCTCGTGTTGAAACATCAATTTGAAGCTGCTGGTCTTGGTTGATGAATTAATTGCAGTGTTTAGGCTAATTTGAACCATATCTAACTCAGAGTCCCATTCAGTTTGCTTGTCGTGGTAAAAATTTCTTAGTAAAGCACCTTCTTAGTAAGTCACTACTAAGTAACTTACTACTAAGTAACTTACTAAGTAACTTCTTAGTAAGTCACGAAGTACTCGTTCTGTTCGATTTCCACTACTCTTGTAAGCTGGTGTGGTCCTTTGACTAATGTAATTTCTGAATAAGAAGGCTTTGAATTGGTTGGACACGAAGTAACTTGCATTGTCGGTTACTATGATTTTAGGAATGGAGAAGTTGGCGAAGGTGTTCTTTAATTTCTCAATTATGGTTTTACTTGTACATTCCTTTAGTGGGTATAGCCAAGTATACCTAGTATATGCGTCCAATATGGCCAAGATATATTTGTTCCCTTTCTTCGAACGTACTAGAGGACCTAAAATATCAATATACAAAGTATTCATAGCATTTTCCACTGGAACCGATATGAGTTTCCCTTCGAATTTTCTTTGAGTACTCTTAGACATCATACATATTTTGCAAACTTTTACCTTTTCTTTTACATAATTATTCAGCTTTGGATGATAAAAGTATTCATTAATTCTTGCAGTAGTTCGGCTTGTCCCGTAGTGCCCACCAAATATCGTATTGTGAAAGTAAACAAATATTAAATTAAATAATTTCTCGGGGAGGTACACCCGTGGTTTTCCCTTTGAATTGCGATACATTAATATGTTATTTTTCTTGAAATAGCAATCACTTTGCTGGCCTTTATTTATGCTATCAATTATCTTTAGGCATTCTTGGTCAGTTTGTTGGTGTTTCTCCAGCTGTGTTAATGCTAACGGAATTTCATCGACCAAATTACAAACATATTTTTCCTCTTGTTTTGTTTCCAGCTTAGGCCTACCTTTCAATCTTTTATTTCCATCTGCATGTTTGTTTCTTGAGTTATTTTGGGTTTTTGAGTTTTCCTTCTTCCGCATGTTAATTGTTGAGGTAATTTGATGCACGGATTTTTCTTCTTCATTGCGTGTATTCTCATCATTGTTAGTGTTTTCTGAATATAACCGAGATAAACAATCTGCCAATAAATTCTCCGATGAGATTCGGTGCTCCACGGTGTAATCAAGAGTAAGTAACCGCTCGACCCATCGGGCTAGTCTACCTAATTTCCGTTTCGTGCTTAAGACATAACTAAGAGCCTGGTTATCTGTAATCAATTTAAATGGCTTCACCTCTAAGTATTGGTGAAAATGCTCAATCGCATAAATAGCTCTAAGCGCTTCCTTTTCATAAATGGAATATTTTAATTCAGAATCAGTGAATTTCCTAGAATAATAGGCTATAGGCATTAAATCTTGATTTTCATTTTCTTGTAGTAAAATTGCCCCGGCTCCAGTATTGGAAGCATCAGTTTGTAGGACAAATGGCTTACTGAAGTCCGCTAGATGCAACAATGGAGGGTTACTTATGGCATGCTTGAGTTTGTCGAAGGCTTGCTGGCATTCCTCACTCCATTTAAATTTAACTCCCTTCCTCTTCAATCTATGCAAGGGTACACAAATATCGGAGTATTTGGGTATGTAGCGACTCCAATATCCACACATTCCCAAAAATCTTCGTAGCTGCTTGATGGAGTTGGGGACTGGAAAATTTCTTACAGCCACTGTTCTTTCCGGATCAATTGTAATCGTATTATTCTTTATTCGGTGTCCAAGAAAGCTGATCTCTTCGCAGAAGAATTTTGCCTTTTCCGGATTTACAGTAAGGTTATGGTTAGATAGCCTCTTAATCACTTCTTCTAAATGCTTTAAATGAGATTCCTTGTCTTTGCTATAAATTACTATGTCATCAAGGAATTTGATTAGGTATACAAAATTTATATCATGAAAAAGACCATCCAGATAGCTTGATAATACACTGCTCCCAACTTGCAAACCAAATGCCACGCGCTTGTATTGATATTTCCCGAATGAAGTGCAGAACGCAGTTAACGGGCGGCTTTCCTTCGCCAAAGGACACTGAAGAAATGCCTTGTTCAAATCTATTACAGAGAAATAACGGGCTCCTTGGAGATGCTGGTACAGGTTGTTGAGGTCACCTATCGGGTAGTCCATTTTTACTAATTTTTTATTCAGTTCGGTATAGTTTATGACTAACCTATCCTTTTTGGTGAGGAAGGCTGGTGAAGAATATGGACTGGTAGATACTTCAATTATATCTTGAGCTAATAAATCCTCTATTATGGATTTCATTTTAGTCAAGTTAGGCGGACTTAAATAGTAGGGCCTAATACAAACTGGTGTACTATCAATAACCTCAAGTTTGACTTCTAAATTTAAGGCAGCACCTATTTTGTCGGTGAATACATTGGGGTAGTTGCTAATTAGCCTATTTACCTTTTCTTTCATGTCGGAACAACCAATAATAATTTCATTTAAAGATGGGTTTTCTTGCTCTAGGGATCTGTCAATTTCAATTATGTGTTGAGGCTTGAATTTAAAATAACATAATCTTCGATCTAGGTCTAATACAAGTCCTTTCTTAGAGATAAATGGTATACCCAAAATCATGTCAAAGCTATTGTGTTTCATGACCAAAAATTCCTCTTTCCATGTGAAATTCCCTATTTTTATTTTGAATTCACAACTACCCAACACATTTATTTCAGTACCATTTGCGGCCAACATAGAACCTTTCCATGTTTTTAATGACTTGACAACCTTTAATGCTAAAAGCGTCTTGTATAGGCTATGGGTAATGAAATTTTTGCTTGCACCGGTGTCCAATAGACTATTTACGGTAAGGTTTCTCTGTATAGTAGTTCGTATACAAGGTAGTGTATCATTTACATTTACCTTTACTTTCATTGTTTTGACCCCTTTAAATTTATTCCAGCTATTAACCAATTTTCTTAACTCATTTTTGTAACCAGGAGAATTTTTTTGGTAATCGGTTATGTTAGGTTCTGCGGGAGTGCAAGTTGAAATTTGTCTAGCACTTGACACTCCCTCATTTACAAGTTTTTTTTGGTTCTGAAACATTGACTTGCAATATGTCCCTTACGATTACAATTATAGCAAGTTTTATCGTGCTGGCCTTGATTACCTGAGGATTTTGAGAAGTTACGATTATTAGATCGTGAACTGTGGTTTTGGGAAGCATACCTTGGGTTGTATTCTTCTCTCGGAGATGTAGAAGCACGCTGAGGGAAGCCGCTGTGATAAGGACGAGGATGCATCTGTTCTCGTAGGTAATCATTGTAGCGTACATTATTTAAATTGATGCATAGTTGATCCAAGTCGTTGAAAGTGTGTGGATTATTTTCAAAAACAATTTGATTTCTGATTTCCGGCCTTAATCCATTTTTAATAAATGAGACTAGGTCTTGTTCAGATAGGCTAGTTTTTAGGATTTGATTGTTTATTTTAATCTCATTTATGTAAAGAGATAATGGCTCATCGGGTAGCTGGGGTCGGTAAATGAGATCTTGTTTTAATTTCTCTTTTAATGTGACTGGAATAAATGTGGCAATAATTTCTTCATGCATTTTGTCTAAACTTAACCCTTGATTCTTGCATTGCAAAATTTTTCCACTAAGGGGAGGTTGCGTGTAGCTTGGTAAAATTTCAAAAAGTTGATGGTCCGTTAAGTTTGTTTCAGTTTTCACCGTCACCAAGTTGCGCAAAAATGAAAGCAAGGGGGTAATTTCAAGTCCATTGCAGACAGTTATTTTGCGTAAATAAGCCTCTGCCGGATTGGAGAGTTTATTAAAAATTTTTACTGTTGGATTTACAACGCAAGCTTCAGTTGCTTTAGTTCCTGGTAGGCCTAGTTGCCTGTTTGAAAACATAGTCGGTACGTTAGCATGTAAGTCTAGGTTATCTTGTTGATTAGGTTGGCTTGTAGTTTCATTTTCTTTAATTCCTAAGTTATCTTGTAGGTTAGGTTGGGTTGTAGTTTTAGTTTCACTAGTTTCTACTGAACCTTGTTTGATTGGAGTGGACGTTTTATCGGGTAGACCTACTGGGGGTACTTTAGGGATTGTTTCTAATTTGTCGGTTAAGTTTTCTTCTTCAATTAAAGATTTGTTTAGTTCTTGTTCATATTGATCTAGATCTTGTTGGGAAATTTTATTTTTGATATCACCAAATTTAGTCGTTAGATCCGTTAGTTTTTCATTGAATTCACCTAGCTTCTTTGTATAACTAGCATCAACCTGACATGAATTTAGGTTTGTGATTCTTAAATTTAGGTGAGTTAGTTTAGCTTTTATTTTAGCTACTTGTAGGTTACTAGGGTCCTCTTTAGATTCTTCGATTAGAATTTCTAGTGAGTCTAGTTTGGTTTGAATTCCTTGGAATTCCACCTTAAGTGATAATTTACCGCTAAGGTTTACAACATTTGGAGGTACGTTTATAATCGACCTTAATTTTTTTCTAAGTGCTTCAACATTACTATGAGTAGATTCATGACCTCTTAATAATATTTCATATTGAAGTTCATCCTTACTTAAATAATTCAAGTTGAAACTTTCCATTTCGGAAATTTACCAAGTTGATTTTACCAGTTATTATTTCAGTAGACAAAATTGCGGTAGAAGTATGTCACTTAATTTGGCTTAACTACTGGTTGATGCAGTTGATATAAAGTGTGTAGATTCAAATTTTGCTTGCAACTTTCTTGTCCAACTAGCAGAGTTGCGCATTTGTACTACGCCCCTTAGATGCCAATTAGGGACTAGTACCTTTATATGAAATTTCGGTAGACAAGACTGCAATTAATTAGAATCAGCCTTTGGATGCGAGGTTAAAACAACATATATCTTTAATAACTGGTAATAATAAATTGGACATGTTCAATAAATTATTCTTGACTTCGTGGAGTACTTGTATTTTATTTATTGGTATAAACTGTCCGTACATTTACATGAATTTAAATTCCTTAATTTTTATTACTATATCAGTAATAGTGTAAAACTCACTCTATCCCCACTATCGCCGTGCACCGGGGGCTCGTGTGAAAATTACCAAAATTTAATAATAAAAGGTAACTAAAATAGTATAATCCCTATGTCTTTTACTTTCATTCAGAATAAGAAAATTTAATAAATCTGACCTAATAATATACAATTCTGGTAGAAAATAGTTACTCTGAAACATGTGCAAAATCCTTGCAAAATTATACATGAAAAGTCTTTACATAAAATTACTCAAAGTACAAAATTCATGTTTGTTATGTTGAAATTATCAAAATTATAACACACTAAGCAAAATTTACATTTTAGACATTCAGAATAAACTATACATACAATATTTGATTCTTTCAGTTATACAAATAATATTATTTTAACTTACTTTTTCAACGAGCAATGCTAATTTTGGGGAATAGTGTAAGAGTGAACTTTTTCCTAGCTTCTAATTAATAATACCTCCAAATCACAAGAATGCACAGGAGTGCCAACAGGTCAGTGTTGAAAAGTAACAGTATTTTAACATAATATAATATTTTATACACATAATTATTTGTTTGATTTTTCTTTAACCTGGTTTTAAGTTTATTCAGTTTTAAAATAATTCAAAATTAAATTTAATACATTAAATCAGTACAATCGATAGGTAAGGGAACAGAGGCAGGAAAAACATTTTCTGCGATAATGAACTTGGCTTCCCCAAACACAAGACTGCAGCACTATTATAAAACAATATTGCCAGCTGCTACTGATATTTGTGAGGCATCAATGCGCAATTCTGCAATTGAGGCAATAGAAGTCAATGATAATAACAAAGACATTGCAGCTGCGTTCGATGGTACGTGGCAAAAGCGTGGTCATACATCGCGAAATGGCGTTGTGACCGTCACGTCTTTTGACACTGGCAAAGTATTGGACGTACAGTGTTTTTCCAAGTTTTGTATAACTTGCTCCAGAAATCAACAAGGCCTGGATCCATAAGAGCTTGAACAGCACAAGAAGGTATGTGGAGCAAATTACGAAGGGACAAGTGGCGGGATGGAGGTAGCTGGGGCTAAACTTTTGTGTGGACGTTCTGAAGCGAAACTTGGTGTGCGGTACACAAGGTATTTAGGAGATGGAGACTCTAAGGGTTTTGTTTCAGTTTTAGAGAGCAAACCTTATGGTGAAAGTGTAGAAGTAAAAAAGCTAGAATGTGTCGGGCACGTACAAAAGAGGCTCGGCACAAGGCTCAGAAAGTTGAAATTATCTATGAAGAAAAAAGTACTGAGTGATGGAAAAGTAATTGGAGGAAAAGGTCGGTTGACAGATGTGGAAATTGACAACCTCCAAAGATATTATGGCCTAGTCACAAGGAGGAATCTAAAAGATGTAGTAAGTATGCAGAATGCAGTTTGGACAACATACCTACATAAAATGTCAACCGACGACAACGCCCAACACCACTTATGTCCGGAAGATGAAAAGACATGGTGTAAATATAATCAAGCTAAATACACCAACATACCCTACAAACACACAAAATCTTTACCTATGGCTGTGATGATTGAGATAGAGCCCATATATGAGGACTTGACTATGAAAAGCTTCTCGAACGGTGTTTACACGGAAAAACACAAAACCCAAATGAGAGTTTTAATAACTGTATTTGGAGGAGAGTTCCTAAAACTGACTTTGTTAGCCTAAACACTTTAAGACTAGGAGTAATTGATGCACTTATTTGCTTCAATGAAGGAGCCATATCTAGGGTAAATGTTTTTCAAAGATTAAGCATAAATCCTGGAAAGTTCATGGTCGATGGCCTAAATGTAATTGATCGACGCAGGATTTTCAAAGCCAAAAAGGAAACCAAAGAACAAAACAAAAAGAAGAGGATAAGAAGAAGGTTACTAAATAAGTCTAAGGAGGAGGAGGAAGCAGAAATGGAAGACTATTTGCCCGGAGGATTTTAGAAAGGTAGGCTAAATAATCATATTCAACTTAAAATGTGTTTTTCCGTAACCATGGTTACCAACATATAGGTACAATTATCTCATAAACTATTGGTCCTAGTGACTTGAATTTTGTTTTGGTTATAGATGACGATGCTGCCATGAAAATGACCTAGAATTATGAATAACAAGATAAAGGTATGGTTTGGAGAAAATAGTTTATATTAAGTTTAAAATTTTCAAAAATACGTATGAATATAAACTTTTTTAATTTTGTTGTTGTAATAGCTATGTTTATAATTCTAGATCATATTTTACCTCATATCATTAGGAGTGTGTGGTAAAAGTTTCAACTTAGTAGGCCTAACAGTTTTTTCTTAAATGGTACCTAAGTAAAGCAACGTTCTCCCATATGAATAACATTGTGACCGGAAAACTGCTGACCTCCCCTTTTAAGACTTAAGCAGAGGATCGTCCGAAAGGGAACTATGTAATCAGCTACTAAATGAATAAAATTACATGCTATAAATATTAGTACGCTAGCTGATAACCCCGGCTTTACCTGGGTGAATATGTTCTTCTTCTTGTTTCTTGGTGCTGTATTCTGTTAGTAACAATAGTAGCTACTTCAAATGGTAACCATAGTAACTATTCAAAGCACTTCCATAAATCTTTGACATGGATTCCTTTCGGATCCTGTGCCTAATTCCTTGAGGATATCACGAAATATGCCAAACATACAACTATCTTTATAGATATAATCTTCAATAATATATATTGATTATTAATTATAAATGCAAAAAAATTACAAACTCTAAGAAGGTCTATGGAATAAGCCGACATGGGCACAAATACCTGTGCGCAGCTTCGAGATGCGTCCTTGATAAATTCTTTGGCCAATTCTTGGGGCCCAGTGCGGTGGATGCGCGGTAGCAAAAAAAGGCTAGTGCGCATGTGCGGCAACGCGTCACCAGAGCGCAGCACTGTCATTCTGCTCTCAGCCGTCAACAATCGCGTGTCACTACATGTCGTCTTAAAAACATTGACTGACGGAACATTGACTCTTATTGACGATTAATGATCTGTTTTAATTCAATTCTGTAATATAAAATGTTTCATTAGTATTTATTAAAGCGTCTTATTAAGCAGTAACTATGTGCGAGCTGGCGAATGTACGTAGCCAGGCAAGTACACTGTCGGCCGCCGCTGCCGCTTCTACTCCCCTCTCCTCCCAGCCTACTCACTCCCCGCCCCATGCGCGGACTGGGCCCCAAGAATTGGCGTCAGTTATACCTTATTTTAGAATGAAAAATAATTTCAATGAGGGAAAAGTGAAACAAAATTTATTGCGTTGACACTGGTAAAACATAAAATGAAAATGTATTTGGAAAAAAACAACTTACGATATGAAAAGCGAGATGGATTGGTGGCAACACTACGATATTTAATCCTGCAGGCGCTAGTGGAGGGCGGTGAGGAGTGGCGAGCGGAAGTCGGACAGTGCAACGGTCAAGTCAGTGCGAGGGCCACCGTCAGAGTCAGGTTCGCCTTTAATCTGGTGCGATGATAATCTCGGTCTCGACCGTATCCAAACTTAGCTGCAAGTCACTGACGCCATTATTAAAAATATTTGTTGAGGATGAATAATTAAATTAAAGTATTGAAAGTTATTACATACATTCCGATACAAAGATATATGCAATAGTAATCTGACAATGTCTCTAACGCACGGGCTTTCACCTGTGTGAGAGATATTCCCTCGTTTAATTGGCTGTAAATGATTAATTTCTTAGTAAATATTGATTTTTATTAAAACAATCTCACACTTAAATGAATGTTTTTAAGCTGTTCTTACATTCAATTTGCTTAAAATATATTTTATCTACGACCATTGCAATAAGCACCAATTATGGTATTACAATAAACATTATAATGATATACATTAAAACACCAAAAACCAAGCAGTACTCTAATGACGACTTTAGAGTACTGGAGTCACTTTAGAGTACTGGTTCTAGACCAATGAGAGCTCGGAATTTGACGGAAGTACTGTCATACTAACAATTACGCAATTCGCACATCAGCTGATTGTTGCATTACGATTCATGTTTGAGTTTACTTATCCCATCAGCTGATTGTTCCACAACGATTCATGGTTCAGTCTGCTTATTTGCCTAACCTCAAATTTGAGTTGACCTATTCCATCATTAGTAAAAGTCATGAGTTTTGTTTAACTTCGGGGGAAATTTTGTCGTATATTGTTGGTCGTAGATAAAATAGTGTATGCAACGATTGTATTATGCCTTTAAGCCACTCGTGAGATATTTAGAACACTCGCTTCGCTCGTGTTCTAACTTACATCTCACTCGTGGCTTAAAGGCATTCATTATACAATCGTTGCATAAACTACTATAAGCGTTTTCCACCAATCATGACCTCCAAAATAGGAAATTGGTTCAAAATTTTCCATTTAAAAATCCTTATTTTAAAAAGTAAAGATTCCTAAATACTTTTGAGGAAGTAGAAAATTGATTCAACAACTTAATTATTTAGTAATATCTTTACAGAGACACTTTATTGTATTTTCCCTTATCCATAAGATAAAAGGTTTTTTTTTATTCTTTATATGTCACAAGGACAGGCACGGCAAATAGCCAAGTAGCCCGAGACACAATTATTTAAAGGTTACAATAACATAGGGAGTCTACTAAATTAGTGTCACAGCAACAAAAAATGAATTAATGTCATAGTTAAACAAATGAATAGTTATAGTTAATGCAGTATTTAACTGAAATGTAAACATATGTTCAAATGTTCGCAACCTGTACCTTTCCGCAAATTCCACGAACACTTGATTGACATTGGCACGGCGTGTTACATTCAAACAACTTTTGCGCCTGTCAAAAGGGAATCCGAGATCAGATCTGTCTATATACAGTTGAAATTACGTCTAATTACGTTTTAGTCGCAATTAAGTGCATGAGATTGAAATTTAGGTTCGAAGCAAACTTATAAAACGTCCTACACAGTTTCCTTCTTTTTTTCAGTTTCTAGTAATTGAAACTTGTGCAGATTCGTAGAAAATTAAGTCTGGATACTTTTAGTAGTTCTCTCTAGCGGCTCAATCTATCAATTAATGTTGTTTTTTGTTTTTTTTTTTTTAGTAAAAGAAACATATTGTTTAAATGAAAACACCAAACGAAGTGACTTAGTGGCTATGTATAGCTACATAGCGGGAGCGTGTGCATAAAAAGCTTTTACAAAATTCCCATCTTTTTTCACTGACAAATAGCTGAACTGTAACACTAAGCATTTAACTTAAGGCCCTCGCTTATATTACAATAAAGAACAATAATGGAAAACTTGACTTTAAGACATAACAATTTGCCTTTTTCCTAATTTTTTAGTTTTATATCCTAAATTAACCGTCTCTTAAACACCTAGTTTGTTTTTGCTATATAATACGATAAACAATCGTAAATAATTTTACCAATATATGTAGACGTCTTTCATTGGTATGAATTTTAATAAGTGATATGAGGAAATATAATTCTGGAAGTCGGATTTGTAGTATCCCAAATAATTGACGAGGTCAACATCAATACTATTAGTCAGGTGATTTTGTTGTAACCGATAAGTTTTAACCTTTTGATACAAGGATCGTTGAGCTATAAAATAGGACGTAATATCCTCCTTTTAGTTTCACCATCGCAAGCAAATGTCAGTCACGTAGAGTATTATGACAGTCGGCGCTGTGTCAAGCTCGCGCCTCTAATATCCCCGCCACCTGCAATGTTTTTATGGTTTCAGTTCCTTAATACCCAGAAGTTAGAACCGACCCCAGATTAATTGAATAGAAGAGTAGAAGAAAATTCTCTTACAAAATTATAAACATTGATAAGACTACTGTTTTGTGATCAAATTAGAAATGATTCAGTTCCAAAATGTTGATCGATTTTGCATAAGCATAATAAAAACGAACGTGGCGTTTTCTTAGAATTAGAGGTAGACCAATGTGTCTAGTTATCAAATGAAGCATCTCAACTATACCGGGTGTCTCACCTAAAGTGAACCAATAGCTAAATTGTTTACTATAAATCTGACAAAGAACTTCTTATGGGTGACTTCCCTTATTTTTTAACGCTGCTTTTTGGATTTACTTCGAAATTTAAAAATATGGCCGCCATTTTCCAATATGACGGACAACTTTGATCTTTCTTATGAACACCCTATATTTTATGATGTTTTTGGATTCTACGCTTAGTTTTAGGAACTTTTTATACTTTCTCATTTTTTCCTAAAATCAATGGTTCAGGAGGTATGAGCAGTCAAAGTTTGATTTTTCCCCAATTAAAATGCACTGTATCCATAAGAATAAGAATAAGAATCTTTATTTCCTGTAAACATATTACATGCAATAGGAAATTGTCAACATTAAATGAGAGTCATAACAAAAACAATAGCCTAATAAATACATATGGGCTATAAACATCATGCAAAGCGAGCTTATATAAAGATCATGTAAAGCAAGCTTAACTTATGTCATAAAACAAACAAGGCAATCAAAAGTGGGTACTTACGGATGCTGCTGGTATTTCAAAAACTCATTCCACGAATAGAAAGGGTTGGCCAATAGTAGGTTTCGGGCGTTGATTTTGAATTTTGAAAAATCCTGGTCCCGAGCTTCACATGGCAGTCTGTTAAAAAACCTTAGAGATAAGTTTTGGCTCTGAACTTGAGATTTACTCAATCTTACAAAAGGTATGTCGATCAAGTTCTTAGATCTAGTATCATGCTCATGCAAATGATGTCTTAACCTTAACCTATCGACATTCTTCTTTACATTAAGTAGGCATACAAAAACATACATGCTAAAACAGGTCATCAAGCCTTCAGCAATAAAAATAGGCTTACAGTGGTCCGTAAAAGAGGCACCTCCAAGCAGGCGTACTGTTTTTTTTTTGTATGAGTAAAACTCTCTTGGCATCTGGTGCACCACCCCATAACCTTAAGCCATATAAGACAACACTTTCGAATAGAGCCTTGTAGGTAGTTTTAACATAATCATTAGGCACACACACCTTTAAGTTTCTTAAGAGATACAATATCCTAGACAACCTACTACAGACTAGCTCAATGTGACCATCCCATGACAGCCTACTGTCTAGCACTATACCCAACATTTTAACATCGCTTCTGTCAGCGGTATCTCTTTGTCTCAATGAACATATTATGGTTCGAGTTTTCTCCTCATTTAATAAGAAAAAATTAGCTCTGAACCAGTTAGCAGCTTGTTCCAATGACTGCTTCGTAGCAGACTTCAACAATATCAAACTTTGTTCCGTAAGTACCAGAGAGGTATCATCAGCATAGCTGATGACACCTACACTAATATTATGTGGAATATCATTAACCATGACCGAAAATAGCAGTGGCCCTAAAACTGACCCCTGCGGTACACCATGTCTAACTTCTCTTACAAAAGAGCTTTTACCATTTACATGGACAATCTGCTCTCATTCCCCAGGTACGATCTCAGCAGATCACGTGAACAATCTTTAAGTCCATAATATTTCAATTTGATTGACAAAATATCATGATCGACAGTGTCGAAGGCCTTACTGAGGTCACAAAACGTCACCCCAGTAAAGCCTCGACTCTCAAAGCTACCAACAATGTTGGCCACCAAACAGTCAACTGTATCCACTGTGGAAAGTCCACTGCGGAAACCATACTGAGAGGCCGCCAGCAGACTATTTTGTTCAAAAAAGTTGTACAATTGTGGTTGCAATACAGCCTCAAAAATCTTTGAAAATATAGGTAAAATCGACACAGGTCTGAAATTCTCTACATTTTCCCAGCTACCTTTTTTGTGAATCGGCACCGTTTTTGAAATTTTAAGACCTGAGGAAAAACATGTTGCCTTTTACACAAATTTATGCAGAAGGTAAGTGGAATGACTATATACAAAATCACACGCTTAACTAAAGAACTTGAAATGTTGTAAATGTCCTTACTTGCAGAGTTTTTCATCCTTGATACTATCTCAAGCACCTGGGCTGGAGTGGTCTCTCGAAGTTCACATTTTCTATCCGTAGATGGAGCAGCCGCTAGCATGCGTTGTGCCGATGTCGTCGAGCCACCAACCATCTCTCTTGCATTCTGGACCGAGTTCATGAAGAAGTCACCAAATGCATCTGGGGCTAGGGATGTCACTCGTTGCTGACAAGGACTCGTCTCAGCTTTGATGATATTCCATGCGGTAGCACATTTGTTAGGGGCATTTTCAATTTTCTTAGCATTCATTTCCAATTTGGCTTGCCTCAGGTCATTCCTGTATTCTCTTTTCAAATGTCGGTACAAATTTTCCAAATAAACTGAATTGTTTTCTTTATACAAATCATAAATAAGAAGTAGCCAGCTCCGCTTCTTTATCAAGTGTTCGCTAAGCCACTTTAAAGTTGATTTCCTGTTCTTCTGACATGCCGAATCTCGCTTAACCTTTATACATCTTGTAGATATGCAAAAATCAAGAGTTTGCACAAACTGATTCAGAAATCGCTCGAAACTTTCTTCTGCTTGTGACACTTCGTCCCACTTCGATCGGTGTAGTTACCTCGGTGTAGTTACCGATTACACTGTTACCTTCATTTAGTTCAATATTTAAACCGTTCCAGATATTCTTTAATTTTGAAAGATGGTTGGACATATCATCATCAGAGTTGAATTTAAAGTTGAAAAAATCCATACATAAGGAAAAGGTTTTATCCTCAGTTACTCCTTCGTAAAGCCTGTGGAGTTCCAACCAAACTTCCCTAGCTGAATGGAATCTCATTACTTTAGTTAATGATTACTCTGTCACATTAGCGGTTAAAACCAACAACGCCTTTGTATCAGCATTATTAAATAATTCTATCTTAGAGTGGTACTGTTTTACCTGTTCTTTTGTTGAACCTTCTGGTACAGCCTCTGGTTTGCTTAGTTTTCCTTTTACTACATCCTCACCTCTGGGAATGCTCCTTAGAAGGATTAGGACTTTGTATTTCCAGGTAGCCCAATTGCTCTTACCTTCGAAATAACCAATATTAACTTTTAAATCCATTAAGAAAATCTCCTCCAATGGTACCTAAAATTTAAGACTCAAAAATACTAATTATTAGTTTTGCTTATTGGAAGTTGTGCTATGTTCCATAACCAATTGTAATTTTTATTTGAGCAGAGTTTATATATTCGTTAGTTTTGGTAGAAAACATTATAAATCTTTTAATTAGATGTAAAACAGTACATTGTAACAGAAAAAGAAAACTCTTTAATATATCAAAAACTTGACACAGTCATAATCATATTAGTAAAAACAAAATATACAAAACCTTGTACATTATAATCAGCTGACTGTAGAAATTGCACAATTGGAGAAAACGTCTTTCAATGAATATAATATATATACATATATTTTCAACAAAAACTAAATCGTAATCCTTAAAAGAAGAAAAATGGATTATGGACTTATATTCTATGCTTCCTTATTTCTTTATATCTCCTGATAAAACTTGGTTTTGCTTCATCTGATTCAGATCTTCTATTTGTTTATTAATGTGAATTTATTTTAACATACAGATTGCATCATACTCATTCCTTATGTTAATCAATATTGTTAATGTCAATTGTATCAACATCCTTTATATGTAGCAGCTTCACCAATGGGGGAAGAAGGAGTTAAATAAAGATCTTTAAATATGGAGCTTACAAAAACATGGCATGTCTTGCTATGTTCGATTGAAATGTGTTTAATTATTGAAATTCGCTGAGTGTGCAGGTCTGCTGCAACGGGTTTTTCATCTTCCATAATTTGGTACGGTTTTCCTCTATCATTTACGATATATTATGTTTTATTTAAACTAAATATGTACATATTTCGTTCGTGATCTCAATTATCAAAGTTCCTTGGTACCTTACTAAAGTTCTTTTTTTATAAAGTTGTAAAATACAGTAAATACTACAGGGTGAGTTTTAATTGTCCCCCCCCCCCCCTTACTTTTTTTACATTTCTAAAAATAACTATCCCAGACCCCGCCCAAACATTATTGGGTAGTAAGTACCTCGTTTTGAGGGGGTACTCATTTTCGGCCGCCATCTTGGATCCGCCATATTGGATCCAAAATAATTTTTTCAAATGTAAAAGTGGTGTTGTGAGCCATCATTTCAAGCTAGATTTTTTCACTGATTACAATGCCGCAATCCGTTTTTTAATATCTCGATTCGTTCTCAAGATATGAGTACTTTCAATTTATTTATTTTCAACCAATTTTAACATTACAAATTGATAAAATAGGCCCATAACCACAAAATAATGCTAGATAGTGACGAATAACCACCATTAGTCATTGTTGAGCGATTTACACTTAACTTTCACCAATGTAAATTTTTTGGCCGCCATCTTGGATCTGCCATTTTGAAATGAGGTAAGTTATTTCAAATATGAAGTTGGGGTTGGGACCCATCATTTCAAACTAGTTTTTTGCGCCGAATTCAATGCCGCAACCCGTTTTTAATTATCATGTTTAGTTTTCAAGATATTGACAAATTTCTAATAAAAATCTCAAAAAGTATTAATTTTTCAAAAACTAATTTTTATAGCTAAAAACGGGTTGCGGCATTGACTTCGGCGCAAAAAACTAGTTTGAAATGATGGGTCACAACCCCAACTTCATATTTGAAATAACTTACCTCATTTCAAAATGGCGGATCCAAGATGGCGGCCAAAAAATTTACATTGGTGAAAGTTAAGTGTAAATCGCTCAACAATGACTGATGGTGGTTATTCGTCACTATCTAGCATTATTTTGTGGTTATGGGCCTATTTTATCAATTTGTAATGTTAAAATTGGTTGAAAATAAATAAATTAAAAGTACTCATATCTTGAGAACGAATCGAGATATTAAAACACGGATTGCGGCATTGTAATCAGTGAAAAAATCTAGCTTGAAATGATGGGTAACAACACCACTTTTACATTTGAAAAAATTATTTTTGATCCAATATGGCGGATCCAAGATGGCGGCCGAAAATGAGTACCCCCTCAAAACGAGGTACTTACTACCCAATAATGTTTGGGTGGGGTCTGGGATAGTTATTTTTAGAAATGTAAAAAAAAAGTAAGGGGGGGACAATTAAAACTCACCCAGTATAATACTATTGATGTAACTAGATTCCATTAACTAGCATTAAAAGCTGAGTGCTGTGTGCAACAGTTTCAATTTTGTCAGAGAGCCAAGCCGCTCTCCGCTCACTGATTGATGTTACACTTGATTAAACCCGATATTTCATCTCGAAGGGCCCATCTTTAACCACAACAGAGTGTCGTTTCCGCAAAGCAATATGTCAGTGATTAGCCTCAAATATTTTACCGTACTAAATTTTGCAATCCTGAACTTGTAATATCAGCATATTTCCAACGATAAGTCAAAGGAAACAAAGCTACACGTATTATTGCCTCTATTAAATTGAGCTTTCTAAAACGATGACATAGCTGAGTATCAAAATGGCCTTTAATTTATTTTAGAAGAAAATTAGTTTTACAAAAAAACTTGATCAACATTATGATTTCTAGGACCCTGGGGAATATTAGTAATCATTTGCCCACATCGTACCACGTCACTGTTGGAAACAGTTCACAGTGAAAACTTCAGTATTTTCGTAAAACTTGTTTTTTTTTCCTGGAGCTCCTAAACAGTTCAGCGTATTAAAATAAACTCTAACTTTTTTGAAATTTTAATGCTTTCCTTGATTAAAAGCCGTTACATACTATCACACTTTCTTTAATCGTTTATGGTTTTGAAGTGCATCAAAACGAGACCTTCTCAAGATTTCTACGTTTTTGATTTTACACCCAACATTTCGTATTATATTGGGTTCTGAATATTTTGCTTCCTTTTTCTTTCTTACTCGTTGCATGTAACCACTAATTTCATAGCTGAAAAGAAGACTGCTCAAGATTAAAGATATTGTGAAGCTAGAAATTGAGCAAGCAATCGCGAAATAAATTAGTCCGGCACTCGTCACTAGAGATAGCGCCAGGAGTGTGATTTCACGCTAAATATCTGTATCTTTCAAATTGGACATTTTTGCTTCCACAGGGCTGAAAACGGAATAGCGTTAAATACTCCCGTCTTAGTAGACGTGCATAGTCAGCAAATTTCAAATTCAAAAAACTATATTTTAATCCAATATAGTCAAATATGGCTATGTTGTATTAAAAACAACATATTGTATTAAAGGTTGAGATATGAACATGTTTTTGTAAGCTCCATAAGAATAAGTATGAGTAAGCTGCAAAAGGTATGTTAAAACTGGGTGGTTGTAATCAATTTAGTAGATCTGAACTGGAAGAAGCCATATACTAGCAAGTTAAATCAAAGTAAGTAAATAAATAAGGAAGATATAGATTTTTTTAATTTCCCATAAGGATAACATGGGTAATAAGTATACAGGTTTGCTGACAAAAAAATTAAATATCGGGAATTTTAGACTAGTATGTGGCTCTCATCTATATATTTAAAGCCGTAAGGAAAAAACCTTGGGATAGTTCGTTTGAGACTTCTACTGGGCCGATTTACATGAGGGTTGTACCAAAACAAAGGGTTTCGGTCCTATATTAGCAGGTTTTATCTGTATTTTGAAAATGTTTACGTTATCTGGGTTAAAAATGGAAAATAAACTTTTCTTATGGAGATTTAACATGGGGAAACAAGTACTCTTTTTAAAACCTTGGGACAGTTCGTCTGAGACTTCCACTGGACCGTTTTAGATGCGGGTTGTACCAAAACAAAGGTTTTCGGTCCTATATTAGCAGGTATATATAACGGAAAAAACTTTTAACACCACATGATATTTCATTTCATATCTTTGTTTTATACATGTTTGGAATTAAGAGGTTATGTTGACTTTGAAGATGATATAAATTGCCAAAACATGTTTTCAAAAAAAAATTATAATAAAAATATTAATAAATAAGGGTGTTTTGTTAAAAGATGTTTTTATTAATAATTATTATAACAGCCCTAACTAATCAACTAATTTCAATAGGTGCTACAATATGTCAGTAACCTTTTAAAACTATTTAAAGTAATTTCTACGTGTTTACTTATAGCGACATGTTAAGTTGAGACTTGATTTTGCTTCAATGTCGACAGATAGCGCAACTGTTCTGAAAATCAGTTCTTTACTACAGATGCTTCTTTTTTTAAATTTTAGGCATATCGGGAAATCTCCATATGAACTTATAAGTAAATATTTACATTTAAATACCTTTAATTTGACACCTCAAACGTTAAAAACCATCCAGTGTCTATCGAGCTAAATCTGAAAGGAAAAACGCCCTAGTCTTTCAATGTAAAGATTCGTCCTAAAGAGTTTAACAAAAACGATATTCCCTATGGATAATACGAAGCAACAGATTATGTCAATAAAGCTATACTTGTTTGTTGCAGTATATTAGCGTAATAATCTGATTTGAGATCCTGATCATTAACATCACTATAGTGCTTGCTAAACCATCAGTTGTGTTTTTGTGATATTTAAACGTTGCTAAAAGAATTTTTCACTTAAAGTTTTTTCACTTTACACTTAGCAAACAGAAATGTCAGACCAGGAACAAGAGATCTGCTGACAAAGTAACAGGCAAGATTAAAACATTCATCTCGATGCTTTGTAAGAAATTACGTAGTTTCATTTCTTTGGCACCTACCACTATCAAAATTGTTCCTGAGATGTATAGTCATCTGTCATCAGGATCGAAAGAGGCTTCTGATTAAAATATTAAAATATAACTTAGTGCAAAAATAATCACTCGTCTATCATATACATTGTGTAAAAAAGTCCGTCCCCCCTCTTTAATTTTTCCGTTTATTAAGGCAAACAAGTCACCTTTGGGGAATGATACTAAATTAACCCATATTATTTTTCCGTCGTTACCGGATTTTTTGGCTATTGAAATGTTGATATAAACACTATTTAAAGCCGTGTTGTATCATCATCAATGCGATACTATTCCACATTAACTCAAAAGTACTTTATTGAAAAACACTGTAATACAAGTGAAATACTATCACAAAACCACACTGCTATTTATTATTAACAAAAGTGTGAAGGTATATGTATAAAAGGTATTTATAAAGGTATATTAAAGGTATTCTAAATATTTCACATTATGGAAAAGAAAAAAATAAACTATAATAGCACATAATGAAAAATATAAGCTTAAACTACTGTATTTTAGTTAAAAACTAAACATGAGGAAACATCGCTAACAAGTTTTAATGAAATGTTACATAAAAAATAATATGTTAAATGTTTTAGCGAGTTGTAACTTCGCTCAAAGTTTTCATGAAATCTAAATCGAAGATATTATAAGGCATTCTGTATAAAAACCCTCAGTAACTGAACATTTCTACGTATTGCCTTTGACTGAAAACTAATTTAATTCATATTGGGAGCAGGTACCCAATACAGGATGTTCATGAAGGTATTTCACAAACTTCGGGATTGATTCCTCTACCTTAAGGGATAACAGCTTTATTCTTGGAATGTTAGATGGGTCTAATAAAATCTATTTTGTTGCGAGATACCTATTAACTCGATGGTACAAAGTCGAATATTGTTTGCTCCATTTTAAAATTGTAGCATTTTTGCAGAAAATGTTTTTTTTTTGCTTACATAGATTATACGATAAAAGGGTTAATAGATTATATTAAAAGTGCCTTTACATACTACATGAAAATATATACCCTAATTTACAAATTAAACTACAAAGAATGTTTAATCCCTCAATTATTTGGGCTGAAAGAATAACTAAATTATTCACTACTGAAATGAAATCAAATTCGTTACCCTTGTTTTCCCTTAACAACAATTTCTAAACTGTTCAGTTCCAAGGTAGGCTTTGGAAGCCAAAAATGGACGTTAATCTTTATTTCGTTTTGAGGATTAAATTCTTGAATTTTTTTACAGATCTCTATGAAGACTAGAACTCTCCTCTGCAAGATATTAAGTTGTGCATACCATCAGAAAGGAAGTGAAAAAATTAACTTCAATACGCTTCTAGCAGCGTGTTTTTTATTGTATTTGAATACAAATTTACGACAGAGCAAAGGAGAGTTAAGGAATGAAACACGATGAATTAATTAAAATTTGTAATTTTTTCAGCGGGCGAAGCTGCGGGTATATCTGCTAGTATATATGCACGCAGAAAAAAATACAAATTTTAATTAATTCATATTATGCCATGTGCAATTTCTGGGAATAGTTATCAAATGGACTGATTTAGGTTATGGGCCATTGGGCCATTGGGCCATTCCGACTCAGATTCAGATTTTCGGCAATAGGAATGATACTTTTAACGGAAGTGGCCATTGTGGCAGCCGGAAGCAGAACTTGCGCGCAGGTGCCTGCTCACCGGAATGTATTATTCATTTCGGTTGCGGATTCCAGTTTCCGATTGCTCCAGCCGCCATTTTTAATAGCAACATTTAATTTTGAAATCTAATTAATTCAGCAGTTCAATAGATTTACCAGCTATATAAAAAAGATGTGGGTCTCATATTGTAAGAAACCCACCAATCTGGGATTAAGTACTCCTAGCATATTCAAACAGAGATATAATAGATAAATGTTAGAAAGAAATTTCATTGGAGCTCGGCGTTGAAGGTTAGTAAAACAACCTATTTCTGCAAGATCATTCATACAATACTTCTTTTATGTTCAATGACTATTGGCCTAGTGGATAGGACAAAACAAGAATTTTCTTAGATATAAAACAGCTTATTCAAATTAAAAGAAAGTATAATGGTCTGATTCAAGTCACAGGAACTAAAGGTCAAATTTGAAATGATAGGTTGTTATATCAGTCAGCTAAAATGAGAGTTATTCCTTGTACGTGCCTTCCATTTTTTGTAAATTCATTGTTGTTTCATTATTTGCTCGTCGCATTATCTCAATATATCTTTTGTTGATTTCGCGAAACTAGAAAGACTTGAGATAAAGTACACAAATTGAATTCTGACTATGTCGAAGTTGCGAGCATAAATTATTTTTGTTATTGTTAAGCTTGCTTTGCTGCCGTTTACAATTATAAAACAATTAATTGCTTAATGTTGTTTTTACCACTCCCCGATCTTTTCCGCAGAGGCCTCCTAAATTACCAATATGCCGTGTGAAGTAATTCATGACATCTATTAAATTAGGTATTTATTACATTAGCTGTACAATATCAATGGTGAAATAATGTACACAGCATTTGCAACTCTATTGCCTGCTCGCCGAGTCGGCGAAGCCTTTCTCTACTATGGCCACCTACAACTACAAAAAATCTGATTCAGCCTAAACAGGCGCCAATAATCTGAAACTGAATCGGAATCGGAACTGCAGATGAACACACAAGATAACATGCAGGAAGGTATACCAGATAACATCAACCTCACCATACCAGACATGCAGCCAGAAACCAACCGAAACACCTACGCAGCCAGGAATTTGACATCTATGAAGATGAAAATAGGCCAACTCAACATGGGGAATAGCAAGGTGGCAGGAGAGGAAGCAAGGCAGATTATGAAGGATGAAGAACTGGACTACCTTTTGGTGCAAGAACCTTACAGTCTACAAGGCAAAATAAAGGGATTTGGAATAAGAAATTTGATTGCAGGTGAGCAATGTGCAGATGAAAGGCCAATGAGTGGTATTATATGCAGGGAAGATACTGAACCTATTGAAATATTGCAATGCAAGGATACGCACTTTACAACTGTGCAACTCGATACAAGATATGGACAAATCTACCTTATCAGTGGATATTTTCAATATGGACATGGTATCCACGAATACCTTGATAGACTTGAGTCCATGCTGCAAGTGCTTCGAGGTAAAGAGTACATTATTGGTATAGATGCAAATTCCAAATCAACCTCTTGGTTCTGTGGGACAACTGACGAACGTGGAGAGGAAATGGAAACATTCATCATAGCAAACAATTTGGTCATTGTCAATGCAAGTGGACAGCCTCCGAAGCACAATGCGGGAAATAATATACATTTAACTTTGGCAAC
This sequence comes from Flexamia atlantica, assembly GCA_035578135.1. NCBI lineage: Eukaryota > Metazoa > Arthropoda > Insecta > Hemiptera > Cicadellidae > Flexamia > Flexamia atlantica. Next base: position 18,246,001 of record JAQJVK010000016.1, on the reverse strand, counting down.
TGCAAATTTAGCTACAAGAATTACCTCCTGGACTGTGCATGAAAATGCAAGCGTAAGTGACCACAGGCTAATAACTATGGAGGTTGAAGTTACTCCAGTCTTATACGACCATCAACACTTCGAGAAACTACGGCTGAAGAATCTGGATCACAGTAAAATAAATCAAGTCTTTGCTAATAGGCTGGACTCAGCAAGTACCAATACAGAAGGTGAAGAGAAAGTCAAGACATTTCAAAATATCTTGGAGGATGTCTGCAGATATAATATCCCTCGTAAGAAGATCACCCTCAGAAAACCGGTGCCTTGGTGGAATCCTCAATTATCAAAACTACGCAAAACGGTAAAAGAATGCAAACGAAGAATGCAAAGGTGCTGCCCTTGTAGAATCAAACTAGTGTTCCAAGGAAAATACCGGAGAGCTCTAAATGAATATAAGCAGACAATTAGACAATCAAAGAAGCTAGGGTGGGAGAGATTCGTTAGGGAAACTGCCAACGAAGATCCCTATAGTCTTCCCTACAAATTAGCAGCAGATAAAGTGAAGATTAAGAAGATGTTGACCACATTAAGAACAAATGAGGATGATTACACATTTGAAGCGGAAGGTACAGCGGGAGTGTTATTGACTGAATTAATGCCTCTAGACGATGGAATTCCTGTCAATGTATTCAAGATCCTGTCCTCTTGGCTCTGATACAAGATCCTGAACGGAATACATTGACAGGAATAATCTTCTACACCATATGCAGTTCGGTTTTAGAGCAGGAAAGAGTACTGTAAATGCCATGCAGGAGGTTGTGAAATTCAGGGCGGAGTCTGAGGCAAAGTATATTGTTTCAGTTTTCATCGACATTAAGGGTGCATTCAACAATGTGTAGTGGCCTTATATTATTCACAGACTAAGGATCCTTTATGTGAGTAATAACATTATGAACCTGATGATATCGTACCTAAATAATAGGAAAGTGCAATTATGCATTGGAGGAGAGAAGTTAGTCAGGACAGTGGATAGGGGATGTCCTCAAGGCTCCGTAATGGGTCCCCTATTGTGGAATATTGTTTTCGACGAGTTCCTTAAGTGTGATCTCCCAGATGGATGCCGGGTGGTGGCATTTGCGGATGATGCAGTGATTTTGATCAGCGGTGAAACAAGAACCACACTCGAAAACAAATCCCAAACAATAATGAACTACCTTGACCTATGGGCGAGAAAAACCAAACTTTCTGTTTCAATAAGCAAGACCAAGGCCATGCTAATTAAGGGTAAACTCAACCCAAGAAGACCTTCCACTATCAAAATCAACGGACACACCATAGGCTCTGTGGAACAGTTTTCCTATCTGGGTTTAACCCTGGACAGAGCTTTCACCTTCACACCTCATATTATTAATGTCTGCAGCAAAGCTAAGAATCTCATGTTTAAGATAAATAATCTGATTAAGTTGAACTATGGAGTGCAGACAGGCACAATCCAGACTCTGTATAACACAGTATTTATTCCAGTCATCATGTACGCCAATCCTGTATGGGTGCACAAGATTAAAGGCACACAAATTAAGAAGAAGCTGCGTTCTGCTCAGAGGACAGCACTCATTGCAATGTCTGGAGCTTACAGGACTACATCTTCTGCGGCACTATGTGTTATCACAGGAAATCTACCTCTGGACATGAAGATCAAGGAAATGGTTGAAATAAGGAGGGTGAAACAGGGGCAACGGATTGGAAGCAAAGAAGATGTTAAGAGGGAAGCGGAAGAAGCGTGGCAGACAGAATGGAATGAAGAAGATGTTGGAAGGCACACTTACGGTTACCTGAGTAGCATCAAAGAACGCCTAGAGCTTACTCACCTCAAGCCCGACCACCATCTCACACAACTGCTAACGGGACATGGCGCATTTGGAACCTATCTGCACAGGTTTAACAGGGCAGATAACAGCCTGTGTCTCGAGTGCGGTATGGAAGACGACCCAATGCACGGACTGTTGGAATGTGAAGCTCAAAAGGAGGACAGAGAAGAACTGCACAGAAGAATAACAGAAAAGAATGGGAAGCTTCCATGGAGCTTTGGCAGTCTTCTTTGGGAGCCACAGCTGTGTGATGACCTGAAAGTGCTCGCTAAGAAAATACTAACCAGCCGCAGATAACAGCACCAATATCAACCAAGTTAAAGAAGTTGCTAAGCAAAGAAAAGCGAGTATGGGGTTTTTTTAGTGGGTAGACTTGTTGAAGGAGTCCCACACACCGGGAGGCTCGTGTTCCTCCTGACGGTGCATAAATGCATTTTTTTTTCTCCCCAGAACTAGACCAAGTAAACCTATTTTGACAAACAAAACCTACCCAGTGGCTCTTTCCCTATGGAGCCCCCGGCACAGAGCTGGAAATGGCAAAAAAATAGGGGCACTAACAACTTAGATTAAGGAAGACTGGCATGCTTAAGTGATGGAATTAGGAGTGGAAGACAATAGAAGATGGAAAACTAACACCATAGATTTAGAGATAAAAGAGAGGAAAGGCATTAATTAAAAGGAATTAAAAGAAATACATGATCCTATAAGCCCATTAAGCCCAGGTGTACCGGAAGGTGGGAACTGGGTCAAGTAATAAGTCAATGAAAAAAAATCGGAACTGGCGTGTACTCAGGACGTACCGTTAAGGTGTAGCTAGTAAAGTCTACCCTAGATTGAAGTGAGAAGGTCTAACGTTTCCTCTAAAAATTTTCCCTCATGATTAGCAGATGGTATGAATTAGCTTTGTCCCATTTGCCAATACAGAGAATGAGACATAACCCAGGATTTAAAAAAAAAGACGCTAAGGGCGGCTTTTTGACTAAACATCAATAATATGAATTTAAGAAAAAGTAGATGGTAGGCCTAAGTGCCTTGACCAAAAACATTTTTCCCAAACCTTTCTCAATCACATTGGATATCGGGTCTCTAACCTATCGATAAGGCAAAATTATAGTTGTAATTGTGTATTTTTGTAACTGAAATCTTCATCACCTAATTAATTTTAATTTTGAAACTCCGTTTCTAGTGGATATACGTGTACTTGAAATGAAATGTCCATTATGAGTTTTAAGATTTTAGTTTGAGAAAGGTCTTATTTAGTTATTTATTTATTAGACGGATAAACCATTTAAGGGAATACAATATTGTACTTCGGGCGGTTCGTACAACGCAAGTAGCTTAAGTGGCATTTGACAAAAATATAGTAGGTGGCTGAAATAATTTGGTAAATTTTATTCTCTTAGTAGATAGGATATTGTACCTTTTCTATCCCCTGAAAATATTGTATAGGTCTTCCATCCATAGTTTTAAAAACTGAAATAGCCTTCATTTAGAATTTTATAATAAACTCTAGTTTGGCCATCTGAGAGAGAATATTTTAATATCTTTTTTTTATTCGCATCTAGTGCCTATAAAGAACATTTGTGTCAAGTTTCATGGCCCTAAGTCTTGTATTTTATGAGAAAATAAGCTATGAAAGCTAAAGATGGCCGCCATTTTGAATTTCATAATATACCATATTCAAGCCTTTTGAGAGGAAATATTGCAAAATCCTTTCTTAGTACGCATCTAGAGCCTGTAGAGAATATGTGTGCCAAGTTTCATTGTTCTAAGCCTTATAGTTTTTGAGGAACTGTGATCAGTCAGTCAGTCAGTCAGTCAGTCAGTCAATGGGTTTTGGCTTTTATATACAGGGTGTCCCGTAACTATCTGGACAAACGTATATAGCGTTGTAGCTTAGGTCAAGACAAACACATTTCAACATAGGAACATGGGTCTCTTGTGCCTAGTTTTCCGTCTGTCTGTCTGTATGTGTTTTTTACAAACAAATTCATAACTCCTAAACGGTTTGAGCTACAGCGTTGAAATTTTGCAAAATTGTTTATCTTATTAGGATGTATCGTCATTTAAAATTATACCAAAATATCATCAACCGTTTCAAAATGGCGGCCATTTAAATTATTTGATGCCAAATTCCACGAAAACCGTTAATTTAAACAAAAAATTGCAAGATACATAAAAGTAAGTCCATTTTATGTAGTTTTCAATGATACCTTATTTGTTGAGATTGGATAAATATTTACTGAGAAATTAATTTTTTTCTTAATGCTTGACCACTTTTCTTCATTTAAACAATGTTAAAATTAAGGTGTGTCCAACTTAACTGTGCCAACATTGGTATCTCAGAAACTATTGGATTTAGAGATAACTTTAAATGGGGGACTTCACCTACTTTTTTAAGCCATTTAAAAATATGAATTCCATTTTTTGTAAATGGCCGCCATTTTCCAATATGGCAGACAACTTTGATTTTTCTTACGGAACACCCTGTATTTTATGACGTATTTGGATTCTACGCTTAATTTTAAGAACTTACTATTCCTTGACATTTTTTCCTAAACACAATAGTTAAGTGGCTATAAGCCATTAAAGTTTGATTTTTAACACCCCGATTTTAACATTGTTTATATGGGGAAAAGTGGTCATGCATTACGAAAAAAACTAATTTCTCAGTAAATCTCTATCCAATCTTAACAAATGAGGTATCATTGAAAACTAAATAAAATGGACTTACTTTTATGTATCTTGCAATTTTTTGTTTAAATTAGCGGTTTTTATGAAATTTGGCATCAAAAAATTTAAATGGCCGCCATTTTGAAACACTTGATGATATTTTGATATACATTTAAAGGAAGATACATCCTAATAAGATAAACATTTGTGCAAAATCTCAACGCTGTACCTCAAACCGTTTAGGAATTATGAATTTGTTTGTAAAAAACACATACAGACAGACAGACGGAAAACTAGGACCAGAGACCCATGTTCCTATGGTGAAATGTGTTTGTCTTGACCTAAGCTACAACGCTATATACGTTTGTCCAGATAGTTACGGGACACCCTGTATATAGATATATATTATATTTCTTCTAGACTTTTTGATTAACTGTTGATATTTACTTTATGCATTCAACATGTAAAATGAATCTAATTAAAAAATAGTATAATCAAGAACAGATTTTCCAAACAGCTTTTCTTAAGTCAAGGTTGTAGCAATTCAATAGCGTCTGTGAAGACGACACTGTAATGATCCAATGACAAGTATCCTTGTCAATTGGTGGAGGGGTTTTGTGGACTAATTAAACGCGTATCTTTGACATTTGAACTAAATATATTTCAAAGTGATTCGTTATTAGGTATTAGGTGGCACCTGTGTTTAAAAGTCTAATTACAATAGTGATAACAGACACGAGGTTTCAAATTCAATAAAAAGACATTGAGAACATCCTAATATAAAACCGTACCATTAATATAAAATAAACCGTATCATCCTAATATAAAACCTGGTACCATTCTCTACCAGTAATTTAATGTGTAAAAATGATTTTATATAGTCTTTGTTAGGTAATTTTATTATTCCTCATCACAGAAAGCTTTCCCTGCATTTCTTTACAATTTGATGGTTTTTAAACTAACATCACGTGAAAAGTTAGATTGCATCAACAAAGTGTAAGTAAACTCAGTTTTAATATATTTAATTTTTAGACTATGAGGCAAATATTTTAAATATTGGGTTATTTTCTAAGTTTTGTAAATAAAGAGTTTTTAAATAAGTTCATTGTCATTTTATAAAATAAAACTTTGTCCAGTGTGTCTGGCTACATTGGACAATGATTAATTTGCTGATCACATGTTTATACTTTACAATCCTATAAATAGTCGAATACTTTACTCAAATCTTCCTTAAGAATATGTTTTCCTTTCAGCTTTGGTTCGTGCATTAAGGTGGTATTTTATAATCATAGCTTAAATTATGTTATATGATACAAAATTTAAAAATTATCACTCATACTCAACTTAAAAATTGGAAAGTGGGGTCGAGAGGGCAAGTCAAGAAATTTAAGAATGTTGGTTTCGTGAAATAATTTTGCTATTGTTACTTTAAAAATGTTCGATAACCAGACTATCCTCTTAAATCATCTTTATCCCCTTTTTAGCGAATTTCCTCTATATGGAAGAAGCCATTATATAAAAATAAAAATACTCCTATTTTTATGGCATTACTAGCAGTTCCCGTGGCTTCGCTCACGATAAAAATAGTCCAACCTTGATAGCTCGAATCTGCAGGGCCTGAATTAAAAAAGGGTTTTTATCAAAGAATAAGTATTATGTTTATATGAATAGCTGTTTAAATAAATAGGTCTGTTTATATAAATATAACGCTGTTATGGCATTGTGTAGGTCTTAAAAACATTTATGTCACACTGTGGACAGTCACAGTGGATAATGTCGGGTTTCTTTTCAAACTCATAACTCGAGAACGGCTGGACCGATTTTAACGTTAAAAGTGTCAATTTTACGGTAATTGGTCGAATATTTGCCAATACGTCTCAGAATTATCAAATAGAGTATCAATTAAGTACGATAAAGCGATGAAAGTTCGAAACAGTACCGCTATCAGTCGGCAGTGTTTCAAACTCGCTTCACTTAGATAACAACGTAATATATGGGCGGTTATTAATAATTTTAAAGTTAACCACAGATTGCAGCACTTATTTTTTCCGTGCAAAGCTGGGACACCATCGAATCGGATGTTTATACATCGATGGATGAAAAAGGAATTCGCCAAATTGTTTTAGGGCATGATTGTAATACATTGAGGACGCCATGAGAGAAAAAACTATAACTCCCGCTGCCTAAATGAAGATGGTGCCTCATAGTTTGTTCATAATTAAACAGATAAGGTAGAAAAACTAATTTATGGATTAAATATAAACTAAAAAAAGGTAACTTTTATACAGTACGTATAACCTAAAAAAATCAACCAAACAACCACGATGAAAAAATTAAATTATTAAACAGCCGTAACAACGTATCCGTTTGTCAAGCTAATTACCCTCTGCTTGCTTGAATGAAATTGGAAATGTAAACAAAAGATCGACAATCACTATAAAAAACTATAAAAACCAATACCATTATGAAAGAAATTAAATTATTAGCAGTTGTAATAGCGTCATTCCTACATTTGTAAAGCTAACTACCAGCTGACTGATTGAATGAACATTGAAAATGTAAACAAAAAATGGCCCATGATACTTTTATATGGAAAAAATTAATACTTTGACCTCGTTGAAAATCCCTTAAAACTTTGAATTTAGAAAAATCCGTTCTTAGCGGATGCCTACGCCCTGAAAGGAACGTCTACGCAAAATTTCAAGGTCCTAGGTCGTATAGTTTGGGCTGTGCGATGGTAGGTGAGTCGTATTTGACAAATATATAGTAGATTGAATTCAGCCCGAAAAAAACAAATAATTTAGTACCTATTCTGAGTTAAGTCCATTGGTTACCGAGATACTGAAAGTGGTAAACACAGTAAATTGTCCCAATCTCAGCCGTATGGGAATAAGAAACATTCTATATCTCGCTTATTTCTCAACATAGCTTAATAAAACTTGGTTTGTGGCTTCATCTAGATGAGATCTAGTTTACATTAGTCTTCAATCCGTTATATTTCCATTTTTGTTGCAGAAAACCTGCATACTCATTTCCCATACTATCCTAATGGGAAATTGACAAAATATATGTCTTCCTTAATCCTTAACATATCTTGATATACCTTAACATATCTTGGTTTATGGCTTAGTTAAGATCTACTAAATATCGAATTGAAACCACCTAGTTTTAACCGACCTGTTGCAGCAAACGTGCATTCTCATTCCCCATGTTATTCCTAGGAAGCTTACAAAAACATGTCAAATCTTGCCATGTTTGATTGCAATATGTTCTTTTTCATTTAAAATTCGCTGAGTATGCAGGTCTGCTGCAACGTATTATTGGTTCTAACTTTGTTTCACTGTCCCGTTAGATCATGAGGTACTTGGAGTATGGTGAGTAGTGTGATGATGAAAGATGACATAGAATGTTGCTAAAACGCTTTTAGCACATTATTACCTCTAGAAGGAAGAGGTTATTCCCGTAGACAATGGGACTTAAGCCCAAGCCCAACATAAATGTTTATATTTAAGGTCACGAGAAGCTAAAAATAGCATTCGTTTAAATGCATTCCTAGAGACATAATGCTCTTTAAAATTGTTGTTTAATTTTTTAAAGTATATGTAAATAGAATTTTTAATTGAATCCAAACTGAAAACTCGGAACTTGAAAATTCTGCTGGAGCATAAAAACATTTGTATTGGCTTAAATAGGAAGATTTTTTTAAATTTTATTCTAAGAAACTCACATCATTCAAAGCCACTCTTTTCATAAAAGGCCCTGATCATGGCCCCAGTTCAAATGTATTATCGTGTTGCTAAGAAATATGCGTTTTAAATGCATGTGTTGTAGGGCTAAAGTATAGTCTGTGTCACATGACGCTATTCTTCAGACTAATGTTAATTTTAGCATTGAAATTATATGAACCACGTCACTCAGACTATTGTTCTTTGATAGCCTTCGGATGAAAAAGAATCTAAATTAAAGGTCGTGGATTTTATCTATGGAAGACTTTACTGCAAAATCAATTACAAATACATATATATATATATATATATATATATATATATATATATATATATATGATTTACTAAATCGTGCCAAAGAAATTGTTTCTAAACTGTAAACAAGTGCGAAAAAAATCAATCTCTCATAAATTGTAAAAGTAAATCTTGTGTACATTTTCAACTAAATATCATAATAAAATGATTTCAAAATTGGTTTATGACTGTGAGTTAATGAAATACTTCGAATGTCGTTGGTTAATGATTTATCTCTCCTTAGGAATGATGTTAACAAGCATAATAATATCTATACAATATGATGTGGCTTTGATTCGGCTAATAAATCATTAACAAGTTTTCTTAATAAAATGTATTATCCTCTAGCCTTGCCGCCTTGAGCAAATTGTATAAAATCATGGTTTAAAAAATTGCAATAAGGAGAATACAGTTTTGGAAAAAGTTTTATTCATATAAATGGTTATGTGCCTGTTTTGGATTTCAAAGATTATAACGTTTAAATTGGTAACATTCAAATTTGTATATTACAGCAGTGAAGTTCTCACTCGAAGTACAATTGTTTTTAACCTTTCCTTAAATCATAAAAGCAAAATAATTGATATTTTTCTTTTCATATCTTTGATATACTGCTGCCTTGATATCCCTTAATGTTAAACTTACTTATCATAGCTTTATGAGTCATGAATGTGACTGATGTTAATAAGTCTTATGAACTCATGGCGACTAAAATAGCTAGTTTAATTTACAATATCCACACTTTTCCTGCCTTCAATGATGAGCAAGTTGGTTTTTCATTTAATGATGTCTATTATCTTGTAAAAGGACATCCAATCAACTTTATCATCTATCAGTCCCTGACGTCCCTTACATTTTGTTTCTTTTAATCCCCAAGTTTCATTTCTTCCAGCTTACTGAGGAAATATTAAGATTTGCTTAGACTTTTTCCAACCATGTAAATAGGTGTTTCCAAGCCATCTGAAGACCTCTTGTGTTTATTTCTCCTTGTATCATAAGATACAAACACATTTTCTATGCATAGCTTCCTGTCTGTCTAAGCGGATTTTCCTAATATTTCGATAAATTTTGATTAACTTCAAATTCAGCTTGATTATGTATGATGGTACAAGATCCGACTGAGTCAAACCGACTCTACCTTAAGCGATCTTAAGATGGCGGCCATAAAAAAACATTAACCTTAAATTTCACGTATCGTCATAACCACAAAGAAAGGACTAAAAATAGAGAACTAAAAGAGAAATCAAACAACACCTTGCGCCTTGAGATTGGACTATAAACTTTAGAAAATTTTTAATCCAACCACTTTGTTTACCATGGGATTAATGTTGCAATTATCACAAAGCTACTGCTGATACGCGCTACATAAAGTAATTACTCAGCTTTTTGTCAACCGATTCCATTGATCGCTGATTTTTCCTTCGGTTCTCAGTTTGTTATCATTCCTATGCATTTTTTATCAACTATAAAAATTTAATACAGTTTTTCAATTCAATTTTGAAATAGCTGTCATCTTGAATTTGTTTAAAGTAGAACTATAACCAACAGATAAGAGAAATAGCAAAACAGATACAGATATATGGACGAAAACTAGACATGGGAGACCCATAGCTATACTTAAATATCTTTATGCAAGTAACAAATCCACAAGAGCGATCCAGAGTATTTGAAAATATCCTGCGTGATTTCAAGAGTAATGAAAGTTAATTTTTTGTTAGTACATTATTTTTTTTAAATATATAGAAATATGAAATTTAAATCATTCCCCACAGGGCCTCTCGTCTGTGATGAGGAAGAGTCCCACAGTGACTTTTGAAATTAGAAAAATCCCTTAATCTTAATTTGTAACAATTAAAACTTTAAATACCCCCGTTGCAACAGATCTGCATGCTCAGCGAATTAAAAATGTTTGTAACAATGTTAACCTTATGGGAAATAAATAAAATTCTATATCTCGCTTATTTCTCAACATATCTTAACAAAACTTGGTTTGTAGCTTCATATAGTTGAGATCTAACATATTTTAGTATGAAATCCCCTGTATTTCCATTTTTGTGGCAGCAGACCTGCAGGCTCATTCCCCATATCATCCTTATGGGAAATAAAAAATCTATTTCTTCCTTATTTCTTGACATATCTTGATAAAACGTGGTATATGGCTTGTTCTAGTTAAGATCTTCTAAATATTGAATTACAACCACCCACTTTTATTTAACATACCTTTCTCAGCAAACCTTCATACTCATTTCCCATGTTATTCTCATGGAGATTCCAAAAACATGTCATAGATAGATAGATTCTTTATTGATCATTAAGCACAGTACAGGCAATAGATCTCGTCAATCAACATAATCAAACAATTTAAATACAATATATAGTCACTTCATTCATGTTCGATCTAAATTTGTTTTTGCACATTTGAAATTTGCTGAGTATGCAGGTCAGCTGCAACGGGGGTAATTCAATAACTATTGCATTATGACTAGGTGTTAAATGCCACAATGAACTTTCAAAATGCTTTCGGGTGATTTAATTACATAAATGTAAGTAAATAAAAAGTTAAATTTAGGAGTGGGGTAACCTTGTTAAGATTTCACCAGCTTCAGTGTTGATCAACTACATTTAAAGAAACTGATTAGCTCTTTTTTCTTAAGAGAAATTTAGACTTTCTTGTCTTACTCTTAATGTTTGTAATTTTAGGAATAACTTTAAAAATATCAAAAGAATTATGTTTTTTTATAGATATTTTAAACCACCAACATATAAAAAAGCTGAGAAATATGATAGAAATTGAAAGGTATGAAACGTTTTTTTTTAATTTGACATAGAATATAAATTATAATCTTTTTTTTATAAAAAGAGGGTGGCGGCCTCTTTTTACCTTGCATTTGCCCCCCCCCCCCCACATAGGCCTCATGCCTGTGCGTGGGAGTTATCAAGCAAACCCAAGGAGTGAGCCGGTACAGTACAAGGATGAACAGTACTGCTAAAAGTATGCGACATCATCGGGACTCGATCCTGCGACGCTGCCGCCACAGAACCGGGGCCGAGTGCACTTCCAACTGCGCCACCGACTCACTACTTTAAATCAAACTTAAAATCATATTTCATCTACTTTAAATCATATTTCTTTAGCCAAAAGGGTTTAATTTTCAAACCTTATTATGAGGTCATCTTCAGTTTTGACACTGAGTATCTTCAATGGCTACATTAAACTTTGATCAAACTAAATATCACAGCATGTAAATGTAGTGAAAAATGATCTGTTTGTAAATAAGTAACAACTATTTGACAAAAGAGTAATATGTATTGTAAGTATGCAGATTTCAGCAAGCTATGATAAAGAAATAACAATAAAAGAAGTATATGGCAGGGCCGTTATTGTATTGATGAATTTTTTTGTTTAATCTAAGAATAATAAATTACTTTTTACCTCAATAAGGTTAATACAAATAAGGATGAGGATTCAGGTTACAGGTGAGACGAGTTTTTACTAATTAATTATTTTTTTGTAAATTAACCTGATGAAACAACTTATAAATGTTGATTACATAGTAGACAAAAGCCATAAAAACATTTTGATAAAACTTTACCTACAGCTCACAGTAATAGACTAGAAACGGATATTAAACTAAGGGATTTAATTTGAAAATTTCCATACACAAATAAGAGAGATGGATGGTTTTTTATATTGATGTATACTAAATTTTGTTAAATACGTAATTGTGATTAAACAGAATGTTTCCTTTGCATCAGAGTATATTTTATATATCTCCCTCTCCCTCTTCAGGATGTTCTCTTTCCCCCTTGTTTGGGTAATCTTAGTTTATTACGGCTACGAGGCTTAGGGTGATTACCTAATCTAAGGCCTGGCCTCCAATTACCTCATCTGTTGTCTTATATTAGCGCCAATACATTCTCCATGTTATAACATATAACTATTTATGTCAAAACACATCGCCTACTCTAAAAACTCAAATTAAATTCATATTTATCCAATTTACTGATTTTTATTAGTTTGAATTAATTAAATTTTACACCTAATTTTTATAATTTTGTTCAATATCTATTTACAAAGAGGTCATTTGAACCTGTGGAGGATACACAGGGTAATCAAAAAAGGTTTTATTAGAGGGAAATTATAATTTGTTTATTGTTACGTTCAGTTAATTCAATGAATAATATGACTTTTAAGCATTAAGGTCATTCGTTATGTTTCATGTTGTATGTATAAAGAAAATAAATTAGTTTTAGCGAGTTTCCTCTATAGGAAAGAAGCTGTCATGGTAAGAATTAAGCCCGACCAATACAATAGGCTAACAAGCTTCAGCTGGCTAACAAGATATTCAGGCTAAGTTCATCGTAAGCCCAGGACTTTCCTTCGTGTAGAGTGATCGAGGGAAAATGTTTAACAAGTGTTGTATAACTGCAAATAAATGTATTCAACTAGGTAACTCTCAGTTTAACACACTTGATAATGAGAAACGCCCCACCTAATAACTCAGTGAATTCTATTCTGTGAGCTGTAACGTGTTTAACTGAAAGGGTTTTAATTTTCAAACCTTTTCATGATGTTATCTAGATAACTCTCAGTACCTAGATAACTGCAAGTGCAAGTGGAGCAACCGCAACCGCAACAGCATTTCGATTTTCTCGGCGGTTTGTTACTGAGATATTGAAAGCAGTAAACACAGAGTACGCTGTACCTACGTTCTAATGGCTGGGTTATTGAATAACCCTTTAAAATGATGTGCATATCGACCCATGCTTACATTTAAGATTATGAACCGACTCCTACTTTGGGAATATTGTAGTGATTGCAGTGGAATGTTATATTCTTCTGGGTTTTTGTCTCTGATAAAAGTTCATCGTATGTAAGATGAGTGGAGTGTTTATGCTAGCATGGTTACCATCGTTTGGAGAAGCGATTTTACCAATATCCTTAATATACGTGAAGGCCAATCTTCAACCAGGTAATGATAGTTGTAAGCAATAAATCATACCTTACCTTCAATAAGTAACCAAAGTTATGTATGGAGAGAGCTCTTGGAAATTTATAATGCAGGAAGGATGTCACCGGAAGTGTATAAATTAGATTTACTACTTCCGATTGTGATAAGTCGATATAACTTCCAGACACACTACCACCCAGAATTATATTTTGTTTAGGATACTCATATTTTGGATCCAGATGATGAAGAACAACTTGTCTTGTAGCCATGTCAAATATTATAATTATTTGGTTTCTAAAATACAGTGAAAATGTTATGACAATAAGAAATTTTATTATTTTTAGATTATTAAAAGGAGGTCGCCTGTGTTCCATAACTCTCAAAATTTAAATAGCGAAATCTTTTAATGTTATGTTCTTCTGAGAATAAAATATTACGAACATAAATTTTACATTTCCAGGGCCTAGAGTGAGCACACTCTCCATATATTGGTAATCGCAAACCAATTTGGACCGTTAATCTTGTTATGCCAACCGCAATCGCCTCTTCCCTCAATTTGCTTTCTTTTACCAACTACATCACCAAAAATCAGGTAAACAATTTACATAAAAAATAATAAATATTCAATAATTTCCATTCCTATCCTCTCCTAACCCTAACCTTCATTCTGTTATTTATTGTTTTTTTATTTATTCTGTTTATTCACAATTTTTAAGGTAAGCACTCTTTTTTTATTTTGTTTAAGTAAATATTTGCAGCAATACAGATGGTTATAGGTATAGGTATTGAATCTGCAAAAATGTTGTAAGCAAAATCGTTTTAAAGAGAACAGAGCCATATAAGTTAGAGTTACGACAGCATCAGATCATTCAATTAAGCCACTCCTATTCGTATCCACCCAAACATGTTTAAAATTAGCTAATAAAACTATTAAAAAATATTGACTTTGTGTGATTTGAAAGCTATAAATATTACCTAACAACTAATAATACATCTATAATACATCCAATTGCTTTAGTTTATAATTTAAAATGAAAAATATTTTCATTTTAAACTCTTTACAGCAAAATGTGTGAGTTATACAGAAACATATTGAAGATTGCAGTGGAAAATAACATTTTAGGTTTGATTAGATTTTGTCATTTTCAACCGATTCAGTACTGTGAAAATTAATTACAATATGATCCATACTTGCTTGTGGTGCTACCCTTTCGTTGCTTTGGGCAATAATTAATTAGTGAACCATCACGTACGCACATTAAATAATTTACTGTTTAGTTCGTATATGGAAGTCATTTGTTCAAAGTAATTTACGTTTGCTCAATTGTATAGTTTGATCCATATTTGACACTAAAATTTGTGGACGGCTTAGTTATGATATTATAATTATCTGATATTACAAATTTATGTTTTTCCACGTTTTTTTTCTTTGCTTATGTGTTGTACAGGATCAACTTGCAGTTGAACTGCAATTGAGTTCTAAACTTTCTTACTCGAGTAGTTTTAAGTTAATTCAAATAGAAGCTCAATAAATTGAATAACTAACACTAAATATGTTGTACTTCCCTCCTATATTTAATAAAATATTTTTATTTTTAGCGAATTTCCCCTATAGGGAAGAAGCTGTTACCGTAGTACTCATGGGAGGACCTAAGCCTGAGACCATGACAACTTTTCATTTTGGGGCCCCCAGAAGCAAAAAACACTATTCGTTCATTTCATAAATTATATATATATATATATATATATATATATATGTGTGTGTGTGTGTGTCTTTAAGCACGATAACTCGCGTAAAAATGGTCCAATCTTAATGAAATTTGGCATGGATGTGTAAAGTAGTAATTATTCTGACGAGTTCGTAATCCAGCCCAATCGGACTACCGGAAGGGGGGGTAAAGGGGGGTAAACCCCCCAAAAATTGGTTTTTTGAGTTTTTTACATAGAAAAATAAAATAATCAAATTTTTGTTGGCACCATTGAATTCAGCTCAAAAAAACAAACAATTTAGTATTTTGAATCACTACTCTATGTCCATTAGTTACCGAGATATTGAAAGTGGTAAACACAGTACGTTGTCCCAATGTTAACCTTATGGGAAATAAGTAAAATTCTATATCTCGCTTATTTCTCAACATATCATGATAAAACTTGGTAATGGCTTCTCCTAGTTCAGACCTACTAAATATTGAATTAAAACTACCCAGTTTTAATATACCCGTAGCAGCAAACCTGCATACTCATTCCCCATGTTATTCTTATGGAGCTTACAAAAACATGTCAAATCTCGCTATGTTGGATTGAAATATGTTGTTTTGCACTGGAAATTCGCTGAGTATGCAGGTTTGCTGCAACGGGGGTATTATACATTTATTTGGATTCATATTGAATTTATTAGACAGGATTAATTCGTAAAGCACCACACGAGAAAAAAAACCGCAACCACAGAAGCAAAAGCGAGACCGCATATTTCTACCCATTTATTCTGTATATTTATTTTATTATGTATCCTTAGGTTTTTTCAGAAAAATATTTTTTGAGTTAGTTTTTAGTCTCATGAACTGTGTAATTGATTTCTTTTAGTGGTTTTAAATGTTTACCCCATGTGTTTAATGTTTGCAATCATTGATCATTTGATATGTTTTGGAATTATGATTAGTGTGTGTTTTTTGTTACATGTAGGGCCTATGTATGTTTGTTGGTTTTAGTTACTGTTGTTGTTGTTTCTGTTTATAACCGATTCATCCCTTTTTTTACATAATCTTTTTTCTCCTTTTCATCCAACGTTATTGTCTTGCACAAGCAAAAGTAAATACAAGTATTTCTTCTAGTTTTAAATCTTCAAAAAAGTATTGAGGTAAATGTAAAATAATTGACAAACTAACATATTAACTCATTCAAACATTTCTGTTGACTATAGGAAATAAACGTGTTTGCAGTCGTGGAGTGATGGACGATATTAACCGAGCAACCAGGAAACAAAAAATAAAATAACCTTGCTGAAATACGTTTACAAACTTCCAACATCAAGAACCGGGAAATAATATTGATCACCACTGGACCAACTATCTCATTCCTCTTGTTTTATCGAAACATTTAAAGGTGTTTCATTAAATTCCCACAGTAATACTAAATATCAAATGTTGTCTCCTATGATTTCAATGAAGTCAATAAGAATAGAAGGAGAGTCCTATGATATCCTTGGACGAGCTTTGTTAGTTTTTTTAATTTTTTTATTTACTGCTAGAATAAAAGATACTTTTCAAATAACCTTGATCTGTACATACTATCTCTTCACATTGTTTTCAATCGTATTATACTTGTTTGAAAATATCAGTTACAGGAAAATAAATACATAATTTACTAAAATCACTCTTGATTTTGCAAGTTTAACAGATTCGATAATTACTTTTGTCGACGTAATCCTTTTTCAAAACTATGATAAAATTATATTTATATATTAGTTATGTGTCTAAGTGATACATATGAAATAGTTTTAATGATTGAAATGAGAAGTAATAAAGAAGGCACTACATTGCTTCTTGGGTAAATGTAGTATATACATTATTTCCTTTTAAAATAAATCAATTTAAATTATTTGAAGTTTAAACAAATTATAGTACTGTACGTCTATGTTTTATGATTCAACCAGGCAGATTGGTTTGATTCGCTAAATGAGTGAACAGTTTCCTTAGCAATAGTACAAATACTAACGATATGTGGTTTAGCCGCTATTGGCAGTAGGACTGGCAGAAACAATGTATTCGAATCTATGTCAGCGGTGACTTAGTGGTCATACCAAGCTAATAGTAGTGTTTTTTTCAAAACATCAGATAGTCAGCACAGGCAACCAGCCAAGTCTAAATGGGGCTGTAGAAACAAGCTTTTCGTCAAAATAATTGCGGTTGTAAATAGGCCATCTATATATTTAAAGCCGTAAGGAAAAAACCTTGGGACAGTTCGTTTGAGACTTCTACTGGGCCGATTTATATGAGGGTTGTACCAAAACAAAGGGTTTCGGTCCTATATTAGCAGGTTTTATTTGTATTTTGAAAAAAATTACGTTAAATGGGTAAAAAATGAAAAATAAACTTTTATTATGGAGATTTAACATGGGGAAAAAAGTCCTCTTTGTCAAACCTTGGGACAGTTCGTCTGAGACTTCTACTGGACCGATTTATATGAGGGTTGTACCAAAACAAAGGGTTTCGGTCCTATATTAGCAGGTTTTATTCGTATTTGAAAAAAATTACGTTAAATGGGTAAAAAATGAAAAAAACTTTTCTTATGGAGATTTAACATGGGGAAGAAAGTCAACTCTTTCAATTCTTCAGACAGTTCGTCTGAGACTTCCACTGGACCGATTACATGCAGTTTGTACCAAATAAAAGCTCAACTTATCTATATTTGCAGGTTTTACTTAATTTTACATTATCTTGATTTTTTAAATTTAAAAAATCGAAATTTCCAAACCTTTGCAATAGTCTTATTTAACAGTTCTTCAATCAGCTGATTTTATAAAAGGCATCGAGCTATTTTGTCTATCGACAGAAGAAGAGCGAACGCTCAAGAAGTATTTGGTTTGTTATGGCCAGTACCCAAAAACGTGTACAAATATTTTAAAATAAAAGGGATAATAATACAGTTTTAAATTATTTCAACCAAACAAGTTTATAGTTAGTGAATTATAAAAACAAGTGTTGATTGTTAAATTTGGTTGGGCTATACATTTAAAGTTACTTAATTATATGAAACAGCTGATTGTTACCATTAACGGTCCAAGACATTACTACAATGGCAAATTAATTGTAAAGCCGGGGATTTAATGGTTTACATTGATATTAAATACCATTTTTAGCGTAATAAGGAACTAATTTTAAGTAATTTAAACTTAGCAGTCGATCTAACTAAATGTAGCCAAGACAATTGTACGGTAGGCCTAGAAGATTACCTTTAAAACTCAAATCAACCCCGATTTCAGTAATACTTTTTGCAGTAATAATGCACTGGTTTTAATTCGACGCGTGCTCCTAATCCTGTGCGTGTTTAAGGAAATTATCGTCACATTGATTTATTCCCGATCAAGTATTCAGTCATTATGCTTCCTTTGACAGTATCTGCGCAAGCCATTGTGGCAGTACCGGGAGAGTGTCTGCCTCTCAACTCGCCGAGCCGGGTTCGAATCCGCGTAGCGCTTTAAACTTTTTTCATACGTCGTCACAAATGGCGTCAATAAGATTTTTTTTTACTAATAATGATCTATATATTTAAAGCCGTAAGGAAAAAACCTTGGGACAGTTCGTTTGAGACTTATACTGGGCCGATTTACATGAGGGTTGTACCAAAACAAAGGTTTTCGGTCCTATAGTAGCAGGTTTTATTCGTATTTTGAAAAACATTATGTTAAATGGGTCAAAAATGAAAAATAAACTTTTCTTATGGAGATTTAACATGGGGAAGAAAGTGAACTATTTCAATGCTTCAGACAGTTCGTCTGAGACCTCCACTGGGCCGATTTACATCCAGTTTGTACCAAATAAAAGTTCAACTTATCTATATTTGCAGGTGTTATTTACTTTTACATTATCTTGCTTTTTTAAATTTAAAAAATCGAAATTTCTAAACCTTTGCAATTTTTAACAGTTCTTCAATCAACTGATTTTAACGGCACGGGTTATTTGTCTAACAACAGACGAAGAGCAAACGCTCAAGAAGCATTGGTTGTATTATATCCAGTACCCAAATACGTGTACAAATACTTTAAATTTAAGGGATAATAATACAGTTTTATATTATTTTAACCAAACAAGTTTGTAGTTGGTAAATTATAAAAACAAGTTTTGATTGTTAAATTTTGTAGGGCTACATTTAAAGTTACTTAATTATGTGAAATAGCTGATTGCAACCATGAATGGTCCAAGTGATTACTGCAATGGCAAGTTAATTGTAAAGGTGGGTTAGTTTAAATGGTTTAAATTCTTAATAATTACCATTTTTAGCGTAATAAGGAACTAATTATAAGTAATTTAAAACTTAGCAGCGGATCTGACTAAATGTTGTCTAGACAATTAATTATAAAATATGGAAGCAGTTTACCTTTAAAAACTCATATCAACCCCGATTCCAGTAATACTTTTTTCAGTAATACAGTAATGCACCGGTTTTAATTCGACGCGTGCTCCAAATCCTGTGCGTGTTACGAAAATTATCGCAACAAATAGATTTCTTCCCGAAATCCGATATTAATTGATTGTGCTTACTTACACAAAGGTCCAAGGCATTGTAGCTCTATCGGCAGCGCATCGGGCCACCAACTCGGCGAACCGGGTTCAATTCCGCACAGCGCCGCGATACTCTTTGATACGTCGTTACAAGTCGTCACTAAGGTCTGCTTTTTACTAATAGCGATATTTACTTTAGGACAACTAAGTTGTATAGGAATTACAATGTCTATAGGCCTTCGGAAATTCTCGAAATATTTTTTCTTGAACATTTTATGAACAGTTTAATCCAATACAAATTTATAGTATTAGGCCTACTTATTTCTGAGGTTTTTGAACCTAACAAAACGCTTTAATTAGGCTACTAAGGTCTAAGACTAAGTAATGAGGCCTTAGGTTTAGTCCCTACGTTAGACCTAAGGTTTATAAGCTTTAAGTTTATACCTAAAGAGGGTCTGGGTATGCAATGATGCAGCATTATTGTTTTAAGGGGTACTTTGACAGACGATGAAACTAAAGTAGGCTAATTTTTATTTTCTGTGAAAAATCTTTTTTGTTTTTAGCAATTTGGGTTCAGTTTTAAACTTACTTATTATAACTTTACACATTGGATCATTTAAAGATATTTTAAAACTGTAAATGGTTATATCATTGACTTATACATTCATAGTCAATGGTTAATATGCTGTGCTTTCATCATTTAGGTACACTTTTGCCACCACACTGCATAAAGCACTGTCATTTCAACCGGTTTCCGGTAAAAAGTAAACGTCCTGTCTTTCAGCAGTTTCCGAAGTAGTGACACTTTGTCAATCACTGTGTTTAACTTGCTTTGAATTAAACTGTTTAAGTAAAATATTTTCGAGTATGAATATAGTGTAAGTAGTTTTATTTTATTCCTGATTCATTTATTTATTTCACTGAGAAAAAAATGACACCAACCAGTGAGAAAAAGATTGTGCCCATTTAGGCGATGGAAATTGCCTGTTCCGTGCAGTTTATTATATAAAGTTTTGGAATCAAGACCACCATAAACTTAAAAGAAGTAAAGTTGTGTGCTACATATTGATTCACTGGTATTTTAATGTTGGGGATACTTCCTATATATTACCAATAACGTGCAAAAATGATTACCACAATCTAATGTCCCTAGATGGTGAATAATGCAGTCATGCAGAACTGCACGTATTCCTACCTGTATTAATATCCCAGAAAAGTAGATTATGAGTATAAAATATTAGTTAATTTTACTGATGGCTGAAAATATTTTTCTTTTTTGAAATTTGCTGAAAGAAAAAAACTTGGAAGAAAACAGCAGTTTAAAAAGGACATTTCATACATGTTTCGCACCAACTGCCTTGCGCTCCAACCACCACGAAAATGGAGCCGTGTCTGTCGAGTATCGACGGGCAACAACTAGTTACTTGTTAATTGATCTCTTTTACTGGTTTTAAATACCCATGTGTTTAATGTTTACAATCATTGATCATGTGATAAGTTTTGAAATTATGATTAGTTTTCTTTTTATGATACCGTTGTTTTCAAACTGTGTTGAGGGATTAGAAATCTCATTTAAAATGTCAATGTTCAATTTGAAATAATAAAAATGTTACTGCCACATAAAACAATGTTTCTCTTGTAATTTATTTGTGTTTGTGAGTTAGTCGTATTGATGGCTATTTACAGAAAACTATAGTACAATATCAACTCGAAAGCTTCTAGTTCAACCACAGCATAAAAAATATATTTCTAAATCTGAAAAAATACTCTCAAACACATATTTATGAGAATGATCCCGAAATTCCATTTATAAGATTATTTGTAAATGATTTAATAAGAAAAAGTCTCTAGGTGAAATGTTTTGTTGCATAAAGATTACATCAATATAGTACTAAATATATTCGACAATAACACAATTTGAAAAAGTCGTTAACTGCTCTAGTAGCCTGCGTATCAATGTTATTATAATTTTTACATTACGTTGTGATCTTTGTCTGCTATCAACGTTTTAATTTTACTTTCACGACCAAATTATTAAAATTAAAATCCTTGTAAACTATATTATTAATTTAAATGTAGTCGTAAAAGTAAGAACCATTAAAAGACTATTTTGTATCCTTGATATTTACCACGACATTTAGGCTACCAATGACGATGTTAAAGAAACACTATAAAGTTTGAGCACTCCAGTAAGTTAATTTTGCACGGAGCCCAATATTTGCAGGGAACTCATCATTGTTCGTGTTCAAGAGGCAATGTTAGTTTTTTCTACCTATTGGCTGCAAGAATACATTACAGTTTATCGAGCAGTTAGCAAAGGTATTACGTACTAAGAAAATTTTGTGTTAATTATTCATTTCTTTTTCGAGGAGGAACAGCTAGTAGTCAGATATTCTCTTCCATTTTTATTTTAAATTATATTTGAAAAACTTTTTGACTGAACTTGTTAGGATATTTGGTTTACTTTTCAGGGAGCTTAATAAACGAATAGTTTTTTATGTATACAAAAATGATTATGTATGTCTTTGCCAAACTGTTACATTCATGTTTTTAGCGAACTTCTTATGGAATGGTGAGCTATTGGCATCACCCGCACGGTGACTTTGAGGCATAGGACCATGATAAATTTTAATTTTGGCTCCCCCTGAGCCAAAAAAAATCCGTGAAACATTTCACACACACACACACACACACACACACACACACACACACACACACACACATATGGTATATATATATATATATATATATATATATATATATACACAGGGTTGGGCAAAAGTCTGGAATATATAAAATAACTTTTATATTATTTTGCAGAAAGTGATGAAACTTTACAGTTGTGTATCTAGCACAAATAGGAATATTTTGGCATATTTTTTCAGTTTTTCGCACGATGAGGGGACGGCCCACGCTGGAAGTCTTTTAATTCTTAAATGTAAGCATACCTCGAGTTATACCTCATTTTAAAGGTCCTAATTAGTAGATCACAAAAACGCAAACCGCACCTCAAAAGGTTGATTCAATCAGAAGTTACAGCTCCTCAAAAATTTTAATGTTGGTCATTAAACAAGCCTAAAATGAAGACTAATATCTTTATCAAGCTGTAACTTCTGATTGGATCAACCTAGTTTTGGGATAAATTTCCCAAATTTAGAGGTTTTGGGCCAAAAGAGGGTAATATAAGCCCCGAATGTGAATTAAATGAATATTTTTTATTAAAGCAAATAAAAATACGAAAATTTCAAGCCCCCTCCCAAAATCATAGCATAAAAAATAACCGATTTACAAACTAAAAAGTAAATTTGCTAAACACATTACGTTGTCGTAAAAGGCTTTTTGCACTTAAATTTGGTGGAGAAATTGTTTGCTATGATTTTATTTGCCTAAGATAAATCGGAAGTCCATATCCCCATTTTAGGGAGGCACAAAGCCCAATATCTTGGGTTTTCAGGTCAAAAATAGACAAAATTGAAATTCGCTTCGTCATGTCAACGAGCAGCGTGAGAACGCGTTAGTTCATCAACTCTTATTTCAGGGTTTCTGGAGTTACTGCTGAGGTTGATCACTGTAACAAATACGGCAAAACTGGACATAGGACGGGCATTGAGTTTCATGAACGGAAGTCCCACTGATCTTATTTAGATAACAGGAAAACTTGAAATAATTATGAGAATAACAAAAGCGTATTACTGGAGTCCATCCAGAAATACGCCAAAACGCGCTTCATATTTATTAGCGCGCGCTTTATTTATTTTTTGGCGCTTTTTATTTATTAGTTCGCTGTCCGGGGGCGTGGTTTTTTTTGTGTTCGATGTTTTGCTCCTTTTCATTTAAGGTATGTTTACCAATGTGATTCCCATGATCATTCCCCTTATATCTAAAGCTCTTCTTAAATTATTATTTAATATACTTTTTGCAATAATTACATAAGGTGTTTGAAAATTTTTCTCTTTCATAAATTAAATAAGCTTCCATATAAAAAATAATTCTTTAGAATTTCGCTGAGTACACAGGTTTGCTGCGACGGGGGTATTTTCCCATATACTCGGTGTTAATGCATAACTTTGTATAAGATCCTTCGTTAGAGATAGGCTCTGAAATTAATATGGATACAAAGATGCTATCATATTATAACTTTCGAAATCGTGCAGTTTTTTTTGTGGGAAGGTGTGAATGCGTTTACGCACAGTATAAATATATTTATTTGATCTAAAAAAGGTATTTTTAAAAACACGAGAACTGATACGTTGCCCATATATTTTACTTGCGTTTTCTCTGTGCAACTACCCACAAACAAATGCAGTTTAACAAATGGTTTGTGTATTAATAGTACATCCATGACTAAAATATGAAATTGAATTAAAACCATCTAGTTTTAACTTACCTGTTGCAGCAAACCTGCATACACATTCCTCTTGTTATTCTTATGGGGATTACAAAAACTGTCATATCTCGCTATATTTGATTGACATATGTTTTTTATGTTCGAAATTCTCTGAGTATGCAGGTTAGCTGCAACGGCGGTATATTAAAAGTTATAATGATAGGCCTAATCCTTGTAAGAGCAATTTTCTATACAAACCGCTTACTGGAAAGTGTATTCTTTCTCTTTCCACTTACATATACAGAAAAGTAAACAAACATGAGTTCACGTACTGTTTACCAATGGACACCGGCAGAATACGGAATGATAGATGATGTTTACTGACCACTGCTGGATCATCGCTACCACCGCCCCTATTCACTCCTGCTTTTTAACTTTTAACAAGAACATATATTTTTAATATTTGTGTTTGTAGTTTAAGTTTGTTCTCTAAAACCAACACATGTTTTGTTTTAGCGAATTTCCCCTATAGGGAAGTAGCTATTACCGTAGGCGGCATGGTAAGACTTAAGCACGGGACCACCGTAACTTTTCATTTTTATGCCCCCAGACCCCAAAAACACCGTTTGTTCATTTTCATACATACATATATATATATATACATATATATATATATATATATATATATATATATATACCTGTCCGTAGGCGCGATAACATTCGTAAAAAAGGTCCAATCGCGATGAAATTTGGTACATACGTCTAGAGTGATATTTATTACTTCGAGTTCGAAAACCAGCACGATAAGTTAACTCTAAGGAGGGTTTTTTTGAAAAAATGTAATTTATTATTAGGATTTAATATCTTTATATTATTTTCTTGTAAATTTAAGTGTCAAAATTGGATTCAGCCTAAAAAATTAACAATTTAGCATTTTGAATTATTATTCTACGTCAATCCGTTGCTGAGATATTGAAAGTACTAAACACAGTACGTTGTCCAATATTATTTTTAATTTTACCTTCCAAAAAGTATAGTTACCCTGATTTAATTTAACAGATTTAAAGAATACAATTCTGAACATATGATTAAATTTGTTAGGTTTTGAATACCTTATTTGTGTTTATTTTAAAAAGTTAGAGTTCATTGATCAAGATTTTGCACAATATATATACTATATCAAAAAATACAAATTATTTTTAAACTTAATAAAGAAAGTATGAGCATTTGGAGGGGGGATGTCTTGGTCTAAACTGCCCGAAAATGTAGTATAATATATGGTATGTTTACAATGATGAGGATTGATAATATGTTTTATTGAATTGGCTGGAGATGTAGGTCTGCTATAACACTGGTGATTAATTATAAAACTGACCATATGATTGAATTAAATTTTTTCATGAGATTAAGTTATTTGTTTGTTTTGAGTGTTTTGAGTTCATTTATTATATATTTGTTGACATTTATATACTATAACAAGATTAATTGTTTTTAATTGAAAGACTAAGAATTATATAAAATACAAAAGCGTATGTGTTACAAATGAAAACCAATGTGGTCGCCTTGTTAATTTTCCTCATGTTTAAAGCTCATGAATGATTAAGTATACGTTTTTAATATATTATTTACTTATCGTATTCAAACAATACTTTCCTTCAAATATGTTGAATGCTCACATATACAAAATGAATCCTATGGAAATTCGCTGAGTACGCAGGTCTGCTACGACGGGGGTATTTACGTTTTTAATGCGGAGGGTATCTACGCTCAGTTGCTTGAGGTAAAGGTTTAAAATAACATTGTAACTATGATTTTCCAATTGTTTCTACATTCTGATTTCTTAAACACTTATATGTAATTTCTTTGATGGTAGTACTTGAATGTTTCTCGGTCTTTAAGGCATTTAAGGCAGTTCAAAAAATACCATCACACCTCAAAATTAGACACATCAGTTTCATAGCGCGTCGTTGCTATACAAATGCCTGCATAGACTGCCACAGCCTAATTATAATTGAATTTTGCTGTTTAAATCAAAGTAAGGTAGCAAATATAACACAGAAAACCACCAACATCGAAACCTTTTTATCATAACTAGAGCGCTTTTCGAGAACGGGGTAAAAAGTGACGACATACAATTGGAAATTCGAAACGATAATAGAGGATGCTGTAATAGTATACTTCGCAACAAGAGCCGAAAATGAGGTTTCGTCCACGTGTAAAATGATAGTAGGATATTTTTATAATATTGTATTTACATAGGCTATATGTATATGAAAATATTTGTAATATTTTTGATGATGAAATAACCAAGATTTCTTAAAATCAAGCAGCTCGTACTAAGCATAACAAACAGATACGTTGATACTGCTGACTTACATAATATGGCAAACAAACGAACTCATAAACTTTCACACTTATATTATTAGTAGGCTGTATAAAATGTCGTAAAACATAAAAACAAGAAGATATGAAGAATTATAGTTTTTGTTTTTTAATTTTAATTTTATATTTACCAAAAGATCTGATGGTTTCAAGCGAGTTTTCGGACGAAAAAATTATATTTTTCTTTCAGTTTAAAATTGGATTGTTGTCATCAAATTCCTAAAAATATTATCTGTCAAAATATTTAAGTGATGTGAATGCTTGCTTGAAAGGTATCTGCAGATGATTAAAATACTTTGTTCGTATACTTTGTTCGTATCTGAATGAATGCCATTTTTTGTATCTGTTCGAAATATTTTAATCTCATATGTTATTTTTCACAAGTCTCAAAAAATAATAAAACTGATTAGGATTTTTGCTTTTCAAACTTTTTGAGTAAGCATTCTACTTTTGGTGTTCTTAGTTACGTATAAATGCAATAATGATTTAACATACATTTTAAAATGTGTATTTTTACGGCCAAATTCGGACGAATGTCCGGAATTTCTACCCACTCCGTGACGTGCAAGCTCCAAAATACTCACAGGGGAGTGAGCATTTTATCCGGTTATTGTCCGACGCGGAATGTCCGGACCGCGTAGTGAGTAGATTCATTTGCTCAATCGCCAAAGTCAGAGCGCTCTTCGGTGTTTCAGCTTAATACCCACGTCGCGACGTGCGCAAAACAGATTGCCCACTTTGCGACGAGAGAATTTCCTATTTGCGCAAACTCCGAAGCCTCTGCCACGTGTTTCAAAAGACACACCCCCATATTAATATTATTGGAGTTGACAAGTATACATACTTTTGGGAATGATTATGGGACCAAATGAGTTGTTTTATGTAAAAAATTCCACCTATGGAGCAGGCTAATTTAAGGGGAAGTTTAAAATTTCCTGAAGCTTAATTTTTAACTTATTTAATAGAAAACACGGGAGGTAAAATTTTTAAGAAACGCCATGCACATTATCAGGCGTTAAGTAGTTTATTAACTTCGTGATATGTTAATAAAATAAACTATTTATTTCCTTTATTTAAAACGGATGATTTAAATGAAAGGGAATGAAAATCAATAAATTTCATGGCTTAATGTAAACATATACTTAGTATATAGTAAAAGAGAATTAAATAGCGATCAAAATATAACACAGACTGGCCTTCCCTATGCACTATACACATTGGTCCTTGAAGCCTCTTCTGCGTGAACATTTGTCCCACCTACCAGAACACGGAGCATAACTAGGCGTGTAATTAATTCGCAGCGTTTCAATGGCTCTATCTGAATATATAGTTAGAGTTAAAATAAAATTATAAAATTTTGAAAGTTAAAAGTCAATTATAAGTAGATTAAAAACTTTTTTAATCGATGCACATCAAATTCTTGCCTTTCAATTTTACATGAAAAGGTTCCCTGTGAGGAAAGCCTCTGTGAAGAGTTCCCCGTGAAAAACTGTGAGAATTTCTTTTGTTATTTGGTCAGGCAGTTTTTGTCTGTGAGAAAGTTGTCGGCAAGGAGTGTGCACGTCGCGGAGTGGGTAAAAATTTCGGAAACTGTCCAAATTCGGGGTTTGAGCGTAACATGTAATCAAAACAACTTTAAAAGACTCTTTTAATGCTATTTCTTATTCAGTGTAAGGATTAAGTTATAATCTCTCGAAAAACATATTATGCATGCTGGGGATTATCGTTGTTGTCGTACAGCGTCTGTTGTTTCTGTTACTTGGTCCGGGGGCTTTAAGACGTACTACTACGTGAATGCGTTTTGAGAGTCTACCTCAGCAAGCTTGGTTATGTTACATTCTCATTTTTAGAAGAACTTATGTAATGCCCCTCGTGATCGTTTGTGTCGACATACATTGATGATCGGATGTAAGCATTGGCCTAGCAGAAAAGTGTTTTATTTTAACGCCCTAAATGTACATTGTACATGTCTCTTTTACATGGCCAATTTTAGTGTTTCCTATAACATATGTTTTGAAAAAATGAAAATATATTTGAAATATTAGAAATATATAAAACTACAAGTTGCTGGTGATAATTAATCAAATAGATAATTCAAAGATAATTTAAATCATATGTTACATTATTACACTATGGGTAAAAGTAATTATTATTACACAGCATGAAACGAGCTTTATAAAGACAGGAGCTCAACCAGATATACGTGTTGTGGAAATAATCCGAAAGATTTAGTGGTTAAAAATGTAAACCAATTTCAACACACACTGTTTATCTCAGCCAAACTTTAGGTGACAGAATTTACAAAAGGTTAAATAAAATAAAGTTTTAAATATTAAATTTTTATGTACAAATATTTGGAGACAAACATTATGTATTTTTAATAAGTTTCAGCCGTTATGAATTTTGTAGGTACAAAGTACTTTTACTTTTAAGTATACAGTCTCTCAACCTTAAATGTGCACTGATAAATAAAATAGTCAAAAGTAAGATCACGACATCTCAAAATGATTAGTGGGTAACTGGAGTTATTTTGGTCAGTAACAGTTTTTTCAATACTAAATTATTAACAACATATTTATTTATTATATCAAAAGGTTCTCTATAAATTAAACAATTTTACAAATTCATTACAATTTATTTACTTTAGGAAATTTCAATAAAAGAATTAAACCATTACTTAATATCAAACAAAGGGATTGTATTTCATAACTAAAGATTTAATGTAGGAGCTCAAAAACCTGGATGTTATCAAATTAATGTATAACAAAGGTTTTTGTTTATAATATTAGTAAAGATATTACAGATGACCGCTCCCATTAAAATTGTGTAACAAAACTGAAAACTCAAATTTTTTTCGCCAATTTCCAAACACTTTCGAAAGCTTAGCTCTATCATATACTTAAATACAATAAAGGTTTTGATGTAGAAACTATGACATTCAATTTTATTCTTGGATCATAAAATATAAACTTTAGCAATAAAGTAGCGATGTTTTTACTCAGTGCGATACTATGTTTGAAGTTTTTGAGAAGTGAAAAGCCTTACAGTCTTCTGTTCTTAAAACTTTGTCACTAAATAATGAACGTGACGTTTCTGAGCAACATTCTCAAGTCCTCCCTGGAGTGTGATTTTTGTGCAGCTTTAGTCACTAGAACTAAGTAAATATCATAATATTTTGTAAATTCGTTTGGGTTTATACTGGCATAAATGTTTACTAATTAGTTATCGCAAACATTAAAACATACCCATTAACATATTCAATCAATCCCCTTCATGACTAAGGGTTTCATTGTTATATTTTACATTCATATATAATCTAGCCCAAATAGGGTTTTGGCTGATATTATATCCTATGTAAACATGTTATTTTGGAATTCCAACAGTTAAACCTGTATCTAAGCTAGTTATATTTTAACAAAATAAGTAAATTTTTAAATTATCATACGTTTTAATAATGCTGAATATTCAACAGCCAATTTAGCCCTAAGATTTCGATCGAACTGCTCTCACGGTAGTGGCCACTCCAGCCACGTAAAGTGCAGTATATAAAGATAGCTTCGGATGTTGGTGCTGCATTTTTTGTCCAAGACTCAGAATTTGCATACAAATTACCTAAATCATTCTCTTGTTTGTCAGCAGAACTGTTTGCAATTTATAAGGCTTTTTGTTACATTTCCGACGGCACAGATGATAGTTATCTTATCCTAACAGACTCACGATCATCAATACAAATTATTAAAAATGGTCTGGTTGGGAAGAACAACGATTGGATTATTCTCAAATTCTAAGTCTTTTGATATCATCTTTAGCTAACAAAAATATTGTGCTACAGTGGGTGCCCGGCCATATTGGCAATGAAAAAGCGGATAAACTGGCTAAAGATGCTGCTACAAGCCATGTGCGTCCGGCCGAACCTACCAGGCTTATGTTGAAAACAGATCTTTATGCGATGATCTCCAAGAAAAATGTCAATGAATCTTCAAGAATTTTTGACAGCAGCGACAAAGTTCTGTGGTACAAACAAATCCAGCCTGAGGTGCCCTTAAAACCCTGGTTTGTTATCATAAATTTAAATAGGGTACAAACTACGACTATATGTAGATTGAGGTTCGGCCATGCCCTGACTGCAGATCGATTATTTTTAATGAAGACCGTAGACTCGCCTTCATGCATGGAATGTGGCTTGAACGAAGATGAGTCGATAGAGCACATTTTTTAGTCCAGTCAATCTGGGGTTTTTAGGTGAAAAAATTAGGAGAAGGCTGAATTTTTTCCCATCGACTACTACCATATAGACAAGCTTCTAGCCAAAAGTCCCCACCCCTACCCCCCTTGCTTCCCCCCCTACAGCCCCCCCCTATTTTCCAAGTCTATTTATTGCAGTGTTTTTCTAAACTGCTTATAACTTAGAAACTATTTGAGATATTTCTTATATGTTGTTGTTTCCGGATTTCTCATAAAATAATCTAAAAGTAATGTTATATAGTGTTTTACGATTAATTTACTCCTTCTACGTCTATTTTCCTGTTTAATTTGGAGAAAAAGCATTTTCCTTAATTTTTTATCAAATATATTTATATTTTGCCCAATAACAAGGCTCAAATCACCTCCGTTATGACTAAGCTTTGTACTAAATATTTTCTCCTGTTTAAGAGCTTTAAAATGATATAATACTTGACGTGATTTTCTCACTTATTGCCTTGTTAATACAAGTAAAACATGTTTTACAGCACCTGCCGCGGCCGTGCGCTGCGCCACCGAGGTTCATTCAACCTGGGGTTTTAAGAGGAGGGGAAAATAGGAAAAAGCTGAATTTTTTACCATCGACTACTATTGTATAGACAAGCTTCTAGCCAAAAGTCCCCATTCCTACCCTCCTCTCTTCCCCCCCCTTCAGCCCCTCTAATTTTCCAGGTCTAATAAATGCAGTATTTTGCTAAGCTGCCTATATCTTAGAAACCATTTAAGACATCTCTTATATTTTTTGTTTCCAGATTTCTAATAAAACAATCTAATAATAATGCCATGTAGTGTTTTACGATTAGTTTACTCCTTCTACGTCTATTTTCCTGTTTAATTTGGAGAAATGCATTTTCCTTAAATTTTTATGAAATACATTTCTGTACCTCAGAGGTAAAGGGCCCTGTGTCCATTTTTGGCCAAATTGAGGTTATTTTACATTTGAATATAACTTTTTTTGCTTTACACAAAGGTATAGGGCAATATGTCCCCAACCTATTACGTGGCAAGTTACAGCCTTTTAAATGGGCACTAAGTCCATTTTTACTCAGAGGAATACAGCACCATGTGGACTTGGTGCAGTTTACCTCTAAAAGGTTTTAACAGTTCTGCTCACCAGCTGGACATAGTGCTGTTAGTTTTACAATTCTCCGATGTTTTTTTTTGCTTTATCTCTGTTACTGTACGTTAGATCCTAAATATCCTTACATATTCTTATTCAGCTTGCAATTTCGGTTAATTAGAGTACCCACATGATATATTTTGGACTTTTCAGACAGTTTTCCGACGCTTTTCCGGCCGTAACTCCGTTAATATCGGAAAATTTTTGCATATTCTTGTTCCGCTTGCTCTCCCGGTTAATTTGAGTACCCTCATGACCAATTTTGAAAAAATAAAATTTTTACTGTTTTTCCGATTTTCCGGGGTTTTCCGGCCGTTTCCGTAAAAAACTATCATTTCCGGAATCAGCGCGTTATTTCAAGCATTTGAAAAAAAAAATTCAATTTTGACACAAGTACTGTAAAATGCATATTTACCATAATGCTATTTTAATGTAGGCCCTATCCATTTACTTAGGCCCCACAAAATACATACAGAGGAACAACTAGGACAAACCCAAGCGTCATTTAAATGTTTCATCAGCATATTTTGTTGTTTATTGTGAGTTTTTACTTCTTTGAGCCTAGGCTTACTCTAAACTAATCAGTAGACGTTTTTAAAAAAAATTAGAGACGTTTTAAAACCAATGGTAACACATTTTTTGGATTCAGAATGACTAATGACAGTTCAACTACTAAAAATAGTATGTTCTTAAACTTAAGTCTTATTAAACTTATTATTGTGTTTTCAGAGTAAACGAGTTTTCAGTGTACATCCTTTAATAATATTCCTTACCAAAAAACTCACCGGAATTAAAATTAAATTTAATTATTTAATTTTATAAGAATTAAATTTTTTTGTAAATTATTCTTAAGTAAATGAAACTAGGAAGTACTAATAATGGTGGGGTATAATGTTTTTATCACATTTCAACTATTGTTAAGGAAATTTTTTATAGTATTTTAAAAGAATCTTTAAACTGCTGTCCTGAAAAATGAGGAAAATGGACATAGTGCCCTTTACCTCCGAGGTACAGATTTATATTTTTCCTAATAACAAGGCTCAAATCAATTCCCTTATGAATCTGTTTTGCACTGATATTTGAACCTCCAGCACCTGAGGATGTCATATCACTCATTTTGGCCAGAAGCTTATCTATACAATAGCAGTCGATGGTGAAAATTTCAGCTTTTTCTTATTTTCCCCTCCTTGTAAAACCCCAGTTGAATAAACTTCGGTGGCGTTGCGCGTGGCCGCGGCAAGCGCTGTAAAACACGTTTTATTTATATTAGCAAGGCAATATGTAAGAAAAGCAACCCAAATATTATATCATTTTAAAGCTTATTCAAAGGAGAAAATATCAGTGCAAAACAGATTCATAAGGGAATTGATTTGAGCCTTGTTATTAGGTAAAATATAAATATATTTCATAAAAATTTAAGGAAAATGCGTTTTTTCCAAATTAAACAGGAAAATAGCCGTAGAAGGAGTGAATTAATCGTAAAACACTATATAACATTACTTTTAGATTATTTTATGAGAAATCCGGAAACAACAATATATAAGAGATATCTCAAATAGTTTCTAAGATATAAGCAGCTTAGCAAAATACTGCGTTTATTAGACTAGGAAAATTAGGGGGGCTGCAGGGGGGGAAGCAAGAGGGGTAGGGATGGGGACTTTTGGCTAGAAGCTTGTCTATACAATAGTAGTTGATGGTGAAAAATTAAGCTTTTTCCTATTTTCCTCTCCCCTTAAAACCCCAGCTTGAATGAACCTCGGTGGCGTAACGCGCAGCCGCAGCAGGCGCTGTAAAATATGTTTTACTTGTATTAGCAAGGCAATAAGTGAGAAAAGCAAGCCAAGTATTATATCATTTGAAAGCTTATAAACAGGAGAAAATATTTAGTACAAAACAGAGTCATAAAGTAAGTGATTTGAGTCTTGTTATTGGGCAAAATAATAATATATTTGGTGAAAAATGAAGGAAAATACTTTTTTCCAAGTTAAACAGGAAAATAGACGTAGAAGGAGTAGATTTATCGTAAATCACCATATGACTTTATTTTTAGAGCTTTTTATGAGAAACCAGAAAACAACAAAATGTAAGGTATATCTCAAATAATTTCTGAGATATATAGTCATTTTTACAAAATACTGCATTTTCTAAACTTAATTAACAACAAGGGGCTGTAGGGGGGGAAGCAAGAGGGGTAGGGGTGGGGACTTTTGGCTAGAAGCTTGTCTATACGGTAGTAGTCGATGGTGAAAAATTCAGCCTTCTCCTAATTTTTTCCTCTATCGCCTCTTTTTAGGAACAGATTGACTGGACTTTTGTGCGGTGCCCTAAATATGCATCAGCCCGGGCAACATTGCTAGCGGATCTGTCCCTGCAGAACCCTCAAGTAGATTTCGATTTGCGAAAATTGTTGATGGTGAAAAATCACTGTTTATGGAAATACTTGATCCATTACCTTTGTATGTTAAAGAAGATTCTGTGAAACTATAATTGGTTTAACTATGACATTAATTTATTTTTTGTTACTGTGTCACTAATTTAGTAGACTGCCTATGTAACCTCTAAATAATTGTGCCTCGGGCTACTGGGCTATTTGCCGCGCCTGTCCTTGTGACAAATAAAGAATAATAAATAAATAAATAAATAAATAAAGTGCAGTATATGTAAAAATATAAAATAATCCGTCTATGACTCCGTTAAAACTCTTCAGTATCTTGTAAACAAAAATTCTTCTTCAGAAATCTGTAATACTAGAGTGCTTCAAAAGTAAAATTAATTATTTATTGATCGGTGTTTTAACAAATTGTTGGCTTTAAAGATAAAAAGTGGTAAAATGAAAAAAAATTAACAAAAACTATAAAAGCAATTCTTTTAACGAGACAAAAGTCGTTCATATACACTACAAATGCTTAGATAAAATGAAAATATCATTAAAAAGTAACAAAATATATTTATATCGGTTTTGAGAAACAATATAGTTTACCTAGATTTAATATTTTCAGTATTTTGGTAAAATCTTAAATCTCACTCACCATATACTGAAGATCCACTCAAATCTTTTCGCTGACCTAGAAAGAGAGGCACGATATTCAGCTGGAGCGGCCGCGGCGAGAACGCCAAGGTCTCATCATTAACGGAACATTGTAAGTCTTTCCTCATAACTGTGATTGTTCTGATTAATAATTCTAGTAGACACGCGGTTTCCAGCAGCTTTTTATGAAACCTTTTCTATTATAATCAGACCTTGAGACTTCTGTTTCCAGCCATTTTCTTTGTACGCGTACCCTTGGCGAATATTTTATCCAAAACAATTTTTCCTCCAACTTGCTCACTGCTAACTTTCAATCAAGTTTGGGGTTGATGGGTGTTAAACTTATGTTTTTCTCAAAGGTTCCTGGCTGAAGCGGGTTTTATGTAAATATGCCATACATTTCAACCGCAGGCTCATTTTCATAAAAACCTTGAGAAATACATACAAACACGGTCAATCAACAGACAAAGTCGATTTCGGCCCCTAAGTCGAACAAATTTGCTAAATGTTCAATTATCAATCTAAGTGTAAGCAGAAAAAAACCTTTTAAAATATACAGTTTATATAATTTCTAGAGAACATTTAATGTAAATGTAATGTACTGTACTATATTATTTGTTTCAAGGATTAAAATGTGACCCAATAAAAATAATATTTTACGATGCATAATACTAATGTAACAAAGGAATTTTTTATGACCAAGTTTCCCCATGATTTTCATTATCTTATCAATTTGAATGCCTGACATTTTTTAATAGAGCTCATTGAAATTCAGGTTAAGGGAAAACGATCTTCCGATTTTACTCGGCACTAATAAAGCCATGGATATAAAGTACTAAAGGTGTCAGGGACATACCTGCAGTTTCATACTCGTGCCTGGTAAACCAATGCCGCTTGTGACGGTCGAACCAACTGGCGCTGAATATTTGATCCCATTCCTTTTGCTGCCAAGCTCGAGTTAGTTTATATCAAAACCGTGTTCACTTGTTTCCATTCAGTTGGGAATCCTATTACTTTAAATTATTTGTTAGATATCTATTGTTTTCGATAATTTTGAAAACTACTTTAAAGATTCCGATAACAATATGTACAATTTAGGTGAAGTTTTGCTATTGAAGGCCATCTGTATAGTTTAATTTCTTTTATAAACACCCTTTTTTAAGTTTATTTGAAAGTGTAAATGTTTAACACAGGGCTTCATGGGTTGCCATTTTGGTCACGGAATCAACACAAATACCAAACAATATCATCATGACAAACTGCAAAACCTTCCATAAATAGCAGTGGAGTAAAATATAAAAAATGTGTAAAAACATACAAAACAATGAAAATTTAATTTTAATCGACGGAAAAGAACATTGGGATAGGCTAAAAAGATCAAGTAATAAACGGTATCAGGAAACTGACACATACTTTCTCCCTTCAAGTCATTTAAAACCAGAAAACATTTAAGTAAAATAAAACAAATTAACAATTAATCATCACACAAATATATACCAACTTTTATCAAAATCGGCTGGTAAATAATGGAGATATCGGTTTTTGAATATTTGCCATAAGAATAACATTGGACAACGTACTGCATTTACCGCCAAACTAAAATATCAATTATCTTTGTAACCAGTTGACGTAGACTAATGATTCAAAATACTAGATCATTTAGTTTTTCAAGCCAAATTTAATGGTTGCAAGTATATTTTCTTTAAAAGTTACAAATTTTGTGAAATTTGAAAAATATGAATTTTGTAACTCTTAAACCCCCATAACCTCTGAACCTGAATTTTTACAGACGGTTTACAGGTGGTGTCATTTTGTTTGTCATCTTAAGCATTAAAAATCATGAAATTTTTATCAAAATCGTTAGTGCAGTTTTTGAGAAATTTGGATTATTTTCGTTTTTATGGGTTTTTATAGGGTAAATACCCTTAAAAATCAAAAATTCAAAAAAATGAAAAATACACCTGGAGATACCACGGCTTTGTACCTACATGCCAAATTTCATTAAAATCGGTCCCCTGCTGTCGTCGCTAGCTTTGTTTACATCCACACACACACACACACACACACACACATCCACACACACAGACAGACGGACACCACGCCAAAAACCACTTTTTTGGATTCAGGGAGCACTAAAACGAATATATCCACTAACAACTCAAATTCGAAAATTTTGACGAAAACAATACTTTCTCCATATACAATGTATAGGGGGAGAAAGTAATAAAAACGGTTCAAAATATTCATAATACTGTACCAAGCAAAGCTCGTTCTTCCAATATTCATATTTAATGCAAATGAAGTCTTTATTATTTTTATTTATTCATGTATACGAATATAGGCCACTGAAACTAAACACTATTTTATACTAAGGCTCTGACAATGGTTGCATATTCAAAGAGGCTTAGGTATTTTGGTTTAGGGTCTTTACCCCTTAGAACAACAAATCCACGAGTAATTTATTTTAGTATTATTAATTTTAAAAAATTCAAAAGGCATTAGACTTAACCTTAACCTTAACCTTAGACTTAACCCTTAAAACATGCTGCTCTTAAATCTTTCAAACTGAGTGTAAATGTCTAAATAAATTCTACAGTTGAGTTAAAAATTGATGAAACTATTAATAAATAAACTGTTTAAAATTATTTTAAAATCTAATTAGTATATTAGACGATGTTTTACGGTGTCTTTATTTGTTTATGATATGATTTTATAATAACTATACGTCTCAAGGTTAGATGCAAAAGCACAATAAATAGGAAATGTCAAGGGACACTCCATTGCCCTACTGGCACAGACACGTGGAAAGGACCCCTTATTTTAAAGAGCTTTCAAATGGTGAAAATTGGAGGTCTCTAACGTGTTTCTATCCAAATTGACAGCTTGTCAAAGTTTTAGAATACAGTACATCCTTGAAACCTAGCGTCTAGGACATT
Source organism: Flexamia atlantica (assembly GCA_035578135.1). Taxonomy (NCBI): domain Eukaryota; kingdom Metazoa; phylum Arthropoda; class Insecta; order Hemiptera; family Cicadellidae; genus Flexamia; species Flexamia atlantica. The sequence continues at coordinate 18,208,257 of JAQJVK010000016.1, read as the reverse complement.
AGTTTTAATTCACCTTTGGTGACGTAGAAATGAAACGAGCCTGGAAAGAATGTTACCGAATGAAAAAGTAGTCTCTTTTGGTAATATTTAAAACTTTGTGTGTCCCCCGAAAATGGGGGATTTTGGTGGCAACTCAAAATGTTCAGATGCTAACCCCTTTCGAGTGACCCTCATTTTAAAGAGCTGTAAAAAATAAGCGATTGGTGGAGGTTGAAGGTCGCCAACGTGTTTCTATCAAAATTGGCAGCTTGTCAAAGTTTTGAATACGACTCCTTGAAACTTTGACAAGTTGCCAATTTTGATACAAACACGTTAGCGACCTCCAACCTCCACTATTCATCTATTTTTCTGAAGCTCTTTAAAATAAGGGGTTACTCGATAGGGGTTGCATTTGAAATTTTTGAGTTGCCCCCAAAATACTCCATTTTTTGAGGACAATCAGAATTTTAAATATCACCAAAAGAGACTAATTTTTCATTCAATAACATTTTTCCCAGGCTTGTTTCATTTTTACGTCACAAAAGGTGAATTAAAACTCCAAATGTCCTAGACGCTAGGTTTCAAAGATGTGTTGTATTCTAAAATGTTGACAAGCTGTCAATTTGGATAGAAACACGTTAGAGGCCTCCAATTTTCACCATTTGAAAGCTCTTTAAAATAAGGGGTCACTCAAAAGGGGTTTGCATTTGAAAATTTTGAGTTGCCCCCAAAATCCACCATTTTTGAGGGAAGATCAAAAATAATTTGGGTTGAGTCAGTATCATTCCCCAAAGGTTAATTGCTTGCCTTAACAAACGAAAAAATTAAGGAGGGGGGAACGGACTTTTTTTACAAACTGTATGTTTTGTGGATTTGGACAGTTGTATAGGATTTATTAATGAATATTTGTAGTAATCTTCCTGTTGTAGTAGCTTGTTTAATTTTCATTAATAACATCTTCCAATAACTATGGTTTTGTTTTACTGTAAAACGTTTCCATTCATGACGAAATTAATGGCAGTACCAGTTGGACATGCACAAATACTCTAAAAATTGTATACAAAACATTAACAAAGCGCAACCTACAAAAACCTCAGGGTTTCATGCTATGAAACGCTTTATAATTCATGACACGTAAAAGATGAACTCTTTTTGTCACTCGTTAACTTGAGAACAATGCGCGATCCAGAACTATACCGAGACACATTAGAGTATTCAATAATTGCTCTTATAGAAAGAGAACCTATTTAACATTTGTCATGGTTGATATAAAAATCCCCCAATCATAAAAGAAATTTCCTCTGAGGGTTGAAAGTAAAAAAAGTCACAACTACGTTACTGAAATATTACGTATTAAGAACCAACAGTTTACCGACACTGTGAAGCAGTTATTTGAATTGAAAAGTTACCTCCCTAATGATAGGAATGATAGAATTCTGTTTGATGGCTATGTTTGAACATACTAAAATTTAGCTGATATATGAAAATACAGCTTAAATTATTCATAACTTAAAAATGTATTACTGTTTCACTTTATCTTATACAATACATACAGTTTCATAAACACCTTAAAGGTCCTTTCCACGTGTCTGTGCCAGTAGGGCAATGGAGTGTCCCTTGACATTTCCTATTTATTGTGCTTTTGCATCTAACCTTGAGACGTATAGTTATTATAAAATCATATCATAAACAAATAAAGACACCGTAAAACATCGTCTAATATACTAATTAGATTTTAAAATAATTTTAAACAGTTTATTTATTAATAGTTTCATCAATTTTTAACTCAACTGTAGAATTTATTTAGACATTTACACTCAGTTTGAAAGATTTAAGAGCAGCATGTTTCAAGGGTTAAGTCTAAGGTACATAATGCCTTTTGAATTTTTTAAAATTAATAATACTAAAATAAATTACTCTTGGATTTGTTGTTCTAATGGGTAAAAAAAACCTTCATAGTGACTATTATACCCTCATCCAAAATACCTAGGCCTCTTTGAATTTGCAACCATTGTCAGAGCCTTAGTATAAAATAGTGTTTAGTTTCAGTGGCCTATATTCGTATACATGAATAAATAAAAATAATGAAGACTTCATTGGCTTTAAATATGAATATTGGAAGAACGAGCTTTGCTTGGTATTATGAATATTTTCATGATATTTAATGCTTAAGATGACAAACAAAATGACACCACCCGCATGTCTGTAAAAATTCAGGTTCAGAGGTTATGGGGGTTTAAGAGTTACAAAATTCATATTTTTCAAATTTCACAAAATTTGTAACTTTTAAAGAAAATATACTTGCAACCATTAAATTTGGCTTGAAAAACTAAATGATCTAGTATTTTGAATCATTAGTCTACGTCAACTGGTTACAAAGATAATTGATATTTTAGTTTGGCGGTAAATGCCAAACTAAAATATCAAACCCAATAGGATGATATTACATTGGAACTTCCAATGTTATTCTTATGGCAAATATTCATAAACTGATATCTCCGTTATTTACCAGCCGATTTTGATAAAATTTGGTATATATTTGTGTGATGATTAATTGTTAATTTGTTTTATTTTACTTAAATGTTTTCTGGTTTTAAATGACTTGAAGGGAGAAAGTATGTCAGTTTCCTGATACCGTTTATTACTTGATCTTTTTAGCCTATCCCAATGTTCTTTTCCGTCGATTAAAATTAAATTTTCATTGTTTTGTATGTTTTTACACATTTTTTATATTTTAATCCACTGCTATTTATGGAAGGTTTTGCAGTTTGTCATGATGATATTGTTTGGTATTTGTGTTGATTCCGTGACCAAAATGGCAACCCATGAAGCCCTGTGTTAAACATTTACACTTTCAAATAAACTTAAAAAAGGGTGTTTATAAAAGAAATTAAACTATACAGATGGCCTTCAATAGCAAAACTTCACCTAAATTGTACATATTGTTATCGGAATCTTTAGAGTAGTTTTCAAAATTATCGAAAACAATAGATATCTAACAAATAATTTAAAGTAATAGGATTCCCAACTGAATGGAAACATGTGAACACGGTTTTGATATAAACTAACTCGAGCTTGGCAGCAAAAGGAATGGGATCAAATATTCAGCGCCAGTTGGTTCGACCGTCACAAGCGGCATTGGTTTACCAGGCACGAGTATGAAACTGCAGGTATGTCCCTGACACCTTTAGTACTTTATATCCATGGCTTTATTAGTGCCGAGTAAAATCGGAAGTAAAAATTAGTCTCTTTTGGTGATATTTAAAATGTTGATTGTCCTCCAAAAATGGAGTATTTTGGGGGCAACCCAAAAATTTCAAATGCAACCCATATCGCGTAACCCTTTATTTTAAAGAGCTTCAGAAAAATAGACGAATAGTGGAGGTTGGAGGTCGCTAACGTGTTTCTATCAAAATTCGCAACTTGTCAAAGTTTCAAGGAGTCGTATTCAAAGCTGCCAATTTTGATAGAAACACGTTGGCGACCTTCAACCTCCACCAATCGCCTATTTTTTACAGCTCTTTAAAATGAGGGTCACTCGAAAGGGGTTAGCATTTGAACATTTTGAGTTGCCACCAAAATCCCCCATTTTTGGGGGACACACAAAGTTTTGAATATCACCAAAAGAGACTACTTTTTCATTCAATAACATTCTTTCCAGGCTCGTTTCATTTCTACGTCACCAAAGGTGAATTAAAACTCCAAATGTCCTAGACGCCAGGTTTCAAGGATGTGTTGTATTCTAAAACTTTGACAAGCTGTCAAATTGGATAGAAACACGTTAGAGACCTCCAATTTTCACCATTCATCTACTTTTTGAAAGCTCTTTAAAATGAGGGGTTACTCAAAAGGGGTTTGCATTTGAAAATTTTGAGTTGCCCCCAAAGTCCCCCATTTTTTGGGGACAATCACAATTTTTGGTAAAGTAAAAAAATAAGTTGGGTTGAGTTAGTATCATTTCCCAAAGGTCACCATAATTGTTTGTCGTAACAAACAAAATAAACGGTATCAGGAAACTGACACATACTTTCTCCCTTCATTTAAAACCAGAAAACATTTATAGTGAAATAAAACAAATTAACAATTAATTATAACACAAATATATACATAATTTTATTAAAATTTGTTAGTAAATAACGGAGATATCGGTTTTTAAATATTTGCCATAAGAATAACATTGGGCAACGTACTGCGTTTACCGCCAAACTAAAATATCAATTATCTCCGCAACCAGTTGACATAAACTAATGATTCAAAATACTGCATTATTTAGTTTTTCAAGTCAAATTTAATGGTTGCAGGTATATTTACTTTGGAGGTTACAGATTTTGTGAAATCAAAAAAATATGAATTTTTTAACACTTAAACTCTCCTAACCTCTGAACCTGAATTTTTACAGGTAAAAAACAGGTATAAAAGGGAGAAATTTACCTGAGTCTGCCGAAGTGATCCTAAGGATTCCTAAAAGGATAACGCATTTCGAGGATCAGTAGGTCCTCATCTTCAGATCGTAGTACAAGAACAGTTCACTCGCGAAAGGTCGTCAAATCGATTAAAAGCATTAAAACACAGAGAATTTTACTTTAACACATAAAAAAAAGTATGACACACACAAAACAAAAGTCATTTTGTTTGTCATCGTAAGCATTAAAAACCGTGAAATATTTATCAAAATCGTTAGAGCCGTTTTTGAGAAATTTTGATTTTTGTCATTTTTTATGGGTTTTTATGGGGTAAATACCCTTAAAAATCAAAAATTCAAAAAAATGAAAAATACGCCTGGAGATACCACGACTTTATACCTACATGCCAAATTTCATGAAAATCGGTCCACTGGTGTCGTCTCTAGCTTTGTTTACATCCACACAGACACACATACATCCACACACACACACTGACAGACAGACAGACACCACGCCAAAACCACTTTTTTGGATTCAGGGAGCACTAAAACGAATATATCCACTAACAACTCAAATTCGAAAATTTTGACGAAAACAATACTTTCTCCATATACTATGTATAGGGGGGAGAAAGTAAAAATTAAGAAGGGGGGAACGGACTTTTTTACACACTGTATGATTCATTTCCCGGATTGGCATTTATCGTTCATCATACTGTACACAAAAGATCAAAGATTTTGAATTTTGATACAGTCCAAGGTTTTTTTTCTTTTAACGTACCTCTAAATCACACATGAAATAATTTTTGTCTTGAGGCCAATAGCACCACTGGCATTGAAAAATGTAAAAATAGCTTTAAAATCTATCTATCTGTCAAATTTGAACTAATGACAAAGTTTTAATATTCAAGTATAAGTTAATAAATGTAATACATTACAATATACAAGTTGAAATAGATTAAGTAGGCAAAGTGCAGATTAAAGACGTAGATAGTATAAAAATATTTAAACGTCTATTTACACTATAATATATATGCCTAAAGAATTTATGATAGTAAAAATCTATACTATTATATGAGTTATAATTTTTCTATTCTGCATATTGTACTTTTCATATTCATTTAATCATGTTTTGCTATCTTACTATCTAAATTTATAGCATCGTTTATTGTTCCTAAGACACAGGTAGTCAAAATTGCTCTTTAAGACAGGTTGTTCCACAGCTTTTATATAAAATACAAAAATTTGTTATGATTTAGAGATTATACTAATATTATTGCAGCTCTTTTTCTTTGCAGTACACCATAGGCTCAGCCTAAAATATTTACATCTAAATAATACAAACTGCATTTTTGTGGGAGGAAAAACGAATTTATTAACAGATTTGTCTTAGTACTGATACAATATTAGATATCAGTACTATGTGACATGTATGAATCTTATATTTCTATATTTTAGGAACGATTCTTAAAGATTCTTATTTGCTAAGATTAACAAAAGTTATAATGTTTTTCTGAACCCTTATAATCAGTATATTGGAGGGTCCATTAATAACTTCCCACTATCCTATATCATTCATTAAAATAAGGTCTCTCACCAAAACCGCTCTCCCTGTTTTGGAAAAAATTTATCGCTTTCTCCTTTGCTGGGGCGAAATAAAATCAAAAGGATTTCAAACACAACTCTATTTCAAAGAAATATACATTCTTTTCATTTTCAAACTAGTTAGCCGGTTACCCCGGCTTTAATCGCAAGATTCATTCATTTTTGTCGGATTGATAGGTATTGCATTATGTTTGTAACCACTAGAACTAAAGCTACGGCCATATGTTTTGATATAAATAAATAAAATTAGATGATTTCACAAAACTAAACAAGGGTTTCTTTAAAAAGGTCCTGTGGTGAAGTTCTACAATAAATCGAAGCACATCAACCACAATGCACAATCATAACCACTAACATATGAGATTCCAAGCTTTAATTTGGCACCAAGATCAACGGTCTTCCAAATTTAGTTTTGGCTGTAGAACCTGATATATACACACAGCTCTCTTTACGGTGTAGAATTCTCTTCATTTGAAGAATACATACCACTTCTCTCAACTCCAGTTTTCATTTGAGTACGGAGCGTCACACAACTGTAAAATTATTTTTATTCATTAATATCATGAAGTACTGAATATATTTAAACATGAATAATGTAACAGGAAAAAAGAAAGGAGGTATAAAACATTAATATACATTTCAAATATTTGGAGGACGGACGGGCGGTCCGCACAGTAGCGGCAGGACTTTGATTGGCACGCAACTGATAAACGAATTACTTGATACCAGCGACAGACAGATTACTTGTCACGAACTAGACTCCGAATCTACTTTCACTGAACTATTTACCGATAATTTACACGAGAACGTCAATTTTATCCATATTAATATAAGAAGCTATTACAAAAACTTTGATAATTTTTTAGTACTTTTAGATAGTTTGCAAGTTGAATTTCAAGTTATAATATTAAGTGAAGCTTGGCTAGAGAAAGATAAACCATTCACCAATTTAAACGGTTATGAATTATTTTACACTACGAATACTTGGAATAGAAATGATGGCGTGGTAGTATATTTTAAGGAAGAGTTAGGTGCTACGATGAGTGAAGTAATGTTGGGTGAGAGTAATGGTTTGGTTATGAAATTTTTTTATCGTGGTAATTCTTTTACTTTAGTTACTTTGTACAGAAGCCCCACTATGAACTTCGATCATTTCCTTACAGAACTGTATGTTTTTCTTACTAACACGGTACAAAATAATACAAAATACTTTTTGATTGGCGATATTAACGTTGACATACACGACGGCAGTTCTGACGCAAATAAAGACCCATACTTAAACACTCTGTATGGTGCTGGCCTTGTTGCCTGCATTGATAAACCGACACGTGTGACTGATCACTCAAAGACAATTATAGACCACATCTTTACTAATTACATGGACCCAAACGCAGTCAAAGCTGCAGTACTAAACACTTCTGTAACTGATCACTATGCCACTCTAGTAAAAATTGACTTTATATCTGACAACGTGACTGAACATGAGAACAGTACAACTTATGTGGACAGCAACTTACTGGACTCACTCATACAGACTCAAACCTGGGATCATGTCCTCGCCCTTCAGGATGTAAATATGAGCTGCGCTGCTTTTATTGAAACAATGGCATGTTTAAAAACCAGTGCTTCTAAGGAAAAAAAATCTAGTACAAGATTTAAAAAAATAAAGCCCTGGATTAATTTTGATTTAGTAAAAGATATAAGAAAACGAGATAAAATAAGTAGATTACTTAAAAAACGCCCTTTTGATGCAAACTTAAAAAATCTTTTTAAAACTTTTCGAAATCAATTGAATAGTAAAATAAAAAGAACAAAATATAATTTCTACAAAGTAAAATTCTTGAAGCCTCTGGAAATCCACGACTTTTTTGGAACGCTATCAATGAATTTAGTGGGACGGGGAAATCTCGAACCAGTTTTCCAATCAAACATTTTCTGCAAGGTAATGCCGCTGCTGGAGGGTCGGTGGAGGAGGTGGCGAATGCTTTTAATGAGTTTTTTGTAAGTGTAGGGCAAGATTTAGCAAGTGCGTTGCCTCCTACTACCGGTCCGCCAGTAGTGGACGACAACGACCACAGGGTGGGACGTGTATTCCAGTTGTTGCCGGTCTCTGAGGGCCTGGTGGATCAATGCGTCCGGGAGATGCGGGGGAACTCGGCTCCGGGACCTGACGAGATTCAAACCAAAACTCTGAAGAAAAATATTGCGTTTTTAATTCGACCTATTACTCATATCATCAACTCAAGTATTTCTTCAGGAATTTTTCCAGAAAATTTGAAATTGGCAAAAGTCACTCCGTTATTCAAAACTGGTTGTAAATCGGATTTCAACAATTATAGACCAATTTCTCTACTAAGTGTGCTGTCTAAGATACTTGAAAAATGTGTTAAAACTCAACTTCAATTTTACATGGAAAATAATTTTATCTTTTCTCGTTGTCAGTTCGGATTTTGAAAAATAAAAATTCAAATGATGCTTTGTTTAATTTAAATAAAGAAATAATGGAAAATATAAACGCGAACAAAAAAAACTTATTAGTCTTTATAGATCTAGCCAAAGCATTCGATTCTATCGATAGGAATTTTTTAATCGAAAAATTAAATTGTGTAGGCGTGCGCGGTACCACACTCGAATTGTTCAAAAGCTACTTGAGCCAACGTTGTCAAACAGTAAACATTTTAGGCAAGCAAAGTGACATCAAGCATTATAATTATGGGGTAGTTCAAGGTAGTACTCTTGCTCCTTTGTTATTTTTAATCTACATTAATAATCTGGACAAAATTAATATTCAAGGGAAGTTGTACTTGTTTGCAGACGACACGGCGATTCACTTCACGGGTAATGATTGGCAAGAAGTTTTTACGGCGGCGTCAAGTGATGTAACTTTATTAAAAAAATGGTTTGACCAAAATATTTTGACAATGAATGTAGGGAAAACTAAATGTCTACCGATCTCGTTGCGTCATGGAGCTGAGCCGCCCGCGGACCTGGTCGTGAGGGTTCACTCCTGCGGGGATCCGTCCTGTACCACCTGTGCCTGCCAGGTCATTGAACGCGTTGATCAATATAAATATCTAGGCGTGATAATAGACAAGCAGCTTAGATGGGCTAAACATATTGAACATCTTAAAACTAAAATAAGAAAAATGATTTTTGTTTTTCGTGAATTGAGCAACATTTTGAATGAAAAGGAAATTAAGTCAGTTTATTACGCCTATGTCCAATCTATAATTAGTTACGGAATTTTATCCTGGGGCGGAACATTCCAAACAATAATTGAACCTTTAGCCGTAATTCAAAAAAGCATAATCAAAGCAGGTCTTAGGAAACCAAAGCAATATCCTTCTGATCAGCTTTTCCGAGAATCTGGTTTATTAACCATAAAACAACTTTTTATTAAAACTATTCTTGTCTATTTACATTCTAATCCAGAGGTAATTCTTACTCCAATAAATCACCCGTACAGAACTAGAAATTTTCAAATCATTGGCGCGCAGGTCCCCAGAATTTTTAAATCAATTAATAAAACCAACTCTTTTTACTTAGCTAACACAATTTATCGAAATGCCCCACCCGAGATAAAAGACCTGGCGGCATCACGGAATGTGTACAAGAGACGGGTAACTGCATGGCTCTTAGAGATAGGCTCACTCAACTCTGACCAACTACTGACTTCTATCTATGACACTACTTGACGAGACCCTCGAATATTCGACTGACTGCCGTGCCCATCAGAGTCAAGCCCTAGCTGTGAGCTCTAATTATTATTCAGCTTCTAATTATGCAAGTAAAAAATTAAAAGTAGCTTGCATAATAATCCTTTTTTTTTGTTAGTTTATTTCTTATTTGTTTGTAAAATTTCTTTTGTATTTTCACTGCCTGTCTTGTTAATTATTAATTTTTAGTTTGTTATTTTAATTTCCTAAGAATGTGCTAATATATATTTTTTTATGTGAAAAGTGCATCACTGCTGAAGAGACTCAGTTCTACGCACAGGTCATTTTTGACCTATGTAGGACTTATTATTTCTTATCATATTCGATGTATATATTTTGTTTTTATTTGAAGGAAATAAACCGAGTTTTGATTTGATTTGAACTTAAGGATTAAATGTACTAGTTCACAATTAGTGCTTTTTTTCCCTCCACATCAAAATAATATCTAAATATTATTAAACGAAACAAGTGACCACTAACATTTCGATGTAAAGCCTATTAGGTCAGTAAATTAACTGAATGAGAAACTGTCTATGGCCTTAAATGGATAGTCTGACAAAATCAGCCTGCAATTAATCTTTCGCAGACCTGGTGTATGTGGCTTCTTAACTGGTGCTTCCATCACTTCGTCGAGGAAATAATCGTTAAGTAACGGTGTTGTCCCTTAAACTCTATCAGTATTAAAAGTGCTTAGAATTTTATTTATATTAATGAATCCTACAATTATTGATCAAATATTTTTATTTTTTGAGTAGGTCAAACAAAAAGTTAAGTGAAAACAATATTTTATTTATTTTTAATAAGTAGTTTATTTTTCGGTTCAATGTTGATTTTTTTAATGTATATATATTTACATAAGAGAAATTTTTGCGTCGAAATTGTGGGTGTTTGGCAAGTCACAGGATACTAGGAGAGGGCTCAAAATGAAAGTCTTGACATCAGGGGCTCGGGAAAAATACTGGAAAAAAAAACAAAAAAAAGGGGGCTCTGCCCTTAAAAAACATTGCGATTTAAAAATGTCTGCTTCTTTACATAAAACATGTGGCGCTGATAATTGATTCAAAACCATGCACTAGGTATAATCAGTCAAAGTATAATAAGTTAGTATTATATGAAGATGTTTTCTCAAATAATAAAGAAGGATTATCGGCTGAACTTTAGAATCCGTCTCCGGCATTAAAATCAATGTTTCAAATCGATATTTTACAATGTGATATAAATAATCGAACTGCTTAAAGAATCTTCTTTATTGTTACTAATGCATAACTTACTGTAAATAAATAGACAATTTGATCACTTTTTTACGAAGGACTAATAGTTTGTATACCCGTGGGGGCCAATTGGGTATAATTTTTGGTGAATTTTGAAATAGCCCAATGGTCTAGGAGGTATTCTATTGAAACACAACATCTAAGGTGAAATCAATGTATTCAATATATGTGATTAACTTAAAATACACTTGTTTGTCGACTATTTCTACCGAATCGATTATATGCATTAGAATAACCTTACTTTCGTTGCTGGACACCAATTTGATATAATACTGGAACTCGTCTGAAACAACCATTTACCATCTAAGGTTAGTACAATATAATATTATATTATTGATTTTTAACATAGAAATAGATAAAATTTATATAAGGCAAAGTTAACGTTACAAATTTATTTTTCAAATCTTAACATGAATTATCCACAAAATGAGAATCGCTACATTAACATAAAATATCAAAATAATTGACAATCAGAAAATTATTAAATAAAAGGATAAAGCAGATAACAAAGATCATTAACAAATTTTAAGTTTCAAATCATTGTATTTTTTGTAATATTCTAAAATTACACTTACAATTTCTACGAGCGTATTATCATATCAGGTGCCAGGCATAGAATGAACGTAACGAATTAGATGAACGGCAACGATTTAAATCATCAGTACGACAACATAATAACGTTAAAAAACAAACTTACCCTAACTAATATCAAACATAATACATTTCATTTTTTTATTAAGATAAATCAGTACATTTGTTGAAATGTAAATTCCAGTAATTGTTTTGACCTTCCTATTACAAATTCGAGAAACTGACAATCCTTGAGAATCTTCAAGGATTGCAAACATTTATTTGGTTTGTTAGTTGATTCGGTTTCATGACGGAATCATAGTTCTGTATTGCGATGCTTCTTAGAGTGAAAAGTTATAGTGATGGATATATTTGGCAGTGTAACCAACGTGGATCTCAGCTACAAAATCATTAGGAAAAGGTACATAATCCGAAAGATCATAATGGCGTTTAGCAAACTTATACTACTTTGTGGAGCCTTAAGTATAACTCCTACACAATAATTTTAATCATGTTCTTGTTTAATTCTTTATTTAGATTAAATGTTCTTATTATTTTTTTTTTGTGGAAGCTAGGTGGAATCCATTTACGGACGAAGTGTGGGACTCACCGAAGCCCTACCCACTAAGCCACCTCCTTGTTCCGGGCAAATCTCCCCCCGGGACCGTTTATCACATTACTTCAGGGGGAGGCCCCGTGCTAGGACCCGCATGCTGGAGGCCGCAGTCTGTCAGAAGAGGAAACTTACGTCCCTCTTCTTCTAGCCGGCTTGGACTGGCGTTGGTATTCGGCCTTTTTTGCGTTTTCAAGGGCAAGCCTAAAAACGCTGCATGCCCCGGAACCAGCGATGTGGTCGCACTGTTGTTGCGGCTGCAGCTCACTGCATAAGAAGCAGCGAACTGCATTGCCGCAATCTTTGTGGTGGTGGCCCGACTCACCGCACTTGTAGCAGAGAGTGGACCGATCCACCCCCGTACACTCGCCGCGACGGTGCCCGTAGCCCAGGCACCTGAAGCACCGGATGACTACGGTCCGCAGGCGCACCGCGCAGCTGAGATACCCCACCCGAAGGTGGCCGGCCTTCAGCACTTTGGCAGCCTCTTCCTCAGAAAGGTCGAGGACTGCCAGCTTCAACTTTCGCTTGTTTGGGGGGCCCAGCGATACCCCGCGCTTCTCACTGGCACCCCCGAAGAACTTATCGAGAGCACCGACCACCTCGTTCGTCTCCGTAAGGGCGTCGAGGTCCCTCACCTCGACGGACACCCGCTTTTCTTGGGAAACGATGCTGCCCGTTTCCCCAACAGCGGCCTCAAGAGCCGCAGAGAATTTCTCCCTGTCCGATCCCTTCCCCAGTCGGAGGATAACATCCCCCTTCGGGGTCGGTCTCGCACAAAGGATTTTGGCCGCACAGGTGTCCGGGTTAAGATCCTTTCGGATTCTGCCCAGCACACCCGCGTATGACCTGGCCTGTCGCCACTCTGACGAGCACAGAGGAAATGCCCGTGCTCGACTTCGGCCTGGGTTGCGGCTTCGCGGCCACAGTTCCCAAAGCGGGTTCTGTGACCGTTACAACCGGCGTCAACACCTGTTCTGATTTCTTTGGCTTTTTCTTCTTCTTTTTGGCCACGCTCCTCTGCTGCTCATCGGAGCTTTCGCTGGGGCTGTGGGTCCACTTGGGTGGGGCTGGGGAACTGGCCGCGAGGACGGCATCCTTAAGGAGTCGCCCTTGAATCCGCGACCTGATCCTCTTCCTGGCAGTTCTGGCTACCTCGACGTCGTTGATGTTGTCGTGATAGCAGTCCTGCTCCCGCACGGCAGATCTTCGCAGAGCCTTCAGTTCGTCGAACAACGCTTCAAGTCTGGGAATCCCATCCTTTACCGTGTGTTCACGTTCTTCTGGACTCTGCAGGCTGCAGTCATGCTGCCCAGCAGCGTTTTAAATTTCTTGAAGATTTCTTCCTCCTCCTCTCGGACTTGGAGAACCTTTGCCCATGCTCTCTCGCAGTACTCGAGATCTTGAGCAGTGGCGTGAGAGAACTCACTGCCCATGCTGCTCGCCAAGCTGTTACGTCGAGACTGTGGTACTGTCAGAAATGTCTGTTTGCCCTCCCCAGAATCCGTAGGGCAGCCCGAATGAACGGGGTGGGATTTCGGACCGGAGTCCTGACCCACCTGGGGTACGTTTCCGTTGTTTTGTTCAGACATCATGCTGGCTGGTCCCCTTGTAGCCGGCTTTTACGGCAAGCAGGGGATACTTTTGGAACATTCTACTCCGGCCCAACAAGGAAAGAGAAGAAGGCGTTAAAAGACACCCAGGGTTTGGGGTCGAAGAAGGAAGAGGGTGAGCAAGATTAGCTCAGGAAAGAAGAAAGATGGCGAGCCAAGACCAAGGAAAAGGAAGAAAGGTCTTAGCTCTAGAAGAACTGCGAGAAGGAGAGTCTCGCAGCCTGGCTCGGGAACCCGGGGTCGCCAGATGCCCGAACAGCCGAAAGCCGCCGCCCCTGGGGGGATTATTATTATTATTATTATTATTATTATTTTATCCACGCTGGAAGGGAGGTTAAAAATAGCCCTTACCCGCACCGAAATGCGGGCCCTCTACGCCGCTCGCCCAAGAGAGCAAAGCGACGAGCAGGGGTCTCCAACCTCTGACAGACAGCATCAGTGTCAGAGGCCCCGCCTCGAGGCTCGAGGCGGCTAGGAGTTTACAGTTGTCTGTACATCTCCTTGGGCATACCTGCTAAAAAAAACCCTCGCGTGCTGTCACCACATCATTGCGATCGACCCGAGCGTCTGCTCATTGCGACATCGCAATGCGTGGCCTCTGGTCCCTTTCAGGACTCCGCGCTGCTGTCCCTTTCGGGACTCCTCAGTTGGTTTTCAATCGATCTCCTGCTGTCCTCGATTCTGGGGTCACTCGAGACACCCGTCTGTCCTCTTCTGGCGCAGGACGGACATGACAAAGTCAGCCACTGCGTTCCAACTGACGCTGCCCTGCAGCATCTTCCCCACGATGTTGTCCAGGGTCAGATGACCGCCGACCGAGTCGGCGAGGGCAGTCCGTTCTTCGTCAAAGCGACGGCACACAAAGAAAGTGTGATGCACGTCGTCTCCGTCGTGTCCGCAGTACTTGCACCTGGGCGAGACGACCTTGCCCATTCGGTGGAGGTACAGACGGAAGTAGCCATGACCTGTCAGGAACTGGGTGAGGTAAAAATTCACAATGACCAGCACCGCCGCCTGGGAGACCGTGCGGTACGAGGATGCGACCCTGAGCGCGCCGCGTCTCTGCACCGCCAGCATGCGAGTCCGGTATTTCTTCACCTTCGTCGCATCTGCCCAGATCTCCGCTCCGTAGAGCATGATGGCCTGTGCCGTCGACAGCAACAGCCTCCGTTTCCCCTGACTCGGTCCTCCGATGTTGGCCATCAGTCTTCCGAGGCAGGACGTCACTTCGGCCGCCTTGTCGCACACGCTTCTGATGTGGTCCCAGTAGGTGAGCTTGTTGTCCAGCACCACCCCCAGGTACCTGGCCGTCCTCTGCGTCTCGATCACTTCGGTACCCACCCGCATCTGAATGATCGTGGGTATCCGCCTCGATAACGGAGGAGGGGGAGGTACATGATTCCGCCACCGCCAGTCTGCTTCCTGTCAGTGCCGTGATCGGTTAATTGTAGGCCTACAAAAATGTTTTTTAACCGTTTCGTGTTAAGTGTACGTGTGTTTGTGATGTTTTTAACTGTTTTGTGACGAATCCCAATGGATGACGTTTTTGTTTAAGGAACCACTTGAAAATGCCTGAATAGGCGAAACATGTAGTGATTATTTCTACTTTGGAACTGTTTGACGTCTGAGGTACAGTACCTAATTTTAGTTTCAGCACCTCCGACGGTACGTTGTCCGGGCCCGGGGCCTTCTTGTTCTTCATGGAGCTAACCGCTCTCTCCAACTCTTGGCGCGTGAACAAAGGGACCTCTTCGGCGATCACCCGCAAAGGGGTGTCGTCTCTGACCCGGTGATCCGGGAAGAGTCCGTCCACGATGGTCCGCATCTTCTCAGCCTCCATCGGCACGTACCCGGGTCCCTGCGCGAGTTTCCTCATGACCAGCTTGTACCCCTGTCCCCAGGGGTCGCTGTTCACGTCCTCGCGCAGTGCGCTCCAGCAGCGCGCCTTGCTTTCTCTGATCGCTTTGACCAGTTCTCTTTTTGCCGCTCTGTACTGGCTCGACCTCTCCGCCGCTTCGGGTCTGTCCCGGGAACGCTGGGCTCGCCGCCTGAGTCTCAGGCAGTTTCGCCGCAGCTCGGCGATGCGGTCGGTCCACCAGTACACCGGGCGCTTTCCGGTACGTGCCGACTTGCGGGGCATCGACGCGTCACAAGCGTGATGAATGAGGCGTGATGTGGCTTCCACCACAGCCTCCGCGTCCGCCCTGCTTGGCTGGTCGTCCGGCATCTGGGGGATGTCCCCCATGCCGTTCTGCAGAGCCTCTGTCAGCCTCCGTTCGTCCATTCTCGCCAGGTTCCAGCCGAGCGGGCGCCGGCTGTTGCTGCGATTTCCTTGTCTTCTTTCGGCCAGCTCAAAGGTGATGTATTCGTGATCACTCCCCGAGTAATCACCCATCACCCTCCAGCCGACGATTCGGGAAGCCAGACCTTCCGATGCCAGGGTCACGTCGGGGATCGATTCCCCGAATCCCGGCCTCCGGTAGGTTGGCGTGTCCCCCTCGTTCATTGTCAGCAGCCCCAGCCTGGATGCCATCTCCAACAGCAACCTTCCTCGGGTGTCTGTATCTGTCATCCCCCACTCTCTCGCTCTGGCGTTGAAGTCGCCGGCCAGGAGACACGGACCGGCGATCGCTCGGATCGCGTCCTCCATGGCCTCCAACTTCTCTGTGAATCGAGGAATGCTGTCATTCGGGGAAAAATAACAGCTCACGAACGTGACTCCGTTGCTTGTGATCCAGGCGAAATTTTCGCCGTTCCCACTTCTTTCGATGGGGACCACGCGCGGGTCGGGTACCCACAGCGCAGCCCATCCTGTGCGGTCAGGGAACCATAGTGGACCTTTAGCCCTGTGAGGCTCGCTCACGAAGACGAGTGACGTCCCCGTCTCCCGAACGATTTGGTCCACCAGGGAGCTTGCCGCGATCGACGACCGCCAACCTCTGCTCACGGGCGTTGGGTTTGGTCAGGAAGACCTTGAAGTCTCCCGTCTCCTGGCCCAACTCCCGCTTCAGAGCGTCGCTCACCTCGTCCGATGTGGAGCACGAATCGAGATCCATGATCTCCACACGCAGACGAGGGGCGACGCTCTTGAGCCTGTCGCCGGCGCCGAGTGCCGACTTCACCGTCTCGGCAAATCGGGTCTGACCGCGGCCAGAACCCAGCTCGATGAGTACGCCGCCGTCGTTGGTCCTGCGGAGCCTGCGGACCTCCACACCCGATTGCTCGGGTTGGACGTCCCTCCGCAGCTTCCCAACGACGTCGGCGTAGGAGCGACCTTGCCCCGGTTTGATGATGAGGACGTGCCTCATCTTCGCCTCAGAGCCGGTCGCCCTCGGCTTATTTGCCCTTGCGGGAGCACCGCGAGGGGGCGCCTCTTGGGTGGCAGCCCGCCTCTTCTTCTCCCTCCTCCGGGCGGACTTTGACTTCACCTGAGTGAAGCCATCATCCGCCGGTTTCGGGGGATCGGGCGCTTTCTGTGGGACCGAAGCTTTGGTGCCCCCACCCGCAGCTGCAGGCGTCTGGGCACCCTTCGGTTTCCCACCGTTCCTCTTCTTCGGAGGAGAAGTCATAGAAGACTTTTCCTCCGTCTTCCTCGCCTCCCTCGGCGTCGGGAGGAGCATCTGGGGTGAGGTAATAGTAGACCTCTCCATCCCAGACTTCTGCACCACCTCCGGCGTCGAGAAGGAAGTCTTGTTCCGCTTTTTGGGCGGAGACTTCTTGAACACTCTCTCGACGACCCGGCGTTCAGCCTGGAGGGCTTTCAGCTGGACCGTCCGTGTCCCCTTCATGACGCTGACGGCTTCCTCGATCTTCGCGACGGCCGTCCGAACACCATTGCTGATGTTCTTCTGGATGGCCATCGCATCGCGGATCTGCCCCAGCGCCGCCACGATCTCAGAAATGGCCTCGTCCTCCGCAAAGTCGCAGTCGTCGACCTGCCTTCGGACGATGTCCAATTCCGTGTCACTCGGCCCGAGAGGCGGTGATTCGTCTCACGGGCTTCTCGGATGCTGCCGCTTCCGATCTCCGTCATTCTTTGGAGTCACCGTCTCCATGGCCACCGTCTCCGCCGATGGCCCAACCGCCGTAGCTTCGGGCACCGACTTCGAGGCGTCGGCCCTGGAGTCCGGGGACTTGAACGGGACTGGGGGAGGCGCACCGACCACCAGTGCCTTCCCTCCCCCTGCATCCTCCGACTTTCGAGCCCCTCTGGAATTCGGAGGGGTCCTCTTCAACCTTGAGCTCCGTCCGAAGGGCGACGGGTCACCCCCCGATCCGGAGCCCAGAACTTTCTTCTAGCTCGCCTGATTCATTGTCATCGTGCTTCTGATCGATCTCAAAAATAAGAACAATCAACGACCAAATCATCAAAATTCTGTTGGGTTTTTTTGGTTCCCCGGTCAAAGGGAGCATTGCCAATCGCTCCAAGTGTCTTCCACGGCCCTAGACTGACAGACGTCAGTCAAACCTCCTCGGACACCCATCACCCGCCTAGCACAGTCGCAGGATCAGGTATATGCCCATGGTTCTTACAACCGCTTCTGACAATTTTGATGCACTGCTTTCAGCGTGGCGGGGGTGATTACTTGCAGCGGCCATTTGCTGAGGCCAATTCGACCTCAGCAGCTCCTCTAGTTTTGGCTCGGAGTTCACAGAAGCGGCATGTCCCCACTAAGCGTCCCACCAAGCACCCCGATCAGAGTACAAGGGGGAGGGCTCAAACCCAGGCGTGTGGATGAGCTCAGAACGGGGCCATTTGCCATGGCAAGCCAGACGTACCCGGATCCCCGTCCCGCCTTCGTGTTTTTAAAAGACAGCCACCCCACTACCTCTTTTCTACAAGCCTCCACTAGATTGCCCTTTGTTTGTTTTTTTTGGGTTTTGTGTTTTGTGATTTTTTGTTGGTTTTATTATTTTGTTAATTATTATTATTATTATTATTATTATTATTATTATTATTATTATTATTATTGCCCCGTGTTGGGCCGGGATAGAATGTCCAACAGTATCCCCTGCTTGTCGTAAGAGCCGACTAAAAGGGGAGGGGGGCGCACTGGTCCTTTTTCGCGTCTCCCTTTCACAACTCCACTCTCCGAATCATTTCAATAGCCCGGTTGTTTTTTCCAAATCATTCCGTCCTACTTGCCGGGGTGACTCTGTGTTCTTCAGCCTCCACTGCGCTGGAGGTCTAGGACGAGCAGAGGGTACAGCTTAAAAACTGGGTTCTGCACCTCCCGGGCTGCCGGATAGTACAGGGGCCCGGGTCAGCCCAGCCAGCTGACCTGGCTGCCCTATCAGCCGGCGAAAATCCCCTTGGCCGTGGTGGTGCCGGTTGGCGACCGGATAGGGCCCTGCTGCGGTCACGGGGGGGCTCTGCCGAGGCCACTGCTCGTCTAGGACCGCCTCGTTTTGGAGGTGGTCGAACATGAATATAGTTGCTCTGGTGATGGGTCGGTTTGACAATCACATTGGGGCACTGTTTTGGGGGGTTACAAACGCCCAGTCTTGGGGGCTAATCCAGACACCATGGCCAGTTCACAAGATAAACGATTCAAAAGGTGCAAGAATCTTCCCGGGGTACCCTAACCCCAAAATCGACCCAGAGGGAGCAATTTCCTCGGCTACCCTCTCAAAGCGGGGATGTCGAGAGTGAAGACCCCTTTGGCCGGAAGCCTCGTGTCGCGAGGTCGCCACAAGGCCGTGCGAGGCCAACTGCCTCGGTGACAAGAACACCGGTGCTCACCGAGCAAGCACCCGTCAGCGACGTGGACTCGGGGAATACAGACCTGTCCCCCTTCCAGGCAGTAATTTCACTTGCCAGGCAGCAGGAGGAGGAGCACCTTCAAAAGTGCTTCGCCACCCTCGCTGTTATGAAGGCCGCGACTGGCAGACAGAAGAACATCAGCAGGGATGTGCAGGAAGGCATAGTCCAATTGGAGACTAGCCTTAACCACATCCTTCAGCTGAGGAAGTCTTGGCAGTCGTGCGAATCGGTGACTGCTTCGACGCAGACGACTCCATCACTGCGCGTTAAGGCTCAGCCGGCCGGGGGGAAACGGGCTGCTTCCAGCCCCGCCCAACCGGAGGCTGAGAAGAAACCCAGAGGTGACGGTCCAGGGGAGACATCGGACCTCGAGAAATGGACCGACGTCGTGAAGAGGAAGGGAAAGAAGAAGAAAGTCTCACCCCAGCAGCCTGGAAGCCAGCCCGGCCCTCAGGACAACAAGAAGGCGCCGAAGAAGAGGTCACGCAGGACGCGGCCAGACGCTCTTCTCATCAAGCCGTCGGAGGGGAAATCCTACGCCGACGTGCTGGACGAGATTCGCAGCAAAGCGAAGCCCGATGAGAAGGGCGCTGTTATCAAGGCCATGAGGAAGACCCGAGCCGGCGATCTTCTGGTCGAACTCGGGGACGCCTCCGAGAGCAAGTCCGCCTTCAGCGAAGACCTGAAGAATATCTTGGGGGCGAACGCGACTGTCAGCGTTCTCGAGCCCAAGTCGACGCTGAAGGTGAGGGACCTCGACGAGCTAACGACCGAGGCGGAGGTGACTGCTGCTGTCAAATCCGCCATCGGCGAAAACGTCGAGGTAAAGACTTTCGTCTCGAAGGCGAATGCTCGAGGCCAGAAGGTGGTGATCCTTACGCTGGGAGCCAGGGCAGCTACGAAGCTCCTGGAGAAGGGCCACCTGAAGATCTGGTACGTGAGCTGTCGGGTACGCGAGAAGCTCGTGGCCTCCAGATGTTTTAAATGTCTGGGGTTCGGTCACGTCGCTAATCGCTGCTCTGGACCCGATAGAAGCAAGCTCTGCTTCAAGTGCGGCGGCCAGGACCACAGGGCCAGCGCGTGCAATGCAGCGTTGTCCTGTGTCCTGTGTACAGAAGCCGGCTTGAAGGGCGACCAGGTCAAGCATTCCGCTGGGTCTGGTCGTTGCGGGCAGTACAGGCGGGCCATCCAGGAGCTTCGCCAGAAACAACAGAAATGATCAGTGTTCTGCAACTTAATATGCAGAGTAGCAGGACAGCAAACGACTTGCTGTTCCAATTCGCTACGGAGCAGGGTGCTGACCTACTGCTTCTCAGTAAGCAGTACCAGAACCGACGCTCCGCGCAGTGGTTCTCGGATCCCTCCGGCACTGCGGCGATTTGGATCTTGGACCTCGGGAAGGTGCCTGTTCTCGATTCCGGATCGGGCAACGGCTTCGTTTGGGTGAGGAGCAGGGGTTTCACCATCTTCTCCTGTTACCTCACGCCAAACCAACCGATCGGAGACTACCGCCACATGGTCGATTCCATTGAGGATGAGATCATGAAAATCTCTGGCGGGGTCATAGTCGGTGGCGATTTTAACGCCAAAGCCGTGGAATGGGGTTCCCCGCGGACCGATACTCGAGGTCGTTACGTCCTCGAGTCGGCTGCCAGGTCGGGCCTCTGTATCCTTAACACGGGCGGCATTTCCACCTTTCGCCGTCCGGGGTGCAGAGAGACGATCCCTGACATATCCCTTGCCTCTGAAGGGATTGTCCAGCGGATCTCCGACTGGCGTGTCTGCGAGGAGTATTCCTCTAGCGACAACCAGGGGATCCTCTTCAAGGTCCTTCCCGAGGGTGCGCGCTTGCGCGCTGAACCTGCTCCTCTGGCTCGACGCTGGAACACCAGTCGTCTGAGCAAAGACACTTTTAAAGAAGTAATTAAAGGGACGCCTGAAATCGCGGAACTCCGGAGGAGATGCCTTGGTCTCCGACGAGCTACGCAGCGAGCCAGGAACCGCCCTGATGCAAATGCCAGATCGGCTGAGCACAGAGCGGCCCGCCGAGAGCCCCGCGGTGCCATCAACCGGAGTAAAGTCAGGTGCTGGAAACAGCTGTGTCAGGATATCGACAACGACCCCTGGGGGACGGGCTACAAACTTGTAACCCAGAAGCTAGGGGCTCGCTCACCACCTGCGGTCATGGAACCACAAGCCATGGCCGCCGTCGTCGACACACTGTTTCCCAGCCACCCAGTTCGGCCAGTCAGGGAATTCGGAGAGGTAGGCGCCTTCCCAGTTTTCCGGGAAGAGGAACTCACCGCCGCCGTCCGATCCCTACGACCCAGAAGAGCGCCCGGTCCCGATGGCATTCCGGCGGAGGTGCTCAAGCTCGCTGCGGAGGTGAATCCAAGGCTTCTGCTCGACATGTTCAACGCGTGTCTGGCGGAAGGCGTTTTCTTTTCTTCATGGAAGGTTGCTCGCCTTGTTCTTATCCAGAAGGCGAAGAGTACACCGGGGACCCCTTCTTCTTTCCGACCCCTGTGTATGCTCGACACGGCCGGAAAAGTGCTTGAAAAGCTCTTGCGCGTCAGGCTGACCGAGGCCATCGTCTCTGCGGGGGACTTGTCCCCGCAGCAGTACGGCTTCAGATCCGGTCGCTCTACCATCGGCGCTATCCAGGAGGTAGTTGAGGCAGTGCGGAGGGCGGAGGACCACAACCACTGGTCGCGCCGCGTGGTCCTTCTCGTCACGCTCGACGTGAAGAACGCCTTCAACTCCGCCAGGTGGAGCGATATGCTGTGGGCGCTTGAGCATACGTTCCAAGTTCCCTCTTACCTCCTGCGTATGATCGAGGCGTATTTGTCAGACCGTGTTCTGTTGTACGACACGACCGAAGGCCAGCGGCGCATTCCCATCACTTCCGGGGCTGCGCAGGGGTCCATTCTCGGACCAGATCTCTGGAACGAGTCTTACGACAGTTTGCTGAGGCTAGACATTCCCGATGAGACCCGCCTCGTTGGCTATGCTGACGACGTCGCTGCCTTGATCGCTGCGAGGAACGTCGAGCAGGCAAAACTGAGGCTCAGCGTGGTAATGGGTGGATGCGAGATCACGGCTTGTCCCTGGCTATCAGTAAGACGGAGATCGTCGTCCTCACCAAAAAGAGGATTAACACCGTGTTCCCGGTGCAGATAGGTGACGTCACACTCGAGACTAAGCCTGCTGCAAAGTACCTGGGAGTCATGGTCGACAGCAGACTGTCTTTCGGCGAGCAGATCCGGCGCGCCGCCGACAAAGCCGCTAAGGGTGTCGCTGCCCTTGGTAGGCTTATGCCCAATGTCGGCGGTCCTCGCTCCTGCAAGCGCCGCCTGCTCATGACTGCCGTCCAGTCAGTCTTGCTGTACGGGGCGGAGGTATGGGCTCACGCACTCGAGAAGCGAGTCTTTCGAGATCGGCTTGCCCGAGTCCAGCGCCGAGGAGCTCTGCGGGTCGCTTCAGCCTACCGCACAGTCTCCGAGCCTGCTGTGATGGTGATCGCCGGAGTCATCCCCGTCCTCTTCCTCGCGAGGGAGAGGCAGGCGATTTACCGGAGGAGGCCTGAAGTGGGCCGGGAAACAGCTGCCAGGGAAGAGCGCGATCGCAGCTTCGACTCCTGGCAGCGCGACTGGGAAGCCGAGCCGAGGGGACGTTGGACCTTTCAGCTCATACCTTCCGTCCGACCATGGGTGGAGCGGCAGCACGGCGAGGTCGATTACTACGTGACCCAGTTTCTTTCTGGACACGGGTACTTCCGAGCCTATCTGCACCGGATGGGCAAAGTCGCCAGCCCGGACTGTCTGTATTGCCCCGGCATCCCAGATACGTCCGAGCACACCTTCTTTCAGTGCGACCGTTGGCACGTCCGCCGAGCCTCGCTTTCATCTGAGATCGGCGTGATCGTCAGCCCAAACAACATCGTCGGAGCTATGCTCCAGGGAGAGGGCAACTGGAACTGTGTCAAGCACTACGTCCAGGCCATTCTTCGGGCGAAAAAGGTCGACCTCGATCGGCCTTAATCCTCAGCATTTCCCCACAGAGGTTGCCCTAGCGGCGTAATATCAAAGGCCTAGCCCGAAGTAATGTGTGAAACAGTTCCAGGCTAGTGTCCTCGGTGCCGAGGGAGGTGGTTTAGTCGGTAGTTCACGGGACATCGAGCTCGTGGGAGTCCGACACTACTGAGGGGACAACGAGCCCCTCAGTGTGCGTAAACACATTCCACCTCCTACCCCGAAAAAAAATTATTATTATTATTATTATTATTATTATTATATAACTATTATTTTGTTTAATAACACTCATGCAGATAATTTGGAAATTTGTACATCTTAAGTGAAAAAAGATAAAATAATGTTATTTGTTAAAAGCAAAATTAATCTTTTTTAGATTGTGCAAATTAAAATGTTCGGCTTTAAACGCTCATATAATGGATATATCTTAATATGACAGAATCCAGAGACAAACAGCCTTGAAGAACCAAAGCATATAAGGTATGTATATACAGGTATAAAAAAATAACAATATTTTTAAAAGTATCTGTAAAAGCATTTAAAACTTTGCTCGTTACCGTCTCTAAAGTACTTCACGAAGCTACAAACGCCGAAAGCAATAAAAGTAGAAACTGGAGAACGAAGTAAAGTGTTTGGAGAACCGACTTGTTTGTTTTAAGAAGTATAAAAAAAACTTTTGCACATCGCTAAGCTTTGATAAGTTAAAAGCATAAATGTAAAACATGCTAAGTATAAATTAGAAAAAAGGGTTGCCAGTTATATTTAGTGGAATGGCTTTCATACAACCCAAGATTTGTTAGGAAAGATCTATGATAAAAAAGACTAATATGGCGCTCTAAAATAATTCTCATAGGCTGAAGTAAAGAAGAAGTCAGAATTACCTTGTCAATTAGACTAGAAGTAAGAGCACTTAACTGCTATGAGTCGGTCCCTGCTCGATGAGTCATTAGTCTTTATAGTCGTTTTGCTTCTTGTGGGACTACTAGAAGTTGATGAGTTTGCTATAACCATTAACGTAGCAATCATGCCAATAGGTCAGACCTTAATGTTGCTTTACTAGGTTTTTAAATCTATATTATCAAAACCATCTTCGTTTACTTAGATTCCTGATTTTGTAACTGATTCCTGATTTCGGCTGGAGATTGTAACTTAAATGTAATTTGTTACTATTCATGGAATATATTGTTATTATTAGTGAGGTAGGATAGCTATTGTTTTTGGTAGAGTATTAGGTTTCTGGCTACCACCGTAAACATTTCATAATCTATGATCATGCATTTTGCAACTAAATTCAACCCAGACCCCAAAAATTAGACATTTGATTTTCAAAATGGCGGCTGAAAAATGTTGTAGGAGGAAAACTTTAAATATATTTTAGACCATGGGCCGCCAATATGAAACCCTCCTCCCCCTTGGAATTTTCAACACTTTTTTTGTTGCTACTGATATTTACTTAAAAGTTTTGCTTGTTTGCGACTTTTAAATTGCAGCATGACACAGAAAAACAAAAAATATCATCAATAAATTGTTGGAAAAATTAACATTGGATTATTTTTGAAAAAAGTCACCTCACTGCATCTTTACATGCATTTTTTGAGATATTGACTCGCGACCGACGAATATCATTGTTTGGTGGCTAATCTTTTATTTTTGATCCTTTATTTGATAATAATTTTCGGCCGCCACCTTGGATCCACTATATTAGATATCAACTTTATTTTAGCGAATTTTCCCTATAGGAAAGAAGCTATTACCGTAGGTCTCATGGTAAGACCTAAGCCCCAGACCATGATAACTTTTCGTTTTGCAACCCCCAGAAGCAAAAAACACCATTCGTTCAAACTTTTAGATATATATATCTATATATCTATATATATATATCTATATATCTATATATCTATATATATATATATATATGTGTGTGTGTGTGTGTGTGTGTGTGTGTGTGTGTGTGTGTGTGTGTGTGTGTGTGTGTGTGTGTGTGTCTGTTAGCACGATAGCGGCCGTAAAAATGGTCCGATCTTGATGAAATTTAGTACAGACATGTAAAGTGGTAATCGATTGGACGAGTTCGTGAACCAGCCCGATGGAACCACCGGAAGGGGGAGTAAAGGGGGATAAACCCCCTCAAAAATGGGTTTTTTGAGCTTTTTACATAGAAAAATAAAATTTATCAAATTTTTGTTGGCACCATTGAATTCAGCTCAAAAAAACAAACAATTTAATATCTTGAATCACTGCTCTATGTCCATTGGTTACCGAGATATTGAAAGTGGTAAACACAGTACGTTGTCCCAATGTTAACCTTATGGGAAATAAGTAAAATTCGATATCTCGTTTATTTCTCAACATATCTTGATAAAACTTGGTAAATGGCTTCTTCTAGTTCAGATCTACTTATATTGAATTAAAACCAACCAGTTTAAACATACCTGTAGCAGCAAACCTGCATACTCATTCCCCATGTTAACCTTATGGAGCTTACAAAAACATGTCAAATCTCGCTATGTTAGATTAAAATATATTGTTTTGCATTTGAAATTCGCTGAGCATGCAGGTATGCTGCAACGGTGGTATTTTTATGTAAAGATGATATTGTGACACATCATTATAACTATATTTTTACACTGATTACAATGCTGAAATCTGTCTTTGCTTGAAAAATATGCGTTCGTTAAAAAGATATGCACAAATAAAAATCCATCCCTATACATTACTTATGGACGTTTCGTATTTTCAATATATTTTTTGATTATTTTCCTGCTATCCCTCATTATAATAAAGATATTTAGTTCGTTTCAGTCTTAAAACTCAGTAAAATGCCGGCTTTCATTTGAGATATCAGTTATCAAAATCGGATAAGTGACAGATATGTTATAAGGCTCAATTTAACTTAAAATTCAATTTTTCGGAAATTAGATTTTAGTCAATTATTAATATGTTTGGTTCTAAATAAGGTATTAAATTAATTTTGGTACTAAATCACTCAGAAAACCATCAGCTTTCCAGTAAGCTGACTCTCAATAAGATCGGACTAAAGTTTATGTGACTGATGAGCTTTTACTCAACATAAATTAATTTTACTTGCATAATTTTACATTTCTTGGAGGATTTCTCTAGTTCAAAAAAAAACTCAAAAATCGTAAATGTCCTAATTGACTTAGTAGATTAATGGCTATCATTTGAGTCATAAATTATTTTAATATATTGGGTTTCAGGTGTTATGTATTAAGTTTATAACTTCATCTATTTTTATAATTTAGGTTGGCAACATGTCGCCTACTAGTTCTTGTAATTAGGAATTGGCTCCTTCTTGGATGGGATGCCTTGCTTGTAACATGTTCTTGAAAATGTCTGGTGAATACAAATTGTTATTTCCTCTTAAAAGAGTTGTTAATTAATTTACCTCTGGAATCATTAATATTAATAAGGAAACAAATAAGATCAGCAAAGGCATACATCACTATGGTGCAAACTCCAGTGAGGTAAAACTTAACTTTAAAAGTGAAAGAGTTGACAATAGGGCTTCCAAATTTTCATGTCCATTTTCATGCAAGTTGACGTTTTGAAATGACGTTATTCAAACCGCCAGGACCGTTAATAATTGGCGAAAATGTGGGGCATGATTGGCCTTTATTCAAGAATCAATTTTCGTTATTCCTCAAAGCCACTGAGACTGAGGGTAAAAGTGAAGAAATAAAAGTAGCTCAGCTTCTCAATGTCATTAGTGCAGAGGCACTGTCAGTGTTTTATACTTTTAAACTTAGGAAAATAGAAGATCTCCCATTAGAAACTGTTCTTACAGAATTTGATAAACATTTCACACCTAAACAGAATGTAGTATATCAAAGGTTTTTGTTTTTCAAACGAGTTCAGCAAGAAGGGGAAACCTTTAGCTCTTTTTTAACAGACCTTAAAAACTAGCAGTTAAGTGTGAGTTTGGAAGCGAGGAAGACAATATGGTCCGTTACCGAACAGTCATGGGTGTAAGTGATGAGTCGGTGCAAGAAAGGCTCTTGCGTAACGTAAAGTTAAAACTTTAAGATGCTGTCAAATACTGTAGACTATGGGAGTCAAGTAGGGAGCAGGCCACAAATATTACTAAAGACAGATTTTCTCATCCGTCAGGGGGTAGTTTCCCTGACTCTCCAAGAAAAGTAAAGGAGGAAATAGTACATGAGGTACAGAAAAATAAGCTAAGTTTAAAGGTAACAACTTCAAACAGGTAAGCAAACCTAAGCCCTTAAATGCTTATCATTGTAAAATATGTAATATGACTCATATGGCGGCTCAGTGTCCGGCCTTTGCAAAGACTTGTTTCACTTGCGGTAAACAAAACCACTTTTCATCTGGTTGCAAGAAAAAACATGCTAAACCTAATAGTAATAAGTCGAGGCATGTTAATGGATTTTTGTCAACTGACACTGATGAATTTTCGATTAATGATGTTGAGGTTACTGGTGATAAGACGAGGTCAACAATTCCAGGCAACAACAATAACCTATGATAGGCAACAATAATAGGCATCAGTGATAGGCATCAGTCCCAAGTCAATATCTCAAAAAATGCATGTAAAAATGCAATGAGGTGACTTTTTCAAAAAATAATCCTATGTTATTTTTTCCAACTATTTATTGATGATATTTTATGTTTTAGCGAATTTCCCCTATAGGGAAGAAGCTGTTACCGTAGGTCTCATGGTAAGAACTAAGCCCGAGACCATCATCACTTTTCTTTTTGAGGTCCCCAAATGCAAAAAACACCATTCGTTCATTTTCATAAATATATATATATATATATATATGTGTGTGTGTGTGTGTGTGTGTGTGTGTGTGTGTGTGTGTGTGTGTGTGTGTGTGTGTGTCTTTAAGCACAATAACTCGCATAAAAATGGTCCGATCTTAATAAAATTTGGCATGGACATGTAAAGTAGTAATTATTCGGACGAGTGATCGGACTACCGGAAGGGGGGGGGTAAAGGGGGGTAAACCACCCAAAAAATGGGGTTTTTTGAGTTTTTTACAGAGAAAAATCAAAAAAATCCAATTTTTGTCTACACCACTGAATTCAGCTCAAAAAAACAAACAATTTAGTATTTTGAATCACCCCTCTATGTCCATTGGTTACCGAGATATTGGAAGTGGTAAACACAGTACGTTGTCCCAATGTTAACCTTATGGGAAAATAAGTAAAATTCTATATCTTGCTCATTTCTCAACATATCTTGGTAAAACTTGGTAAATGGATTCTTCTAGGTCAGATCTACTAAATACTGAATTAAAACCACCCAGTTTGAATATACCCATAGCAGCAAACCTGCATACTCATTCCCCATGTTATTCTTATGGAGCTTACAAAAACATGTCAAATCTCGCTATGTTGGATCGAAATATGTTGTTTTCCATTTGAAATTCGCTGAGTATGCAGGTCTGCTGCAACGGGGGTATTATTTCTAGGTTATGCTGTAATTTAAAAGTCGCAAACAAGCAAAACCTTAAAGCACATGTCAGTAGCAACAAAAAAATATATGTGTCGAAAGTCTCCACGTGAGGGGAGGGTTTCATATTGGCGGCCCATGGTCTAAATATTTAAATTTTTCCTCTTAAAACATTTTCAGCCGCCATTTTGAAAATCAGATGTCTAATTTTCGGGGTCTGGGCTGAATTTTTGCCGAAATGCTCGATCACAGATTATGCAAAGTTATGGCGAAAGCCAGAAACCTAATATTTGTATACTACCCTACCTCATTAAATAATGTTTTCCTTGTGTTCGTATTACTCAGATCCTAAATATTCAAGACTCGCTTTTACTCCATTTGTAATGTAATTACTTCATACAGTAATTACTTTTTAGAACAGAAGTAATAATTTACAAAACAGTACCTAGGTAATTTTACATGCAACATTATGCTCATTGTTTTAGTGGAATTCTAGTTCTTCTTTTATAAAGGCACCGTTTTAAAACATTTTTGCGTTGAAGCGATCGCTGTGTAATCTCGGCCAGCCTTGTAATATTTTACGTCCTCGTTTAGGCTGCCACACCGGTAAAGAATCCTGGCTATAAAATGTTTGTGTTTACGCCAAAGTCATGTTTCGTCGAGATTTAAACAATTTTCATCTATTTTTAAGATTCAATCTAATTATTAAAAGAACAATAACAAGACGAGACAATATGAAGGCTGTCGTTTATTAATTGTCAATGCTATTAATTTTAGTAAATAATTAATACATTTAATAAGAAAAAACCTTCAGATATATTATTAATATAAATATAAACTGTGATAGATAGAAAAAAGAAGTCTTGTTTTGGAAATGAAAACTGAGAATTAAGGATGGAGACATCAATTTCGTGAGAAGTCTTCGTTTAATATCACTAAATAGGTATATTTAAACATCAAAGTTCGCAAATGCGTATTAACTGCTGATTTTGTTTTATGTTGTTTGAAACCATTAGAGTAGTTTACATCTGTTTCCAAACATGAAAACATTGTGCTACTCAGGTGTTATTTAAAGAACTAATAATATTAACACTTTCTTAGATGTTTTTTTTATCTCCTTTAAGGAAGTAATTCTACTTAATCTACAATCTCATTGAATCTCATTTAAAGAATCGAACTGAAGAAGGACCCATTTCGTACAATTTGATACAAATTTGAGATATCTAAAGTAACTGATTAAAGAGATAAAGTAGTCAACGAAGGGCAATTTTTCTGCTAATTGTCATAATTAATAGTTATTTCAAGACTTGTAATGGCTAAACTATTATTTAAAAGTAACAGATAATTTTGAAATTGGGATTTTTTACGAGTAAATTCCTTGAGGTGGTTCCAATACTGTTTGGCTTTAGGTTAAAACCAATTTAATTCCCAAAGTGAGAGTCACTCATTCTATGATAAGGCACACTCAAAACCACAGGACTCGAGTTTTAATAACAATTCAGTATTTTATCAAATACACAAAATACCGTAAATAGCTTTTAAAATATGGCTTTTACCACATTCCGATCGCTGTATAATGAAAATTCAGAGAGATTTTAGAATATCAGCAGAGATATTTTTCATTACGATACATCCATTTTTATTATATGATAAACTGAACTCTATACCCTGCTCATTTGGAATCAATAAATTATACTCGCCGTTTTAAATATGTGCTAAATAATTTCATAACAATTTAGGATTTTAAATACACGAAATTAAAAAAAAATAACAATAGGAGTGTTGTGTAGTCTATAAATCCATTGAAATATAAACATATTTTCCAAACTATAAACTCCAAAAAATTATACTTTACTGATTAATGAAAAGAACAACACTTTCAACGTGCTTCGACCCTAAAATCCATTTCTTTTTCATGCCTGGAACACTTGCCTAACATAACTCTATACATAGCAATGAGAAGTAATAAATTAGATACACAACCCCAAAATATAAAATCTAGTAAAGTTTTTGTACAACATGACAAGAAAAAGTAGACCTATTGTTTCATCTTTCCACCCATCACGGTAAAGCTGGGCACCAAAGCTGCCCGGCCGCTAATAAAGCCGATGGTGGTTTTCTAAAGATGAATAAAATCACAACCCCTAAAATAACACGGCCGAGGCACAGCGATAAAATACAAGGCGGACAATTAACCTCTTGGCCAAATTAGATAAAGGAGCCGCTTCCACGTGGTCGGTCCCTGCTCAGTAATTAATTAGACTTAATTAGGGATCTCCTTTCAAAGACACAAATTACAAGTAATAGAAGCAATATCGCATTAGTTACAACAAAAGGTTTCTGCTCACAAAAAGGCAAAATCGTGTACACTACGTAAGAGTCAACAAATCTCCAAAATAACTTTGTAGCAATTCCAAATCAAATATTTAAAAAAAATCCTAATCACCATTTTTTTTCCTTTTAGCAAATTTCCCCTATAGGGAAGAAGCTATTACTAGGTCTCATAGTAAGACCTAAGTCTAAGACTATGATAACATTTCGTTTTGGGACCCCCAGAAGGAAGAAACACCATTCGTTTAAATTTTTAGATATGTGTATATATCTATGTATACTAGACATAGTATATCTATATATATAATTCCGTAAGTCAAATTTTTGTAAAGAAATTGTGAGTGACTGGATGGCCGTAGAAGGATGGGAGGGGTCTTATTTTAAAGGTCTTGACGTGAATTTTGAGGGAAAACTATTCATTTTTCTTATTTTTTTACCATAAATTCACAACAGAATAAAACTTTTCCCATTAAAACAACATGGGGTTTAATTTGTTTACATCTTTTGAAATTAAAACAGCTGTGCCACAGAGTTGTATTAGTTGTATTTCTGAAAATCTGTGTACTCATTGCCTTTGATATAGATACCAGCTGTACTTTTTATGAATTTCAGTTTGTTTACTACAGCAATGTATAATTTTTAGTTATGGTGATCTATTTCTTCTTATCTTATCTATATCTTCTATATCTTATCGTATTTCTTCTTTTCTACCTAAATATAGTAATGAACAACGGAGGAAGGCCGCGTCGCCGAGGTGTTGGCTTTCGAAATCAGCATGACAGACGACAGCGGAGACGAGAAATTTATAATGAGGAAAGGAATGAACAACCACATCATGACGTCGAAGATACTCCTATTTTTATATTACCACTTATAAACGAGATACCAACACACAATTTGGGCCTGATGAATGATCAATGTATGCATTGTGGTGCGTTGCACTTTGTTGAAGAGTCTACAAATGGTCACTACAACTCTTGCTGCATAACGGTCTCATACATCTACCACAACCTGAAAATAACAATGAACTACAACAGTTGTTTAGGAATGGACATTTTATTAAAAACATAAGACAGTATAATAGTGCTATGGCATTTGCCTCACTCTCTGCCACGAAAAAAGAAGTTCAAGGCAATGGACCATATTGCTTTAAAGTCCACGGTCAAATTCACCGTTTTATTTCGGACTTATTACCAGGTGATGAACAAGCCCCTTCATACGGTCAGTTATATTTCATTGATACTGCAGTCGCAAATAATCTTAGACTACAAAGAACCGAAAATAGTGCCCTCAAGTTGGAAATAGTAACTCAATTGTCTGACATATTATCAAATAACCCATATTCCCAGACTTATAGAAAAGCTAATGAAATGATGACTAATGAAAGCATTAAAAACATTGAACTTCGATTCGCAGACAACATTTCGATGGATATTAGACGATTCAACAGACCTTCCGCAGATGAAATTGCTGGAGTGTTTAATTCAGAAGAAGGTGAACCTCCACACAATCGTCATGTAGTAATTTACAACCGCCAAAGTGGGCCTAAGCTTTTATCAATATTGAGCCCACACTGTGATCCAATGCTGTATCCTTTGTTATTTCCGAGCGGCGAACCTGGGTGGACGCAGAAATGACTCTCAATGGACAACGACGTCAAAGACTGCGTGAGAAGCTTACCATGCTACAGTTCGCCAGCTATAGACTTGCTGTTCGGCCCGGCTTCTCAAATATCCATGCTGCTAAAAAACTATTTCAACAATATATTGTATATCTATACACCAGAGTTGAAAGTAATAGACTAAATTATATTAGACATCACCAATCGCAGCTTAGAGTTGAACACTACCACGGATTGCAAGATTTTGTTTTGAACAGAGCACAACTAGAAAGCGTCACTGCGGGTAAGATTGTTGTGTTGCCATCAACATTTGAAGGTAGTCCGCGTAACATGACTCAACGTTAGCAAGATGCTATCGTTCAAAAATACGGAAAGCCTGATTTATTTATAACAATGACATGCAACCCTAAATGGACTGACATACTACCTTCACTGAAAGACAATGAAGCACCAGCCGATCGACCAGATATCGTTTCCAGAGTATTTAAATGTAAATTAAATGAGTTGAAAAAGGACCTCCTATAAATAATGTATTTGGAAAGGTTATTGCTTTTGTGTACGTCATAGAATTTCAGAAACGAGGCTTGCCCCACTGCCACATACTTTTAATCCTTGACGAAGAATCAAAATTTCGTGAACCAGCCCAAATAGACCGATGTGTTTATGCAGAGTTGCCTAATCCCAATGAGTTCCCAAGTCTCCATGACAAAGTTGTGCGGAACATGATTCATGGGCCATGCGGAGCGCGAAATCAGAATTCACCTTGCATGAAAGACGGAAAATGTTCAAAAAAATATCCTAAAGAGTACGTGAATGAAACATTCGAGAACAGCAATGGATATCCACTTTATCGTCGACAAAACAACAATACCACAGCTCAAAAGGGGGTTAACCTGGTTGACAATAGAGATGTTGTGCCATATAATCCTTATCTATTAATGAAATATACCGCTCATATAAACGTCGAGGTTTGCTCAAGTGTCCGATCAGTGAAGTATTTATTCAAATATGTATATAAAGGATATGACTCAGCTTGCCTAGAATTTGTAAATAGTATACAAAATGAAACTCTAAACTTTGATGAAACGACCCGCTTTGCCAACATGAGGTATGTTAGTTCTCATGAAGCTATTTGGCGTCTCCACTCTAATGACATGCATGAACAATCTCATACAATTATTCGCTTAGCTGTTCATGAAGAAGGATATCAAAATGTTTATTTTCATGCTGGGAACGAGGAGCACGCACTTCAAAATTCAGCCGAAAAACACACAACACTTACAGCATGGTTTGTTTTAAACAACCGAGACCCCAATGCACGTCAATATCTATATGCAGAGATTCCACAGTACTACAGATTTGTTTCAAACCAATGGGTACGTCGACAGAGATGTGGATCGAAAGTAATAGGTAGAATGTACGGTGTTGCACCAAAAGATCAAAACAGATTTTACCTACGTATTTTATTACTACATATCAGAGGAGCTATGTCATTTGATGACATACGATTCTACAATGGTACTGCATATAACTCTTTTAAAGAAGTTGCAGTTGCAAGGGGACTCCTTCACGATGATGCAGAGTGGCATCGTTGTTTAGAGGAGATGCAAAATAGCGAAATGCCTAAACAGTTAAGAGGTTTATTTGCATACATTTGTTGCTTCTGTGAGCCATCCTCTCCATTAGCACTCTGGAATAGTTTCAAAGAAAAACTTATCGAAGACTTCCAAGAACTTGGTGCAGATGAAGCTGAAAATGTAGCGTTACAACAAATAGACTTAATCCTAAGAGAGAACGGATTTAATTGTGCCAGACTGAATTTACCAGTACCACGGAACAACAACCATCATTTGAATAACAATAATAATATAGAGTACGAGTCTGTTGTAGGTGCCGAAATGTACTCAAAATTAAATTATGGACAAAAATTAGTTGTGGATGAAATTCTAGATTCTATATCAGGAAATTCTACGGATAATCTGTTTTTTTTTAGAAGCTCCAGGAGGATATGGAAAAACGTTCATTTACTCTTGCCTTCTACATATAATTCGAGGACGAGGTCAGACTGCATTAGCTACAGCTTGGACAGGAATAGCTGCTCTGCTCTTAGAAGAAGGAACAACACTTCATCGATTATTTGGAATACCAGTCCCCGTACAGCCCGGATCAGTATCTTCAATTAAAATTAATTCAGAGAAAGCTAAAGTACTGAGAAAATCAAAAATTATTATAATAGATGAAGCATCAATGGTCCCTGCCGCCGCTATAGATTGCATTGATCGTCTGTTAAGAGATATAATGAAATTTGAAAACCAAATCAATGAAAACATTCTAATGGGAGGGAAAATTGTATTGTTTGGAGGAGACTTTCGACAAGTGTTACCGGTTGTTCCCATGCAAGGAAAGGTTCAAACATTGGAGGCATGCTTGCAGAACAGTAAAATTTGGAAAAAGTTAAAATTTTTTAAACTAACACAAAACATGCGAGTCAACCCTGGTGAAAACGAGTTTTGCAATTGGCTTCTCGAACTTGGAAATGGCACATTAAACAAAGGTTTCGATGTGATTGACATTCCTGAACAGTTTATCCTCAGAAATCAATCTATTATTAGTTTTACTTTTAATGAACAAATTAATTTAAACAATGTCAAGACATTTTCTAATAATATCATAATGTGTCCATTGAATGAACAGTGTCAAACCCTCAACAATGAAATCCTACAAACAATGGAGGGGGAAGCGAATGATTACTTTAGTGTGGACGAAATAATCAGTGACGACCCAACCGAACGTTTGAATATTCCTATTGAATACTTACACTCAATAACTCCCTCCTAGGGTCAGGTTTGGTTAATGGCGTGCGGTTAATCGTATTAAGCATGTTTGAGAAATGCATAAAATTAGAAATTATTACGGGATCTGGAAAGGGAAATATAATATTTTTGCCTAGAATAAAGCTTATTTCAACAGATCCTAACATGCCTTTCCACATGTCAAGACTGCAATTTCCCTTACGACTTGCCTTTGCTATAACTATCAATAAGGCACAAGGCCAAACCTTCCAGAAAGCTGGAGTTTACTTAGATAAACCAGTTTTTACACACGGACAGTTATATGTTGCATTTAGCAGTCAAGTCATCAGATGGAACATCAGATGGATTGTATATATGGCAAATACAAGAGAACAGAACAATACAGAAAACAATTCATATACAAAAAACATAGTTTATCCAGAGGTTCTGACTAATTATCAAATGCAATAAGTAAGTAGTGATTTCTATTCATGTAAATAAAACTTGAATTAAACCAAATTGTAATTGTTTTTTATGCTTATTATTTTCAAAATAAAAACGTTTACTGTTTTAGAGGCTATTGTCCCTACAAACCACCATTTAAATGTAAATGTATCTACTGTATATAATATATTGTATACAGTTTGTGTTGTAAACTATATTATAATGCTAGAAAATCAGTGCTTATTTATAAATGACCAATGAAGGTTGATAAAAATTTATGTATTTTGGTTTTTTAGGGGCTTTTGCCCCTACAAGCCCCTAGTATACTATATATACTATATATACTATACATGTATCTATACATGTATACATCTATATCTATTAAAGCCAAAACGGTTGACTGACTGACTCACTCACTGATCACAGTTTCTCAAAAACTACAAGACTTTGGGTCATGAAACTTGGCACAAACATTCCTTAAAGGCTCTAGATGCGTACTAAGAAAGTATTTTAAAATATTCTTTCTCAAAAGGCTAAAATAGAGTAAATTATAAAATTGTAAAAGGCCGGACTTACTTGGGTTTCCAAGTATATTTTCTCAAAAACTGTTAGGCTTTTGACCATGGAACGTGGCCAAGATTTTATTTATAGACTATAGATGAGTACTAAGAAGGAATCTTAAAATATTTTCTTTCAAAAGGCTGAAGCAGAGTTAATTATCCAATTCAAAATGGCGACCTTTACAGTTTATAAAACTTATAAGATGACAAAATGTAGATGGAAGGTCTATGGAACATTTTCAAGAGGTAAAACAGATTAAAATTCCATCTGCTAAAGGCATGAACTATACAAAACTATTGTTGCCAGCAACGATATGTTTTGTCAAACAATACTTAAACCACTCTCGTTTTATGGACCACCAGAAGTACTCCAACTATAATCTTAAAACTCTGCATGGCTATTTTATTCAGAGTATAAAGATTCCAATAAGAACTAGGGTTTCAATATTTAAAGTTTAAGGAGGGTTTGAGTGGCCAAAGGGGCTTCAAGTTTCCATAAAAATGAGTATTTATACCATCCATTTTCTCTAGCACACGAATGATATGATCCTTAATGTGTTTTAGAAATTTTTACTTTTTACATTCATTTTTACTTTCTTCCTCCCATACTTAAGTATATGAAGAAGGTATTGTTTTCGTCAAAATTTTCGAACTGGAGTTGTTATTGGATATATTCGTTTTAGGGCTCCCTGAATCCAAAAAAAGGTATTCGGAGTGGATTTAAACAAAACTACAGTAGAGACGACACCAGTGGTCCGATTCTCATGAAATTTGGCATGTATGCATACAACCATGATATCTCCAGGCGTTTTTCTTTAATTTTGTTTAAATTTTTTATTTTTAAGGTTATTTACCCCATAAGAATCCATAAAAAAGAGAAAAATCCGAATTTCTCAAAATCAGCTTTAACGATTTCGATAAAAATTTAATGGTTTTTTAGTATTTAAGATGACGACCAAAATGACACCGCCCGCATGTCTTTAAAATTTAGGTTCAGAAGTTATGGGGGTCTTATAAATATATATACATAAATCAGTACATATATATTTTATATGGTATATACGTGTGTGTGTGTGTGTGTGTGTGTGTGTGTGTGCGTGTGTGTGTGCGCGCGCGCGCGTGTGAGTGCGTGTGAGTGCGTGTCTGTGAAAGTGGTAATCAATTGGACGAGTTCGAGTCCGTAAATCAGCCCGATCGGACCATCGATGAGGGGGGGGGGTTAAGGAGGATAAACCCCCCAAAATATGGGTTTTTTGGGATTTTCACATAAAAAAATAAAAATTATTCAATTTTGGTTAGCACCATATAATTCAGCCAAAAATAAAAACAATTTTGTATTTAGAATCATTGCTCTATGTCCATTGGTTACTGAGACATTGAAAGAGGTAAGCACTGTACGTTGTCCCAATCTTAACCTTATAGGGTAGGTAAACCTTATAGGAAATAACCTCGCTTATTTCTTAACATCTCTTAATAAAACTTGGATTTTGGCTTCATCTATATGACCTAATGTTATATAGTCTAAAATTCCCAAACGTTTTATTTCCGTGGTAGCAAACCTGCATACTCATTCCCCATGTTATCCTTATAGGAAATTAAAAAAATCCACATATTCATTATTTATTAATATATAAAACTTGGTATGTGGCTTCTTCTAGTTCAGGTCTACTAAATATTTAATTAATTAAAACCACCTAGCTTAAACCTAGCTGTTGTAGTAAACTTGCTTGCGCATTCCCCATGTTATTCTTATGGAGATTACAAACACATGTTATACCTCACTATATTGGATATAAATATATATATTATTTTGCATTTGAAATTCGCTAAGTATGCAGAATTCAGATCTGCTGCAACGGGGGTTTCCAGTTTTCTTGTGATTTTTTACATTTACAATTATTTAGTAATCGAACCTAAAAATCTTTATTCACTAAATTCCTTAAAGCAATACAAATATTATGGTTGTTACAGAGTATTCATTTTAAATCTCTAAAAGTATACTTCTGTGTGTTTGTGATCTGATCTGTTTATTGAGTTACACACACCGGTGTATAGTAGTTTTAAGATCACTCAGTATCTCTCAGTAGTTTTATTTTCTCAGTATTCTGGTCCGAATTTCATTAAAAATGTGCGAAATGCAAATATCCATATAAATTTAGATTTTCATTTTCATCTTACTTTTAACTAGCTGACATCTAAAATCCATACAGTATAGTATAGTATATAGTATAGTAGAAAGTAAAACTCAGCTTTCAACAGTGTCTTTTAAATGGAAATTAAAGTTATATTAGCCAAATTATATAATAGTCAGCTGATGGTTTTGCAGTCACACGCTGTGGGTGTAATAAACAAATGCACCTAGCAAAAATAACAGAATATCAATCTCCCATATGGACTGTTAGTCCAGTCAAAAAACTTAAAATAATTACCCAACCTGGAAAAAATTCTCTTGGCGCACTCTATAATCATTTATACTCGTAATTTCACCGTGAATTGTTAACTCGATGTGAACTCTAGATTTAATGGAATCTGTCAACAGTTATTAGTGCGTAACATGATTGAATTTTCATTATGCAAACTCAGAAAAGCCGCGCTGCAACAAAGCAAATCCCTGCCACTCTTGTGTTAAAAATTCAGTAGATGTAAATTATTTCATGATATTATAGGAAGAATTACAGATTTTCTCACTGACCCATTAACAAATTCGATTTTATGTTCGGGTAGAAGAAAATAAGAAGATAGAACAAATAGTAATGGTGCTTCTTACGATGTATTACTGGTATATAGAATAAACTATCCTTTCGCGTTAGGATTAAATCAAAACATATTTTGAAACCTGAAACAAATTGATTTCAGGTTTCAAAATATGTTTTGATTTAATCCTAATTCTTAATTGAAAATCTGAGTATTTAGTGACAACTGAACTGATCTTCAAGATTTGTACGTTGAATTAAAAGAAATAATCAGTAGGTTTGCCGAATTTCCTCAGAATTTACAGTTTTAAGGGCTACACCATACAGACCCTCAAATATATTGATTTTGATTTTTTCTGACATTTGCCATCACTGATTAGTAAAAAACTAATCAGTGGTTTTGTACTAATCAGTGACGGCAAATGTCCGCAAAAACCAAAACCAAATAAAAAATCACCATCACCAACAATGAATTTCAAACAGACCTTCAAAGGTTGAGTCAAAAAATTGTTATGGGAGAGTAAAATTTCAAGTAAAATAGCTGATTGGATTCAACATCGCAATCGAAGCTGCAACAGTAATCTTATTTACTTTATGTATCTTATCTTATTATGCAACAGTAATTTATGTTTACTGTTTACCTTATATTATAGATGGCTCGAAGGAAATTGGAAAATCTGATATCATGATTGAGCAATACTATTAGAGGAACGGTGATTTCGCGTTGAAGGCTATATTTTTATCGCTGAAGCAATAGAGATTCCAGGTCAAGAATGGGACGGGAGGCAAGTATCGTAAGTTGGCTTTGGCGCGCTATCAAGAGAGCACGGTTCCACTAAACCTTTTATCTACAGCCAAAGACTTCTTAGTGTTTTGTAAAGGTTCAATAGTGAACAAATATATATTTATTGACTATCAACTTTGCTAGGATCTTCCTCGGATAATATTACATTATATTATTAATAGATGTAAAAAACACTATTTGGTGACAAAATTGTTCAAAAGAAACACGTTTTTAATCCGCCATGATGGCTATAAAGGGTGTCCCATAAGTAAAGTTCGAAACTTCGGGAATAGGTTATATGGGTCAAAATAAAGATAAAATGAAGAATAAATTTTTTTCCAAAAACGCTTTGTTTACCAGATATCCGCCATTTTGTATTTTTAACAAAATATTTTTTATCTCCCAAGGTTTTGAATCGATTTTTTTGAAACTCGGTATGCACCTTTATCTAGTCAAGGTTAGTTTATGAAAAGATAATCAGCATGATTGAATCGTAAATTTCAAAATGTTTAAAGTCTTTAAATTGAAATACCGAAAAATGGTACATTTTACAAAAAAATATTAAGAACAATAATATTTAGAAAATTGTATTTTCATTCCAACGATACCAAACTTATGAAAATCGATTAACAAACAACTGAGTTATGGTCGAATTAGGGCATGGCTCAGCGCAACAATGGACTATTTTGCTTCAAAAAAATGCTGCCTCACTAGCTAAATACGATCATAACTCAGTTGTTTTTTTATTGGTTTTCATAAATTTGGTGTCATTAGATGGGAAATAAAATTTTCTAAAAATTGTTTTCCTTTATATTTTTTTGTAAAAGGTACCGTTTTTTCGTTATTTCAACTTAAAGATTTTAAACGGCCGCCATTTTGAAATTTACTATTATATCATGCTCATTATTTTTTCATAAACTAACCTTGACTAGATACAGGTGCATACCGAGTTTAAAAAAATATATTTAAAAGCTTGGGAGATAAAAAATTATTTTGTAAAAAATACAAAATGGCGAATATCTGGTAAACAAAGCGGTTTTGGAAAAATATTTATTCTTCATTTTATTTTTATTTTGACCCATCTAACCTATTCCCGAAGTTTGGCACTTTACTTATGGGACACCTTGTATGTAGGGATTGACCACCTTGACAAATATGTAATTCAACTAGAAACCTTTTTACTTATGGTTCAGGAACTGCAATGTGATTCCGATAAAACGTAACAGCTAATCATCTTAGGAAGTTTACTATGCCATTCTCTTTTCCCAATTTTTAGTGGTTCAGAAATCTTTGATGAGATTAACATCTAAATTATTGTTTATTTTTAAAATGTTGACATTTTGCGAGAAGAAGAACCTTAGTTAAGACTGTTTTCATAAAATCTTACTAAAACTATGTTATATAGACATTTTAATTTCAATTTGCAAAAAGTACTGTAATAAAATTCAACTTTGCTCAAAGTTTTTGGTTACCCAATTGTTTCAGAATTATTTACCTTTAATGCCTAGAGATCTTGAAAACTTGAATCATCAAGATCTCTAGGCCGTAAAGGTAAATAATTCATTCAGCTTTATTATAATCAACTTCAACTTTATTATATGTACTCAACTTTATTATGACATAAGAGGACATTAAATGATTTAATTATATCTGAAGACGATGTTTTAATAACACAGCAACAGTTAAGCTAGAATATGGCCTGAAAAGTAATAGAAGAATGTCGCATGTTTTATTTAAAGGAATCCTTCTAAACACACATTTGTATTCTTGTGACCTAAAAACAAACAGATAAACAAAATTAAATGTCGAATTACGGGTAAATTGCTTTTTGAAGCAAATTTATTCCACTGCTTCTTGCCATTGCATATCAATGACCTCCATTGTGCTTATTCTTCTGCAAATCTATCTGTCTATTATTATTGAGAAACCAGAAAATAAAACAACAATTAGTTTAGTAAAACCAGTTCCGTGGTTTTCTGTAGTTTGAGTAGGATGAAAGGTATATTGTTCTAATACTTACTCCCGTCTTTCGCACGGGTCTGTAGGGACAGCAGGCCAATGGTCGCAAACAGGTGTTTATATAGACCGGTAAAATGTGGTATGTGGTATGGAAAAATGCAATGTGGTATGGAAAAGGATGGGTAGTTTTTGTTTTGGGGTATATTGTTAGTTTTGGGCTTATTTTTTTGTCGACCTCAGGTGCGCAGCCCGAGACTTGAAGTATTTTTTCGAAATTTCCAAATGTTACATATTTATTAGAAACCACGCTTTATTATACTAGTTATAAATTAATTGGAGAAAAAGTTCCTACAGTTTAAGTGCTTTTGCAGCTCTAGCTTGGAAAGATCGGGAGATATGGCCCTTCAAAGATAAGGAAATTATTCTATTAGTTTAACATAGAAAATTTCAAAAATTCGGAAGCCACTAGTGCAGAGCCCCCTCCCAGGGATGATGATGCCCCCTCCCAGGGATGATGATTCCCCCTCCCAGATACCCAAGGTCCTGTCCTCCGTTTGCCGGTACCGGATTCCAGACCTGCCGGGATCGGCGTGGCAGTGCTGTCCGACCTCTGCACCCACGGCGCTCTCTCTTACCTGGGCCCGAAGGGCTGTCCCCTGACGCCAACTAGGAAGAAATTATCGATAGTGCGAGGTACACATCAGCCCCTGCGACAGACAGGAACACTCCCAGGGACCCCCGTGGGTGCTCGTCGAAGGAAGGCGGAAATACATCCATGATGCGGGGCCAAAGAGAGGAGGGTGAGCGAGGTTTGCTCAGGAAGAAGAAAGATTGCGGGCCAAGGCCTGAAAGATGAGAAGAAATGCATTGGATCTGGAAGAACTGCAAGAGGGAGTCTCACAGCTTAGCTCGACCCGGGGTCACCAGCACCCAGCACGGGCTACCTGGGGAGGGGGTTAGGGTTATTAATTAGGTTAATCACTTGAAGAAAATCAAAAAATAGATAAAAAATAATAAATACTTTGTACAATTACTTGAAATGGTGACCTACCTAGGTAAGGTATTTTAAGTTAAGTATGAATGAGGGATGACTGTGACGCGATCTTATTGTCTTGTTAATGACTAAGGTCGACATGTTCCATAGACAGGACTGTTAATTATTAACCAAACAGCCAATGGAAATTAAGGGACCATCAGTTTAACGTGGGATCCGAACCACAATTTCACCAATGAATTACAAACTGGTTTAATTATGAGGATGG
Organism: Flexamia atlantica; assembly: GCA_035578135.1. Classification (NCBI taxonomy): domain Eukaryota; kingdom Metazoa; phylum Arthropoda; class Insecta; order Hemiptera; family Cicadellidae; genus Flexamia; species Flexamia atlantica. Next base: position 18,164,810 of record JAQJVK010000016.1, on the reverse strand, counting down.
TCTTATGGATGAATGTATTATTCACTGGTGTGGACGTTAATCCTACTCCTGAGTTTCGATTTTAACACTTGGGAAGGTAATGACCCCTACCATTATAGGTTACGTTAAAGTTGTAGGCTATGTTAAAATTGTATATACGTAATCATACTAAAGTCTTCGCCTCGAAAAACATTAGAGCTTAATAAATTCAAAAAAGTGCTTGAGATTATGAATGAATGAATGAATGAATGAAAAGTGCTTTATTGTACAAATACACAGGATACAGGTTATGGTTACAAAGCACATAAAACAATGGTTAAAAACCGTCTGTTTATATGGCATTTTAGCGAAAAAGAGTTCCTGTAGGATTTCCCGCGGTGCACTTCCACTAAATTCACAGAGAAAAAAATTAGCAACTTTGCACACTAATAATCAAACAAGCTTATTAGCTTTATAGAAAATAGAGAAATTAGCTGAATAAAATGACTTGTTGACAAACATATATGCTAGATTACAATTAACCCATCTGATAATAGACTAAAAGACAAGATAAATTTTAAACAACTCAAAATTTGCCTTCTTGATTTAGATAAAGTCCAGTACTTGTCTTAGTTACTGTAAATTTTCAATTAAATTTTTCTTACTTTCTCTAACTTTTCCCGTTTTAAAATACTTATGATATGACAGTCATTTTTATCTAATTAAACAATGTTTTTTTTTTGAAGAGTAAAAGTATATATTTGAAAGAAATGCGTTAATCCTTACTAGAGGACCCACGCTGCTCCGCAGCAGTAAATTTTGGTACTAAGACACAAAATCAACTCAAATCAAATAATTCTTCATTTACAAAATTAATGTTACATGCAATGGGTCTTTACAACTTCAATGTGACTTGCCCGACACTTGCCTAAGTTGAAAAAGATGTGCATGTAGCTGGGCCCGGTTATGTTGGAATTTCAGAAAACAAATTAAACCACGATTTATTACCAAGTTGGTAATGATTTGTTCCACAAAGGAAAATGTAGGACTTTCATGAGATATTCTGTACTTAAGTTTTCGGGACATGTCAGCACGGCACATACGACTTTACAAACTATATACCATGCTAAAATACCCTTGTTGCAGACCTGCATACTCAGTGAATTTCATATGCAAAAGAACATAGTTCAAGCCAACACAGCAAGATTTGACGTGTTTTTATAAGCTCCATAAGATTAACATGGGAAATGAGTATATATCAGGTTTGCTGCCATGAAAATGGAAATATCGGGGATTTTAGACTATTATACATTAAATCTCATCTAGATGAAGACATAAACCAATTTTTATCAAGAAGAATATGTTGAGAAATAAGCAAGATATAGAGTTTTTCTTATTACCCATAAGGTTAACATTGGGACAACGTACTGTCAATATCTCGGTAACCAATGGACATAGACCATTGATTCAAAATCCTAAACTGTTCTTTTTTTAGCTGAATTCAATGGTGCCAACACAAATTGGATACATTTTTTTCTATGTAAAAAATTCAAAAACCCACTTTGGGGGGGGATTATCCCCCTTTACCCCCCCTTCCGGTGGTCCGATCGGGCTGGTTCACGAATTACAGTCGACTCTCGCTAACTCGAAAGTCCATGGACTGCGATTTTTCTTCGTGTTACGTGTAGTTCGCCGTAGGCATAGTTCGAGTTATAGAGGTAAACTTAATAAAAATTCGTGATGTAGAGGTAAAGAAAAATTGCAGTTTATACTGTACACCTTCAACAGGTCCAAGCTTTTAACTTATTCATATATTATATTATATATCAATGAAAAATACAGTATTTATAATATAATAGCCTGTAAAACACAAAAACAGATAAGATCATATTAATTCTGATTAAAAAGTCTGTAATCTTCCTCTGCTTAAACATGTAAAAACAATTATTACGGTATCGATCATAATTTTTATTAAAACAATAATCTAAAGAAACTTTACAGTATGCCCTACAGCTACAAAAATAAACTTATAACTTTGAATATTACCGTGTATTAAAAAATAATACTTAAAGTAAAATATACGAAATTAAAAAAAACTTGTGAAATAAAATAGAGTAAACAGTTCAGAATGCCGGGATTTCGTATTACAGAGGTCCACTCTGAAAACGTCGTGGTATGGAGGTAAACTTCGAGTTATGGAGGTAAAGCGTGAATCGAATTCGTCTTATCTACTGAACTTCGTGTTATAGAGGTTATTTTTGAGTCCCTTCGAGTTATAGAGGTTAAATATACCTGGAAAATTGGTTCGTGTTATGAAAATTAGTTCGTGTTATGTATAGTAATTTCTTCGTGTTAGACAGGTTTTTCCAAGGGGATTAAAAATAATTCGTGATATCGAGGAATTCGTGATATCAAGGTTTGTGTTAGCGAGAGTCGACTGTAGTCCAATTGATTACCACCACAGAATTTAGTTTTCTGTGTTACCACTTTACACGTCTGTACCAAATTTAATTAAGGTCAGACCATAAACGGACTCAGAAAAAGAAAACCTAATTTATATATATAAAAGATTTGTGTTGTTCGGAATTCAGCAGAGTGCTCCAGGTACGTCCGATCATAATAATCAATAGCTCAAATGAAAGCTGGTATTTCACTGAAGGTTCTTAGCATATAGAAGGTTCTAAAACATATAGAACTACTTAATTAGAACTGGGGAAATATATCTTCAATTGAATTCATAATTCGGAAATAATCAAATTTATGTTTTTTGGTCGAGTAATACAGTATATTAATGAATGCCGATCCTTGATGGCAAATCTTTGCGTGCATACCTTTAATTTAAGACCTTATTTATGAAAATCGGTCGAGTAAAAGAACCAAACGGACTCAGAAAAGAAAAACAAAATTTTTGTTTGTGTTCGGAATTCAGCAGCATGTTTCAGGTACGTCCGATCTAAATAATCAATAGCTGAAATGAAAGGTGGTATTTCGCTGAAGGTTCTTAGACCAAAACATACAGATTTACGTAATTGGAACTGGGGAAATATCACTTAAATTGAATTCAAAATCCCGGAAATAATCAAATTAATGTTTTTTGGTCGAGTAATACAGTAGGTAAACAAATGCCAATGCCTGATGCCAAATCTGTGCGTGCATACCTTTAATTTAAGACCTAAATTATGAAGATCGGTCGAGTAGAAGAGCCAAACGAACTTGGAAAAGGAAAACCATATTTAACTCCCATAAGAAATGTACAGGGAGGAAGTTGCTTTTGTGCATAACTCGAGTAATACGGCAGATAAATTAATGCGGATGTTTGATGGCAAATCTACGCGTGCATACCTTTAATTTAAGACCTCAATTATGAAAATCGGTTGAGTAGAAGAGCCGGACGGATTCGGAAAAGAATAACCAAATTTTTTTAATATATAGATTACCTAAAAATAAAAAACAATTATGGATGACACATATATCCACATAATAATTAATGCATGACCTATTTTCCTATGAACATAAACAGGATTAAACACCACAAAAACATTTTGGCATTCATAGATTGGAATATTGAACATTCAGCGTGATGTGACCAGCATAACACAGTATCTAGTTTTTTTTTACCTAAATTATTATATTGTAAAATTAAACTCTGTTATTAATTCTCGCCGATACGACCAGGCACTTTTTAGGTAATGTACTAAGCCTCGCCAATTTCTCCCATTCAAGTATTCGTCAAATTCTGCTTTACTCAAAAAAGATTTCCCAAAGCATGCTTTTCTTATGTTTCTTAAAATTGGGCAATTTGCAATGAAGTGAAAAACTGATTCATTCTCATTTAAATTACACAGAGAACAGTTGTAATTCACCCCAGTAATCCATGGTTTGTAATTAAGATCCAGCAGCTCTGCTCTAGCCTTGACCGCCCATGAGATAACGCTAATATCGTGCTTATCGTTAAACAAATTTTTGTCTCCGACAAGGTCAAGGTCGATGGTGAGGTACTGCGAGTGATGCAGCGATGTCATCGCTCGGCCGCGGCACGTGCTTCTCGACGCCTCCCTTTCCGCGTCGACTATCCTCATTAGCCGCATTTCTAAATCATGCCTATGAACAGGAGAAAAATCTACCACTATACCGTGTTTAACACCCATCATTTTCCAACTTTTGCACCAAAATATGTTTTTAGCGAATTTCCCCTATAGGGAAGAAGCTATTACCGTAGGTCTCATGGTAAGACCTAAGCTCGGGACCACTATAGCTTTTCGTTTTGGGGCCCCCAGAAGCAAAAAACACTATTCGTTCGAATTTATTAGCGAATTTCCCCTATAGGGAAGAAGCTGTTACCGTAGGTCTCATGGTAAGACCTAAGCCTAAAACCATCATAACTTTTCTTTTTGAGGTCCTCAGATGCCAAAAACACCATTCGTTCACTTTCATAAATATATATATATATATATATGTGTGTGTCTTTAAGCACGATAACTTGCGCAAAAATGGTCCAATCGGAATGAAATTTGGCATAGACGTGTAAAGTAGTAATTATTCGGACGAGTTCGTAAACCAGCCCGATCGGACCACCGGAAGGGGGGGTTAAGGGGGGTAAACCCCCCCAAAAATGGGTTTTTTGAGATTTTTACATAGAAAAATAAAATTTTTCGAATTTTTATTGGCACCATTGAATTCAGCCCAAAAAAACAAACAATTTAGTATTTTGAATCATGGCTCTATGTCCATTGGTTGCCGAGATATTGAAAGTGGTAAACACAGTACGTTGTCCCAATGTTAACCTTATGGGAAATAAGTAAAATTCTATATCTCGCTTATTTCTCGACATATCTTGATAAAACTTGGTAAATGGCTTCTTCTAGTTCAGATCTACTAAAAAATGAATTAAAACCACCTAGTTTTAATATACCTGTAGCAGCAAACCTGCATACTCATTCCCCATGTTATTCTTATGGAGCTTACAAAAACATGTCAAATCTCGCTATGTTTGATCGAAATATGTTGTTTTGCACTTGAAATTCGCTGAGTATGCAGGTCTGCTGCAACGGGGTTATATATATATATATGTGTGTGTGTGTCTGTTAGCACGATAGTGGCCGCAAAAATGGACCGATCTTTATGAAATTTGGTACAAACATGTAAAGTGGTAATCAATTGGACGAGTTCGTGAACCAGCCCGATCGGACCACCGGAAGGGGGGGTAAAGGGGGATAAACCCCCCAAAAATGGGTTTTATGAGTTTTTCACATAGAAAAATAAAATTTATCGAATTTTTGTGGGCACCATTGAATCCAGCTCAAAAAAACAAACAATTTAGTATTTTGAATCATTGCTTTATGTCCATTGGTTACCAAGATATTGAAAGTGGTAAACTCAGTACGTTGTCCCAATGTTAACCTTATGGGAAATAAGAAAAATTCTATATCTCGGCTATTTCTCAACGTATCTTGTTAAAACTTGGTAAATAGCTTCTTCTAGTTCAGATCTACTAAATATTGAATTAAAACCACCCAGTTTTAATATTCTTGTAGCAGCAAACCTGCATACTCATTCTCCATGTCTTTCTTATGGAGCTTACCAAAACATGTCAAATCTTGCTACGTTGGATTGAAATATGTTGTTTTGCATTGGAAATTCGCTGAGTATGCAGGTCTGCTGCAACGGGGGTATTTTGTATTACATATTCAGCAAGACGCTTAGGCAAGCGATCATCAGATAGTGACAGAACTTTCAATAAATATTTAATATTTACTAACATAGTGGCTAAATGTAGTTTATCTATATTTGTTTCAACATATAAAACATAGTTTGGTGTGTTCTTTGGTAGGTGCAACAATTTTTTTATAAAGAGTCTTTGGACCGATTCCAGTTTGTCAATCTCGCAATATCCCCAAACCTGTGCTCCGTAGCACAACATGGTTCTCACTACCGCATTATTCACTGGTATGGTCGTTAATCCTACTCCTGAGTTTCGATTTTAACACTTGGGAAGGTAATGACCCCTACCATTATAGGTTACGTTAAAGTTGTAGGCTATGTTAAAATTGTATATATGTAATCATACTAAAGTCTTCGCCTCGAAAAACATTAGAGCTTAATAAATTCAAAAAAGTGCTTGAGATTATTTAAAACTTTTAAAACATATAGAGAATATATTTATTATTATATTTATTTAAGTATTTGTATGTGCTTACTAAACTAAACTGCTGCTGTAAATTCAATTACAGAAGAATGCATATAAATATAAAACATAGTATTACCTTACATTACATTACAATACATTGCTTGAAATGGCGACCTACCCAGGAAAGTATTTTAAGCTAAGAATAAAATATTGGAAGAAATGTAAACATGGAACGAGATAAACAAGAAAAATGGACATAGCTTTCAGTCACATCTAGTTAGGACAATTAGCTAATCTTCTTGTAGAGAGTGAGGAGAGTTAGGAGTGTGGGTGGGAGGGGCGAACGTGCTCGTACTGTGTATCATTAAACCCCTGCAGGGATTGCTTTTAACTCCCCCTCTTCATGGCTAATGAGAAACGCACTTGTGTTGCCTCGACTAAAATAAGATAACATAATATAAGAAAATAAGAAGTTTTATTTTTAAAAATAATACTTTGAAAATATACTTTGATGTAATAGATGCAATATGTTATTCAAATGTAACATCATGAAATAAACTGATTATTAACAGAAACACGAGAATGCAGCGGAAAATATTCTACGTACATTATAATGTCCAATCAGTTTTATGTTTGCTAAATTCGTGATGCAGCCAATCCATAGACAGTCTGCCTTATTTTTAGATTTTTTTCTTATTTCTAAAAAAAGTACCTGTACTATTTACCAAATTTTGTATTCAGTATTTTGTTGGTCTTTGTGGATATGATTCCTAAACAAAACATTTCAATCCAGAAAAAATGTGATGTAGTGATTTGAGGTTTATTATTGTACTTTCAAAATAATAATTTATTTGAAAGTTTTAAGTTTCCATCTTAAACAGATAAGGCCAATAACCTTAAGATTTTACTAAACATTTAAATTTGTAGTAGTGATAAAGTACTTAAAAAAACATAGTTTTTCAGTTTTTATTTCGTAGTATTTTGAAAATTGTCATTGCCTTGAATTTCTCGCATTGAATAAATAAAGTTGTCACCATACCTTGGTTTAAAAACAATTTTCTGAACATTGTATTAGTCAATGTTCATGAGAGTATAAAACTCGAGCTCAGTTTCAAAGTTTTCGAAGCAATATATGAAGGAAGTTAGGAAGTCACACCTTAAAGTGAGAAGCATAACTGTAAAAAATAGTATCTTCCTCGATGAAATATCAAAGCAGGTCTTATAATAACATCGAACTAGAAATTTCAAGTGAACAGCTGCTTGGAGTAAATATTTTATCACTTGAGCATTGGGTACAAGTGTAAACCTTGTATTTGTAGTGTAGCCTTGGTATATTCCAAATTTTAATGCATTGCAAGCGGAGATCTAACAGCAATCCTGTTATTAGGTAACTTCCTTTCCCTCTTCTATAACAGACAAGACCTGATAACAGTTTGACAGTTAGTTTGTGCTTGAATTATTCCGTTGTCAGGTCCCTTCCTATCTAAAGTTACAACGAATTCTGTTTCATTGTTAAGAAATAAATGCTTTCATTGATGATTGATTATATGGTAGATATTAACTTTGTCCTTGAAATGGCGACCTACCCAGGTAGGTATTTTAAGGTGGTGCAGGCGAAAATTTTTATGATACGTTTTCTTCTATTTTTATGTTACTCATGAAAAGAAAGTTCCGAGGAATTAAAACCAATTTTTTTGGATGTAAATTTTGTGAGCTACAGATATCAAAAGTGTAATAATGGGGCGAAAATTCCCACCTTTCTTGCATCATTCACGAAGACACGGTTTAACCTACAGGGCCTATATTTGGGAATTATTTATGATTAATGAATGTCTTAAACCTAACATCAAGGAAATTAAAAAATACATAAAAAAATGTTCAATGTTGCCGGAAAATAATTTTTCCTTTCCTTTTCATAAGTGTCAAATCTTTTAAAATTATGTCATTTTGTAGGCCAAATGATTCTGTATTATATCCCAAAAAATAAAATTTTTATAGCTTAAACTCTTTCCAGGAATGTTGCACAAACAAACTGAACTTAACACCTGCATAATTTGGTTTGGCAACTCGCATTCAACAAAAGAATGCTACCAGAACATTCTTATGACACATCCCAAACGCATGCACTGACAAACAGTTCAGAAATATAAAGTAAAAAAATCATTAGACTGTCATGCTGCCTGGCGGAATAGTTTGTCCCTAAGGGCGCCCGCACAACCTTAAGCCGAGTATGAATGACAGATGAGTGAAGGATGATTGTGACTAACTAAGGCCGACATGTTCCTTAGATAGGAGTGATAATTACTAGCCAACTAAGGGACCTACACTTTAACATGGAATCCGCATCACAAATTCCTCGGTTAACAGTTTTACGAACTGGTCTAATTATGAGGACGGTCCTATGCTATATTTTAACAAAACAAAGGCTAAGTCAAAACATACCGCACTCTTGGTACGGTTGTAAATAATTGTATACAGATAGAGGAAGAAATAAAGCAATAGCTAATAAATATTATGATGGTAAACAATCATGATAAATAGTTATAATAGCTACAGTTTTGCCAAAACAATTAAAAGCATATTAATATTATCTAAATTATCTCTCTATTTTGCTTTGTGAAGTATATGTGAAGCCTATACAATTATTAGCTAAGAAAACGTGTTTTAAAACAGCTTGAACAATTTATGAGTCTATAACCTTATTTAAAATTGTGAAACTGAATCCTCCTGAGTTGTATAAAATTCAAATATAATTAGAACATACGTATTTAATAAAAAGTTACTCTCAACATAAATTAATTACCGTTCGAGTTCAAAGACCTAACACGTTTTAAAAAAGCTTAAAAAACGTCTAAACCTATAACCTTATTCCAAATAAATAAATTGAATCCTTCTGAATTGTATCAAATTCACAATCTATAATATTATAAAAAAGAGGTGGTTTCTGTATTTATGTATGTAGTATGGGAAAAGTGAACTCGAAAAATACTGAACCGACTGAGTTGAAATTTCACACAGAGGTAGATCTTGAACCTGGGAAACATATAGGCCTATTCACTTCCTTAAAATCCCCTCGGGCTACGCCCCGTGAACGTCCTTAGCTTCAATTTTTACATTTTATAAGGATGTAAACATTTAAATACCGAAATGTAAACAGCTGTGGATACTACAATTTGACAGTTCAAATAGCAGAAGCAAGATCAGCTGTAATTGTTATCGTGAGCGAAGCCACGGGCAACTGCTAGTACTATTATAAAAAAGAGGTGGTTTCTGTATGTGTGTATGTATGTTTGGGAAAAGTAAACTCGAAAAATACTGAACCGACTGGGTTGAAATTTCACACAAAGGTAGATCTTGAACCTGGGAAACATTTAGGCCTATTCACTTCCTTAAAATCCCCTCGGGCTACGCCCCGTGAACGTCCTTAGCTTCAATGTTTTCATTTTATAAGGATGTAAACAATCAAATACTGAATTGTAAAAATTTGTAAGCAGCTGTAGATATTGCAATTTGACAGTAGCCTAATAGCAGAAGATATGATCAGTCAGACTGAGGTATTTTTGGTCTATTTGTGTATCAGATGGTTTTTATTGTCTTACTTGAATCCTTTTACAAGCATTGATGAAACTCAATTCAATTCAATTCATTTATTCTCAAAAAAATTGTTACAATTATGGCCCTGTAAGTCAAAAATTGACTTATCAACAGGGACCTATTAACTAGAAAAAAATTAATACATATAATAATAAATATTCCAAGTTTGTACTCCATGTATGGCACAGTCTGGGCATTAAACCATAAAAAACATACAATGTTCTGGAAAGAGTTAACTACCACAATTTTAATTATTATGTGTATGAAGAGCAGCCCCTGATGGTGGGATATTTGTCTTTCTAACTAGGTTATGGTAACCCTGCAACTACAAAGTTATTGAAACTTCAACTACATGACATGACATGACATTGACAAAAAGATGAAAAGGAGAAAGTTATGTGGAAATCTAATCAATCAAAAATTCTCAGTTCAGACTTTCTTTTTTTTAATATAACAGTTCAGAGCAAATAAATATTATTTAATTCATCCCAAATATCCCTGTGTCAGTAACAGCAGGTGTATGTACTAACCATGAATGTGATAACAAAACTACTAACCAGTTTTCTGTGCGTCTATTGAATTTCTAACTTTCATGTGAAAATGTGCTATTTATGTTTTACTAAAACTTATGTGGATGTCTTCACAAATATTTGTTTTTGACAATAACGCATATTTACCAGTTTTCTTGTCATATGTTTGTAGGCTAGGCCTACCATTTCTGTATTGGCTAATCCCTAAGCCAGCTGATAGGCCTACTTATCAGATCACAGAACTGCCTCTAAAAAGACTAAAAAGGCCTAGGCTATAAGATAGTTACGATTGTTAAAGTAACACTATATACTACTTACATTTAACAGTCATAAATCAATTCAGACCTATATTGGTAGAATTAGGCTTAAATGTTTGTTTTACATGGGAATAGATAACATTATGGGCCTACTACCTAATAAGTCCAAAGTCTGCATAACTGTACAGCCTAACAGCCTATAATCCGTCTTATCCTACATTACTGCAAAAAAAAACTTGTAACTACATATTTTTACTCAACAGGTCATAAGCCTACCGAAAAAAACTTAACACGCCAAATAATATGCCTTAAGCCTATAAAAACTCTGCAAAACTTAACAAGTGACAAAGGTAAGCCTATATAAACTACACAAACTCAACAAGCCTATTAAATCTGTCCTAAACCTACATAAAATATGAAAAACTTAACAAGTGACTAGGTTACTCGAAGAGGCCCAAGCCAACATAAACAAAACAAACTTAACCAGCCTATTAAATCTGTCCTCAGCTTACATAACTATAAATACCCCCGTTGCAGCAGGCCTGCATATTCAGCGAATTTCAAATGCAAAACAACGTATTTCAAGCAAACATAGCAAGATTTGACATGTTTTGTTAAGCTCCATAAGAATAACATGGGAAATGAGTATGCAGGTTTGCTGCTACAGGTATATTAAAACTGGATGGTTTTAATTCAATATTTAGTAGATCTGAACTAGAAGAAGCCATTTACCAAGTTTTATCAAGATATGTTGAGAAATAAGCGAGATATAGAATTTTACTTATTTCCCATAAGGTTAACATTGGGACAACGTACTGTGTTTACCACTTTCAATATCTCGGTAACCAATGGGCATAGAGCAGTGATTCAAAATACTAAATTATTTGTTTTTTGAGCTGAATTCAATGGTGCCCCCAAAAATTTGATAAATTTTATTTTTCTATGTAAAAAACTCAAAAAACCCATTTTTGGGGGGGTTTATCCCCCTTTACCCCCCCTTCCGGTGGTCCGATCGGGCTGGTTCACGAACTCGTCCAATTGATTACCACTTTACATTGTCCGTACCAAATTTCATAAAGATCGGACCATTTTTACGGCCGCTATCGTGCTAACAGACACATAGATATATATATATATATAAATTCGAACGAATAGTGTTTTTTGCTTCTGGGGGCCCCAAAACGAAAAGTTATAGTGGTCCCGAGCTTAGATCTTACCATGAGACCTACGGTAATAGCTTCTTCCCTATAGGGGAAATTCGCTAAAAATAAAAAAGTAGGGTCTAATCAAAAACACTATAGCCTATCAGTCAAAAGAGAAAAACTTGACCAATATGTTAAACTTACATTAGGCCTAGTCCTATATTCTAAATTGGTTTTGGACCTATCAATATTATGAGGAGATTTTACAGTAACTATGTGCTTTCACCTTATTGAGTTTATGAACCAATCATACACCAGTTTCTTAAATTTAGTAAAATTCTCTTCAAGGAGAATGTTTTCAGGGAGCAAATTATAGAGAGTAGGAACGACAAATGTCAGTAGCCTCTCTCCAAAAACTGATCTAGGTGTTTCAACTTTAAACCTCTCTTGCACCCTAAGGTTTCTATGTATATACTTTATATTCTTGAGTTTATACTGTACGCTTTGTTTATGCTCTATAATAACATTGTACTTGTAAAAGTCTTTTGGTGTCAGGGTTTTTGCTGTTTTGAAAAGAGCACCCAAATCATCCCTCAATCCTCTGTCAAAAAGCATACCTAAACATTTCCTCTGTTGACTTATGATTTTTTTGATATGACAATCAGCAGCAACTCCATACAGGCAAACTCCATACCGAATTACAGATTCTACTAATGATTTGTATATTGATATTTTCACTTTATCGTTCAACATATTTTTTAGTCTGTAAATTGATGCAATTGCTGGTCCCAGCCTTTTGTGTATTTTATAGGTATATCTTTCCAAGTAAGTCTATTATCTATTTTTAGGCCAAGGTAATTACAACTGTTTACTGTTCGTAGAACTGGGCATCCACAGTTTCATTCCTCTCTAAGCATATAAGAAGCAAAACTCTGCAAACACATGCAGTCATGAAGTTTTAATTTTGGAGCTTCGTTAATCTTTTTATTTCTCAGATAAAAATGCATCATAACAGTTTTTTGTGCATTTATAACTAGCCCCATATCATGAGCAAACCTAGATATATTGTTTAAATCCTTTTGCAGGTTGTTTATAACTGTTCTTAAGTTCTTTCCTGTCACCAGTAGCAGTATATCATCTGTGTAGGCTAGTATTTTGCCGTGACTTACTTTATTGAATATATCGTTAAGCAATATAATGGAAAGTAATGGTCCTAGAATACTTCCTTGAGGCACACCAAATCTACTAATTTTAACCTCACTAAAGCAGTTTTTAACCTTAACTGTAAATTTTCTCCCGTTCAGATACGATTCAAAAAAATTCAATAGTTTATTTTTTATTCCAATTTTAAATAAAGCCTGTTTTATCATTTTCGGGTCTATTGTGTCAAATGCCTTGGATGGATCTATAAAAACAGCCAAAACGTGCTCGCCTTTGTATATACTATTATTTAGTTCATTTCCTAAGTTCATAAAAAGTTGTTCAGTACTCTTACCCTTTTGAAAGGCATACTGATTATTATTATTAATGTTATTTTCCTTCAAATATTTATTTATCTTATCAGCAACATATCTCTCAATTATCTTGTCAAGAGTTGAGAGGATAGCGATTGGTCGATAGTTTTCAAATTTTTTGTACTGTCCAGACTTATAAATAGGTCTCACTATAGCTGTTTTCAGACTGTCAGGAAATTCTCCGGTTTTCAGAGATAAATTAATAGCATCCGATAAAATAGGTGCTATAACGTGTTTCAAGAACTTTATATCTTTACATCTTATTTGGTCAATTCCAGGAGATTTCATTTCTTCAAGTTTATCAATTATTTTTAATACATCGTTAGTTTGAACTGATGTTATAATTTCAAAAAAATTTAAATATTCAATAGTGAGTGTTCATTCAGTTTGTATTTCAATACTTTCATTTGAGCTGAAGTCAAATGTGCTTGAAAGTATTGATTAAATGCCAAATAGAAAAAGTAACCTCTCCCAAAAATCAAAAAAGCCAGAGTATAAGTGCCCAGTTGCGTGATGAAGAAACCCCGGCTTAGCGCGAGGCCCGACTGGCGGCAAACGTGGAGAGAGCGGCTGCTTCACGTGCTGAGGAAATCCCGGCTCAGCGCGAGGCCCGACTGGCGGCAAACGTGGAGAGAGCGGCTGCTTCACGTACTGAGGAAACCCCGGCTCAGCGCGAGGCCCGACTGACGGCAAAAGTGGAGAGAGCGGCTGCTTCACGTGCTGAGGAAACCCCGGCTCAGCGCGAGGCCCGACTGGCGGCAAACGTGGAGAGAGCGGCTGCTTCACGTGCTGAGGAAACCCCGGCTCAGCGCGAGGCCCGACTGGCGGCAAACGTGGAGAGAGCGGCTGCTTCACGTACTGAGGAAACCCCGGCTCAGCGCGAGGCCCGACTGGCGGCAAACGTGGAGAGAGCGGCTGCTTCACGTGCTGAGGAAACCCCGGCTCAGCGCGAGGCCCGACTGGCGGCAAACGTGGAGAGAGCGGCTGCTTCACGTGCTGAGGAAACCCCGGCTCAGCGCGAGGCCCGACTGACGGCAAAAGTAGAGAGAGCGGCTGCTTCACGTGCTGAGGAAACACCGGCTTAGCGTGAGGCGCGTCTAGCTGCAAATACGGAGAGAGCGGCTGCTTCACGTGCTGAAGAAACCCCGGCTCAGTGTGAGGCGCGACTAGCTGCAAATGCGGAGAGAGCAGCTGCTTCACGTGCTGAAGAAACCCCGGCTCAGTGTGAGGCGCGACTAGCTGCAAATGCAGAGAGAGCGGCTGCTTCACGTGCTGAAGAAACCCCGGCTCAGTGGGAGGCGCGACTAGCTGCAAATGCGGAGAGAGCGGCTGCTTCACGTGCTGAAGAAACCCCGGCTCAGTGTGAGGCGCGACTAGCTGCAAATGGGGAGAGAGCGGCTGCTTCACGTGCTGAAGAAACCCCGGCTCAGTGTGAGGCGCGTCTAGCTGCAAATGCGGAGAGAGCGGCTGCTTCACGTGCTGAAGAAACCCCGGCTCAGTGTGAGGCGCGTCTAGCTGCAAATGCGGAGAGAGCGGCTGCTTCACGTGCTGAAGAAACCCCGGCTCAGTGTGAGGCGCGACTAGCTGCAAATGCGGAGAGAGCGGCTGCTTCACGTGCTGAAGAAACCCCGGCTCAGTGTGAGGCGCGACTAGCTGCAAATGCGGAGAGAGCGGCTGCTTCACGTGCTGAGGAAACCCCGGCTCAGTGTGAGGCGCGTCTAGCTGCAAATGCGGAGAGAGCGGCTGCTTCACGTGCTGAAGAAACCCCGGCTCAGTGTGAGGCGCGACTAGCTGCAAATGCGGAGAGAGCGGCTGCTTCACGTGCTGAGGAAACCCCGGCTCAGTGTGAGGCGCGTCTAGCTGCAAATACGGAGAGAGCGGCTGCTTCACGTGCTGAAGAAACCCCGGCTCAGTGTGAGGCGCGACTAGCTGCAAATGCGGAGAGAGCGGCTGCTTCATGTGCTGAAGAAACCCCGGCTCAGTGTGAGGCGCGACTAGCTGCAAATGCGGAGAGAGCGGCTGCTTCACGTGCTGAAGAAACCCCGGCTCAGTGTGAGGCGCGTCTAGCTGCAAATGCGGAGAGAGCGGCTGCTTCACGTGCTGAGGAAACCCCGGCTCAGTGTGAGGCGCGTCTAGCTGCAAATACGGAGAGAGCGGCTGCTTCATGTGCTGAGGAAACACCTGATCAGCGCGAGGCCCGTCTAACTAATGACAATGAAAGACATTTTAACCAAAGATTAAGCCAAACGCCACAAGATCGTGAAAATCTTTTAAGACAAAGAAGGGATGAAAGAGCGAATTTCATGCGTATGACATGGGATCAGTTTAGGGGTATAGCTTTCAACTACGATCCAATTATGCCTTATAACAACCATGGACTTTTAATGATTGGTGGCATGACCAACATTTGCAGGCACTGTGGCGCGTTTAGGTGGAAAAGTGAAAGCCCTGGGATCTGTTGCTCTACGGGAAAAGTAAAACTTCCAGTGCTTGAAGAGCCCCCTGAGCCACTAAAATCCCTTCTTGCTGGGGAATCTCCCACTTCTAGAGAGTTTAAAGAAAGTGCGTCAATACAACACATGTTTTCAAATGACATCGTTTGGAACAAGTGGTCAGGTTATTTCCCATAATTATCCTACCACATTTACTGTGCAAGGACAAATATACCACCGTATTGGCTCAATTTTACCGACAGAAAATCGTGAGCACAGTTTCCTTCAGGTATATTTTATGGGCGACAATAATCAAGAATTATCTAGACGTTGTGACAACATCCAAGGTTTAAATCGGAATACAGTGAACACATTGCAACAGCTGCTTCATGAAAACAACCAACTTCCACACTTAATTTTCACCCCGTTGCGAAGCATGGGTATAGCAGCTAGTATGGTAGAAAAATTCGCATTTAATAGTATATTTCGCAACATGGGCCGAAAATGAGGTTTTGCAGGCTCGAGATCGTGTTTCAAATTCGAGACGAAGTCGAGAATTTGAAACGATCGAGAGCTGCAAAACCCTTTCGGC
Source organism: Flexamia atlantica (assembly GCA_035578135.1). Classification (NCBI taxonomy): domain Eukaryota; kingdom Metazoa; phylum Arthropoda; class Insecta; order Hemiptera; family Cicadellidae; genus Flexamia; species Flexamia atlantica. Next base: position 18,148,664 of record JAQJVK010000016.1, on the reverse strand, counting down.
CGAGGTGCGAACGCTATTTTTCACGACACTACACAATGAAATACACCCTAAATAATTAAAAAAAATCGGATTATTATTTGACTCACTTGAAAACAAAACACAGCTATGACAATCATATGATCGCAACTATCCTGTCTTGAATGCCGTATAATTTTGTGATGTTCTGACGTTGTTTCAAGCAAATAAACTATCAGCTGACTTTCGGCCCTAGGGCCCCCAACGTTTTCGGTCCTGTGGCGGCAAACGGTGTGTTTCGGTCCGCGTTTGACGTTTGTAAAACAGGTGATTTCGTCGTAGTGTGGTGAAAAGGAAATTTACATAAGTACGATTCTAGTTCAAGAAACAAAAGATGTTAGCCATTTCAACTGAAGCTGTTTTCAAAGTATTAGGACCTTTGATGGAAACAGAATTACTAAACTTTGACTAGATGTCATAAAACGAACGTAGAGGACGCTTCTTGCAGAAAATATTTCCACAGAGTTCTTTCAAGAACTCAATAAACGTTCTAACGTTTTACATTACAAACATATTCGAATGTAATGATAAGAGTAGAATTGATATTACTATGAAGCGGGAGAAGGAGGGTAATTTACATCCTTCTCATTTACCAGCCATGGGCTGCGTTCCCACGAGAGCAGACGAAAACTCACGTGGAGTCCCGTCCCGAAAATTACAATTCTAAAGAATTACTATCTACCAAAAAGCAAGCTATCTATTTGCTTCTAGGGGCCCCAAAACGAAAATTTATCATTGTCTCGGGCTTATGTCTTACAATGAGACCTACGATAGTAGTTTATTCCTTTATAGAAATTTATTAAAATTAACTTTTTTTGTTTTAAAAATACTACGAAGAGATGTGATATAGCTGATATCTAAAAAGGGGACAAACGTAAGTATTGCCTAAATGGGAATCATATATATATAATTTGCAATTTTTTTCTCAAAGACACAAAATACTCTTACCTCCTCAAAAGAAGGAATTTTTAACTTCTTTTGCCAAGCTTATGTATAAAGGTAGAACGTGGTGATGAATGTGAAAAGAAAGTCTTTATGGAGCTAACTTAAGCCTTGGCCTATTTTACTCCGTCGTTTGCAAGAATGCTACTTAAAAGTGATATATCAACGGTGACCGTGAAATATGCAAGTTAATTTTGTGAAAGAGATGAACGCTTTAAATCAAACTTATTTTAATGTTTTGCTTCTAACTTTCTTTATTATTGTTTTCTTTAATACGAATGTCTAACGCCTTCTATCATTCTTAGGGATTAAAACATAAACGGATATGATAAAAACAACTGTATAGCAATTTTAAGGGAATATATTTTCTCAGTTAAATAACTCGAAGAAGTGCAAACTAATCCAAAAGTTAATACATCCCAATGAATCAATTTTATGAATTTAATCCTTAAGTTTCCATTTGGCGGAGGTGTAATAACCTCCACCGCAATTTTAACCCTGGGGTGAAATTTTATACATTTCCCTGCTTCAAAATTATATATAAACATTTTTCCGGCTTAGAAATTTAGTATAAAACATAATTAAAGATAATTAATCTAGGAACAGTTTTAAAATGGATTTAGTCCATAAAGTAAGGTGGTAGGAGGTAGTTATTAACATAATAATAACTAGAGATCGCCTACTGATCGAAATTCAACCGAAAATATTTATGTTTTTTTATAATCCTTGCTGCAATGAAACATGTTACTGGATTTGTTTATATTTCATTGTCATTCCGTAACCATGAACCATTAATTTTACAATCTCCGCCGCAACATTCAATAAGCATCGCCTGCCTCCGAACCTCCTCTTAAACAAAAAGAATCCTATATTTTAACTTCTGTTTCATTAATAAATGTTTCATTAATTAACTTCGTTTGCCACACCCTGTCTCGTTAGGTGATCACCCTGGATAGAAAATATTTTCGTTCAAGCGCTATTATAATTCCAACATTTCCAATACCAAACGTGCTTAACAGCATAAATTATAAATTACCTGTAACATCAAGGTTCTTTCGAGTAGGATAGTTTAATAAGGTGCAGTGGTGTGTTTGCTCTACGTCCAAAGGAAGTAGGGCACATATGCATTGTTCTGTGACAAAGGCGGTCCCAGCTATAGTCCAGAAAATACACAGAATCAGCGAGGTTTAATTTTTAGGGTTTTCCTTAATATCTTGAAAACTATCAACTTTTAGTATGCTATTTTTTTAGTTTAATATATTTAGGTTTTTCCTAAATTTCTTGAAAACTACAACCTTTAGTATGCTATTTTAAATTTTAAAATAAAAGTAGAATAAATTTGCTGCAATAAAAGTATATAATAAGTTCAATTTGGTCCAATCATGCATTACAAGATACTATTAGTTTATTAATATCTTAATAAATATTCCTTCTATAGTAAATACATGTGATTTTTTTGTGTAAAATAAATGCCCGTCGAAATAATGCCTATTCACCTAAACTGAAAATAAACTATATTTCAGAAATCTAGACCGAATTCCCACTAATTTGAGACCTCAGCCATAAATATTTGTTTAAAATAAAGAACTTGGTGAGCTCATAAATTTATTTCAAATGAAATTATACTTTGGCTACTACAACTTTTTTGTGAGCTCATCTACTCCTTTATTTTAAGCCAATCCTCATGACTGAGGAGTCAAATTGCTGTAAATGTTTTCGAGATTCATCAAGGTAATCAGCTGTTAAATTACAATCGCATTTTAAAACCGTTATAACGCAAGTTAGTCAGCACAGGAGCGTTGAAAACGCCCTCTAGAAATAAATCAAAGGCTTGGGGGTCGAAGCTGCCCATTTCAATTATCAGTCGCCGGTACGCTACATTATAAGCTTTAAAATGACCCCTCATCATAAAAATTGGTTAAGTTGGGCGGCTGAAAAAGGGATCTAACAGAGAAAACCTTTATTGTATTAAGTAAATAGATTAATATTCAAACTATGACAATTATGCATCACTACCATTTCTTTTACAACGATAATATGCAATAATAAAGTGACATTTTTTAGCAAGCTTTGAGTAGGCAAGCACTTCAAAATGTGTTAACGCACAAGATAGGCATAGTCTATAATATATATCTGGGCTGAGATCAAAAATAACTTAAGTCAATCCAATTTATAGTTTTATCCAGTTCCAGACAAAACTTAGATGTATGTCAATAAAAGGCTATTAAAGGTATTATTAAATGTTAAACGATTTCCCGTCTTTTGTCTATTACAGTATATGTGAAATGTTTATAAGACTTTTTTTACTAACAAAGTATATTTTTCTTGGAGTATGGTTAATACCCCCGTCGCAGCAAACCCGCGTACTCAGCTTATTTCCAATCAATTAATACAAAAAATATATAAAAGCTTAGGTATTTATATTTATATTTATATTTATATATTTATTAAAATAAGATGCCATAGTTTGTACTACATAGTCTCTATCAAAAATATTGATAAATAAGTTTAATAAAAAAATTCTTTTAAATAAATGGGCTAGATTTTTTTGTTAAACTCCAAAATCCTATTAAAATACTTTTGCTAAACTCGTGAAATACTCTGCAGGTTTCGTTGAAACAGAGATCCATTGGATAACATTCTGCTACCCTGATACTAAAATACGTAGCAAAAATGCGTGATGGACTTATAGCAACGATTAAAAATACCAAATTGAAATGCATTTCAGCGATAAACCCATTTGATATCCAGAAAGTAGACATAAAAAGCTATCAATCGCTATACAAATTAATATGATTTCTGAGGTTACCCTGAACGGATATTTTTTCGTCCATTCTGTTAAAACGACGGTAATTAGCTTATTTCAGAGGAAATTCGCTAATATCTCGGAGGCCAGTGAACATAGAGCAATGATTCAAGCTACCAAATTGTTTGTTTTCGTTGATCTAAATCCAATAATGAAAACAAAAATTTGATAATTTTAATTTTTCATTTTGAAATACTGAAAACCCCCATTTTTGAGGGCCAAAAAGGAACCTTCCAGAGGTATTTTTCGCTAATAACTCGGATACCAATGGACTTAGAGCAACTATTCATGATACCAAATTGTTTGTCTTTTTCAAGCTGAATCTAGTGGTAAAAACAATAATTTTATTACTTTAATTTTTCAATTTGAAAAAGCCCAAAAAGCATTTTTGGGGGTTAAAGCAGCCTTTACCCCACATTGGATATATCGATCTGGCCGGTTTACGAACTCGTCCAAGATAACCTAGTTTTACAATTGTGTACAAAATTTTGTTACGATCGGACGAGTTTTACGAGTGTTAACGTGCTAACAGACACTCAAAAAATGAAAATTCTATTCCCCATATAAGCCCATGTTAAATTTTGAAACAAATCTTGATTTTGCAGGTAGAAATTCATTTCAGCGATAAGCTCACTTGATATGCAGAAAGTAGACATAAAAAGCTATCAATTGGTTTACAAATTAATATGACTGCTGAGGTTACTCTGAACGGATATTTTTTGTCCATTCTGTTAAAACGACGGCAATAGCTTATTTCAGAGGAAATTCGCTAAAACTTAAACAAAATATTACAGCAAAGTCACACTTTAGTATATTGAACATTTTCAGTAATAACAAGTAATTATTAATTACAAGACTAAACATGGTAAACAACTTTGGAATTTTCTGTGCTGTTGAATAAAGTAATAAAGAAAGAGGCTGTTAGACCTACTCTTGAGTAGACAAGAAGCAGCAATTAACGTTGCAGGCTGGCTAGGTTGGGACCGTTCTACCGCCAAAGGTTACAAAAAGGTATTCGCTAAGGGACTAATTAGTGTTCTTCACTTTACAATCTTTCCTAAATACATTTTACCTTTCTGCAATAATAGTATGATCTCTAAGATCTTTTGGATGACAGTTTAATTCATCCTCCAATGCCTTGAATAGTAAGAGTCTATTTATGAGTTGTAGGAACGGAAGAGGTAGATATTCTTATAAATTTTAGTATGTTTTGATTTTATATGGAACATTGCGGAAATTCCTTGTATTCAAGGGCCAAGGAAATCAAGATATAGGTTACCAATGTCAATAAATAAATACAATGTACTTGCATTTTTCAGATAACGCACTGAGTAAATGTTAAAATTAAAATAAAACATTGAATCATAGTTAAAAGTTTTTGATTTACTGGGAATAAATTTATCCCCACGCTTATCGCTTGTATTTTGGCACACACTCCGTGACACACACTTGTATTTGGTTTCGCTGTAGGTCTGCCATTGTTCTATATAACAATAGGTTGTTAAATGTCTTATTGACCGCGATTATCTTTTTAAAGCTTTAGTTACGAGTTAAAGTTACTGAGTTAAAGACGATATTTTACTTGTAGTCAAGAAACTTTACTTGTGTTCTTTACTGTGACAAGTAATGAATGAGAAATGTAGAAAAAAGTTTCATCAGAAAAGCGTATTTTATGTCTTAGAAAAGAAGCGCACACTTACTTAGAATATCTATTAGTTTATAGAATAATCATAACATTTGAATTCTTTCCGTAAAAATAATCCTTTCTGAAAGTAACAAACGGAACATAAGATACTGATCAATGTTTAAAAAGTATACTACAAGTCACGATGAATGGACGATCTAGAATCAAATAGAAGATACAGTTTTGCATCTTATTTGAAAAAATTATTCTTCAGCTGATACTGATGTGAAAACCATGTTATGCTTTCTATACTATTTTTCATTGTTGAGAAAACACAAACGTTTAGAATTATTTGGAAGTAGGCCTTTTGAAATAACCTAACATAGGTTCTCTAAAATCACGATCAGTAAATTGACCACAAGATTAATTTAATTTTTTTTAACGTGGAACGAATGAAGAGGGAAATCTTTTTATTTTCATCGTTTTAGAGGTAATGTGTAATACAATGGTCCTAGAGAGATGATTTGCACCAACTGCAGTATGGAAATTTATTCTGTAGTCTATTGACTGCAGGAACAATATTTTGCATTGTGTAAGTAAGACCCGTTTGTCAAATTTCGTGGTTTTACAACCAGGTTTGAAATATTGATATTTGAATTCTTTATATGCTTTTTACTTGCAACACACTTGGAGCATTAAGTGATAAAAAAATCGTAGTAGTATAAAGTAGTGGCTTATTTATAATTGATCTTATCGGTAAGTCAAATCTATTTTAGTGAATTTCCCCTATAGGGGAGAACCTATTACTGTAGGTCTCATGGTAAAACCAAAGCCCCGGACCATGATATATTTTCGTTTTGCGGCTCCCAGAAGCAAAAAAACACCATTAGTCCGCATTTTTAGATATATATCTATATATGTGTCTGTTAGCAAGATAGCGTAAAAATGGTCCGATCTTTATGAAATTTAATACAGACATGTAAACTAGTAATCACTTGGACTAGTTCGTAAACCAACCCGATCGGACCACTGGAAGGGGGGGGGGGGTAAAGGGGCATAAACTCCCCAATAACAAACTTTGTATCTTCAAATCCACTGAACATATTTTCATGAAACTTAATGTGGTATTAAAGGGACTATTGCTTAAAAAAGTCATTGTAATTATCTTTTACCGTTTCGAAATGGCGGCCATTTCAATTTTCTAACTTAAGATTACAAGAAAACGGACTACTTTACAAAAATAATTAATGTTTTTCTAGAATTTGTAATGTTCTATAAAACGCGACTAATTTGAAAAAGTTTAAGTGTAAAATAACGGAGAAATTACAATTTTTTTGAACAGGTCCGGCTCACCCTGATAGCAAAGCAATAATTGCCTGCAATAACCAGCTTATTTTTCATCACACATGGCTCAATTTTTGGCAAACATTTTTTACAGTTTTATTGTCAACTTTCACGTTACCTATAACGTTATCTGAGGTTTGTTAATATAAATGCGATGATTTTTACTTTCTCCGCCCTACACATAGTATATGGAGAAAGTGTTGTTTTCGTCAACATTTCCGAATTCGAGTTGTTAGTGGATTTATTAGGTTTAGTGCTCCCTGATTCCAAAAAAGTGGTTTTCTGAGTGGTGTCTGTGGTCTTTGTATGTGGATTTATGTGTGTGTGGATGTAGACAAAGCTAGAGACGACACCAGTAGTCCGATTTTCATGAAATTCGGCATGTAGATATAAAGCCGCCGTAGTATCTCCAGGCTTTTTTCATTTTTTTCATTTTTTTCATTTTTTTCTTTTTAAGGGTATGTAGCCCATAAAAACCCATATAAAATTACAAAAATCCAAATTTCTCAAAAACGGCTCTAACGATTTTGATAAAAATGTTATGGTTTTTAGTGTTTAAGATAATAAACAAAATAACACCACCCGCATGCCTATAAAAATTCAGGTTGAGAAGTTAAGGGGTTTAAGTGTTAAAAAATTCATATTTTCCAATTTCACAAAATCTGTTACTTATAAAGAAAATATACCATTAAACCATTAAATTTTACTGAAAAAAACTAAATAATCCAATATTTTGAATCATTAGTCTACGTCAACTGGTTGCGGAGATAATTGATATTTTAGTTCGGCGGTAAACGCAGTACGTTATCTAATGTTATTCTTGACGCAAATATTTAAAACCCGATATCTCCGCTATTTACCAACCGATTTTGTTAAATTTGGTGTGTATTTGTGTGATAATTAATTGGTGATTTTTTATTTCCCTATATACGTTTTCTAATTTTAAATTACTTTAAGGTAGAAAGTATGTGTCAGTTTCCTGATACCGTTTATTAACTAGGATACTGTTCGGTATTGACTTAGTGTAAATAATAATTTTTAGGAATTGGACACATACCGGCATTTTTCGTTTCCTTTACAAGTATACTGGGACAAGGGAATTTCCCCACATCGTACTTTGTGGTCTTAGTTTTAAGTAAAAGATACATAACAAATACGACTATCCTGAGAGGGATTAAACACTTACGGAAGATACCTAGAGCAACAAAATTATGATATTGGAGAAATAAAATATGACGAGTTGAGTCAAAAGCTTAAACCTGACATCTTAAACCGCAAGAGGAAGTTATGTGACGTAAAACATAAGGTTTTCTCTTGAAAGTTTCACTAATTGTAAATTTGTTAGAGTAATTTTATATTCACTCGGTGGGCCTATAATATTTATGTATGCATGATATTATTCTATCTCGAAATTATGTTTTCCTAATCCATTAATTTAAACACAGTAGTAAGGCTGTGAGTGACAAACTGAGCTTGGAGTGGGAAAATTGGTTTTAACTCACTGAAAATCAAAATAAACTTAATATGCTTCATATCAGTGCAAATCTAGGTTTGGATTTGATTCAGTCGGACAAACAGTAGAAAATATATTGAAAACCATAGGAATGTCGATTAGTCTAAGTTAGAAAATCAAATTATAGCTATCTTTATATATTTGGGTTTTTGTTACAACAAAAAATTTCCACTGATTTTATAAAAGTGATTAATGAAGTTTTGAAATTTTATTTCGAGTAGTGAAACTTGCAAATTATGTTTTACAAATGTTTTGCTTGTAAATGATGTTTTTTTACAAAATCGATCGTTATCTAGATCAATATAAAATTACATATAACCTGATCCTTTTTTAAATCCATACCTATCTAAAAACGATAAATTAATCTTGTTTAAACTATGCAAATTAGGGGAAAAAACGTTCATTTATTGCTGGATGATGTCTGTGTATATTGACAAGCAAAGCAAAAATGCCTCACAACGTTTTTTCTCGGTAGCATAACAGGAAAATGATGAGAACTCTTTTCGAAACGTATTCCAACGTAAATTTAGTACTGCAAAAATGTTAGAGAAAAATATCGGAGGCAGTAAAATTCAACATTGGACGTGACAGGACTCCTGCCTGTTTAATTTTCTGTAATTTTCAATTTAAATTCCGCCCGTGTCGCAATATGAATATAGAAAAGATTTTCGCTTGTTACCAAATGATTAATTAATTTAAATGCACGAATTAACAATTGTGATGGAATATAATTTTGATTATTACATATTTTTAATTTTTTTGCATTATTAACATTTTTACGTATGAAATAGAAATCCCATTAGGTTGGACCGACAGTCTACACTAGGCGCATTATATCTTGAACCATGGCTTAGTTCATTGCTGGAGCTGTCAGATATTGTTTATTTCAATGAATTTGGACAACAAACAATATAAAAACAAAGCTCTACAAACATCAACTGTATTTTTTACATATGACAATTAAGATGTTTAAATGATGATTAAATGCTTAAACGTCAGGCCAATACAACTTATCGTATAGCTGTGGTGTCCTAATGACTTTCACTCCACTCCAACTTCTTTAGGTGTAAAGGGTTCCCAAGAGTCAAGATATAAATGCGGCAAGTGTAATTTCATATTTAGGGTGGGTGCACCAGTGAATGACCACCCACAGTGAATGACCGTTTTGCCTAAAAAGCCCGGTATTAAGCATATTCTTTGGGCTAGCTAATAAAAACAAGCGTAAAACCAGCCTTGGAATATTATTCTACAATAATCTTTCATTGGTTAAAATTGTTGGAGTCGAAAATACTTTTTAATCAAATTTAATATTTAGTGTCCCACTATCTTCGATTTTGATATTTCCTGCTATAGCAACTATCCCTGCAAGGCTTACCTGGATTTACATTCATTCTTTATTTGATGATTATTTAAAATATGCGTTGCAGTAAAATAATATTTAACATGCTATCCTACAATTTAAAATCAATTTTATTCCTCTACATGTTGTAATTAATTATTACTGAGGACGGTCATAAATTGGAACGTAACTAGGGCAAAAACCAGTGAATGACCGGGGAAAAACTTAGCGGTCGTTTACTGGAACAAGATCGGTCATTTACTAGCTTTGATCTATATATATTCTCAGCTGAATTATTCTTATTCATTGTTGTCAGCTGATTTTTTAATTTTATTGACAGTTACTCAGTCAAAAGAGACCGTTCATTCACTGGCGCAAAATCGGTCATTCACTGGTGCAGTCCCGGTCATTTACTGGAGCACTGACATAGTAGCCTTTTAATTAATATTACAACTAATATTCTCATTAAAGAACGTATTTAACTAATGTTGCTTAATCCTTAAAGTATAAAATGAACTTTCTGTAGTATAATGTATAACTGTGACTATTAAATAAGGGAGTAATGTCAAATTAACATGAGACATCGTCCTTAACCGGTCATTCACTGGTGCACTCACCCTATATAAATTTAGAGAAATAATAAAATACCTATTAGACACAATACGGCTGGTACATTAAATTTGAGTTTAAAGTCAGCTGACAGAAAATAGAACTGTCAAAATAGGAACTCCGTTTGCTTGGGTACGGAAATAGAATATTACGTTACTAGGCCGGAGAGTACTGTTTTGCCGGACGAGTATGATAGTTCACACGTGAGCGGAAGCGAGTGCGGGATTTTCCTGCGAGTACGGTAAAACTTAAAGGCCGTGTAACAAACTAAAATTTCAGAAAAAACACAATTTCAATCATAACGCTTCCTTACATAAACCAATACGTTTCTCGATCCTTCAAATTTAATTATAATAAACAAAACAATCATTTTCTACTGTTTTCAGTGCTGCCACTAAATTCCTCTAAAAAGTAACCAATGAGTAATAAGTAACCAGCTGATTGCTTACTTCCGTTTCCTGTAATGGTAGTCCGAAAAAACTTTCTGGCCTTGGCCGAGACGTTTCTTCCAGACTGGTAGGACAATGGGTACCTTTCGAGCCAACAAAAAGGAACAGAAAACAGACGTTTCTGTGCCAGTATGATAAAAAGTATTATTTGTGTAAGGAAAAGCAATGTTTGGGTACGGAAAGTAATATCTACATCAGGAAAAGTCAGCTGATCATGATTTGTTCTGATGTAAGAAAATTGAGGGTTAACGTAGATCTCGTAGCTCGTAGATAATGGGCTATTTTCGAATACAGAGTTATCAAAAGTTTATTTATAGAAATTATGACAATGTAGTATATATCGTCCTAGTCCTGAAAAGCGCTCATTGCCAGTGCGAGATCGTGAATTCAGATCAAGCATTGGCAATAGTCCAGTCGCCCAGCCATGACACCTTGAAGTAGGGTCCGACTCAAATTTTATGACTGATTCTAGTACTATTTGATGTACTGAACAAGAATATGGCGGATGCCAGACTGGCATCCTTGAGCAATTTTGAATATCGAAGGTCAAACTTCAAAGGGCCGAAAATAGAGAAAAAATATGTATTTGTGGTATCCAAACAAACACTCCCAAAGGTATTGATTTTAAACCACCACCAATAGTTGCTGGGTGGTATATACTTTATTTTGATTGGGTATTAATTTTCAGCCGCCATCTTGGATCCGCCATATTGGATACGAGTTATTTTTTTTAATGTGAATGTGGTGTTGTGACACATCATTACAGAATAGATTTTCACGCTGATTACAGTGCCGCAATCCGTTTTTGAAAATATTGTTTCGTTCTCAAGATATACTCAAGTAATGATTCTTCCCTGTACATTTCTTATGGGAGTTTCCAAATTAAACAATTTTTTGTTTAGTTTTTCTTATATCTCCGGTTCTAATCGCATTATAAATTTCGTTTTGGTCTTAAAGGACTCAGTGATTTAATGGCTTCAATGTGAAATATTAATTATTCAAATTCAACCAGTCGGAGGTGAGTTACAAAGTAATATTTAACATAAAATGTCGATTTTTCAAAATTTATCTTTACTTAAAGATTTATAGCTCAGGTTCTAAGCAAATCTAAACATTGTGTTCGGTCTCAAAACACTTATCTGATTTCTATCTTTCATTTTAGACCAAAACGAACTTAAAAATGTGATTAGAACGGGAGGTATCAGAAAATCAAAACAAAAATATTTCAATTTAGAAGGTCATATGATCTTTGAATACGCTTAGCTCTTTTTCCCAAAGTCGGATTAACGTCATCAGTGGCTCAAATGAAAGCCAAAGATTAAATGAGTGTTTTAAGACTAAAAATAATTTTGAGACTTACTTAGAACCTGAGATATAAATGTTTAAGTAAAAATAATTTTTGAAAAATCTAAATCGTATGTTCAATGTTGCTTTGTAACTCATCTCAGACTGATCGTAGTTATATGATTAATATTTACAATTGAAGCCATTAAATTACTGCATTTTTTAAGACCAAAACGAACTTTATAATATGATTAGAACTGGGAATATATGAGAAACAAGACAAAAATAGTTAAATTTTGAAGATCGTATGATATTTAAACAGTCATAACCCTTTTTACAAAGTGGTTTTTACGTTTAAAATGGCTTAAATGAAAGCCAAAGATCAGATGAGTGTTTTAAGACCAACCATAATATTTAGACTTACCTAGAGCCTGAGATATAAACCTTTAAGTAAACGTACATTTTAAAAAAACCAAATTTTATGTTCAATGTTGCTTTGTAACTCCGACTGGTCTTGTTTAAATGGACAATATTTCAAATTAAAGCCGTTAAATCACTGAATCTTTTAAGACCAAAACGAAATTTATAATGCGATGAGAACCGGAGATATAAGAAAAACTAAACAAAAAAATTGTTTAATTTGGAAACTCCCATAAGAAATGTACAGGGAAGAATCATTACTTGAGTATATCTTGAGAACGAAACAATATTTTCAAAAACGGATTGCGGCACTGTAATCAGCGTGAAAATCTATTCTGTAATGATGTGTCACAACACCACATTCAACTTAAAAAAATTAACTTGTATCCAATATGGCGGATCCAAGATGGCGTCTGAAAATTAATAGCCAATCAAAATAAAGTATTTAACAAATACCTTTGGGAATATTTGTTTGGATACCACAAATACATATTTTTTCTCTATTTTCGGCCCTTTGAAGTTTGACCTTCGATATTCAAAATTGCTCAAGGATGCCAGTCTGGCATCCGCCATATTCTTGTTCAGTACATCAAATAGTACTAGAATCAGTCATAAAATTTGAGTCGGACCCTACTTCAAGGTTCATGCCTATTTTCCTATTTGGCGACTGGACTACAAAGAACTTTTCGTTGAGTATATTCAACGATATTTTTCGTCATACTATAAACAAGGTATATAATTACAACGAGTAACTTGCAATGAATTGTCAACAATCAAAGTCAGCTGTTGCGTCAGGTATCCGCAAGAACCGTCTGGCAAAAACAACTTTCATTATAAGAATATGTAGCTAATTTTCGTGATCGGAAAGAAAGTGTACGGAAAAGACAACATATTATGTTATTTTAAATTAAAACAGCAAGTTTCCAGCCGAATTTTAGTATTGAAAGTCATATGTTCCCGTGTAGTATGACGGAAAAATGTTTTATCGTTGGATTAACTGGTAGCATAAAATAATACCGAGCAAGGCCCGGTTCACCAATAGGCCTACTATGTAGGATTCACCTAAGTTGGCCAAAACGAAAGTAAGCAAACTATTATCTTCTTACGAACTTAAGCATAAAATCCAGCTGTAATGGAAACATAGCTAACGAACATCTGTTTTAGTGTAGCACTTTCAGTAAAGACAAAGTTCTGATGCAATATCTTGCGCAACTTAAAATATTACTAATGCGCTTTTTCATATTAAGTATGTATTAACACGGAGAGGGTGCGTCATGGACGCGGCATGATTAATAGCCTTATATTTTATTATTAAATACAATGTATAAAGAAATACCCCCGTTGCAGCAGACCTGCATACTCAGCGAATTTCAAATGCAAAACAACATATTTCAATCCAACATAGCGATATTTGACATGTTTTTGTAAGCTCCATGAGAATAACATGGGGAATGAGTATGCAGGTTTGCAGCTACAGGTATACCAAAACTGGGTGGTATTAATTAAATATTTAGTATATCTGAATTAGAAGAAGCCATTTAGCAAGTTTGATCAAGATATGTTGAGAAATAAGCGAGGTATAGAATTTTATTTATTTCCCATAAGGTTAACATTGGGACAACGTACTGTGTTTACCATTTTCAATATCTCGGTAACCAATGGACATAGAGCAGTGATTCAAAATACTAAATTGTTTGTTTTTTCGAGCTGAATTCAATGGTGCTAACAAAAATTGGATCATTTTTTTCTATGTGAAAACCCCCAAAAAGCCCATTTTTGGGGAGTTAATTCCCCTTTACCACCCCTTCCAATGGTCCGATCGGGCTGGTTTTCGAACTCATCCGAATAATTACTACTTTACACACCTGTGCCAAATTTCATTCCGATCGGACCATTTTTGCGAGCGCTATTGTGCTTACAGACACACATATATATCTACAAATTTGAGCGAATGGTGTTTTTGGTATCTGGGGGCAACAAAATGAAAAGTTATGATGGTCCCGCGCTTAAGTCTTACCATGAGACCTACGGTAATAGCTTCTTCTCTATAGGGGAAATTCGCTAAAATAGGCGAATTTATAACTAGCCATTACTACTTGCTGCAAGTCAGCATCTGACAAGAAAGACTGTTTCATATTGCGTTCAAAACTTATCAAAATTGGTCCAGGAAAAAATAAACATGCAGCTGAACAAACTAAAATAAATGGCAATCAAGAATTAGAATCATATTTAACTTTCCCGCTGTGTAAAAGGGTTGAATTTAAAAATAAAATTCAACAAATAGGTGATATAGTATGGCGGATTAGCTAACCTATTGTGCACTTTATGATAAAGGCACCAAATTTGGCACAGAGGTACACCGATGTAAAATGATCAAATTTAGATGTGGAGCCATCGGCCAACTGCCCCCTAGCGGCAGTGGCGGCCATTTTTCAAAATGGCCGCTACTATACGTACCAGAGACAACAGAAGTTAGATAAAATTGTCAATAATCGTCCGATTTTGACGAAATTTGGTACGAATGTGTAGGATAGAATTAGTGAGCTTAACCTCAAAAACCAGAAAGATCGGACCATCGGATGCGATGGCACTGCAAGTTTTATGGGAGTTTACATTTTTCAAAAATCGGGTTTTTGCATTTTTTATGATAACATTTTCAAAATACGAAATCAAGACTTACACCATGTTATAGAGCTTAAAAAACAAACAATTTAGTTTTTTGGATCATCAGCGTAGGTAAGGTGGTTGCTGAGAAAATGTAAAAAACATTACCTTAAAATTCCTCATGCTATTCTTATGGATACTTTGCCCAATGTTATTCTTATGGAAAATTAATCAAATTACATATGAAGCTTCACTATAACCTATGTGGTTATAATAAATAGATATTTGTATAAAATTCCCCCTGTTGCAGCTAACCTGCATACTCAGGACAATGTAAAACCTGGCAATATTTCAGCTACAGTAGTAAAATGAAAACCAAATTTGTAAATTTTCCATAAATTCAAATTCAAATTAAAATTAAAATTCTTTATTGCCCAGAACTATTACAAGAATAGCATAGACATAGTCAGTACAATTTTTACAATTTGTCATACAATATACAATGTGTCATATACATACTGTAGTCAAAATAAAATATACCTAAGTGCAAAACTCATAATTTTTGTTGTGGAAAATTGAAATTGTAGTTAATTGAAGAAATGGAAAACTAAGAACCAGGCCTAAGACTTATGCAGCTTAAGAGTAATAAAAAAAAATTATTTGATATCATTAAAATAGTAAGGTGCAATATCAATAAGCCAGTCTTTTAATTTATTTTTAAAACTATTTCCAGTAAGAGATTTAATATTTTGTGGCAGTAAATTGAAACATTTGGTTCCCCTTACATAAGGACTATTGGCAGTAAATTGTAAACGTCTAGAAAACATACGATAATCATTCTTAGACCTTGTATTATAACTATGGGTATCGGAATTTAAACATGTAAACTTAACATCATTTTTCACTAACAAAACAGTTTGAAATATAAACATTGCATACAACGTTAAAATTCTGTATTTTTTGAATAAAGGTTTACAAGAGGATCTAGGCAGTGTCTTAGCTATTATTCTCAGTGACTTCTTTTGTAGAATAAAAATCCTTTTTATCAATACTTCATATGTCCCACCCCACAGTACTAAACCAAAAGACAAAAAAGGGTAAATTAAACCATAATAAACCATTAATAAAGCATCTGCAGACATGTAAGAGGAAATTCTTCTAAGTAAAAATAAGCTGGAAGAGATTTTATTAGAGTAGGATTCACGTAAGTTGGCCAATGCATATACTAATCATCTCATCAAAAATGTTTATACAAGTCACATTGAAAACATTGTTAGTTACACATGGTGTCTGTTTACATTTTTTCAGAACTGTCAAATCGCCACGATGCGTTTGTTTACAAGTTGTTATAGGTTATAGAATGTTTACAATATCACCTATTTTCAGAAGTTTTTATTTCCATTCAACCTTTTTACATAGCTGCCAAAGTTTAATTTGATTCTATTTCTTGATTTACAAGTAATTTAGTTTGTTTAACTGCTTTTTTATTTTTTTCCTGGGTCAATTTTAATAAGTTTTGACCGCAATATGAAACTATCTCTCTTTTCAGATCCTGACTTGCAGCAAGTAGTACTGGCTATTCAAAAACTCGCCTGTATTTCTTTGTAAATATTATTTCATAGGAAAATCTTAGACTATTAACCATGCCGCATCCATGACACATCATCTCCCAGTTAATACATAATTAATTTGGAAAAGCCCCTTAGTAGTATTTTAAGTCACGCAAGTGAACTTCCAGTTGCAAATTGCATCAGAACTTTCCCTTTATTGCAAGTACTATACTAAACAGATGTTCGTTGACAATGTTTTCAGCACAGCTGGATTTTATGGTTAAGTTTGTAAGAAGATAATAGTTTGTTTACTTTCGTTTTGGCCAACTTAGGTGAATCCTACTCTACAAACATGGTCGATATGAAATTCCCAGGTTAAATTTGTATCCAAATGAAGACCTAAACATTTTTTGACAGGATTTGCCTTAAGAATTAAATTATTATCATCCAATTCAAACTCACGAACTAACCTGTTAGGACTAATGACCATTATTTCTGTTTTTTTCAATATTAACCCTTAAATTATCTTTTTCAAACAGTAATTTAGCCTGATCCAAAAACAATTTTACATTCTCAGTGAGGAGTAAGTTGTTTACATCCCAGCATAACCCAGAAGTGTCATCGGCATACATTGTTACGTGACATTTATTTGTAAGACCAAAGTTAAAATCATTAACATATACAGTAAACAGAAATGGCCCTAATATGGACCTCTGCGGCACGCCAAAATTTGTTTTCCTAACTAGTGATCGCCTCTTATCTATATATTCTCCATTATCACTCTATTTCTATGTATTGACTTCGGTTAACTAGGTAGGACTTTAGTAATTCCCAAAGATTGCCACCTATTCCTAATTTATTTAATTTGTGTAACAAAATCTTGTGATCTACCCTGTCGAAAGCTTTGGACAGGTCTAAGAAAACACCTGCCACTTGATTTCCTTCATTTATTTTTTCTAAAGCTATGTGGATAAATTCAGCTGCAGCAGAAATGGTACTCCGGCCCTTTCTGAAACCGTGTTGGCAGTCACTTAATAAATTAAATCTCTCACAGTGTGTATAAACTTGACTAAAAATATATTTTTCTATTAATTTACTAAAAGTTGATGTCAGAGCAATAGGCCTATAGTTTTGCACCATACCTTTATCACCTTTTTTAAACAGGGGTTTAACAACAGAAACTTTTAATACATCTGGAAAGCTGTTACTCTCTAAAACACAATTCATTAAGTGCAAGAGTGGTTCACACAATACAAACTTACATTTTTTAAGCAAAAATGAAGAAATGCCGTCAAAACCAGCAGATTTTTTTGAATTTAAGCCATCTATTAAGTTAAAAATGTCTCTTATTGAGAGTTTTGGAAGATCAGTTAACCTGTGGTCTTGAGAATTATTTACATAGGATGGTTTGGCATGAAAAACAGAGGTACATAGGCCTAGTACATTATGTTCAACTATATCAACAAAATAATTATTAAACGTATTGCATACAACTTCAGGGTCTTCCTCAACATTATTACCTATTTTTAGGCTTATATTACTATTGCTAACTTTGGCACCATCGGTCTTGAAGCCATTAACCATTTTCCAGCATGTTTTTGAAATACAATCAGAGTTTTGCACTTTATTGTTAAAATATTCAAATTTTAATCGCTTCACTTCAAGTCGGTATTGATTTTTACACATTCTGTATTGATTTTTATAAAACTCTAAACCAGTTGTTTTGAAAAGGTCATAAAAATTCTCCATATTATCTTTAAGTCTGGCTATCTTACGATTTAAAGTTATTTTGTTTGACTGTGCATGTGAACTATTTTTTAATTACACTTTTTGGATTGGAAAATTACATTCAAGATACCAAGTAAGTACATTGATAAAAGCCTCCCATTTATTATTACACCCAATAGCTTGAAACATATCATCCCAAGTTTTTTCTGTAGGCTAAGAATAAACATTTGAATGTTCTCTTCAGAAAACAGCCTTTTATAAACATATTTTTTATTGGGTTGAATTTGTTGAAAACAATTTAAAACAAGTATTTGACCCAGGTGATCTGATATATGACCATTAATTACATTAGCAGAACAAACATTCTTAAAATTAGTTATGACATGGTCAATAGAGCTTTCTGAATTGGGAGTAATTCTAAATCAAGTAAATTGTGAGAATTAAGACAATCAAGAAATATTTTTCTATCGTGAGATTTGGATTCAAGTGTGTCAATATTAATATCATCCATGATAATAATATTACTATGCTTATCTTTCAATGAATTTAACTTTCTGAGAAGACTGTCGAACAGATCAAAAAATACATCTATATTTCCCGAAGGAGATCTATAGATGCCTATAACATAAAAAGAGACAGTGCAATACATTAACCTAATCATAATAATTTCACAATCCATTTCCCTGCAGAAACTATCTACCCATGAAACCTTTTCAACACAAGAAATATACTCATCATTCTTACAGTATATTGCAACTCCGCCCCCTTTGTGATGGACTCGGCAAAAAAAGTTACATAAATTATAATTAGACAACCCATAAAAATTTAAGTTTTCTCGGGATTTTTGATGTTCGGTTACAACAAGTATGTGAGGCATATTATGCAAAACAAACAATTCAAAACTATCTATTTTGTTACCTAACCCTTCAACATTATAATGAATAAGTTTTAATACATTTTCACATTCTGTTTCATTTTTACTTAACTCATTATTTAACTCAGCTTTGGTTTTTCTAGGCCTAGCAGTCTTATTTAGGTCTATCTCAGTACTACAATCATAGATTTCAGCAAAACTGCATTCCTTGTCAACTAAGCCAAGTTTAAAACTAAGGAATTATCTGGAGTGGATGCAATCGTAGAAGAATGGAATTCAGACAAAACATTTTTAGGACTTGCGCACAGCGCAACTTCATTACCAGTAGGCCTAAGCCTAAAAAAATCAACAGCTTGCTTAGTGTTGAGAACTGATTGGTCACTAAAACCCTTAAAACATGCAACATTACAATCTGAGGAACAGGTAACAGACTGAACAGGCAAGTCAGCCAAACTCACATCATTGCTAGACAAATCTGCATCCCTATGTAATAATCCACCTTTTATGGGGGTTGTTGCCAAAATAAATCAATAAATAAATTTATCTAACTTGTTATTTATTTTAGTTCTTCGTAATTTATATTTATAGTATTTCAGTAGCTTGGTAACTGTACCGTAAGTTGCTAGTATGTAATTACCTAGAGTACTCTTAGCTTAGATTTCAAATAATACACGGTATATGTTGACAAAGTTAATATTTATTTAACACATGACACATTCAAAGAAATTAAATAGATAATTGGGGATTGGCAATTTATGTAGGACAACAAAAAAAAGAGAAGATAACTATTCAATGAATAATAAATAAGACTTGAGCATAATATTGAAATGTCCAATGTCCTAGGCTATAGGCCTACCTATATTTATTACCTTTTTAAAACTTGTCCAACTAGTTCAGTGGTCTAATTAATTTATCATACATGACCTCATTATGCTCAGGGGGGGAACTCGTGCCGGGAGCAATCTCAAATTTATTAAAGTATATTGAAATTCTAGAAAATGTCCAATTGGGTGAATTTTGATAAACAGTATTTAACAATGCCAATTTGGTTTCATAACTAAGATGGCCGAATTCTCAGAGTTCATGAAATGAAATTTGGTTGACACTTGAATATTAAAAGTTCAATTTAAATAAATATCTTGATGTAATTGGCTGTCTATTATTTTCAAATTAGGCTATATTGAATTTATAAAGTGATAATCCATAAAATGTTCTGGAGTGAGTAGGCTTGAAGATCACCGCCAGAAGATCAGGTAGGTCCAGCTGCAGCACATGTGCTTCCCATTGTTGTACTTGGGGTTCACACATCTTGTTGAAGAAAATATTTTAATCACTGTACACTGAATTTGAATTAGTTATGAAACTTAATTTAGGATTTTGTATTATATGAAATAATTATATTATGATTGCAACTTTTTTACAATATATATAATAATAATAATAATAAATTATACTGATGAATTATTTAGGCCTATTAAATTTTATTACAGATTATATTTTGTGGAACCTTTTTTTTATGTATATGAATTTAAGAGATTAGCTCATATTTAAATAAATATTAACTATCTAATGGGTTATTTCTTGAGGGGTGATGAGGTGATAAAAGAACACTTTAAAATACTACACAAGAACAAGAATATTAAATAAATTATTTAACGAAATTAATTGTAACTATTATGAAATCTCTAGATCTTCTGTATCTTAATCCTAGTATTGTTGTTGAAAATGATGAATTAAGGAAAAAATAATACAGTGGAAAAGAAAATATGTATGTGTTGAAATGAAACATTACAATATCCCCTCAGAAATTTGTATGGAATGAAATGACAGACAAATTTCGATAAAATGTTGAGTGAAACACAATACATTAAACCTGAATGATCCTTAAAGATAACATGACATATATTAAATAATTGAATCTGGATAATCTTACCATTAAAAAAAAATTATAAGGGATTGTATTAAATCTGGAATTAGGAATACTATTTATTTAAAAAAATGGGAGTTGGTTCATTGTCAAAGGACAAAGTTCAGTGGGTTTCACTGGGACAATATGGATTCAAATTCACGCACTGGCAATTATAGTCTGTTTCCCCTCCATCTCTCAGAGAAGAAATTGTTATTATTATTTTTTCTTAACACTGGGATTTTAGTATTATATTATGGTAGCACTCTCATTTGTCTTTTTTGTATGTACAAAGGTTATGGTATTAATGTTTATGGGGATGTTTGGTTATTAAAACAAGGGAATTATTTTCACTTTATTATTTAAGACTATTTACAATGGGTTGAGTCACTTTTCTCACTTAGAAATGTTTTAACACATTCACTATATCTTGATTATATATTTGCCATAAGAAACACACTGTATTATGCTGTTGTAGTTACACTGCAATTTTACTAGATATTTTGCTTCATCAAACTTCCTCTTCATTTTCGAATGTTATTGGCTCTATGAACCTTTTCAAAGCAGATATATGATAAGGACCATATAAATTTTCTTCATTGAGATCACTGATGTTATATGTTGATTTAAAATTCCAATCATAATATAATTATTTCATGTATTATATGAAATAATTATATTATGATTGCAACTTTTTTACAATATATATAATAATAATAATAATAAATTATACTGATGAATTATTTAGGCCTATTAAATTTTATTACAGATTATATTTTGTGGAACCTTTTTTTATGTATATGAATTTAAGAGATTAGCTCATATTTAAATAAATATTAACTATCTAATGGGTTATTTCTTGAGGGGTGATGAGGTGATAAAAGAACACTTTAAAATACTACACAAGAACAAGAATATTAAATAAATTATTTAACGAAATTAATTGTAACTATTATGAAATCTCTAGATCTTCTGTATCTTAATCCTAGTATTGTTGTTGAAAATGATGAATTAAGGAAAAAATAATACAGTGGAAAAGAAAATATGTATGTGTTGAAATGAAACATTACAATATCCCCTCAGAAATTTGTATGGAATGAAATGACAGACAAATTTCGATAAAATGTTGAGTGAAACACAATACATTAAACCTGAATGATCCTTAAAGATAACATGACATATATTAAATAATTGAATCTGGATAATCTTACCATTAAAAAAAAATTATAAGGGATTGTATTAAATCTGGAATTAGGAATACTATTTATTTAAAAAAATGGGAGTTGGTTCATTGTCAAAGGACAAAGTTCAGTGGGTTTCACTGGGACAATATGGATTCAAATTCACGCACTGGCAATTATAGTCTGTTTCCCCTCCATCTCTCAGAGAAGAAATTGTTATTATTATTTTTTCTTAACACTGGGATTTTAGTATTATATTACGGTAGCACTCTCATTTGTCTTTTTTGTATGTACAAAGGTTATGGTATTAATGTTTATGGGGATGTTTGGTTATTAAAACAAGGGAATTATTTTCACTTTATTATTTAAGACTATTTACAATGGGTTGAGTCACTTTTCTCACTTAGAAATGTTTTAACACATTCACTATATCTTGATTATATATTTGCCATAAGAAACACACTGTATTATGCTGTTGTAGTTACACTGCAATTTTACTAGATATTTTGCTTCATCAAACTTCCTCTTCATTTTCGAATGTTATTGGCTCTATGAACCTTTTCAAAGCAGATATATGATAAGGACCATATAAATTTTCTTCATTGAGATCACTGATGTTATATGTTGATTTAAAATTCCACGGGTTGTCGATCTCTAATTCATGCTCACACTTATTACATAATCTTCGCTTTTCAGAAAACACATGGCGATATTTGTATAATAAATCACTTAAAGATTCCCTTTGGTGATCGTTGATGTAGTTGTTAGGTGACAGCGTATCAATAATCATTTCCCTTGATAAAGGTGTGTCATTACTTGTTGTGTTGTGCCCTGCCTTATCAAAAATGTCATCACTCGATTCATCATTCATGTAATAATTACTACCATTTGACTTTAAGTCTTCATCATACATATTAGGCTTATAGCTATTATCTATAGTAATCTCACATAACTGTCCCTCATTTAAGACCATATCAAACTTCAGTGTAATGTTAATATTATTGATTATCATATTTAGTTCATTACTATCGAAGTTCAGATCCATCTTTAATATGGCTAACGTGTCAACACCAAAGACTACTGGTTTGATAAGGTTCGGCACAATCAAGAATTGTAAGAAAATGGATTGTTCTTCAATTTTAACTGGGGCATAAATGATTTTTGACACACGTTTAGATTTATCGCCTGTGGCTGTCTTAATCACGGTATTAGTTAAAGGAAGTTCTTCAAAAGGCCTTAGTGATTGGCGGTTTTCCTTAAACCACGATTCCGACAAACAAGTAACAGATGAGCCCGAATCTATTAACACGTTAACTTTAATATTGTTTATTTGCACGGTAATTTCTGGACAATTGATTTGTGTTGGGGTAGGAATTGTATTATCATCTAATGATTCATTGAGTAAAAAGTCTTTATCACACATTATGTTGTTAACTTGAAAATAATATACAAGACCAGATGACTGGGTTCCGAGGAAAGGTTGATTATGCGCTGCATTTGCATTGTTGTTATTTACAGGTGTAGTTCCTCGGCTGGCAATTACAGCGCGCTGGCGTTTCCCTGTTGCGCTGAGGATGAGCCGCTGTCAGCTATGGTGGGATTGGGTGGTGACGGGGGAAGGAGTTGGGTTGTGTTGGTTGATGGATCGCTTTGGCCAATGATTGCCAACACTTGGGATTGTTCGTTGGTTGGATATCTACTGCTGTCCCGTTGTTCATAGTCATGCTGGCGTTGCTGGTAGCGTCCTCTGGCGTTATTATTATATGGTTTTAAATCTCTATGACTCCTATTATTACCATGATCAGGTCTGTGAGAGTTTTGGTTCTGATAATTTCCCATTTGTTCCGAATTTCTGTGTTGGTTGTGACCTGAGTTGTTCCATTTTGGTTGATAGGCCCGATTGTTGGTATTTTGATCATAAGGGGATGGTCTTCCTGGGCTGTTGGGTCTCTGGTTTGATTCAGTATTTGAATTGTTACTAGATTTAGCTCTTTTGGAACTGTCCTTAATGTCTTCTCGCTGTAACAGTCTTTCAAATCCTTTTATCGTAGTGATGTTTTGCACACTTCGACTGTCTTGTATGATTGGGTCGAATCTTTCAGCTAGTAGGATCACTATTTCTTCCTCGGTCATTTGCGGTGTTATTGACTGTAGGAGGAGTATTCGTTCTGTAAAGTATTCAGTGCGAGATAGGTTTCCATTATTTCTATACTTTTCGGCCTCGATCTTGTTTCTAATGCCTCTTTGAACTTCTCGGCTCCAATATTTAGCAATGAATTCCTCAGCAAAATTATCCCAACTGTAGATGTCTGATTTAATCAATTGTAACCATCTTGAGGCTGGTCCATCGAAACTGATATCTAATATGTCCTTTAGGTGTTCCACTGGATTCAATAGCGGTTGTCTCTCCATACTCTTGTTGTAGTATCTTTTTAATCTTTGTAGGTATTCATTCGGGTTTCCTGACCTTCCGTTAAATCTAGGAATTTGTCGATCTGTTGTCTCTCCACCGGTACAAATGATTTGAATAGGACCGTTCAGGCTACCATTTTGTGAACTTAATTTAAGCGCTCGTACGTCTGATTCACACTTGGTTAGGGTTTCTGAAATGTTTTTTATTTCCTCTTGCTGTTCCTGAATCATTTTGTTATTGTCGTTGATTTTAGGCATTAAATCATTGTGAAGAGATCGGATATACGCTTGGATTGTTTTCTCACTCTCTGCTCGAGATTGGTTTACTTGAGTTTTTAGATTTTGCTCCATGTTTAGTTCCTGTTGTTCTAACTTATTATTTATGGTGCTTAGAATGTGATTTTGCTCTTTAACAATATTTTTGGCAACTGCTGTTTTATGTTCCTTCATGGTACTGTCTATGAAAGTCTTAATTTCCCGCTGTGATTCGTCTAATTTGAAATTTACTCTTTCTTTAAATTGTGTAATTTCTTCGGATTGGCTTTGTTGAGTCAACTTCAAATTATTTAACTCGCTGTGGAAATTATTTTGGGTCTCACGAATTTCATGAATTTGGCATTCAAGGGCATGGCGGCAAGCTTGGATTTCTTGACTAATTTCAGCTTTGTTTTCATTTAATTTTACATCTAATTTCTCTTGGGTTTCATTTAATTTCTCTTGGGTTTCATTTAATTTGAGATCGATGCGTTCATTCATTTGTTGTAAATACAATAAGATAATATTAAAGTCCGAATTTTCAATTTGACTGCTAGCACTGGGTTTTGAAAAGCCCGCGTCGGTCTTCTGTGACGTCATTTCGTTGTTTCCGCGATTTACACGGTGATCAGCTGTCTGATTCATTGTGTCGATGTCTGGCGCTAGACCGGGTGCAGTCACAATTTGGAGCCGACCGCTAGTTCGTTCGGTTTCATTCCACTCCGTCTGAGTAACTCGCTCCGCTGGTGAGCCGTTTACGTTCCGTTCCAGTTCTGGTTCTGTCTCCTTTGGCCTGTCGCTAACGTTGTCGCAAATACCGTGTTCTGATTGGTCCGTTCGGAAAAGATTTTCGAGGTGAATGTCATCTGATTCTGTGTTTGACGATGAAATTGAATTTGTGCGGCTGTCATGGCGTCGTGTTACATTTTCGTTGTTTACTACGCAAGCGTCCATATTTTCGCATGCGCTATTTATTGGGTATCGTTTGGGATTTCTTAGGTTATATGTCATTTATTAAAATTATGGGAACGGGGATATTATGGGATATGATTAAATTTCATACAATAATCTTAAATACTAAACTTATGCTAAGTTATTTATTAAAAGTTGCAATCAAAGATTTGAGATTACTCGCCGCACGTTGGAAGCGCCATTGTAATAATTCACCTTTTATGGGGGTTGTTGCCAAAATAAATCAATAAATAAATTTATCTAACTTGTTATTTATTTTAGTTCTTCTTCGTAATTTATATTTATAGTATTTCCGTAGCTTGGTAACTGTACCGTAAGTTGCTAGTCTGTAATTACCTAGAGTACTCTTAGCTTAGATTTCAAATAATACACAGTATATGTTGACAAAGTTAATATTTATTTAACACATGACACATTCAAAGAAATTAAATAGATAATTGGGGATTGGCAATTTATGTAGGACAACAAAAAAAGAGAAGATAACTATTCAATGAATAATAAATAAGACTTGAGCTTAATATTGAAATGTCCAATGTCCTAGGCTATAGGCCTACCTATATTTATTACCTTTTTAAAACTTGTCCAACTAGTTCAGTGGTCTAATTAATTTATCATACATGACCTCATTATGCTCAGGGGGGGAACTCGTGCCGGGAGCAATCTCAAATTTATTAAAGTATATTGAAATTCTAGAAAATGTCCAATTGGGTGAATTTTGATAAACAGTATTTAACAATGCCAATTTGGTTTCATAACTAAGATGGCCGAATTCTCAGAGTTCATGAAATGAAATTTGGTTGACACTTGAATATTAAAAGTTCAATTTAAATAAATATCTTGATGTAATTGGCTGTCTATTATTTTCAAATTAGGCTATATTGAATTTATAAAGTGATAATCCATAAAATGTTCTGGAGTGAGTAGGCTTGAAGATCACCGCCAGAAGATCAGGTAGGTCCAGCTGCAGCACATGTGCTTCCCATTGTTGTACTTGGGGTTCACACATCTTGTTGAAGAAAATATTTTAATCACTGTACACTGAATTTGAATTAGTTATGAAACTTAATTTAGGATTTTGTATTATATGAAATAATTATATTATGATTGCAACCTTTTTACAATATATATAATAATAATAATAATAAATTATACTGATGAATTATTTAGGCCTATTAAATTTTATTACAGATTATATTTTGTGGAACCCTTTTTTATGTATATGAATTTAAGAGATTAGCTCATATTTAAATAAATATTAACTATCTAATGGGTTATTTCTTGAGGGGTGATGAGGTGATAAAAGAACACTTTAAAATACTACACAAGAACAAGAATATTAAATAAATTATTTAACGAAATTAATTGTAACTATTATGAAATCTCTAGATCTTCTGTAACTTAATCCTAGTATTGTTGTTGAAAATGATGAATTAAGGAAAAAATATTACAGTGGAAAAGAAAATATGTATGTGTTGAAATGAAACATTACACCTACAACTATCCTTAAATCTAAGAGTACCTTCATCACAGATTGTTTCACTCAGGTCCACTGTTGGAAACATTTCGGCCCTCCTCTTCTCAGCCTCAGACTCAAATGTATAACCCATGGCAGACGTCATTTCTCCAGGATTGGCTTGCGCGCTGCGTTGATTCCCAAGTGTGTTAGGCTCAAAGGATTGAAAGTTGCGATCCAAAACATGATGTCCCCGTGTCGAGGAATCATTTAGGTTAGAGTTTTTGCAGCTTGACTGACTATGTACTAATGTAGGAACTTCACTTTCCAAACTAGGATTTTCAGGAATTTCACTTGCCGAACAATGATTTTTGGAGTTCAAAATCGATTTAGTTTCAGTAACCTTACTTCTCTTAGGCAGAAGAATATTCTACACAAATTCTACCACAAATTAGTTTCTTACCAGACATATTCAGATGCACGCCTCTTGCAGTAAAACACTTTTTCGAGAGACAAGTTAGGTTCAAAAAACTCACATGTTTCATTTCTCTGGCTAAGCTAAAAATAAAAAGATTTAAGTTCATAATGCATTCATTAATAGGATGACAAAGCGCCAAATCTTGTCGAAACGGTATGCTACCCAAAATAACCTTAGCCGGGCTAAGTTTAGCAACCACTGCCTTCAAGTTCTGCCAAACATTGACTGATTGTCCACAATACACATCATTAGCTCCAACAATCAATAGAATTGTGTTGTTTTTGGTCAATTTTCATATTTTTAGTCCGATACATAAAGGATGACATAACCTCACTTAGTTTAGCACCAGGAACTAAACTAAAACACATTCCACTACTAAAAGATCGTCTCCACATTTTTCAGATACAAGTTTAGGCAGATGTCTACCATGACTATCAGCTGCTACTATAAGTTTCCTTTGTGAATATTGTTTTTCACTGACAGTAATTTTCACATTTTGACTGGGCTCGTTAAAAGAGTTTTCACAAAAATATTCTTCTTGCACATCGTTACGTGACTTCTGATTAGGCTTATAGGTATCAGTATCCAAATCAAGATCCCTTTTCACGACTTTATAATCACTCGTTTATTTAGACCTAGGCCTACTTAATTTTTCCTGCTTGTTAAGTTCCTTGAAACTGACCTGAGAGTTTTTATCCACTTTTTGTACGGGAGGTAGTACCATTAAATCCTGCAAGAGGCCCACTAAAAAATCGTGAAATAAAATTTCTGTTGTAAATGAGGAATGCCAAAAATGCCCTTTTCTTTACACATTCCAGGTTAGTAAAACTTGGGAGAGGCAAGTCAAAAATATTTTCCTTGCAGGAATTGAGAATTATATAGTCGATAGCCAGTAGGAGATAGATAGCGCAGTCATAGCCATTGTTCTGAGAAGGCCCCGAGATAAGTTGAAGGGTAGGACTACCACTTAAGCCTAGATACAATGCCAGCTTATCTGCCGTACACTGAGTGTCTTTCAGATTGATAGAGTTTCGGGAGTCATAGTAATAAAACGTTTTAGAGGTCTTGACAAAACATAAAAGGCTCCAGTGCGAACCTCCTTCCAGCATTAATTCTTTGGAATTATTTACAGGAAGAAGCAAAATGTCTTTGTTCTTAATATCTAGTGGATCGAGCAATACGGCTGACTCATCTGTGTTGTGCAGTTTTACGGCATGGCTTATTAGAGGATCCAACACTAAAAGTCTGTTAGGCCTACCTGTATTTAAGCCTATTTGATGTTTGTTATTACATAAAGTATTAACGTATATTTGAATTGGAACATCAGTCAACCAGCTGTCATATTTCAGGGAGTTTATTTCTTCAAGAGTCTTAAGAAGAGATTTGTTTTGTTTCAGAGCATCATCTAACTCACAACTTAACTTTTCCTTTTCTTCTTTCAGTTTTTCAAGTTCATTCATACAAGTCGAATTAACCTCCTTAGAGGCAGGCGATGGAACCACCCCATTTACCTTATTTTTGACTATAGACGAGTCTTTAAGTTTAGAATTAGTATTCTTTAACTGCTGCTTTAATAATTGCGATCGGATCTTGATGGTAGGACTACTAAAAGACAGTTTGTTTCCTTGGCTTGATTTGGATAAAACCATTTTCAGTGGAAAGCCGAAACGCAAAGTTTGCTGATCAATGGCGGATCAATAGCCGACTATTGATTTTACGTGAGAAAATCAATTTCTTGAAAAGGCACAACCAAACTTTGTCACTCTCGCCTCGAGAAACATTTTGGGAAACTTGAAATAAACTTTATCACGCACAAAATAAAGCAAAAATTGTCAATTTAGTAGAATTAACAAGAGTTGTACAAAGCAGAAGCTCACCATTGTAGTCAGGGCTACTAATTGCCCTGACTACAATGGTCACCTGATTTTAATGCCAAGTAATAAAAGTACATGGCATTAAAATCATGTTTACTACTGATAGTTTAGAACATTCGTCTTATGAATGCGACTCGGAGCACTCCCCTTCGCAAGCACACAGCGGTGTGCATTCCAGGCCGGCCTTCTTGCACTTGCATGTTTTTATGCAGTCTTTGCAGTTGCAAGAGACGAGCTCCCAGCAGATCTTGGATGCTTCGGGTAGCGTTGTCCATAGAGGCTCATACCCATTGCTGGTCTTGATCCAACCCCAGTCGATTGTGAAGGCAGTGTTGGCGCAGGAACCAGGGCCTGACCCCAGACATGTCCGCCCTGGTATACTGCTCTTCGCACGTGCTGCTCCAGGGCTGCCCTCGTCGGTGGGATTAGCATTGTTTTTCTTTGAAAAAATTTTTGACGCCCCTTGTTTATATCGGTGTCCGTGCTTGTTCTGTCATAAAGTAATATGACTAACCTTTCAATGGCGTGCATGGCCTTCAGTTACTTCATCTGGTGCACTGGAGAGCAAAGTGAGCGTCTGGGGAAGCTCAGGTAGCACTGTCCACACTGCCCATGCTGTCCTCTTCCCACGTCCGGCGAAGCAGGAGACCGTGTCACAGCCCGGCAACGCATGGAACATCGGTAGTGCATCAGCCTTTTCAGGGCCCAGAGCCCGAGCAATCTCACGAGCTGCCAAGAAGCGGAACGTCCAACCCGAGCCGAAGGATACCCATACGTCAACTTCCTCATTCAAGGTGCGTGCCAAAGCCACTGCCAGAACAACAACATCGGTGTCAACTGTGCAGATGAGGATTTTCTTGTGGCCATTTTGAGCAGCGTGGGCGGCATGCAACATAATGCGGGTGTCGGCTTCCTCATGGTTGCGGGGAGCCAGTGATGAGGTTTCCACAAGTGATGGCTTTCTCAAGACATCATCTCCTTTGGTCTGCAGCTCCTTGTCTGCAGCTCCTTGTCTGCAAGCTGGAATGAGTCGTAGAGAGCGTCAGAGAGGAAGGCGAACAGCTCTGTCTTGTTTTCGTCAACTCTGAGGAAGCTGGCCCAGTTGTTGGGTATAGTTGAGCCACCCACGACTCGTCTTCTTACTCCTTTTCCCCGCTTGGCTCTCACTGTGCCTTTCAACGAGTTTTTCATGTAGCTGTCCCACAATAGGTCCAGTCGCGTAGCGTGATGAAGCTTCGATAGTATGTGAGGCACAAATACTTCCTGGACATATTCGTTTTGCCGTACCAGGCTTCAGC
Source organism: Flexamia atlantica (assembly GCA_035578135.1). Taxonomy (NCBI): domain Eukaryota; kingdom Metazoa; phylum Arthropoda; class Insecta; order Hemiptera; family Cicadellidae; genus Flexamia; species Flexamia atlantica. Next base: position 18,117,734 of record JAQJVK010000016.1, on the reverse strand, counting down.
GATTGGACTATGACTGCTCCGTCCAGGACAATGCAGCTTGTTGGAGGTACCTCAGACCTAGGCTGACTGAGGTCTTCTAGACATGTGAGAAGATTACTCTTGACACCAAATCGGATACCACCACTATCTGATAGTGCAAAAGGGAAAGCTTGGTTTTCATGTCTGAAGAACTCGTCTAGATTCCCATCCCGGTTCTGGCAACCGATATACAGACAAGAGAAGAGGTTCACGTCGTTCCTGAGATGTTTAACTTGTTGCTTGCCTTTTGCCTGAGGTTTTGTGGTGGACTGACCGAAGATTTTGAGGTGGTTTCTTTTAATAGGATCTTGTAAAGGTTTTTTATCTCTATCAGGCGTTCTCTGACGAAGTTGTTAAACTGGGTCTTTCCCACTTTATATGCATGTCGCAGGTCGGCTACAGCTTGAGATAGTGCGATCTCCTCTGTTGGTGTCGAGTACCAACAGATCTTGACTTTCTTCTTGAAATGGAAAAGAAGAAGTCTTCCATCACTTTTATCAATGACTGGACGTCTTTGGAAAGATCTCTACACACTCAAGGACTGGTCGTGATGCTTTGTGTTTTGTGATGACTGGTCTTGGCTAGATACCCTGAACTCTTCAAAGAGCCTGGCAACCTCTGGTCCTGCCACCATCCACCGTCGCAGTGCACTGGGATTGTCAGTCAGGCCAGCTGCACCCCCGTCTCCTTTAATGCTTTGGTGAAGACTACGCCTCTCATCTTAGGAGAGCAGACTACTTGCTTCTGGTGATAGAGGTGGCATGCACTATTTTCTAACTGTGCGGAGAGGAACAGGACTCGGTCGTAGGAAATCGAAATCCCCATGTGTGCCAGCTTATCAACTAGTTCCTTTTTACGAGTGTGTGCATGTAGCATCAGCCCAATATAAATGGGCAGTGGTGTCTCCTGTGCAGTGGCGTGCCGGACTGGCTGAGGCGTACTGCTTGTGGCTCTTCGTTGCTTTAAACTATTGAATTTGAGGAGCTGGCTGATAGACAGGGCCGCTTTTGTAGTGCTTTTTCTAAAGTCTTTGATGCTTGGTCCTTCCAAGATCATAGTCAGTAAGGCAAGTAATTCGGATGGTACGGAGTTCTCTTGACATTCTGGAGGAAATCCGTTGAACACCTTGTCATCTCCTATGATGTGGCGTCGCACTATTTGAGCAGCGCGTGCCAGATGGACAGCATCAGTATCTGAATCCAATTCACAAGCTTTTGCCAAGGCTTCGCCAGTGTCTTCATTAAATGCAAGTAGCTACCCCTGTCACAGCAAACCTACGTTCTTAGTGAATGTTCGACCGATTTTTATCAAGAAAGCGATAACATCACTAACTTGAATTTGGTTTTCATTTTACTACTGTAGCTGAAATATTGCCAGGTTTTACATTGTCATGAGTATGCAGGTTAGCTGCAACAGGGGGAATTTTATACAAATATCTATTTACTATAACCACATAAAGCCAAATACCAAGTTTCATCAAAATATATTCATAAATAAGCTTCATATATAATTTGATTAATTCTCCATAAGAATAACATTGGGCAACGTATCCATAAGAATAGCTGGAGGAATTCTAAGATAATGTTTTTATATTTTCTCCGTAACCACCTTACCTACGCTGATGATCCAAAAAACTAAATTGTTGTTTTTTTAAGCTCTTTAACATGGTGTAAGCCTTGATTTCGTATTTTGAAAATGTTATCATAAAAAATGCAAAAACCGATTTTTGAAAAATGTAAACTCCCATAAAACTTGTAGTGCCATCGCATCCGATGGTCCGATCTTTCTGGTTTTTGAGGTTAAGCTCACTAATACTATCCTACATATTCATACCAAATATCATCAAAATCGGACGATTATTAACAATTTTATCTAACTTCTGTTGTCTCTGGTACGTATAGTAGCGGCCATTTTGAAAAATGGCCGCCACGGCCGCTAGGGGGCAGTTGGCCGATGGCTCCACATCTAAATTTGATCATTTTACATAGGTGTACCTCTGTGCCAAATTTGGTGCCTTTATAATAATGTGCACAATAGGTTGTAATATCCTAGCTAAACCGCCGTACTAATATTGTATTTTATAATCTTTAGGATTTTCACGAATGAAAACTTTATTGTAAACGAACGTATAACGTGGCGATTTGACAGTTCGGAGAAAATGTAAACAAACACCATGTGTAACCAACAATGTTTTCATTGTGACTTGTATAAAGCTTTTTGATGAGATGATTAGTACATACTTTGGCCAACTTAGGTGAATCCTACTGAATTATCTTTCAGTCAGGATTTACAGAAATATTTTCTCATCAAACAAATCGTTAATATTTAATAAGCATATCAACCAATTAATTCTCATATGTAAGACTATTGTCTGATTCCTTATGGGCCAACACCCATTGAAGACCAAGAGTTGTAAATTCCTAATGAAATAGAGTCTTTTGCTTAGAGTGGATGTGCAAAGTATACATTGGATCGAATTTAGTTGAAGTGATGATTAACCGCCTTTAAAATTATTAGTAACACTTAATAATAAATATAGTATAATGTCTTAACTAGTTTAATCAACAAGAAAATTACCTCAACTTTATCTATGAAAGAAGTACTTAAGATAACACGCTCGTGTAAACACAAAGAATAATGACATCTTGGTTACCTTTGCAACTTTTACTTTCCTTCGAGTAATTGACTTTCGTGTTCGGTATAGGCCTAAGAATTTCTTAGCCAAGGTATTTACTTCAAATCAAAGAATTCTTAAAAACCATGCATCAATTTACCTGCTTAACACAGAAACTGCATTGGAATATAGTTATTTTTGTATTAGGAATTTTAGTACTGCCTTAAAGTAAGCAAATTTACTTTTAGAATGAGCATCTTTGTTTTGTTTTTTTTGTGTTTTTTTTGTGAGCACTAAGTATATTCAATACTTAGCTGAGGCCACACCTCATTGGTTGCGGTGTGGCTTTAGTTACCTGTGTAGTCAATCCCGTCCATTGCCGGCCTATGCCGGATAACGGAAGTAAACAATCAGCTAATTTGCAGCAAACCGACGTTTACTGCTTGTTTATTGGTGGTTTATTGGTTTCTTTTTAGATGAATGTAGTGGTAGCACTGCATCCGTAGGAAATGTTTGTTCTGTTTGTTATAGGTTAGGTTTGAAGGTTTGAGAAGTATGTTTATGCAAGGACTACGTTATGATTAAAAGTATGTTTTTTTTCTGTGCAGTATGATGAAAAATATCGTATGTTACACGGTCGGGTAGTTTTGCCGTACTCGCATGAAAATCCCGCACTCGCTTTCGCTCGAACGATATTTGAGTCCTTGAAATGCATAGTCACACTTGCCTAATTTTGAGAAACAGATGTTTTTAGTAATTTTTGTTTACCATAAATCATAAAATGTATTTTAAGTATTTTAGTATTCATTAGTCTACTGTTTAATAGTTAGAACAACTTTTTTATTTCACATTAAGGGACATTTATTTGTATGGGGTGGTTCTGCAGGGGTTGAAATGACTTATACCACTCTGCCTCGATAGCATTTTCATGCAAGCGTTGGGTAAATAAGTAAACAAATGCCAAGACAAGAGAAAAAATAAATATGACTGACAATCAAGAATTGCAAATTTACATGAAATATTTGACAGGCATGAATTATGTACACAAGCAAAATAAATATGAAAATTGATAGGTACAAAATAGGTAGGCTATATTCGTAATCAGAAAAATAAGGGGAATCGAACTTAATGAAAAAATATTTGTTTAGATTAGGGGGCATGATCCCCCCCTTGTACAAAAAAAGGGGCGTCGTAAGGTGTCACCGATCGTCGCAATGAATTTCTCGCCCCAAAATTAGGGAAAATCCAAAAAAATGGTGGGAAAATTCCCTCCAGAACATTCCCACCCCCAGAGCCATGAGCCTACCTCCATCTTTCTAAAAGCTGAAAAACTTTAAATAAACAAGATTAAAACAACAACATTGTCCTTGCTTGTACCATATACCATGGTAGCATGTAGCAGCAGAGTGGTACAAGTCAACTTGTTTTCAGCAAAAGTGGTATAAGTCTGAATTGTGCCACTATGGTTACCAAGGAAACCAGCTGATCGTTGTGGAGCACAACAAAATTTCCCTCTAGCATCGTTGGTGACGTCATTTGATTTATACCACTTTGCCTCTGAATAGAACTAGGAATGTATTACTCATTGGTACCAATAACCCGAATTTGAAAAAAAAACTTGTGCCACTATGCATTTCAAGGGCTCATTTTAGCATCTGGAATCTGATTCAGTCTTCATGTGAAAAGGAACCTCGAAGATAACAAGATTAGCTACATACAGCCAAGAGAACCTGAACAAAATCAAAGACAAAAAAAGAAAGTTGTGAGATCAAAATTAAAATATAAACCCACCACATCACCAACAGTACCAACAGTGAATGTCAAACAGAGAATCATTGATCGAGACTGTGACATCTCCTCAGTCAATAACTATGTGAACGATTTCGTAAATTTTTTAGTTTCGTATTTCAACATTATAATGGGATTTGTTCAGTTCAAACTATGAAGAGAAGGACGCGTATGTGATTGTTAGTTTGTCAAATAAAAAGACGGATCCTACAACTCCCAGATAATACTCATATTTTTTATCCCTAAAAATCGAAAACGTTTCAGCAGAGCAATGATCTAGCAATAACGATGCTTTTGTACACATTAAACATAAGAAATCAGGAAAGTTGAGTTTCAATAGGAAAATAATAAGTTTAAAATGAAAGACTTTACAAAAAATATAACTCGCAATAACTCCTTAATTGTATATTTTGTCGATCGACTTTTCGTCACAGGAGGGACGCCTCATTAAGGCGGCGAGGTCATTAACGACATAACCACGCCAGGGGCAGACGTTCATTGTTCTTAATGGCCACCATCTAATTACATATCTTAAGTTCTATGAGATTGTACGATATATTCAACGTTACGTTATCGTAGATCGGGAATTCAAAGAGGTCATGATTGAAGCAACAGAACGGGAGTCAGATTATAAATTAGTAATTAAATTGACATTTCTATTAGCTGAATAAGACAGAGCAGTATTTTTTTTTACTTTGATCAATATATTAATTCTTAAATTAGTGGATCTTATATGTTTAATTTTGTTTCAACTGTCTTATAATGTCTTCCGAAAACAAAGAAAGAAGACAATAAAAGAAGAAAAGTATTATTTGCTGTATTTATTATAGTTTTTGTTTTTGCATAGAATTAGACCTATCTTGAAATATTTACGCAGCAGAAAGAATAAATCAGTGAGGCAGTAAATGGTATATGAATCCCCTTGACATCAGCTGAAGCTGTGACTTACTGCTCAATAAAATCAGCACGGCTTTATAAAAATATTCACCTTAGAAGAAGAACCAATGTAGGGGAAGGCGGGGCGGAACGGGGCACTTAGTGAATAATACTATATAAAACAGACAATTGAGGTATAAAGAACAATTTTTTGACAGAAAGACTATCTTTGACATTTATTTTACACGACACACTTTGGTAATACACTGTATTTACAATAGAAAAAAATATATAATTTTTTGAAAATAAAATGCTTACTACCCCATCTCGCCCCACACACGGGGCGAAACGGGGTTGGGTCTTTAACCATGGGGGGGCGAAACGGGGAACCATTTCACTGTGTAGTCAATTTAACATAAACTTGTCAAATGTTCAATCAATGTCTTTATTCACTTTTTAATCATTGTCTTGACAAAATTCACAGACGTGGACTAACTTCATCGTCTTCACTATCAACCCCATTCCGCCCCTGCCCCATTCCGCCTCCAATGCATACTTTGAGGTTATAACCTACCCACACTACAGGTTAACTCCAATTTGATATTTAAATACATTAAAATGTTCTTAAATGCATAAGCTACAATATTAAATACTAATAATATTGATTATTAATTGTTTGATGTTACTTAAGGTAGCTGTAATATCACAAAATGTTGTAAGGAGATCATTCAAAACTGAAAATCTTGCATATTTCACAATAACAGAGGGACAAAGTGGCCGAAACCAGTTCTAGGCAGTTTGCACAAGAAAGCTTAAGTAGTTAAACGATCACCCGTTAGGTTGCAGCACCTGTCAGATGAAAAATAAGCAAATCCCGTTCCGCCCCACTACCCCGTTCTGCCCCGCCTTCCCCTATATAATAATGACGTTATTGTAATCGATCATCAACACAAGAATGGAAGTATATAAATTTAAATGGTAAAATGTACTTAAAACAGACTATCAGTTCTCATTGTTCACCTCATTATCAATTTTGTTTTTATTTTAAGTTTATTTAGAATCTTTACAAACGGCCAAAAGGACCAATTAATGTGCCGTGCAACTCTTCGATTCCCTTCGGTTTAATATATAACCCCAGTTGAGGTCCTAGTTTGACCCTTGTGAACCGATGAGCTTTTCTCCGTTACCCCTCTCGAACTTGCCTTGCTGGTGATCACGGACGAGGAAGCTCTATTCCTCGCGGCTGCCAATTCCACAGAATCTAATCTTCTGGCGTCCAAGAATGGCAGCTTTTCAATGACTGACGGCCGGGCAAAGACAAACATGTTTGTCTTTGGTCGCCCGGCCGTGCTTGCGATATCGCCCGCACCGCCCGCGCCCATCCGGACGAATCGCACGGTCACCTAGAACACCATCATTACTTTCTCTGCGTTTGCAATTCTTGCGTACGGGAAAATCGCACGCACGCACGCACGCATCGCCGTGCGATTTTTTCCTGCTCAGCTCGGAAGCCGCCTTAATGTATACAGAGGGTCAAAGAGAAAATTCATTTTCCTTTTCAATAATACATAATAACAAACAATAATTGTTTTACAAGATACTAGCTGTTGCTCGTTGCTTCGCTCACGTTAAAAATTACAGCGGATCTTACTTCTGCTCTTTGAACTGTCAAATTTTAGTATTCACAGCTGTTTACAATTCAGTATTTGAATGTTTACATCCTTATAAAATGTAAACATTGAAGCTAAGGAATAGGCCCCCCTCGAAGAAAGTGAATAGGCCCATATCCTTTTCTGATATAGAGGCTCTATTCCTGCACAAATTCAGCTCAGTTGGTCCAGCATGTTTCACGTGGTTGAAAGATATTCACACAAATAACCATACTTTTACATTTTTTTACATTTTAGTAGGATTGCCCATGGGTTTAATCAGATATTAATGTGGCAGTCCGATCATGCAGTCGCGACTTCAAAGTTCTGCTGTTTGCTCAGTCTGGATAAAAGCATGTTCTGTTTCCCAGTCTAATTAGAAGCGTATTCACTGTTGTTGTGGCAGTCCGACCATGCATCTGCGACTTCAAAGCCCTGCTGTTTGTCCGGTCTTGGTATAGAAGCGTGATCTAGTTGGACGGCATTCAGATATGGACAACAATAACAGATCTGCTCTATTATTTTGTAGGAAATTACATTAAACTATTCACTCCTTCTAAAAGAATATATTTGCGAGTTAGTATATAGTTTTCACATAATTATATTTGTAAAGGAATGTTAGGCTTTCATCAAAAAAAGAAAACATAAAAACCACAATTATATTTGTGATTATTAGTGTTATGTTACTTTAAAGCTGTAATATTTTATGAGCATCAATTTAAATTTAGGGGAATTCCTATTTATTTCAAGGTTTTATCGAAAACAATGATTTATTGATGGTCTTTCAACCCGGGTAGCTAGCCAAAAGCTATAACAATGATACAATGTTACATCCCCATCCCAGGAACAGAATGGATGTGTTGTGCCACCTTCTATACACAGCGTTAGAAATTGTATTCAGCTTGTTTCTGAGTCAGTACCGAATTTTACAAATGACGATTTATTATGCAAACGCTATCCTGATTTACGTTGAATCTCGTGGTGTCTAAGTGATTATAAAGCTAAAATAAAAATTGAATGCACTTATTAAAGTGAAAATATTTTGCAATAAGCACACAAAAGACTAGTTCGTTTAACGCTCCTTTTGTTTTCAAGCCTCTGCACCTATCAAGCCTAATGAAAACTACATAAAGAAGCTTTAATGATCAGTCTTTAAATGTTTTAAAACTAGTATTATTTGCTTAGCATTTTGGGTTGCTCCCTTGAATTTAGGTCTAAAAACTAATAATTTCCACTTTGAACCATAGGTCTACGACTGAACAACGGTTTGAACCATTGGTTACCGAGGTACTAAAAACTTAAACGTATTACAGTACGTTGATCATTTTTACATATTTTATTGAAAATATCCTACTTATTGTGACCATGTTTTGGAGTTTTTGAAAAATACTACACGTTTCGTTCCTCAGATTTTCACATGGTCTTCAAGTCTGATGAAGTAACTGCATGCTGGAGGGTCTCTTTAAGTTCTAAGGATCGAAATATATCGCCTTTTGAATAACACTGATTGAATAAGACAACTGACTCCATTTTAGCGAATTTCCCTTATAGAAGATAAGCTATTACCGTAGGTAAGACCTAAGCCCGAGACCATGATAACTTTTCATTTTGAGGCCCCCAGAAGCAAAAAACACCATTCGTTCGAATTTATATATATATATATATATATATATATATATATATATATATACATACATATATATATGTGCGTGCGTGCGTGTGTGTGTGTGTGTGTGTGTGTGTGTGTGTGTGTGTGTGTGTGTGTGTGTGTGTGTGTGTGTGTGTGTGTGTGTGTGTGTGTGTTTGTGTTTGTGTGTGTGTGTGTGTGTGTGTGTGTGTGTGTGTGTGTGTGTGTTTGTGTGTGTGTGTGTGTGTGTGTGTGTGTGTGTGTGTGTGTGTGTGTGTGTGTGTGTCTGTGAGCACGATAGCGGCCGTAAAAATGGTCCAATCTTAATGAAATTTGGTACAGACATGTAAAGTGGTAATCCCTCAGACGAGTTCGTAAACCAGCCCGATCGGACCACCGGAAGGGGGGGTAAAGGGAGATAAACCCCCGAAAAATGATGTTTTTAAGTTTTAACATAGAAAAATAAAATTTATCGAATTTTTGTTGGCACCGTTGAATTCAGCTCAAAAAAACAAACAATTTCGTATTTTGAATCACTGCTCTTTGTCCATTGGTTACCGGGATATTGAAAGTGGTAAACACCGTACGTTGTCCCAATGTTAACGTCATGGGAAATAAGTCAAAATCTATATCTCGGTTATTTCTCAACATATCTTGATATAACTTGGTAAATAGCTTCTTCTAGTTCAGATCTACTAAATAATGAATTAAAACCACCCAGTTTTAATATACCTGTAGCAGCAAACCTGCAAACTCATTCCCCATGTTATTCTTATGGAGTTTACCAACATATCAAATCTCGCTATGTTGGATTGAAATATTTTGTTTTTCAGTTGAAATTCGCTGAGTATGCAGGTGTGCTGCAACGAGGGTATTATTTTTAATGTTTCGTAAAATAAATATCTTATTTTTAGCGAATTTCCGCTATAGGGAAGAAGCTATTACAGTAGGTCTCATGGTAAGACCTAAGCCCAAGACCGTGATAACTTTTCGTTTTGGGGCCCTCAGAGGCAAAAAACACCATTCGTTCAAATTTCTAGATATATATATATATATGTGTCTGTAAGCACGATAGCGCTCGCAAAAATGGTCCGATCGGAATGAAATTTGGCACAGGTGTGTGAAGTAGTAATTATTCGGATGAGTTCGAAAACCAGCCCGATCGGACCACTGTAAAGGGGGATAAACCCCCCCAAAAATGGGTTTTTTTGGTTTTTCACATAGAAAAATAAAATTAATTGGATTTTGGTTTGCACCATTGAATTCAGCTCGAAAAAACAAACAATTTAGTATTTTGAATCATTGCTCTATGTCTATTGGTTACCGAGATATTGAAAGTGGTAAACACAGTACGTTGTCCCAATGTTAACCTTATGGGGAATAAGTAAAATTCTATACCTCGCTTATTTCTCAACATATCTTAATAAAACTTGGTTTGTGGCTTCATCTACATGAAATGTAACGTTTAGTAGTCTAAAATCCCCGATATTTCCATTTTCGTGGCAGCAAACCTGCATACTCATTCCCCATGTTATCCTTATGGAGATTACAAAAACATGTCAAATCTCGCTATGTTGGATTGAAATATGTTCTTTTGCATTTGAAATTCGCTGAGTATGCAGGTCTGCTGCAACGGGGGTATTCTTATTTTTAGCAAATCTGAAAAATTGAGACATACTGGATATTGGCTTTAAATCGCCCATTTCTTAAAATCTAGATGGCAAGAAACATACAGTTTTATAAGAGACACATTTAGAATAATGCAATAGTAAAAGACGAATAGGCGTACACTTTTTGTATTTATTTTTAATTTTGCATGGTTTGAAAAAAAGTTGCTTATGATGTAATTGCTGTGAGAAGTTGACTGCAAGGCATACAAGTACATCCGACCCATTTCCAATAAAGCTTTGCAAAGAGAAGCACAACAACGCTGTGACCTATATTCAGATGCCTCTCTCCCATGTCAGTTCCAGGGAGAGTAGTTACTTAAAATTATTTTTAGTCTGATTTACATTTTAAATCAAAACCTGTCAGATAAACAACATTGCAGATTTTTTATATTGAACATCAATACACACATACGTTACAATAAACTTTATGGTATATTATCATAGTTGTTTTAATTTTTGATATGTAAAGAATCGTAGTTTATAGTCCTATGCCTTCTTCACACTACAAAACTGTGTTATATAAAAAATATTGTCGCTACAACTACATAAAGCTGGTTTATTATTAATGATAAAAAAATTACTTACAACCAATTATAACTTGGCTAGTTAAATAAAAAATATCAACAAATAAAATCAAGCAGGGGAAAGCATTTAAGAATCAATGTGAGATAGTAAAATCCACATAAATATAATCATTTTTTATTATAGACAATAACTGAATTAAGAATATTAGAACTAAGTTACAAAAATGAATAAGATGGATCCTGACTATACTCAGTTCCACGTTCACCTTTCAGTACAGGCTTTATGGGAGATAGCTACTCTATTATCTTTGATGAGTGTATTTGTTTGCTAAATCTGTATCATTTCATAGTAAAAATCATCAGCTGATTATTATTTAATATGGCTAGTACAAACCTTATATCGATGGTACAAACTAAGTTGCCATTTGAAACACATGGCTTATGTAGATTCCATACTGAAAGGTGAATGTGGGATTGAGTATAGAGCAGCTTGCATAATATTTTCAGAAAATTTACCTCTACATAATTCCATAGAAACATATTCGTAGCTAAACTATTTTAACATTCACTTATTTATAGGTTTTATCTTAGATAAACCTATAAATTAGTAGGGCTCCATACTTATGAACTTCTTATGCTGGACATTTATTGGGCAACTCACCACCTTCAGGTTGTTTACGGCGTTTGGTCCTATGGTGAAGATTTTGTTGGTAAAATCCTCTTGTCAATATTAAAAATAACAGTCAAAAAACACGTACACACACACGAAAACACATAGACGCAACGAAACGAAAAACCCGACGTTTCGAGAAACCACTTAAAAAAAGTTTCTCGTTATCGAGGGAGACCTTGAGAATTTATTAAATTACCGAGCCGTACCCGAGTCATTAGGCTGAGTCGTTAGGCGATCAGCTCGGGTACGGCTCGGTAATTTAATAAATTCTCAAGGTCTCCCTCGATAACGAGAAACGTTTTTTTAAGTGGTTTCTCGAAACGTCGGGTTTTTCGTTTCGTGGCGTCTATGTGTTTTCGTGTGTGTGTACGTGTTTTTTTACTGTTATTTTTAATATTGACAAGAGGATTTTACCAACAAAATCTTCACCATAGGACCAAACGCCGTAAACAACCTGAAGGTGGTGAGTTGCCCAATAAATGTCCAGCATAATTCAGATACCCCACCTAAAAATGTCTTTTAAAGAAAGGATGAACTTCTTACTTTTATAATGAACTAGATGTTACCAGTGGCTTCGCCCACGATCATAATTATTTTAAACACCAATTTGCTCATGCTTTGTTTTCTGTATCTGTCAAGTGGAATTGAGTTTATTTGTTTACATACGTCTGCTTGGATGGGTACGTTGTTACAGCTGACTTACATAATATGACAAACATCGTATATTTACATTGATGATAACAAACAAACCCACAAACTTTTCACACTTAATGTTAGTAGGATATCTTAATTGTTTTTTTTCTTTAGGGAGAGGAAGGAAAAATGCTTTTCGCACACAGGTGGCCAGCCTGTAGTGTGGGAATCCCCTAAAAAACAGGTTTACCCACTAAAAAAAAAACCCTTTTACTCTTGAATTCTAACCTGGGATTGTTTATCACACTTCATCAGTCTAGGCCTAGGTTTGCCCCAATAGCCCAACCTAATCCCAATAGCCCCAATAGCCTAGGTTTGCACCGTTGGCCCAACGTTGGGGAATAATCGGTATTGTTGGGGAATGGTGGGTGACAATTTTAACGATTTGCCCCAACAAATCGTGGGAGCAAATGGTGTGGGGCCAACGATTTTTATGTTCTTTGGCCCAACAAAGTAAAACATTGTTGGGTCTTTGTTGTATGTAAGTATTAAATATAACAACTATATAGAAATTTTAAAATATCCAACATGTTTTCCGGTTGGTGAAAGTGTAACGATATGCCAACATTGGGCCAACGGTGTTTTATGGTCGTCGGCCCAGCAAAGTACGACATTGTTGGGCCTTTATTTTACTTAAGTGTTAAATGTAACAACTATGTTAATTTACAATATCCAAATCTGTTAGTGAAAATGTTAACGATTTTCCAATGTTAGGCCTACGGTGTTTTATGGTCGTCGGTCCAACAAAGTAAGATATTGTTGGGTATTTAAGTGTTAAATATATTAACTATAAAATATCCGTGGTGTTTTCCGATTGGGAAAAATGTTAACGATTTGCCAACGTTGGGCCAACGGTGTTTTATGGTCGTCCAACAAAAAAGGACATAATTGGGCCTTTTTAGTATTTAAGTTTTAAATAAAATATCAAGGTATTTTAGATAGGTAAAACAGCAATTATTTAATTACTAAATGCTACCCATTCATTGCAAAATTACAAGAGTGCTGCAACTTAAAAGTTTTGAAACTCTATGTACAAAGGTAAAAAGCGCTCCTGATCAATTTATCAATTACATCCTAAGCTACAAAACTCATCCATGAGGTATTTTGGCCGTGTGGGTTAACCGTGTGGGGTAATGCGAAGATCCTGGGCTCAAACTTCGATGGAAGCAAGTTGTTCATGAAAACCTGATGTAAAACAACTATTATTTGTTTATTTATGAGTTTATTATTTTTTTTTTAATAATTTTGACGGCTTACTAGCAAAAAATGTCAGTTGGCAAATGGTTTGTAAATTATGGGTTGGCCAACCGTAAGATAGACCGTTGGTCCAACGATAAACTGGAATGTTGGCCAACCGTAAGAGAGAGTGCCAATCCATACCGTTGCCCAACCGTGGATGGTAACGTTGGGCCAACGATTTGCCAACTGTTGAAAAACGAACTAAAATATTAGTGAAATCGAAATGTACAGCAAAGTAATCTAAAACCATAGTAAAATTCTGTTTTGTAAAGTTATAATGTTTTATAAAATGCTTTTATGAAAATATGTATGAATTTACTTTCTATTAATCGCGCGTGAACACAATATGAAAAGCAATAAGAAGTAGGGGGCCTATCAAGTGTGTGTGAGCGCGCGTGCGTGCATGCATGCGTGCGTGCGTGTGTGTGAGTCGGCACTCCAGTGGTCGTTTTCAGGTCACGTTCGTTGGAAAAATAAATTAATTGAAGCAACCCACTTTTGGGGGATAAATAATTTGGGGTTCTTGGGTCCAAAAAAGTTAGGCTTATGCAAGCCCTTAACGTAAATTTTATGTATGTATATAAAAGGAAATAATAGTATATTTCATTACAAGGGCCTAAAGTGACGCTTTTCGTACAAGGCCAAGTTTTACAACCGAGGCTGTAAGCCGAGGTTGAAAAATGACCGAGTAACGAAAATATTAGGTCCGAGTGATGAACTTTATTTTTCGTTATATTGCTCAATCCAATACGTAAACTACTAAAGAAAACCAAAATGTTACAGCTTGTTTACCTTTAAAGATGCCTTCAAAAGATACCGCCATCTTGTTCTTGCTATTTAAAGCAATCAGCTGATTGTCTGTTTCATTTGTGTTAGGGTAGACTGACAACAATGAACAACTATCGACGTATCGAATGCATGTAATAATCGATTGGTGAAATGAGCGAGTTTCACAAATTGATTAAACTGACAACAATGAATGTTTCTATGATAACGATAAATGTTTCGATTATTTGTAATCGAATGAATATTGTTCGATTATTACGACGTACTCGGCACTTTTTGACTTTTTTAGTCCTAGGACTAAAAAGAGTCAGCTGGTATCGTGTACATCAGCTTTTAATTCCTAGGAAAAAAAAGAGTGTATTTAGGTCCGGAAAACATGCATTAAAAACATCTGTTTTTGAAGCAGTATACGAAAAAATAATAACATTTCAAGTCCCCTCTCAAAGATATAGTACCAAAAATATCTGATCTAAGATAAAAAAATGTGAATTTAATAAACGCAGTAGGCCTACGTTGATTAAGGAGATTTTACTCTCTCACGGCCGCAATAATCATCCGATTATCAAAAAGAATAGAATTATTGACCTCGCATTGGGCCAATCATAGGGCATTGTTCAACGTGGGAATTGGCGTTACAACACCTCATCATCATTAGCTGTATTCCCCCTAGACAAGGAAATCCCCTTACTCGAACTCCTGGTGAGGGGAGGTTGTTTATGATGAATTGCATTTAGAAAGATTTTAAAGTTTTTTGTTTATTAGCGAATTTCTCCCTATAGGGAAGTAGCTATTACCGTAGGCGGCATGGTGAGACTTAAGCCCGGGACCATGTTATTTTTTCGTTTTGAGGTCCCTAGAGCCCAAAACCAACATTCGTTCATTTTGGTATATTTGTATATATATATATATATATATATATATATATATATATATGTATGTATGTCCGTAGGCACGATAACTCTCGTAAAAAAGACCGATCTTGATGAAATTTGGAACAAACATTTATATCGATATTCATTACTAAATAAAATTTATTTTCATTTAACATATTTCTATTAATGTTATGCAAATTTAATGGTCATAATTTAATTCAGCTTAAAAAATAAACAATATAGCATTTTGAATTATTACTCTACATCAATCGGTTACTGAGATATTGGATCTGCTAAAAATGCAGTACATTGTCCCCTGAAGGGACATGAACTATCCAAATCATCATCATCATATATTTAATTTCGTAAGGCGATTCTTTGCGTCTAAATTGTGGGCGTCTGGCAAATCGTAGAAAGATGGGAGAGGGCTCAAATTAAAGGTCTCTATCTCGTGATGGCGGGAAAAATAATGAAATTGCTTGAAATCCACCATAAAACGAGAAATAACGTAAAATATCTGCTATTTAAAAAGCATTGGGATCTAAAAATGTCTGCTTTGTTTACATAAAACATGTGATGCTGATACTTGATTGAAAACCAAGTGGTAGGCTAGATATCTACAAGGTAGATTCAGTTTGCTATAAAGGTTTTTTTTACTATAATAAATAAGGATTGTTTGAATTTTTCCTCATTAGGGGCTTTTAGCCCCTTCAAGCCACTAGTTCTGGTATAAATACCTAAATTTTTCATTGAATTCCCCAAAAATAGGATGAAAAAAAATTATAATACAAACCATTTGATTGAATTTAATTTGTTTATTTGATGATTGATTTGTTTTATTCCTTGGATCTGAGTATATTGATAACAATTTTGCTGACTTTTATGACTATAACAAGTATACATTTATTAAAAATTATTAGAATATGAATAATTATTGAGAAATAAGATCATGAATGATAAAATTTACTTTATTTAAATTAATATTTAAACAAAATTAAATATTCAAAACAACAACTTCCTTAACTTATAGAGAATATGCCCACATATAAAAAGTAAATCCTTTAGAATTATCTGAGTAGGCCTATGCAAGTTTGCTGCAACAAGGGTTTTTTTTTAATTTTAAGATGAATTATATGTTTGGATTTAATTCGATCATATGATTATTTTATTCGTTTTGATTTTGACTGATTTTTTTGTTGCCAGTGCATTATATGACTCCAAATTTGACATTTCGATTGCTTTTAAATTAAATCCATGTTTCACAGTTTTCTCAGCAGAGGCTATTGATATTCTTCATGCATTATATTATATTAAAAATTTTCCAGAAAACAATTTTCTGATTCTGTCTGATTCCAAAAGTGTCTCATTGGCTTTGGAAAACAAGAAAATTAATTTCAATACTTCACCGATTCTTCTATAGATTCGAAAAAAATATGTGATCTTGAAGATAAAGGTAAATGTACCCAACTAATCTGGATCCCATCTCATTTTGGGATTCATGGAAATGAGAAAGCTGATGATGCTGCTGCAAGAAACGCGTCTGTAATGAACAACAATTATATTCCATCTTTCTTTGATTTAACAAATATTTTAGACCACGAGTGGCAAGAATTTTGGTTGTCTTCATCTACAATTAAAGGAAACAGACTGTTTCAGTTAAAAAGTTGTGCGTTCTCTCCTCCGTGGTATCTTTCTTTTTTCAAGAGTAGAATATTCATTTCTATATTTTCTAGAATGAGAATTAAACATACCTACGCGGAAAGTCACCTATTTAAAATTAATGTAGTGGAAGAAGATGTGTGCGAATGGGGTACAGACACAGCAAATCTCGATCATATTATACTTGGATGTCGTTTATGCTCAAGAGAATCCAGAGATCTTCTCCATCAAAATTTGTCAAAATTAGTATTGTTTCCTATTAATGTGTTAAGTTTATTGTATTCAATGGACGAAAAGGTTTTGGACTTAATTTTCGGACATAATTGAAAACGATATTTCTATATAAAATTTGTGTAATGACTAATATTTAAACTTGTAAATTTACAAATGTAAGTAGTGGGATAAACATGGATTGTATCCTAAAGTCGAAATAAAGGAAAAAAAGACTGATTTTAGATCATTGATTGTATGTTTGCTTATATTTTTATACTATAACAAGAATAAACATACAAAAAAATATTAGACTAATAATTAATTATAAGAATAAAAAAGGCGAATTACTGGAGTGGATACCGATGTGGTTCCCATGATCATTTCCCATATCTAAAGCTCTTCAATTATTATTTAACTAGCTGTTTAACTAGCCTGTTGCTCGAAATCGAGCACTATTTAGGTACTGATAAGATCAATTTTAGTAATTAATATATGTATTTGTAGTTAGTAATGATAGTGTTTCAAGATTAGAAAGTTTTGATGGACAACGTGATTGATACCATCGACTTCTTGGATTCAGTCTTGTCCATCCTAAGTTAATAAAATACGTGCATGTGGTAATCCACGTTTCTGAAACTATATTTTGTATATCAGTATCAAACAATAAATTTGCATTTCCAAATAAGTGTTTTTTTTTATTTTTATCTCTAGTATTAGCTCCTTTAACTTGCTGTGAAAAACTCTTGCTATAAAATCAGGTCGAAAATGTGCCGAGCTCCAGGTTCCAAATTTCAGACCACCGAGGATTACATGTCATTGTTACGAATAAAAAAGGTATCCCAAACCTTTGAACGATAGCTATTATGTCCAGGTAGTTTTGGTTCATATTTTGTGGTGATCCTATTAATGGAGAAGGGAGGATTACCCAATTACTTCAAATACGTCAGTTTTAGTGGTTAGCTAGCTGTTGGACAACGTCTTTTACATTTTAAAACATATCTACACGCAGTTGGATGATTCCGAATTAAAGCCAAGTCGAGTGCCTTCTATCCTCACATACATATTAACCACCTAATGTAAAAGAAGCTTTTCGGACCTATGCAGAATACAAACAAAATCCCGTACAGCAAGTCAAAAAGAGGAATACTGCAACATGATTAGATGGTTGCATACCACAAAGGTTCCTTGAGCATGTTTCAAAGGTTCCTTGTTCCATTACCTCCATTTGGAAATAAAAGAGGAAATGCCATGTAATCAAGAGAAGGTTCGAGAAATGAAATACAGCTTATAAAGTTAGTTTTTGACAACACTGTTATGTTTTCCTCGCCAGGCAGAGCACCGTCAGTAGCCCGAAATGTAGCTAATACATCCGTCGTGATTGCTTGATTGTATCGTCTTTGGTATGTATTTTTGTTATTAATAATGTACATGGTAAGATCTTTGGCGCCAGTCTATTTACAAATCCAAGCCATCGTTTTAAAAGAGCGAACATGTCGATTCACATTACTCGAGTACTAATCGATTTCCTGCATTAGCTGACCATCACTTCAATTACCATTCTTTAGTCGGATGTATTACCGTTATATAAATATACCTGAGTGTACTTAAATTGATGGTTTTCAGCAGAAAGTAAAGTCTTAATTCGATGATAAAAAATATCGTAGATTGGAAAATTTTATACACCTCCTACGATGGACTCATCTACATATGCTTCAGAATTCACCATCGCAAATGCGGAGTTGTAGGATCTGATGTTGTTTAGGTAGTTTTTATTTGTTTTGTTTTTTGTTTCCCCGTAACTGACTCCGTCAATGAGATGTTTAATACATTTTAATTGGGTGTATTCTTCTAAATTCACTTCACTTTTATAGCAACACAGATTAAATGTCCTTTACGTACCAGTTTTTTCACCTTTAAGTATTTTCCTCTGCAATTATTACAAAGTAAGTCCATATTTTCTAGTGATGATGGTAGTTCCTCGGCAGTCATTCGCTTTCCTCATTTTCTAGGAATATATGTCGTGTTCTTCATTAATCAGTAAAACGTTTCTCATATAGCTGAGATGATTAGTTCTTAAAATCGGATATATCTTTTTCTTCTAATTGGTGGCATATATTGTGACCTTCCTAAATATAAAGTTTAATTTTTTTATATTTTTCCATTTAATTAGTTAGCTAGAACTTGTTTACAGAACTAAAAATTTATTTGTGACAGGTAAATAAAAACAAACCTTAAACACCAGCTGATTACATGTGACTTAAATTACCCATATGGTCAATATGTAAACAAATCCTATCTGCCATAAGAATTATATGGTAACTTTGAGGGCCACTGGGTCGAAGCCTTTTACAGTTATTGAGCTCATTTTAAGGGACGCACAACTTCAGAGTGAGCTCTTTAAAATGACACCAAAAACGTCAAAATCGGTTGAAAACTGTAGGAGAAGTTCTACTCACAAAATAACCCCTAGCAAATTAATTATGTATAGATAGACAAAGCCCCTAATGAGGGAAAATTCAAAACTATTATAAAACAAAAAAATTCATAGCAAACTGAATCTACCTTATATTGGTATCTAGCCAACCACATGGTTTTCAATCAAGTATCAGCATCACATGTTTTATGAAAACAAAGCAGACGTTTTTAGATCCCAATACTTTTTAAATGGCAGATATTTTACGTTACTTCTTGTTTTCTGGTAAATTTCAAGCAATTTCATTATTTTTCCCGCCATCACGGAATAAAGACCTTTCATTTGAGGCCTCTCCCACCTTACTGCGACTTGCCAGAGGCTCACAATTTTGACGCAAAGAATCGCCTTACGAAATTAAATATATTATTACTAGAGGCTTGAAGGGGCTATTAGCCCCTAAGCATAATCCTTCTTTACTAAGGCCTATAGTTCCAAATACCTTCTTAGAAAATAGGCTTTTGGATCCACAAAATTATGATTATATCTAGTATTTGGTTTTAAGTAAACAAAGCAGACCTTTATACATACCAATAGGTTTTAAATGACAGCTATTTTACGTTATTTCTCATTTTAAAGTAAGCTTAAAGCAATTTTAGTATTTTCCCCGAGTCCCTGGGATGTAGACCTTTAATTTCAGCCCCCTCCCATCATCCTGAAACCTTCCAATCGCCCATAATTTCGGCGCAAAAATTTCCCTTACGTAATTATATATATGTATAGATCATTTGTTATTGAATCTGCATCGTTATAACATAAACTAAACAAACGTACTTATCTTTGTATAATTTTAAATTATGAAAAACTCAAACCCTTAATCATTATAAAATCAGAAAATCTTAAAATGAAAATATTTTTTGCTATAGTACATTGAACGTGCATAGTGAGCTGCATTTTGAAAAAAAATCCCACATGTCAACATCTATCATATGGCTTTGAATCAAGCATTAGCACCACATGTTAAATGTAAACTAAGCAGACGTTTTTCAATCCCAATGCAATTTAAATGGAAGATATTTTTCGTTATTTCTCATTTTCTGGTATATTTGGACATAATCTGATATTTTTCCCGACCCCCTGGGACCGAGATTTTTCATTTGAGCCATCTCCCATCATCCTGCGAGCTGTCAAACTCTCACAATTTTGATTGAAAAAAATCGCTTACAGAATTAATAATATAGATCACTAGTGGCTTGTAGGGGCATAAGCCCCTAATAAGGGAAAATTTAAATTAAAACAATTCTTATTTCATATAGTAAGATCTACCTTTATAAACTGGCTTTTAGATCTACCATATGATAATATCTAGAACATGGTTTAAAATAAAATAACAAAATTTACATGTTTTATGTAAACAAAGCAGCTCCCAATGCTTTTTAAATGGCAGATATTTTACGTTATTTCTCATTTGCTAGTAAGCTTCAAGCAAATTCAGTATTTTTCCCGCCATCACGGAATACAGACCTTTAATTTGAGCCCTCTCCCACCTTTCTACGACTTGCCAAGCGCCCACAATTTTGACGCAAAGAATCGCCTTACGAAATTAAATAATGAACTATACCTATAAAAGGCAAAGCCCTCACTGACTCACTCATCACTAATTCTCCAACTTCCCAATAACCCAGAAGGCTGAAATTTGGTACACTGTTTCTTTAGGCATTAAATAGGAAAACTAAATGGTTTTCATCCTGATCTGACCCTCGGACTCCGCCATGGACCCACTCAAAGATCCCTCGTTATCCTTATGGCAGAATACAAATTGATGAAATGTTTATATTCAAACAGATGTAAAAAGCAAGAAATTTAGTAGAATGTGAAACCAGCTGTCAGGAATAGACCATAAAATAAATCACTGACTAAAGATACTTATAAGACCTTTCTTCCCTGTAACAGCTGTTATTGAAAGAGCTCCATTTATTTTATCTACATCATTAGAAAAAATACTTTGCCTTTGTCTTTTAGCAAATTTCATTGATGTAATTATTGCCATAGGTCTCACGGCAAGACCTAAGCCCGAGACCATGATAACTTTTATTTTGTTGCTCCCGAAGCAAAAAACACTATTCAAACTATATTTAAAGCTGAAAACACAATACATTGTCCCAATAGAAAAATTCTGTATATATGTTATTACTCAGCATATCTTGATAAAACTTGGTATGTGGCTTTTTTGGTTCAGATTCACCTGATACTGTTTTAAAACCACCAAATTTTTACATAACTGTTGCAGCAGATCTGCATACTCATTCCCCATGTTGTTCTTATGGAAAAAATAAAATAAGGTCATGCACATAGTCTGGAGGTCTGCTGCAACGGGGGTAATTTTTACATTAAATCAAGGCGATCTCTACGTTTTACGTACATAAACTTTCATGAAACAGAAAACTGCTTTAGAATTCCTTAAGTACGCAAGGTCTGCTGCGACGGAGATATTTAATTTATATTCATGCTTAAGGGCCACTATATACCATGCATGTGAGCAGATTCAACGATATTGGGCATAAGCCTTCCCAGGGCACCCTTGAGGACTTTATCGGCGGGGCGCTGAATCTGCTCACATGTATAGTACAGGGAGGCCAAATAGAAATACCTCCTGCGAGGGGCAGCAATAGAATAACTCCAGTCGCAGTAGACCTGCGGACTTTGAGGATTCCTGAAAACATAAGTCCATCTGCTTTATATTTGTCCAATACCGCTGACCTATCACTGCACAGCCCAAACTACTTGACTTAACCTTGGAAGGGGTTTTGGCGGGGTCGAAGTTTATAAATTTTCCTACGCAAGTGGAATGGATGATCTTTTGTTTCATTTGCAATGTTCATTCAACAAACAGGTGGTTCATTGTCACATATGGATACGATTTTACAGCTGATTTGTAATTTGGTTACTTTCATAATGGTTTTATGGTTGTTTCGTTGATTTTTTGGGTGGTATGTACTATATAAAAGTTAAATTTAGTTTAGTTGGTTAAATTAAAGTCGTCATTCGTTTTTGTACGTTATCTGTTTAATCACAAACTCAGTATGTGGCCCTATCTTCATTTAGGCAGCGGGAGTTACAGTTTTTATCGTGAGCAAAGCCACGGGCAACTGCTAGTTATATTATATACCAGTGTTTGAAAAATTTTCTCTTACATAAATTAAATAAGCTCCCACATAAAAAATAATTCCTTAGAAATTCGCTGAGTACGCAGGTCTGCTGCGACGGGGGTATTTATTTGTCAATTCATCTTACAACTATTCTCAAGTCCACGTTTACCTTTTAGTACATAGTCAAGCCAAAACAAGGTTTAATTAACTTGGAAAAAATTCCGTTGATTTTGAAACTTAGCACACTTATTTAGAAGTACCTAAGGATAAAAATACCAAAAGTCACCAAAAATTTGTGGCGAGCTTTTATGGCAATTGGCGGAAACAGGGCCCTTCTTTTGGTTTTTCGTCGAAATCTCAAACACCGCCGGTCGGAGATAAAAAGATTAAAAGTAAAAATTAAAGCTTATTAAATGTGATATTACATATTTTTTTACGAAATATGCTATACATTTATTGTACTCCAAACTATTAGCGAATTATATGACGCTAAAAGTAAGGCTATTTTAGCGATTTTCCCCTAAATATTAGCAAACAATTTTGTTTAGGTTTTAACGTATAAAATAATAAAATTATCATTGTTATTATTTTAAATGTTAAAATTATTGTTGTTATCCCCAAGGCGAAGAGTACACCGGGGACCCCTTCTTCTTTCCGACCCCTGTGTATGCTCGACACGGCCGGGAAAGTGCTTGAAAAGCTCTTGCGCGTCAGGCTGACCGAGGCCATCGTCTCTGTGGGGGACTTGTCCCCGCAGCAGTACGGCTTCAGATCCGGTCGCTCTACCATCGACGCTATCCAGGAGGTAGTTGAGGCAGTGCGGAGGGTGGAGGACCACAACCACTGGTCGCGCCGCGTGGTCCTTCTCGTCACGCTCGACGTGAAGAACGCTTTCAACTCCGCCAGGTGGAGCAATATGCTGTGGGCGCTTGGGCATACGTTCCAAGTTCCCTCCTACCTCCTGCGTATGATAGAAGCGTATTTGTCAGACCGCGTTCTGTTGTACGACACGACCGAAGGTCAGCGGCGCATTCCCATCACTTCCGGGGCTGCGCAAGGGTCCACTCTCGGACCAGATCTCTGGAACGTGTCTCAGGACAGCTTGCTGAGGCTAGACATGCCCGATGAGACCCGCCTCGTTGGCTATGCTGACGACGTCGCTGCCTTGATCGCTGCGAGGAACGTCGAGCAGGCAAAACTGAGGCTCAGCGTAGTAATGGCCAAGGTCAACGGGTGGATAAGACAACGGCTTGTCCCTGGCTATCAGTAAGACGGAGATCGTCGTCCTCACCAAAAAGACGATTAACACCGTGTTCCCGGTGCAGATAGGTGATGTCACACTCGAGACTAAGCCTGCTGCAAAGTACCTGGGAGTCATGGTCGACAGCAGACAGTCTTTCGGCGAGCAGATCCAGCGCGCCGCCGACAAAGCCGCTAAGGGTGTCGCTGCCCTTGGTAGGCTTATGCCCAATGTTGGCGGTCCTCGCTCCTGCAAGCGCCGCCTGCTCATGACTGCCGTCCAATCAGTCTTGCTGTACGGGGCGGAGATATGGGCTCACGCACTCGAGAAGCGAGTCTACCGAGACCGGCTTGCCCGAGTCCAGCGCCGAGGAGCTCTGCGGGTCGCTTCGGCCTACCGCACAGTCTCCGAGCCTACTGTGATGGTGATCGCCGGAGTCATTCCCGTCCTCTTCCCCGCGAGGGAGAGGCAGGCGATTTACCGGAGGAGGCCTGAAGTGGGCCGGGAAGCAGCTGCCAGGGAAGAGCGCGATCGCAACTTCGACTCTTGGTAGCGCGACTGGGAAGCCGCGCCGAGGGGACGTTGGACCCTCCAGCTCATACCTTCCATCCGACCATGGGTGGAACGGCAGCACGGCGAGGTCGATTACTACGTGACCCAGTTTATTTCTGGGCACGGGTACTTCCGAGCCTATCTGCACCGAACGGGCGAAGTCGCCAGCCCGGTCTGTTTGTATTGCCCCGGCATCCCAGACACGTCCGAGCACATCTTCTTTCAGTGCGACCGTTCATGTTGAAACAAAAACTACAGACAATCAAAACAAACCGCTAGCGTTGCGCTGATTGGCTGTCTCTCAGCCATTAAGAAGATCCTCTTCTTCTTCTTACCTCTGTACACATGTAGCCAGGTGGGCCACTTGTCCCCATTAAAGTGTCAGGGCCTGTTTGCACGTCGCCCAGTACAGTGGACAGTAACACCTTTAAATAAAAGAGAACAAAAGAATTTTTTCTACTGTCCTACTGTCTGGTCGTTGTGCAAACAAGGCCTCAGGGCCTGTTTGCACGACGCCCAGTACAGTGGACAGTAACACCTTTAAACAAAAGAGAACAAAAGAATTTTTTTCTACTGTCCTACTGTCTGGTCGTCGTGTAAACAAGGCCTCAGTGGGGTGGTATAGTACTAATACAGGACAGTAGAGGAATAATAGTCCTCAGGCATAGAGTAACAATAATAACTATGCTCGGGTCACAGGTCTGACACTTAAATGGAGCCAAGTGGTAAGTTTATTGGAGCGGGTTAGTTCAAAGCACTTTAGTTAGATGTCGTTATAAAAACATGGTTTTCTTCTTCTTCACTGAATCAGCCAATCAAAACCACGATAACGATCTGCTAACTTCCCATGCCGTTTCCCCTGATTTTCTGTCACGACGTCTACACAAAACGAGTTGGAATTAATTTGAGTGTGGGAAAATACCTAGACACTTTAATGGGGACAAGTGGCCCACCTGGCTACATGTGTACAGAGGTAAGAAGAAGAAGAGGATCTTTTTATTGGCTGAGAGACAGCCAATCAGCGCAACGCTAGCGGTTTGTTTTGATTGTCTGTAGTTTTTGTTTCAATATGAACTGTCGACTGTGATTGTATGTCAAACATTTCATCAACTAACAATGCAACCACTTTATTAGGCTGATATAGTTTACATATTATATTGCTTCTATAATATTTATATCTAATTTAAGGCTAATTCATTGACAGTAACTCAAAAAATGAATATTGTTCCGCAATTGGCTACTTAATTATTTAAAACCAGCGTCAGTGTTAAAATCAGAGGACTGCAAGACATCAAATACTTCTAAAAACAATTTTGAAGGTAAGCGTTTAATTAATCTATGTTATTCAAACTGCATGCTTCAAGTAAATACAGTATGCTGTTAACTTGGACCCAAAGAATTGGTCAATATTGCTTAACATTTCTTTAAAAAAACCTCTGGAGTAAGAACTGACTTAAACATTGTTGAGTTTGATGATAGGCTACTGAATGGAAGCTTAGAGAACTCCACTTGAAATAATTTTTCTAAGTCCAATTTAGTGAGTCGGTGGTTCAGTTGGTTGGCAGGTTGGGTAATGGGCCTTAACTATAATAGTGATAGCATTGATACTAAGCCTACTTCACGTTACTTGCATACTTTTATTCCATCCATAGGCCCCCTAGGGGCTGTAGACAGGTCCGAAAGTGCCACAGGTGGCATCTTCATGGCCAACAGGAGTTGGCAGGGTAGGTTGGGTAGGCCAGGTTAGGTTCAGTTCAGAAAATGGCAATTGGGTGAACATGTTGGGAAATGGTCTGTAAGGCTGCTCAAGTTGTAGAAACAATGTTTAATTAGGTAGGTTTTAAAAACTGATTTAAAACTATGATCAATGACTATTTCAGTACAAATTTAGGAAGAGAGTGGTAAAATTTTTAACCTTGGTACATAGGCTTTCTTTCAAGGATGGCTAGATTATGCGATTCAGCAAATGATGTTTTAAACCTAGTACTGTAACTGTGGTTTCTTCTTCCAAGATGATATGTTGGTTTCTTACGTATAAAACCAAGAGTTTGTAAAAAATATATGTTCGTTGCCACAAAGGCTTACTTTTAGCGTTACAGTTCACCCTCAATCAGCTAGATAAAAAAGCATGGGCCTTAAGCCTATGATAGAGGGCAATAGCAAGATGAAAACAGGCTGCCACTCCCTTTTGTCCCAAGTATTCTTTGCTGATGACCTAAAAAGTAGGGTAATTGGATATTTTTCAGGCCAACCCAGGACAGATTGAGATGCGGTGAACAAACACATCCCCCGTCCCTTAACGACAAACCGAAGATAGTAACATGAGATTTTTAATGTATTACTAGAGGACCCACGCTGCTCCGCAGCAGTAAATTTTGGTACTAAGACACAAAATCAACTCAAATCAAATAATTCTTCATTTGCAAAATTAATTTTACATGCAATGGAGCTTTACAACGTCAATATGACTTGCCTGGCAGTTGCCTAAGTTGAAAAAGAGGTGCATGTAGCTGGGCCCGGTTATGTTGGAATTTCAGTAAACCAATTAAACCCTGATTTATTACCAAGCTGGTAATAATTTGTTCCACAAAGGAAAACTTAGGACTTTCATGAGATGTTCTGTACTTAAGTTTTCGGGACAGGGACATGTCAGCCCGGCACATACGACTTTACAAACTAACTATACACCATGCTAAAATACCCCCGTTGTAGACCTGCATACTCAGCGAATTTCATATGCAAAAGAACATAGTTCAAGCCAGCATGGCGAGATTTGACGTGTTTTTGTAAGCTACATAAGATTAACGTGGGGAATCTTAACGTGGATTAACGTAAGATTAACGTGGGGAATGAGTATACATCAGGTTTGCTGCCATGAAAATGGAAATATCGGGGATTTTGTATTATTATACATTAGATCTCATCTAGATGAAGACATAAACCAAATTTTTATCAAGACGAATATGCTGAGAAATAAGCAAGGTATAGAATTTTAATTTTACTTATTACCCATAAGGTTAACATTGGGACAACGTACGTGTTTACCACTTTCAATATCTTGGTAACCAATGGACATAGACCAGTGATTCAAAATCCTAAATTGTTCTTTTTTTTAGCTGAATTAAATGGTGCCAACACAAATTGGATAAATCTTGTTTTTCTGTGTAAAAAATTCAAAAACCCACATTTGGGGGGGTTTATCCCCCGTTACCCCCCCTCCGGTGGTCCGATTGGGCTGGTTCACGACTTCGTCCAATTGATCACCACTTTACACGTCTGTACCAAATTTCATTAAGATCAGACCATAAACGGACTCAGAAAAAGAAAACCTAATTTATATATATAAAAGATTTGTGTTGTTCGGAATTCAGCAGCGTGCTTCAGGTACGTCCGATCATAATAATCAATAGCTCAAATTAAAGCTGGTATTTCACTGAAGGTTCTTAGACTAAAACATATAGAATTACTTAATTAGAACTGGGGAAAAATATTATCTTCAATTGAATTCATAATTCGGGAAATAATCCATTTTATTTTTTTTGGTCGAGTAATACAGTATATTAATGAATACCGATCCTTGATGGCAAATATTTGTGTGCATACCTTTAATTTAAGACCTCAATAATGAAAATCGGTTGCGTAGAAGAGCCGAACAGACTCGGAAAAGGAAAACAAAAAAATGTTTTTGTGTTGTTCGGAATTCAGCAGCGTGCTTCAGGTTCATCCGATCTTAATAATCAATAGCTCAAATGAAAGCTGGTATTTCACTGAAGGTTCTTAGACCAAAACATATATAATTACATAATTAGAACTGGGGAAATATATCTTTAATTGGATTCAAAATCCGGGAAATAAACAAATTTATGTTTTTTGGTTGAGTAATACAGTAGATAAATGAGTACCGATGCTTGATGGCAAATCTGTGCATGCATACCTTTAATTTAAGACCTCAATTGTGAAAATCGGTTGAGTAGAAGAGCCAAACGAACTCGGAAAAGGAAAACTATATTTAACTCCCATAAGAAATGTACAGGGAGGAAGTTGCTTTTGTGGATAACTCGAGTAATACGGCAGATAAATGAATGCGGATGCTTGATGGCAAATCTGCGCGTGCATACCTTTATTTTAAGACCTAAATTATAAAAATCGGTCGAGTAGAAGAGCCGAACGGACTCGGAAAAGAAAAACCAAATTTTTTTAATATATAGATGATGGGTTTTTACTTATTGTGTATCTTAAATAATTTTTATCAGCTAAGCCAGTTCCAACCTAAATCACTACACTAACCTCAACCTCACTATTCTAGACAGACGACAGAGGTCAGTACAGTTTAGGGCTAAGTAGTTTGCTGTTGTTGCACTGCCATAGGATTACTAACTTTAGTTTTCACACTAGATTTACTTCGTCAATCTCGTAATAACTCTAAAACCTGTAAATTTGTCAAGACTCTCTGAAGGAAAAACAGTGGTGGGGGTATTTTCCATCTCTCTCGTACTTCCACCCTTATAAGAATTCCTGGCTGAATAGATCTGTAAAAAAAGGCAAAACTGTGGTTTCCGACTCTGTTGTATCTATCGATATTTACAATCGATTTTTCATTGTTATGTCAATTCTATAAGTACCATAACTGAATTCATTATTTATTTCTTTTCATCACGTGACCTAACAACAAAACATATCAACATTTAACCTAATTATAATGAAACCTTTATTGGCCTAACTTATATGAATAAAACTCATGATATAACACTATTAACATATCATAACTCAACTACCTTTAATTAACCTAACCTACTTAAAACTTATTCCACCATCTTGCACTTGATTCATAGGGCGCCGTTCAGCCGCAGTCACCGGTGGGTAATATACTAACATATTTTAAATGAACGGTAGCGGTGGACGTACCACCTACCGACCATTGTTGTGCATCCACCGATGTTGTGTTTACGGTGGATTCGGTAAGTAACCGGACATTGTTGATTGTCAAGATGCGGTGGATTTGCCTATTAGTGACTATGGTAACCGGTTAGCCACCGGTGACTGCGACTGAACGCACCCATTGTCGGTATTACCAGTGATCTTGTGGCTTGTGTCGTCTGCCCGGTTGACCGAGGATTGTCATTTTGAAATTGGTTTTGGTTAAGTTTTGGTTTTATAGTAAAATCTTGTTTGTTTTGATGTACAAATAAGTGTTTGGTTATAATTAATTATGATTAGGAACATGTATGTAACCTACATTGATGATCAAATCATAATTTACTTCTTTATACACCATTAATTGTTCCTATGGTTAGAATCGATTCTTCACGATTGGTATTTGACAGTGAAGAATGATTTTAAAAATCGATAAAACCATTGGAGTCGAATATCGTTTTGCCCTAAAAAAAATCAAGACTGGACTTGATTTGGATCATATGGAATGTTAATGACCTCCACCTTACGACCTTAATGATGTCTTAAAGTTATTCTTATGGTTCTCCTCTGGACTTAGAGATGTGAGTGATTAGGGCCCACATTTCTTTTGACTTTGAGATAAGCCTAATCAAATTATGATTTTTCAGCATTTTTCCTGATGTTTCCTGAGTTCAAATTTGGCCTAACATATCCTAGTCACCTGATGGGAACACTGTTGATGCAGCATTTCACGAGAATCAACTTTTATGGATTCCATCTTAAGCAAGTCTGATCGTCATCCTATCAAACTGGTAGGTCCTATATTTTATTATATTATGTAGAATAGGAGTCACCTAAGTCTGCCCAAACGAAAATAAACAAACTATTATCTTCTTGATCTTATTATCTTAACTTAGGCATAAATTCCAACTATGTTGAAAGCATAGCTAACGAACATCTGTTAACACTTGCAGTAAAGGGAAAGTTCTGATGCAATATTGCAACTGGAAGTTCTCTTGCACAACTTAAAATATTACTGAAGAGCTTTTTCAAATTAAGTATGTATTAACTCGACAGAGGGTGTGTAATGGATGCGGCATGATTATTAGTCTTAGATTTTCTTATTATATAATATGTATGACGAAAAATAGGCAAGTTTGTGGATAGCCATCACTTCTTGCTGCAAGTCAGCATCTGACAAGAAAGATTGTTTCATATTACGTTCAAAACCTATCAACATTGGTCCAGGAAAAATAAACAAGCAGGTAAACG
This sequence comes from Flexamia atlantica, assembly GCA_035578135.1. Taxonomy (NCBI): domain Eukaryota; kingdom Metazoa; phylum Arthropoda; class Insecta; order Hemiptera; family Cicadellidae; genus Flexamia; species Flexamia atlantica. Next base: position 18,087,317 of record JAQJVK010000016.1, on the reverse strand, counting down.
AACTAAAATATTTCAATCAAGAAGTAGAATCAAATTAAATTTTCCATTTTATGTTAAAAGGTTGTATGAAAATAGAAAATTCTAAAAATAGGTGATATTGTAAACATTCTGTAACCTATACGGTTATCACGAATGACAATGAAACAATATTTTAAACAAATGCAAAGTGGCAATTTGACAGTCAAGACAAAATGTAAACAAACACCATGTAACCAACAATGTTTTCAATGTGACTTGTAGGCTATAAACAATTTTGATGAGATGATTAGTACATGCTTTGGCCTACTTAGGTGAATTCTACTCTACTGTACACTGACATTCGCTGGTTATCGTATCGCAGACATCATCCTACGATTTATTACCAGTTTTATTCCAAACTAGCAGGCTTCGCTCACAATAAAAATTACAGCTGATCTTACTTCTGTCAAATTTTAGTATTCACAGCTGTTTACTATTCAGTATTTGAATGTTTTCATCCAAGAGTTTTTATCAGGGTGGCCACTGCATCGGGAATTCGGGAAAACCGGGAATTAGCCGGGAATTTTTCAAACCGTGAATAAACCGGGAAATAACCGTGAATCTCGAGCGAAATCCGGGAAAACGCCATTGTTTAAAAGAACAATAATAAACATCGTAAACAAATCAATATTAAAATAGTTGACGAAAAATGCAAGATATTTCGTCATCTTTATGCTAAGCAACTTCCAAATACAACTACTAATGCGCAAATGCTTGAAGCAGAATCACATACGCGTCAGTAGAAAGCGAAAGACGGCAAAGAGTGTCTAGTGTCTAGCGCCACCCTCAGCGTAAACGCCAATCTGTGGTGAAGATTGTTGGTCGACAGGATAGTGAATGACGTTGGCTCTGCCCAGTCCACCTGCAGGGGAGCAGACAGACAACAGTGATGGTGCAATAGTGCAGTCGAGGGGAGGGAGGGGTAGGCAGATAATGGAACAACAAATTTCTACGCAGAAGAATTGGGGTTAAAATGAAACGTTTTCTACGAAACTTTATTACGTACAGTCAACGTACTCAAGGATCATTAGTGATGAGTACCTATACTCTTAAAAGAAGTCGCTCTTATACCGCCAAGGGTTAATTTTTATTCGTATAACGTACTTCTCCATAAAAAGACGATTTCATTTGTTTTTATTAGGTATCGATTCTTGTTTAGTTGTGCTTTGAATAACCGCAAACTCGGTTGCAAAACTGACGAAAATAAAAATAAGCTTATAATTTATTATTCTGTTTTGCAAGCAAGAAAAACAGTCACTATTTCAACGAGAAGTAGGCCTTTAATATGCCTCTATTTAGTTGTGGCGATTTTCTAGTCAAAACGTACAAATGAACTTGAGTTTGGTATGGTCCAGTAGTTCGATTCTGTAAACTGCGGATCAATTTTACCGGCAAAGATTTCCGTCTTTCTGAAAGGAATAACCGCGAGATCATTGACGTACGAAATATACAAGTATTGTATTTTTCAGTTTGTAATTATTATAACTACAGCCTGTTTCAGGAAATTGGTTTTTTTTGTGTCGGCCAGATTCGGCTTAGGGAAAATCGAAGATAAGAAAGCGACAAAAAGTGGTCAGGTGTTCATGCGTATTGACTAGCGGCTCCACGAATGTCGATAAAAGCGTGGGTTATACTAAACTGAAAAACGTAATTTTGAAGTGATTTATTGATAACGCTGAACCATTATCTTTGTACCGAATATTTTAAATTGTGTTTGAAATTATTTATCAGTAGTACCTCCTTAAACGTTTTCTTTACTGTTTGTTTTTCTGCATGATTAGTTAATCTAATATATATACGGCCGCTTGTGTAACTGATTAAGGATACCAATTCTTTTCTACTTCCAGATGAGCTAGGAACCTGAAATTTGGCACGCTCGTTCCTCATTAGTTCAAACTACGGGGAAAAATATCAAAACCCACAATTTTAAATTTTAACTCCCTCAAAAAGATTATTAAAAAATCGTTAAAATAAGCCTTTTTCAAACTACTGTTATTTTGAGCTTTAGTGGCCGAACGGATGGTCCTATCGAAAAACAGACTGCACCACGTGTCACGGATTTTTCACGATCTACAACTTTGGTCCTATGACTTTTTGCCCTATCTCGTCTCCTTCACCCTTAGATTGCTCTAGAAATTTAAATTTTTGAAGATTTTCCTTTGGTTTTCCAGCTCCAGTTGGCTTGATATTAAACGTATAGGGCTGAAATTTGGTTCACATCGTCTGTACAGCATATACGTTTCAAATCACCAATAATATGATTAGTTCTTAACATAAAAATGCATCTAAAGCTAAAAAATCTTTGAAATTTACCTCGTTAAACCCACCTGACGTTCTTTTAAGTTGCTTTAATGCAGCTTTCACAACTGCTAATGTGTTTCTTATCGGTAAAAATAATAATAAATAACTTTTATAAATAAATATTCTTTACAAGCAAAGTTGATGTTTTAAGCCTGAAAATACTTCAATCGTATGATTCTTTTAAACGCTAATTGTATTTAAAACAATGATTTTAATTTTAGGTTCTCGCTGTTTTCACTTCATTACGGCGGTAATGCAGTAAGTGGCCAAATCTGGTAGTGTGGTTCTCTGGTTCAGTTTTACCGCGCTTAAGCTAATGACACACGGGGCGGTTTTTACCGCAGCTGTTGCGCGGTTTTTTGCCGCCCGTGAAGCAAAATCACATGATTTAAATTAGGGGTGCCACACGCCGCGGCTGAAAACCGCTCAACATCAGCGGGAAAAACCGCCCAGTGTGACATTACAGTTAGATATAGTTCTATTCTACGTTATCGTGAAAATGCTGTACGTTTTTGTCGACTTGAAATTTCTCCAATTTTTTATACAGTGTGTAAAAAAGTCCCGGAACGGCTAAATATTTACTGAACAGAATTGGTTTGAGAAATTAAACTTTACACATTCACTCTTATGTAAAAATACTTCTTTCTGAGGTACTTACCGACTTTTGGCCTCCGTTGGGGGGCGGCCCACAAGGAGTCAGCACATAATCTTAAATGTAAGTATAGGTCGATATGCACATAACTTTAAATGGCTAATCAAGTAAAGTTCAATGCCGCAAACCGCACTTCTAAAGGTCCATTCGTTACAAAATGGCGGCTGATCAAATATCTAAAGGATATACACAGTGTTCGCTCAAAGATTGCTTAAAAATTGTTTACAGACTATGTCTGAAAGATCTAAATTCCGGGGTAGTATGTCAGACCTAAAATTCTATATTTTAGGGTGCCGTAGAGGATATTACCTCCAAGGGGGGATGGCCCACAAGGAGTAAGTACAAAATCTTATATGCAAGCGTAGGTCGATATGTACATCATTTGAAAGAGCTAATCAAGTAGAGATCAGTGCCGCAAACCGCACTTCAAAAGGTTCATTTCTTACAAAATGGTGACTGATTCAAATTTTCAACATAAGGTCATAGGTTTAGGTTTGTTGGGGGGAGGGGGGTGGAATAAAAGTTTTAATAAATCAAATTGCGTAACAAACCTAAGCCTACGTATTTTTGTTGAAAACTTAAATCACCCGCCATTTTTTAGCCAATAATCCTTTTGAAATGAGGTTTGCGGCATTGAATTTTATTTGATTAGACCTTTAAAATGATGTGCATTTGGACCCATGCTACATTTAAGATTTTGCACCGACTCCTCATGGGCCGTCCCCCATTGGAGCTAACTAACATCCTCTTCGGCACCCTGAAAAATAGGCTTTTAGGCCTCACATTCAATCCCGGAGTTTTGATTCTCCAGACATAGGCTGTGAACATTTTTTTGACGATATTTAGGCGAAAACTTTGAAATTCTATTAAATTTTTGATCAGCCGCCATTTTGTAACGAATGGACCTTTTGAAGTGCGGTTTGCGGCATTGAACTCTACTAGAAGAGCCCTTTAAAATTATGTGCATATCGACCTATGCTTACATTTAAGATTTTGTACCGACTCCTTGTGGGCCGTCCCCCATCGGGGCCCAAGAGTCAGTAAACACCTTAGAAAGTCGTAATTTTATATAGGAGTGAATGTGCAAAGTTTGATTCCTCAAACCAATCCGGTTCAAAAAATATTCAGCCGTTCCGGGACTTGTTTTACACACTGTATTTACAATTTTAATATTAGAACACCCGTCGAAACAAAACATTTGTATTATTTAAACCTCAACATTTTCAACACATCTTTCTCTCTCTATTAATGCCCAATTAATAATATAATGAAGGGTGGTCAGTAAAATAATCTTCCAAACTGGTTAGTTTTCACTAATTAGTGATGGCAAATGCCTGAACAAAATCTATATCAAAACATTAAAGAAAAAAACCGATCTTTGATATTTATATTATTCAGTTATTTTTTAAACGAATATTGTAGAGAACGACTCTTAATTTAATGCCATGTTTTCTGACAAAGGTGGTTATCGAAGCAAAAACCTTACTCTTCAGGAAACTCAACGTCCAAAACTCAAAGGGTGTTATGTTTGGCGACTAGACATGCTCTTGTTAGGAGTCACTGCCAAACAAACATTGCTTAAAATTAACATAATAATTTTTTGTATTCTGTTTCCGCCTGGAAATCTGAAATAATTTAAACCACCAGCGTTATTGAAAATGGCATTAAATAAGGAATAGTTCACATAAACACTCACGTCTCTAACTAATAAATGACTAAGCTGTAACAAAATATGACTTAACTAGTCATCCTATCGAAAAACAAAGATCAATACTGTATTTAAATACATTTTTTATCAATTTCTGTTTTTATTTTCGGATATTTTGGTCGATCTCACCTCTTTCACCCCTAACATGGGCCCTTAAAACAGGTTGTTTGTTATTTTCCACTTTATTTTTTGGGTTTTCTTTATTTGTTAGTTAATTTTTAATCTTGATTATAAGTTTTGACATGACGAGAGTCAGTTTTACCGTTCAGGTTTACGCCCCATCAAAGGTCATTCGCCAGTTTCTTCCGTTTCAACTCCTAAAAGAGTCCTAAAATTTAACTTTCATCAAATTTGAACTTTCCTCGTGGGTTTTTGTAATATATTATTAAATGATAGACCCAAGTTTTGACTTGGTATTACTCAAGTGTCCCCGCCCACGTTTAAGCGAGGTTATTGGCATTTTCTCACCCCTTTCAACCCCTACATACAACCGATAAATGAAGCAAATTAAACTATTTTCAAATGTTTGGTATTGTTATTTCTATACAAATACTTTTGCCTAACCCCCTGGCCCCCGACCCTCTCCCCCTTCAAATAATTAACAACCACCTAATTAGTGGTCCTTTCGAAAAACAAAGATCAATACTGTATTTAAATAGTTTTTCTACAATTTTGGTTCTTATTTTCGGATATTTTGCCATATCTCACCTCCTTCACCCCTAAAATGGGCCCTGAAATAAATTTGTTGTAAATTTCAACTTTGTTTTTTGGTTTTTCTTTGTTTGTGAGTTTATTTTTTATTTTGATTCAAAGTTTTGACATGGAGAGAGTCAGTTTTACCGCTCAGGTTTAGGCCTCTATCAATGGTCATTCGCCAATTTATTTCGTTTCAACCCCTAAAAGAGTCCTAAAGTTTAACTTTCATAAAATTTGAATTTTCCTCGTGGTTTTTTCTAAAATATTCTTTAAATGAGAGACCCAAGTTTTGACTTGGGATTACTCGGTGTCACCGCCCACGTTTAAGCAGAGTCTTTGGCAATTTCTCACTCCATTCAACCCCTGCATACAACAAAAAAATAGAGCAAATTATACTATTTTCAAATTTTTGACATTGTTATTTCTAAAAAATACTTTTGCCTAACCCCCTGGCCCCCGGACCCTCTCCCCGTTCAAATAATTAACCTTCCACAACCAACAACCCCCACCACCAAACATGCTCCCGAACCCCAACATACCTTGTGCCGAGAATTCGTACATAGTTTTAATAACTTTGCGACTTTTATATCCAAACCCTCCTCACCCGAGGGGTTTTTACCCCTCAGGTTTATCAGAGGTCATTCGCCGATTTTACCTCGTTTTAACTTTTAAAATACTTGTCTTAAGTTGAACCTTTATATCTTGAAATTTTCTCTTGTTAAAAAAAATTATTATTTGATTGAGAGGCCCAATCTTTCAGAAGGGATTTGTTATTGTCACCTCCCATGAATAACCCTATATTATTTTTTCATTTTTAAACGCTTTCGACCCCTAATCCCGCCAATAAAAGAAGAAAAATCAAGTACTATTCAAAAGTTTGGCAATACTATTTTAAAACAACAATTTTGTCTCACACCTGGCCCGGCGATATCAGAGGCAAAACCTACTCGCCAACTTAACCCCATTTCAACTCCATGAAAAAGTTCTCTAAATCTGAACTTGCAATGAGTTTACAATTGCACTGGTGGTTTTTACCATGTTGAGGTAGATATCTTAATTAAATAAATTTGGTCTTGTGTCTTTTCAAAATCAAAACCCCCGCCTTTGGGACTCATAATGGGAGGGCTGGGGGCGGAGTATTGTTCAACTGCGGGAGAACACAAACGGGGGCCTGGGGGCGGAGCCCCCAGCGAGCGAAGCGAGTTAAACTTATACTCGGGTAGTTGGCTTACTACTCGACTCGAAATGAAAACCCACTATTCGCCCGCCCCTAAAAGATTTATTAAACGTATAATTTAAAGGCGTCCGATTCGTAAAATAATTTTTGAACCGGCATAGCATTGGTTAGGCTTTGATTGTGATTTTTGCCGTAATTTGCCATCACTTATTATTAGTAAAAACAGTAATGGCAAATAAATGTTCGCAAAAATCAAAATCAAAACAAACTCACAGTCACCAACAATAAATTTCAAAAAAGTCTGTACGTGACCTTGTCACCTGCCGTGTGTACGGCATGACGTTTCGCAAAAAGTACATTTAGTGTATCAAAATTAATTAATTGATAGACCAGCAAATTTTATGTTTAGAAGTTATTCATTGTCACTGTCACGAATTGGGTTTTATCTTTTCAATATCGACTTTAAATGGTGTTTAGTTCAACTTTGGTTAGAATTGGGAAATCAGTACAAAATCGGGTGCGAGAGTCAACATCTAATATCAATTTTGTTTTGTCGTCTTTCTGGTTACCGAAGTTTTTTGTCTTACTTCCTTTCATCCTTTCTTCCTTCCTTTCTCCTCCCCCCACCCCCACCACACGGATGGCGCATAATATAGTGCGCATAGCAGGTTGTCATGGTAACCACGTGTTGTCATTGCGTCGGGCCAATTAGCGACTGCCACTGCCACTGCGTTGTGAAACGTGAATTCGGGCGGACAGCAATGTGAAGCAAGACAGGCCGATAGTCGGCGCGTGCGTACCCTTACTTTGTCAAGTTTTCGAACGATATCCATTTTTTTGCGTCTTCCTCCACTTATCTAATTTATATGGTTCATAGTTCTACTACCTTAAGTATCGAATACGACAAGGAAGTAATTTAATAATTATCCGTTTGGTGTCATACAACGTACGGTACGTTACAAAATGCATTTGGATTACATTTTACAATGAAAAGTTGGTTTTGACAAAAACGTTTGAGGACTATTTATTTTCAAGTATTTTTTAACCGTTCTACGGCGAACAGTCTGCTGCCGCGTGAGTATAGGATCAATGCTGATTTGCCGTCTGTTGCACGTTTTGTTGCCTTGTATTTGCGTGTTCTGACTCATTTTGATGTAGGCCTATTTCTAGTTGAATTGAATACCGCCTGCTTTAAAATATTGCCGGCCGTTGTTGTTGCTACGGCCTTATTGGTTCCGTGATTGGGTTAACCGTGACTCCTCAGCGAGTCACTGAAATTTAAAAATGCAAATTACGAAAATGTGGTTTATTTCGTGTACACTCAAGCATTATCTATTACCCAGCGTAAAATACGTGATTTCGGCGTGTAATGTACGGGAATTATAGCCTGATTTCGTTAACACCCTGATTGTACAAGCGGCCGGTGGAAGCTCATCTTGCCTCTTGCGTTTAAACCTTTTTAAACTCTATTAATTAACAGGCTATTCTGTTTTTTCCACATGGTTGATGGATTTTAGTAATAATATATAATAACTGTAAGACATTGTTTACTCTGTTGTCACCAATTAATTGGGATGACTATAATGGAGTTAATATGCCACCGGGCAGGGGCGAACCCAGGATTCAATTTCGGGGGGGGGGATATCCTGTAAGAAGGGGGAAGGGGGGATTTAGGTACTCACAAACACCTGTACTAATGTGATGATAGACAAATAAGGTCGTCGTGGTAGACGAATATCGTCGTCGCGGTAGACGAATATCGTCGTTGTGGTAAACGCCACGGTCGCCGAGTATCGCGTCGCGGTAGACACATATATCGTTGTCACGTCGCAGTAGACGAAATTCGTCTTCGAGTCGCGGTAGACAAAAATCGTCTTCACCCGCGGTAAACGAAATTCTTCGCGTCGCGGTACATAAAAATCGTAGTCGCGTCGTGTTGCCGAAAATGGTTGTCTATTCGTCCAAAATTTCTGTTCTCCAAAATTTCGGTGGGATATATCCCCTTTATCCCCCCCCTGGGTTTGTCCCTGCCACCGGGAATACGGCCGAAAATGCCCGTGAAAACCGGGAAAAAACCGGGAATGGAAAAATTTGTTTGGAGTGGCCACCCTGGTTTTTATGGAAGGAAATAGGCCTATGTCCTTTCCTGATGTAGGCCTAGTGGCTCTATTCCGGCCGAGTTTCATCTCTGTTGGTCCAGTATTTTTCATGTGGTTGAAAGGCAGTTATTCACACAGACATCTATATTTTCACATTTATAATATTATACGGGGTGTCTACTGATACTGGAAATCCTGGAAACACTGGAATTTTATTTTGATACTGGAATTATACTGGAATTTCAAATATGGTACTGGAAGTTTGTTAATAAAAGTGATGAAATCTGTTAAAAATAATTTTGTCCAATATATGCAGATATTAAAAGCTCGACAACACTTTTTTCGGTGCACGAAAAATCAGGAACCAGTTCCTTCCTAGCAGAAAAATTATGGAAGTAATCCTGCATATACCTTTGCAAAGTAAACAAACAAGCGTAAATGTTAATTGTGTGTACCTGCCTGTCAAGGGTGAACAGCAGGAATAAATTACACTCTGTACTTATTAATCACCGTACTGTATTTCTATTATTGTCTTGTTTAGACATAAAGTTTTTTCTGTAGTTGCTTACATCAAACTTAATGTTATCTATGACTGTTTATACCTGCTCAGTGTATTATATTTCAATTGTACAAATATTTATTATATTTCAATTGTTTAGGCTACAAATTGAATTATTTAAACGTCTTTGTTGCAGGAAATGGTTCATGAAGGTTTACATGGAAAAGGAGAAAACTGCAACTACAGAAAACTGCTGCCATCTTTACTGTTTCTTACTGTTTGCGTACCGTAATTTCTTTTGTTTTTTATACAAATTTATATGGTATTATAATTTTGTCAAAAAATTTTATTAGATTTATTATTTCTTAAATTCCTTTTAGTTCCTTAACCTATTGGATAGCAAGATTAATGGATAGAAAAGATTATCATGGGAATTAATGAAGCTAGCAGAGTGTAAAAACATCGCAAAACAGCAAGAAAAGAACAGTCTCTTAATATAGACAAGCCTATTTATAAATAGCAAGACTTTGTAAGTTATAACCTTATTGGGGTATTTTCATAGATGGGCACTACAAAATGTGACAATAGTAGATAGATGACAACTTACAATGCTTCTGTGGTTATGTTAGTTTTTGGTTATGTTAGTTTCCTGTTACGCTAGGATGTTTTGCAGCTCCGAAAAATCGCCTGGGCCTTTATAGAGATTTGAGTTTTTTTGGCTTAACCATTTTACAAAATAACCTAAAAAATTATACATCTAGTCACAAAAAACTAGATTTACTGACAAATAATGCAGTAACTGCTTAATTTTCTGATGTAATTTTTTTAAGGACTCAATTAAAACTGACAGTTCTAAAAAAGTGCCATCCTTAGGTATAATGCCAAAATAGCATAATTAGAGGGCCTAGCTATTGTGGTCAAATTTTGACATATTCATTCACTAAGAGTTACTAATCTGATTAAAAAGCATCTTGTTTTTAGCCTCCAAGTTCTTCATGGAATTTTGATGAGAATAATTTTAATGAAATACAAGTTGGGATATATGTAGATCACTAGGCTACTATAACTAACAAAAAGCTAATTTGGCTCAAAAATTAATATCACTGTGTCAAAGTTTTGTGAACTGATACAAAGTTCCTATAATCTGTCAAATAATTAATTCATTAATATACAGTTCGCGCATTATATCTCCAGCTATGACTAGAGTCCATTCAAAATTAATAGGCGGTCGAATTAACGACTACCCCCACAGGTCAATATGTTACCCCTACTTTCCTCTTTTCCTTTCTTGTCAACACGTAGCCGTCATTTCGTCTGCAGGTCGGCAGGCAGCAGAATAACGTAAATAAATAGTCAGATTTATCAGAGGTTTTGATTTATATGAGACAAATGTATCATTAAAATCTCCAAAACTGTCTATTGTTTACGATAATTATTATGAACCTTATTCAAATGAAACTGTCAGAATAACAAATTTTGGGGATGATGTTTGATATCTCTGTCCTGTCCGTCAAATTAAGTACAATAGCTGGATTTTTAGGCCAATATTTTATGTCTAGATTCTGCCACGCTAAGAAGTAATAAATTGAATTGTAAGTTGTTTAGGCAAATGAAAATTCTAAAAACCCTAAATCTGCATTAAAATATGCCATGATTTACTAGGTTTGGATTGAACTAAGGGAATTGTTGATTATCAAAGCAATTTCTAGGTACATAACAGCCTAATTTTTAACGTTTTATTTGGATTGGCAAAAGACTTTTCTTAGGTGTTGAATATAGACCACAAAAAGTACTAAATGCCAATCAAAATTATAAGCTACGACCTCTTATTTTTTAATCATCAGTGAAAATAATCAGGCCTTTTTGATTATTTATGATGTTTTGAAACTTTTCTAGAGCCCGTACGTAATTAATATTTTGCAAATATGCAATCATTCATTTAAATGTGTAAACCACATTGTTTTATTCTTACAAAATATCTTCATATCCTTGGATATCAAACTTATACAAAGACCAAAGATAACATTATGTTACAAGGAAATCATATAATATTAATCCTATCGTATTTTGCAAAGCATTATCAGGACTAAATATTTCTGTTAGAGGTCAGAATCTTCAAAAGGATAAATAAGGCAACTAAACATGAGTTGTACAGTGTCGAAAATGTATTTACAAAACTATCTTAACTAAATTATTAAACAATTACAGTATAGCATAAATAGTTTCAGAATCTTTTACATTTGGATAAATTAGAATCTTTTAGGAAAGGTCAAAAAAATACAATCTATATATTAATACGCAAGCGGTTTTCTTTTCACAGTCCAACCGCAATAACGGCTGGACCGATTTTAACGTTTGAGGTATCAAATTAAAGGGAATTTTATGTATATTTGTCAACAAGTCTCAGAACTTTAAAAAAGGGCGTCACTAAAGTACAGTAAAGGGCTGAAGTTTCGGAACAGTGGCGCTATTCATCACCATTTGAGCAAGCTCAGTTCACTTTGTTTACAACTGAACATATGGTCAGGCTTTGTATAGTTCTACAGGTAAACCTCAGATTGCAATATTTTTTTAAAGAGCAGTTTTTGTTTTTACAGCTGCTTTAGCTTTCAAAAAAAAAAACTTATTATGTAATTTAGGTTATGTTAGTCAAAGTCAAAGTCAAACATTCTTTATTCATTGTAATGTACAAGTACATAGAATAGTGTCTTAGATTTTAACTTAATCTATTGAGGTACTCCGAATTTTAAATTCAAAATATTAAATAATAAATTAGACTGTTTTGTTTTCTTTATTGTTCCAAAAATCATCAAATGAGTAAGGCGAAAGCTGTAAAATATATTCTTTCAATTGTTTTCTAAATTTTATAAGTTGTTTTTTTCTAAAAAACATTTAGGCAAATGAAATAAAAATTTATTACCTATGAAATGAGTTTTCTTTTCATAAAATTGTAATCGGTGTTGCTCCACCCTCCTATGAACCCTCATGCTATACTGATGACTGTTCGCAATGGGAGTTGGGTTTTGTTTTACATACATTATTGTTTCAAAAATATATAAGCCATATATTGTTAAAATACCAATATCTGAGAAATACTGTTTTACTGAAACTGTTCTTTTTAAATTAAAAATAATTCTTAAAGCTTTTTTTTAGCAATAATAAAGTGTCCAAATTGTTTTTGGTTGTTGCTCCATAAATGCTTATGCTATATGCCAAATGAGAATGAATCAATGCAAAATAAATTGTTTTCAAGGTATTAATATTAGAAACTTTAGCCATCTGTCGCAAAAAGCATACAGACCTGATGAAACTTTTTTAGAAATGAAATCAATGTGTTCGTCCCGACTTAAATTTTCATCAATTACAAGACCTAAAGATGTTGTTGAATCTACTTGATTTGATGTTATGAAGTGTTTTTAAAGGTTTTAAAAATTGCATTTACCAGTTATTTTACAATGTAGTTTACGATATCTCAAGGTGAGTTGCATTTCAAGAATGAAAAGACTGGTAGAGATAAAGCGTCATTTACGCGTTTTTGCCACAAAGGAAAGGTTCCTTATAAAGACAGCCGTTCCCTACAATATCTGTTTTGGCGAAAGTTATCAATAGAAACAGGGGCAGTCCCTGAACAAAGGAAGTCATTGCTCACGGAACAAGTGTTTGCTCTCGGTCAGCTAAATGTTGCTGTAAGCAGAGCATGATCTTTTGCCGGTATTGAAATATACATTACTGAAACAAGAGGACATGGGGAAATGAAGGTGTTCCCTAAAAAATCGTTTAAGTTTACCGGAAAACTCCTGCGGTAGATCAAATTGACATTAAAATTTTCAGTAGTTAGGCCACAATTTTTGTAATGAATTTAGCCCTTTGACTAAACTTTAAATGTATATAAGTAGGCTGATTATTCTTCATCTTTTACTATATGATTTTTGCTCGATTTCGAGCTACGTGTTATCTAGTCTATATATTAATACGCAAGCGGTTTTCTTTTCACAGTCCAACAGCAATAACGGCTGGGCGGATTTCAACGTATGAGGTGTCAAATTAAAGGGATTTTTATGTAGATTTGTCAACAAATCTCATAATTTTAAAAAAGGGCGTCACTAAAGTACAGTAAAGGGCTGAAGTTTAGGAACAGTGGCGCTATTCATCGACATTTGAGCAAGCTCAGTTCACTTTGTTTACAAACTGAACATATGGTCAAGCCTATCAAGCTCTGAAATAGTTCTACAGGTAAACCACAGATTGCAGCACTTTATTTTTTTTAAAGAACAGATTTTTGTTTTCCAGCTGCTATGGCTTTCAACAAAATGATTTATTATATGATTTAGGTTATGTTATGAAGTGTTTTTAAAGGGCTTAAACATTGCAGTTCCCAGTTTTACAATGAAGTTTACGATATCCCAATACATTTCAGCATAGTGTTTTTTGAAGTTTTATTAACTTGAGCCAATTTATTTTTTGATATGGTGCAGTAATAATGCCAATAAGAAGAAGGCGAATATTGACCGATCGGAAGGAACACAATCGCAACCGCCTAGAATCACCCTCCCGATGTAACATTTGATGGCTCTTTCCAACCTCAGACCAATGAACTTACAATGTTTTCATCGCGTTGTGTTGCATTTCAGAAATTAAAAGACTGGTAGAGATAGTGCGTCATTTACTACGCGTTGTTGCCACATAGGAAAGGACCCCTACAAAGACAGCCAGCCGTTCCCTTTGATTCCGGTTTGGCGATAACTATCAATTAGGTGCAGGGGCATTCCCTAAACGCTCACGGCGCCAGTGTTTGCTCTCGGTCAGCTATATGTTCGATCTTTTGCCGGTATTAAAATATATATTTCAGAATAAAGAGAACATGGAAAATGAAGGTGTTTGGTGTTTCCCAAAAAGTCGTTAACCGGAAACTCCTGCAGTAAATCAAATTAACTTTTAGAGTTTCAATGGTTTAGCCATAATTTTGCTATTGAACTTAGCCCTTTGATTACATTTCAAAAGTATACAAGTTGCCTGTTTATTCTTTTTTCTTTTACCATGATTTTTATGATTTTTTGCTCGATTTCGAGCTACGTGTTATCTAGTCTGTTTAAATGGGCTAATAAACATCTAAATGAGGTTATTAAAATAAACAAAAGGAACAAGGAAAGTATTGTGTACGTTTTGGTTAACCCATGTCTCGTAGATTATTGGGCGCGGGGTTTCTTCTTAACCCAAGTCGTGCATTTATAAGAACATAACACGGGGAGCAACGATATCGCTACGTTCCTTGAGGAATTTATGGGCGTCGTCATATATTTGTTGTAGTGGAATTCGAATTATTCCAGTGGGAACATATGCTTCCACTAAAGCTAATATTTTCTACGTATTTTAATTTGTTACAAGTCCAAAATTCCCCGCCCCAATAAAACTGCAAAATGACCAGCAGCACTACGTCCTTGTCAAACTGGTCAAGATCAATGATCCACTTCTTGTGACTTTTTTTATTTTTTTAAACAATAAAAAAGAGCATTGGCTCTTTCTCCAAAAGAACGAGCTGAACACAGGGGGGGGGTGGTTTGTGGTTTGATGTCATAATAATCTTACATCTGCTTTATTCTTATTTGTATACGTTTTCACTTCATTCTCATAATTTTGTTAAGTTTGCTTTCATGTAGTTTTGATGCATTTATTAAAAATACCATCTGTCATTTATTTTACTTAGGCTTGAAGAAATTACTTACTTTTTATTTCATTTTATAATAAAATCACTAGATAACAATTGAATCTAGGAATCTGCATCAGTCCATTTCACTCAATTCTCTGCTAGCACCGATCACTGAAATATTGTTTTAGGACTAAGGAACAGAAAATGCGAAATTTTGCTTTGATTCTGTTACTGGAACAGTTCACTTTCAGTTACGCATTCGCCGCTACCACCAATATTCCAAAATACTGTATTGATTTTTTAAGCTTCTTGTCACCGATCCTGCCGCGTTCGTTTGGCGCACAATACCTCAAAGATAACATTTGGCAGTTTTCAGCTACTAAATAAATAAAAACAAAAATAACTTTGTTTATATATTTTTACAAAGATTTTTTAATTCTTAATGCGGTAAAATAATTACTTCTTAGTTAAAAGTCGTAGCCTAACTTTAATGTTTTTTGAGGATAATTAATTTTTTGTACATACTATAGGGCCAAGGGGAGGGATATATCCCCCTTATCCCCCCCCCGTACCTACGCCACTGCTTACAACAACTTAAGTTGGCTTGATGTTGTTACATTCAGCATTCAGCCAACTTAATTTTTCTAAAGATTTACACAGTTATATATTTATTGCAAGAAATTGGTTTCTTACGAAAAGCCATGAATTTACGCTGTAGCTCTGCCAAGTTTAGAACAAGTTGTAGAGTCTATTAATGATGATTCGAACTTGGACGTAATATTACATTTTTTTAAATATTGCCGATGAACACGCATTTTTTACTATTAAGCATTGCCCCCAAAAGGGTGGGGCTGGTGCAACTCTTGGTCACAGCCCTTTTTAATTTCTTTCATATTTATTGCAGAATATTTTACAGCAGATCATGATCAAAAATTCAAAAATATGAATTTCTATAAACTTTAGTAAAATAATATTAATTCTAGGTTTTGTGATTAGTTACAATTTTAATGTTTTAATCCGTCTAATTTTTTCTACAATAAGTAAAATCACTGACAACTATGTTAACACTATCTGGTGGCTTGAGTGTCGCCTTGCTTGGAGTGAAGTATGACGCCGAGTATCCTTATCCTTATATATATTTAATACGTGAAGCATTTTTTTTGTTAACGCAACTTGTCCCTTATTTCTGGACCAATTTTGACGTTTGAGTCTGTTTGAGGTGTCGAAACATTCGTCTCATTTCGTAGTATTGCATTAAGGTAGATTTAAAAATTTAGATTTGGCTTATTCTTATTTAAGGTATGAGCCACTCTCAAATGTAGGTTTTCCCCTATCTACTCTTATAATAATTCAGTTTTAAAAATCTTCAGACAACTAAATCTACAGTTCTACTGGACCGATTCTATTAATTGATGGCTCGTTGGAAAACTTCATCAGTGTAGATTTGCAATAATTATCAAAGTTAGACTTTTTTGAAACATTTACGGTGAAAAAATAAAAAAGCGTAAGTGCGTAAGTAACTTCACTGAAGTGATGTCGGTTTGTTGTAGTCAACTGTAAACATTTAGCCCAAAGTTTCTTAAAAATTATCTTCGATGTATTGCGGCGGAAAATTTGTCGATCGTAATTTTAGTGGAAGGATTAAATTTACGAAATCAAAGATAGATACAGAGCAATCTCGATAGTCCGACACGTTTGGTAATCCGACACCGCAGCGGCCGCCGTAACTGCTGTGAGTGCAAGAGAGAGCGAGCATTATTGTAACCCGACACCGACCTAGGAGGATACATTAGGAGGAGAGGACACACACACACACACACACACACACGGGTTGCGTTGAAGCCAACGCAGCGGCTGGCTGGCCGGCCGTACCGCGCGGCGGCGACGCGACGGCGCGGCGGGAACATGACCTGCTCATTTCAACATATAATACCTAAATTAACATGACTATATGAATATTTCTTAATTGATTTTGGTTGAAAACATTTAATTCGGTTTCATAACGAAAAAAACAGCTAAACACAATTATTAGGCACAATAATTTATCCTATCCTCCTAGACACCGATAAGGACAGACCGCCGCGCCGCGAGACCGATACTGCGATACGTCTTAACGTCCTTACGTTTTAAGATCACAAGTTTATTTTTATTTTGGTTCACGTATTTAGAAAGTAAAATAAACGTTTCATTATTAACACAGACTTTTCTTTTAACTCATTTCTCATTAATATTTGCTTTGTAGTTTAATTTATTGCTGTTTTCAAGGTACCCTCAGTAATCCATAATATTTGATAATCCCACAAGGGCCGCCGGTCCCATATCTGTTGGATTATCAAGAGTATACTGTATTCACATATTTCTTAACTACTCGTGCTTTTTATTATTATTAATACACAATTAATTACTTCATATTTATAAAATGTAAAAGTGAATATATATTATTGAGTTGTTCACGTATGATACTGACTATTAATGAAAAGATAAAGTGTATTACTGTGTTTTATGAATTCGAGGGGACTTAATTGTTTTCCCCTTGAGAATTAATGTTAGTTTATTTAAAATAAATTAGAAATTTTACAAATTTGATACGTTTTGACAAAATACTCATAACAAGGTACACATATTTAAGAAAAGGCAAGGTAAAAAGGTAAGGTGAACATTTTTTTAAAATATTGCCATTAAATAAAAAAACTTCCTTACCCTTACATTAATAATTTATGATAGCCATTTTTTATCAATAATTGAGATTGACTATAGTACCAACGTTAAATTCAATATCACTTGATAGGTATATGTACTCACGATTGTTGTATATTTTTAACCGACTTCCCCCACCAACAAAAGGAGGAGGTTCTCAATTCGTCTTGGGATATGTTTTTTTTTTCTAGGGATGTTCACCGATTTCTCTGCGATCCTTTACCAATCAACGTGATTCTACCACCAAAATAACCGGGATGATTTCCCGTAGGTCCCATATATAACATTTTGTTTCATTGAAATATTTATTTAGGAGAAAAATGCTAAAAACCTTAAAAAATTCAATATTTTGAACAACTTTTTGTTGGCAAAACAAAGGTGAACATGAATAAGTTTATTTTATTACAGCTGTCATATAGCCTACTTTCACAGTTCGCGCATTATATCTCCGGCTATGACTAGTACGCTACTAACCGTATCATGTGATATTTTAAACATATGATTTTGGTAAACACAGCGTACATTGGGACTGTAGAACAATGTTTTCAGAAAAGTAACCCCTCCCCCCCCCGCGCCTTGCAACCAGCTGACTCTGTCATAGCCGGAGATATAATGCGCGAACTGTAAATAGATCTGTAATTATATGTCATATGATCAGCTGGGGTCACAATATTATAATGTCAAAACAGTTTGTCTTCTTGTTTACTATTTAATATGTAGATTCAAACACAGTCAATTCCAAAATTGTGATTATTACATAATTATTTTAAATAGTGTAAATAAAAAAGCATGACAATTTTTTTTAATATGTAGGATTCTCTACCGTGTTATAAAAAAAGCCAGTCTATGATAAATGTCGATTATAAATAGTCAGTGAAAAATTTACTTATTACGATCAGTTAATGAAGAAGAGTAAGTCTAAATCTTAACGTTTGAGTGTGCCTGGGTGAGGCATTTGAAAGCACAAGCCACATGCATCAAGTATTTTTGTGACTTGTGATGTATGAGCACTCTTGCACTTTCCACTGAAAAAAAATCCCCAACAGGCTTTGTAAGTTGAGATAAAATTTCATCATGGACGTTTATGATTTCCATTTTGTTTCACATGTTGAAACATGCGAAAAATTATTTTTATTCGTCTTACTAGACAACTTATAATGCTAACGTGCAAGCATCGCAATTCGAAACCGGATCTATCTTATGATTAAATCCCTGAACAGTTTCGTAAGTGTATTTAGACGAACCGATTTGCCATTTGTCAGGTGCTGAGCTCACGGTTATCTTGTGTTGAAAATCTCTGGACTAAACTGACCGAGAAAATCTGTGGCCAAACTCGAGGGTTTAGAATAGAATATTATAAATTTTCACAAGAGGTATTCATAATATGACCGCTGTATCAGAATTCTAAAATGTTTCATGGCTATGCTGAATAGATAAGGTTTTAATGATTGGTTGATCCGATTTAAAAGTTGTTTAAGTATTTGTCCTAAAGTAACAATATGGTCGTAAATTTGTCACCAAAAAAGCGTAAAAAATCGTAAACTTTGTCTGAAATTATCTGTTTGAGTCTTTAGGATAGAAACGCGGAACTAATAAACAAATTGAGCTAAGTACAGAGGCAATCTATTCCAGTTCTTAAAATACACCTCGTGTGCTTTTAACATGTAAAGTGTTCGAAAATAGTTAAAAGCAGATGTAGGATATGTAACAAATTGATGTTTTGCATTGAGCTGGATCAAGAACAGCTGTTTAAAGTTAACCAAAAAATGACCATCTCTAAAACGGTCAACGTGGTGGCTTAACTGGTACATACTCGTTGTCAAACAATTACACTCTCAAACATCTGGTGACTTTCTATGTTGTATAAAACTACTGTTTAAGTGATTTCTAAGTTGTTTTTGAATGTGTGTAAAATGTGAAAATTACGAACTGATTGAGCTAAGACTTTGCCAGTAATGTATTTGGCCCACATATAGGCATGATTTGCTTCCAAAAATCCCTTATAAAATGATATTTTTTCAAAGTGTCGGCCATATTCATTTAGCATATAAGTAATAGTTGTAGACTATAACCTTTGACTATAAAGCCAATAGTATAACCAATTGTCAATTTCCTGAGACTTCGCGGTACAATTGACTATTCTAACCTTTCCGAAAAATGAGCTAAGCAACAGAAGTACAGTTTAGTAATATGTTAAGTGATTAAGTCATCAGCAAAGTTAACTGGAGTGGAGTATTAATGATATTCTTCAACTTTTCTGTTATTGAATCAATCGAAATCAAACATTAAAGACTTTCCGAAAAATGAGCTAAGCAACAGAAGTACAGTTTAGTAATATGTTAAATGATTAAGTCATCAGCAAAGTGAACTGGAGTGGAGTATTAATGATATTCTACAACTTTTCTGTTATTGAATCAATCGAAATCAAACATTACAGACAACAATTTTCACTAAAAAGTATGAAATAATTTCTTTTTGGTAAAAATTCAACCGACTTCAAACGCTCTAAAAGTATGAAATAATTTTATTTTATAAGTCAAATTTTGTAATATCCAAGCTTACGGATTTCAAGTCGGCGCGGCTCTATTTTGCATCTTAGTTATGTGTCTCCTGTCATCTTAGTAACATGTATTTGATGTACGGCGTACATGGATGTAACATTAAAATAAAAATTGTGTTTATTTCATATACATAGAGAGAGGCATGTGACTAGAGAATTTATTTGTGAGTCTACAATACTTGAAAATTTGCATTTTAAAGCAAAACTTTTGAGTTTATGACTGAAATTTTATCCCACAATTATAATTATTGAGATCAAACTGAGATATTTCATATCTACTCACAGTTTAATGTTTCCTGTATTGATAGAGCCGCGCCGACTTGAAATACGTAAGCTTGGATATTACAAAATTTGACTTATAAAATAAAATTATTTCATACTTTTAGAGCGTTTGAAGTCGGTTGTTTTTTTACCAAAAAGAAATTATAGGAACATCTGAAGGCGGCCAATTCGACTGCGAAAAATCGCAGTCGTAGCATGTGTTGCTTTTACGGGTGTAAAAGAAACCGGGCTCGGTACCCAAACCTACATATGTTTGCGTTCCCTACTAAAAGACCTACGGTTTGTGAAGCTTGGGTAAAAAATTGTGCAAATGAATCTCTAGATTCACTGTCAACAAAAACACTGTCGAGGAAGGAAGTTTGTGAAAAACATTTTGAAGACAGTTGCTTCCAAAGTACAATAAAATCCAAAATACACCCATGGGCCGTGCCCACGCTGTTCTTTGTGGAGGAAATAGATTCCCCGAAGTCGGTGGGTGGTAATGCAACCCAAATGCAATCCCCATCGTTGACACGGACACAGGCTTCGTCATTGCCTCAAGACGATAAAAGAACACCTGGCTGTAAAGTGCTTTCTCGGAGGGCCTTGTTTGTTACTCCAAGCACATCACAACAATTAGTTGATCCAAGCACTCCGCAGTACAAAAAATTTAAATCTATTACAGGACGCAGGCCAACACCAAAAATAAATTTGACACCCGCGAAGAGAAAACTGTTGGAGAGACTAGAACATTCTAAAAAACTCAACAAGAAATACCAAAGACAATTAAAACGACTTACTCAAAAGAAACCCACCATTACAAAAGACATGCTGTTGACAGCTCTCCGAGACACTTTGCCAGAAAAAGTATCAGACTTCGTTTGCATGCAGCTCAAGCATGTTGATAGGAAGAGGATGCCATGGACGGAGGAAGAAAAGAAACAGGCATTAGCGATGAGGTAAATGTGAACAACTAGACCCTTCACAATAAAAAATATTCAACTCTTAAACACTATCAAACGTCACTACCCAAAGTGCTTAAACTGTAATCATTGTGGCAATTAGGCCTATTTCAACTATCTGTCAACTTTAAACTGAACTAAAAAAAAGTTAATCAATTAATTGATTATTAACTTAACACATAGATATTAACATAACACAATTTGCACGTTTATTAGTATACAAACTTAATTTAAAGTGAAGATTGTCTTAAAAATAATTTTAAAAACATAACAATATAATTTAAAATAAAGCAGTTATTGCATATACTTAAAAACCGTAAGTTTATTTCAAACTGATGTTTTTGGAAAAGCACCCCTCTCCTCCATTCGTCAATCAATCCGCCAGTTTGGCTGTGAGCGCAGTTTGGGCGAACTGTATCTTAACCTATGTTATGTTGAATTTTTCAGATACAAATCACCAGCTTTATATGAGCAGATGAGGAGCGATGGTTTTGCTCTGCCTAGTCAATCCACAATTGCACGCTGGCTTAACGCTGTTGACTTAAGACCCGGCGTTTGTTCAGAAATAATGAAGATGCTTGAGAACAAAATTAACCATATGAATTGTTGGGAAAAGAAGGCCGTTATCCTTTTCGATGAAATGAGCATAAAATCGAGTCTAGATTACGATTCAAAAAGGGATGTGATCGAAGGTAATGTTCTCGTGGTGTTAAAATTATAAATCATACTTTATAGGTCAGGTGAATTTATAGCTTGGGTTTGACTAGCTGTTTTACCCGTTCTTCGCAAGGGTTTAGATTAATAAATTAAAAAGAAACAATGGTTTCTATGTAATCCAAATAAATACCCCCGTTGCAGCAGTCCTGCATACTCAGCGAATTTCAAGTGCATAAATAAATTATTTAAATGAAGCCTCGCATCAAGTAAAATCAATATACATTCAAAAGAAAGCGTGCAAAAATACTCTCCTAGTGGTTTTTAGGACCAAAAGGCTATACAAAAATAATAGCCTATACTTGGCACGAAAATGCAATGTTGAAAACTTCAAAACAGCTGGCTTTTCCAATTTAATCCTATAGAGAAATTACCAGCTGTTTAAGTTTGAGTAAAAAATTTCATAAACATCATCAGTAAAAATCTGTATTCGATATAGTACATTTATTTGACATATTTAGTTATCTGGCCTTTAAATAAGCCATCCACCATATGGCTTTGAATGAAACATCAGCTCACATTCACGTGTTTTAATGTAAACAAAGCAGACGTTTTAGATCCCAATGCTACTTAAATGGCAGTTATTTTATGCTATTTTTTGTTTTCTAGCAAACTTTAAGAAATTACAGTACTTTTCCTGAGTCCCTGACATTAAAACATTTAATTTGAGCCCTTTCCCCTCAACCTGTGACTTGCCTAATGCCCACAATCGCTATTCAAAAATAAATTATTCTCCATAAGATTAGTATGGAAAAATGCAGGTTTGCTGCCACAGAAATTTGAAAATGAGTTATCATAGGCTACAATCCAATATATCTAAACTATATCAAGCCACATAACATGTTTTATCAAGATATGTTGAGGAATAAGAAAGCTATCCAATTTTATTTACCTCTCATAAGGTTAACATTGGGAAAGAGAGTACCCAGGTTTGCTGCCTAAGGAATTTGGTGATTTGGGTATTTTAAACCATAATCAAGTAGATATTAATTGTATGAAGCCCCATGACATTTCTTATCAGGATATTTTGAGAAATGAGCAAACTACATAACTTTTTTTATTGCCCATAAGGTTAACATGGAGAATGAGTATGCAGGTTTGCTGCCATGAAAAAGTAAAAATAGGGTATTTTTGGCCATAATCCAGTATATTTCAACTAGATGAAGCCACATATAAAGTTTTATCAACATACGTTAAGAAATAAGGAAGATATAGAATTTTTTATTTCCCATAAGGATAACATGGGAAATGAGTATGCAGGTTTGCTGCCATAAAGATGGAAATATCGGGGATTTTAGACTAAAATGCATTAGATCTCATCTGAATGAAGCCACAAACCAAGTTTTATTAAGATATGTTGTGAAATAAGCGAGATATAGAAGTTTACTTATTTCCCATAAGGTTAACATAGGGACAACGTACTGTGTTTACCACTTTCAATAACTCGGTAACCAATGGACATAGAGCAATGATTCAAAATACTAAATTGTTTGTTTTTTCGAGCTGAATTCAATGGTGCCAAACAAAATTGGATTATTTTGATTTTTCTATGTGAAAAACCCAAAAAACCCATTTTTGGGGGGGTTTACCCCCCTTTACCCCCCCCTTCCAGTGGTCCGATCGGGCTGGTTTTCGAACTCATCCGAATAATTACTACTTTACACACCTGTGCCAAATTTCATTCAGATCGGACCATTTTTGCGAGCGCTATCGTGCTTACAGACACATAGATATATATATATATATATATATATATATATATATATATATATATATATATATATATATATGATTGAAATGATCATAATATTAACAAAGTACCCTTTTTTTATAATATTTTTATTTAATTTGACATATAAAAAAAGGGTACTTTGTTAATATTATGTTCATTTCAATCATAACTATAGTAGCCCTAGCAAATGAATGTTTTTTAAATGATATATATATATATAAATTCGAACGAATGGTGTTTTTTGCTTCTGGGGGCCCCAAAACGAAAAGTTATCATGGTCTCAGGCTTAGGTCTTACCATGAGACCTACGGTAATAGCTTCTTCCCTATAGGGGAAATTCGCTAAAACTATCAAAAACCAATGAATTTGCATGAAATATGAACGTAAAAGCCCACGGGGCGTAGCCCGAGAGGATTTTGAGGAAGTGAATAGGCCTATGTGTTTCCTGGGTTCAAGATATACCTTTCGGTTCAGTATGTTTCGCGTTGACATGCTATACACAAACAAACAAACATACATACATGCATACATACTGGTCCATCATCCTATGATTTTAAAGTTATATCTAATCTTACCCAACACTTCTCACATTACAAACCTAATTCACAATTCATGAAACTTGATATTTCAGGTTTGCTCGACCTTGGAGGGGAGGGCCGGAAACCATACCCAGCAACCCACATACTCTTGTTCATGGCCGGAGGGCTTACTTATGGCTGGAAAATGCCGATTGCATATTTTGCCACCAATGACTCTGTGAACGGCTCTATACTGGCTAAACTAATTACAAGCTGTATTGATGCTTGCCAAACTGCTGGGCTGGATGTTAAAGCAGTTGTCTGTGACCAGAGCTCAGTTAATAGTTACTTATGGCTGGAAAATGCCGATTGCATATTTTGCCACCAATGACTCTGTGAACGGCTCTATACTGGCTAAACTAATTACAAGCTGTATTGATGCTTGCCAAACTGCTGGGCTGGATGTTAAAGCAGTTGTCTGTGACCAGAGCTCAGTTAATAGGAAGGCCGCTCTCCTGCTGAAAACGTCTAAAGAAAAGCCTTACTTTGAATGTAACGACAAGAGAGTCTACTTAGTGTATGATTTTCCTCACGTGGTTAAATGCATACGCAATAACCTCATGAAGCAGAAAAACGGTAGCTTTGTAGGGCATATTTCATTTTGCAAAACATCAGTTCCCTCTGCTCCGAAGGTAGGTCAAATATTGAGGATTCAAAATGTTCTGTTTTTACTAAAAGTGTAAGATTTTAATTACTATAATCACATATTAAGAATATTACATAAGTCCTAATACCTGTACATTATGCATACATACATACATACGGGTGGGTCCCATAGCGTCTAATCCCATAGCGTCTAATAGTTAATCTGTCCCATAACGTCTAAAAATATTTTGTCTCACAGCGTCTAAAATTTTAGACACTATGGGACTCACTGTAACTTTATTAGACACTATGCGACGAACCACATTTTGTAATTTCTAAACATAATTTTGTTTTATAAAGTAAAAACACGACTGTCGCATAGGGTCTAAAATCGGGGATTCCCATAGCGTCTAAATAAATTTACATTTAGTCCCACAACGTCTAAAAATGTAGGAGTCGCATAGCGTCTAAAGTACAAGTCGTCGCACAGCGTCTAAAGAGTCGTTCAATTCTGCAGTTGCAAGAAGAATAGTTCTTTACATAGGAACGGTTATGACGTCAGGATTACTTAAATGTCAAAGATGGCGGTGATTTGTTATTAAGATGAGGATCGGTGTGTTTGTCGTCGAACAATTACCTGTAATTAAATTGTAGCTAGGATTAGAAAATCGTGTTCGGGCAAAGAAATTCAGTGTTTTGATTTAGTACAGTTATTTTGTCTACTCCTAAAGGAACTACGAAATTAGGTAGTGATGCAATGGCAGTAAATGTAGGTTTTATTAACATTTAGGTTAAGCAAAATTTAGACCAGTTTTGATTATAATAATTTATGATCGAGTTTGCAGATGGAACTGCAACCCCAAAGTTCGCAAGTCTTGAGGACTTCGCAGAAGTGAACCAGGTAAAGATAACCAGTTTTCTTGTAGGAATGCAAGATGCAATGTGCCTCTTTGGAGGATAGGCCTCTGTAACCTACATAACTGACTGTCATTGGGCGCGTTCAGCCGCAGTCACCGTTGGGTAATCTACCAACCTATAATAAGTGAACGGTAGCGGTGGATGTACTACCTACCGATCATTGTTGTGCATCCACCGATGTTGTGTTTACGGTGGATTCGGTAAGTAACCGGACATTGTTGACTGCCAATATGCGGTGGATTTGCCTATTAGTGACTATGGTAACCGGTTAGCCACCGGTGACTGCGGCTGAATGCGCCCAATGTCAGTGTTTCTTCACAGTTCTTTCTAGGCCTACCTTAATTAATCATGGACCCATAGTTTCATTATGTCATACAAATACACCAATAAAATAACTGGTAAATGTTCCGTATACGGTAACCTCATGGATTTTGATAAAAACTGTCTTAATGTGTTCCTTTCACTATTTTATTACAGAATCAATGCAAAATTTTCCGCGGAAACGCCGGGAAAAGTGGGAAAATCGGGAAAAACTGGGAAAATGGGAGAAAAACTTTTTTCTTCAAATATTACGTTGTGGGTACTCAAATTGTGCGGATTTTCGTCCTGAACACGAATATGAAGTTTGTTTTCAGATTGATTAATTTTGAAACGAGCTATTTTCAAAAAACGTAAAATAATAAACAAAGAAACAACTTGCACATCAAAACCTTGACTATCTAGGGGACCAGATGGATTCCAGGGTATTGGGTGGGGAATTATTTTAAAATTTCCCTACAAAAAAGTAAAATTTCCCTACAAAAAAGTAAAATTTCCCAAACTGGGAAATTTTCCATTGCGGGAAAATTTCCCAATTAAGTTACATCAAAACCTTGACTATCTAGGGGACCAGGTGGGATTCCGGGGTATTGGGTGGGGAACTGTTTAAAAATTTCCCTTTAAAAAAGTAAAATTTCCCAAACTGGGAAATTTTCCCACTATGGGAAATTTTCTTACTGTGGGAAAATTTCCCATTTTGGGAAAATTCCCAAAAAATGGGAATTTTTAAAAGGGAAACAATAAAACTAAACTATCCAAATGTATTCAGTTATGAAGGAGGTCGAAGGAACGGCAGGTTAGGTTATGTTAGGTTAGGTTAGGATAGGTTGGGTTAGGTTAGGTTTGTTAGGTTAGGTTAGGTTAAGTAAAGTTAGGTTAACTTAGATTAATTTCTTAATTGGTCATGCCGGAGGCTGGAGGCCGTAGGCCATGGGCCGGAGGCCGGAGGCCGGAGGCATGACCAATTAAGAAATTAATCTAAGTTAACCTAACTTTACTTAAACCTAACCTAACCTAACAAACCTAACCTAACCCAACCTATCCTAACCTAACCTAACATAACCTAGCCTGCCGTTCCATCGACCTCCTTCATAGCTGAATACATTTGGATGGTTTAGGTAAGGATCAATTGCTTACTTTTGGTTAGGTTAGGTCTGGTTAGGTTAGGTTAGGTTAGTTTAGTTTATTTTAGTTTAGATATTCAGTCTATTTAGTTGAATCAGTGGGAGTTTTTTAGTTATCGGGTATTTAGAATCACCGCATAAATCAAATAATTTCCTCATGACGGGCTAATTGGGGGCTTCATAAATAACTGGCTCAACACCTCATAAATAACTGGCGACTCACACAAAAATTGTGTAATGTCCTCCTCCAGAAACTAAATAGATTTAATTTAATTTAAACCACAACAGGCTTTAAAAAAATCATCTATCATTTCTTCATTTGGTATAACTATGAACAAATTGTGTCATTGTATCACTGTCAGTTCTAATTCATGTCATTCAATACCTAAATTAATATTTTCGATTAGGGAAAATCGGAACAATTTAAATAAAATCAACAAAACAGAATCTTTATATTTTCCTATGTTGCCACACCTGTACAACCCATTCCAAGGCCACACTGTGGCCTTGCCCGTTCCTTATTTTACAAGGGTTTGCAAGTAGTGCTCTTTGGGATTTTTTGTTTAGGGTTTATAATTGCTATCGTATTTGTGAATTTATCTTATTATAATAATCATAATTTAAAACGTAGAATCTAAGTTATTGAGGAAAAATGCGAACACAAAGTTTTCGAAGTAACAAACTAATCGCGCAATATACACTGAAGTCGTTTCGCCGACTTACAGACGACAGCGACAGTCGAAAGAAGTTGGTCGTTTTGGCATTTACTTTTCGACTGCACGGAACATATGATTCAATCTGCTGTTACTCCCCTGCAATCCTTAGTCGCCGTTAGACAATGGAACCATCCAGTCGTCCGTCAGTAAGTAGTTTTCCCACCTATGAAGTGCGTTTTAAGACTTTTAATTTCTCGATTTGAGGTACTTAAAGGGTTTTCCGCGGCAAAATTCGAGTTGATTCTGTAATAAAATAGTGAAAGGAACACATTAAGACAGTTTTCATAAAAATCCATGAGGTTACCGTATACGGAACATTTACCAAATAACTGTCTTAAAGCATCAGTTACACAATTTGTTATATTGTACAAGCAACTTAAACCTAGTTCCTTACAGTGCACGGATAGGCTTTAATATGACCTAAATTTAGAGTATAAGTGCAGCAGATGTAGGCCTACTGTGATAGGATTAAAGATACATATAGTAGGCTATGAAATTATGAGATATTTTCAGTCGAACATTCATGATCTTTGATGGAATGGTGGCGTGTCCTGTAATCCAGCTACTTGGAAGTCACGAACTGTGGATAGTTATAAGCGATAGTTTGTGGATGTGGTATTCCTTAATGGGGATTAACGTCCGCACTAGTGAGTACTACGTTAATCCATAGAGCCCATCCTCATAATTAGACCAGTTCGAAATTCATTGGTGAGATTGTGGTTCTGATCCCACATTAAACCGTAGGTTGCCATTGGCTGTTAGGCTATTAATTAACCTCTTGAAGTCCACGCTCGCGCATATGCGGGATGACCCCCAGCCCGCCGCTGGTCCACGCCCGCTTATAGGCGGGATCAGACATCGTTCGGTTTCAGCGGTCCTTGACTTCACAGACCAACAAAGTTTCTGTCACAAGTTATATGTATTTTTTTTGCCAGAAAACGAGCTTTCTAATGGTATATTTGGTTTTGTTATTTTCCCGGGTGGGAACACTGGGAAACGAAATGAACTGCACATTTTTAGTTGCGTCGTCAGCTGTTGCTCAGTTCGTAAACAAAACGAAATGGCTTCAAGTGACCGGCGTTTTCTTCGCGATTGTGAAATAGCGGAATTTATAACTAATGATAGATTTAGTGACGAATCTGAGAGTAGTGAAAGTGATCATGAATATGAAGTGCTATTTTTACCGATTGGCAGTCTCCAAAAATCTCCAAAATAACCCGGACCGGGCATGTATATGGTAGTAAAAATACCCGGACTTTAAGAGGTTAACAGTTCTGTCTAAAGAACATGTCGGCCTTAGTCAGACTACAAGATCAACAACAGCCACAATCATCCTACACTCATCTTTCATTCATACTTGAGTTAAAATAACTAAGTACCTGGGTAGGTCGCCATTTCAGATTAATGTATTAAAGTAAAGTAAAGTAAAGATGTTTTATTTTGTAATATTCAAATAGCCTACCTAATTCTTTTTGTTTGTATAAATGAAATGATGCATTTAACCTTTTTCAAGGAGCTCCTAATGAAATGGCAAAAGGAACTGCATGATATTGGTAAAATTAATGTACAATTCAGACTTAGTATGGTGACGCTTTCATGTCCGTAACCATTATAGTTTTAGCTATCGAATTGATATATATAATTTATTGATCGATTCGATATTTTTTGAATCGTCACTTAGCCTATTAAATAACTTAAAATATAACCTAAGATCTAAAATGAAATCGTTCGTTTTAAAAATTACGAGTAAAACAAATTACCAATCTGTGATTATCGAGCTATGATATGTAAATTACTTTTAACCTCATTCACATTTTTTTTCAAACGATATAGGCTAGACATAAATCTACCTGTTGAAAATACCTTTTACTAACTTAATGCTGATTAGAATTAGACAAAATGTATTACACAATAGATTACTATATAATACACTTAAACTTACGTACCGAAACTTCTTTATCGAAAAAACATTGTTATTAACCTATTAAAACTAAATAAAATAAGTTTATAAGTTGAATTTGAATTAGGCCTATATATGAATGATTATAACTATAACTATATTTTATTAAAATTAACTGACTATATGACTAAACTGTATTTGTAGGCTATGCCTATAAAAAAACTACCAACAACCTAATTTCATCATCTCATCATTCTATGTTTCTTGTCTTTGTTGTTTCGTTTTCCGATTTTTTGAGAAAGGCCTATTTCAAAACAATGGCTTACTTTTTAGCCTAGGTGGTTTTTTAAAGTAGTTTGTGGTTACTGTACCGATTTTAATGATTTTACTGATTCGATAGTTGTATAGAAAAGTTTCCTTTCCCTGTTAACATTTGATTTTCCAGTACTTTGGAGGGGGGGCTTCAACCCGGAAGCCCCCTCCCCCTGGACTCATCATAAAGTGCATTTAATTACAGTTTATTATAAGAGTTAAATTAATTACAAAATAAAACAGTTACTGTCAAGTTATGGTATGGCTTAATTAAAATACTCTAATATAAGTTGTTTCAATGTGTGACAATTTGATGTACAGTAGAGCGCCGATTATCCGAACGTCGGTCATCCGAA
The DNA here is from genome assembly GCA_035578135.1 of Flexamia atlantica. Lineage (NCBI taxonomy): Eukaryota > Metazoa > Arthropoda > Insecta > Hemiptera > Cicadellidae > Flexamia > Flexamia atlantica. The sequence continues at coordinate 18,056,787 of JAQJVK010000016.1, read as the reverse complement.
CCGTCGGTTAACCGAACGCCGTAATAATTAATATTTTCAACATGATACTCAAGCAATTCAAATTTGTGCGCCAAAAAAAGTGTCAGGGCCAAAGTAAAAACAAATTTTGGACTTTTTCCCTAAATAAAAATTACATAGTGTACTGTATCTATGTATAATTGTTCTTTAAAAATTTATACCCATGTATTCTCATCGATTTCAAAATAAAATTAGAGAATAATTTTGTTTGATAAATTTTTAGCCTTTTTACTGGTAAGAATTACGTTACATACATAATTTTTCAATTTTCTCTTTTCATGTTCGATTATCCGAATATTCAGTTATCCGAACACCCCTTGTCCCCAATTAGTTCGGATAATCGGCGCTCTACTGTACCTGTGTATCGTATAGGGGCCGGGTACAGTAGAGGTCCGTGATTGTTCAGCCCCAGGGCCCGCAACCGCTCTCCTCGGCTCTGGGTTTGTCTGCGGAATTGTATGTGAAAATTATAACATTTAGGTACATATTCTGGAGTCTATAACGGTAAAGCTAATAGGAATAGACAATTTTATCAACACAATAATGTTAGTTCCTCAGTTTTTGGCTTGTCATGTCTTCCACCAGCTATGCTGGAATAAAATAAATGTAATATGACCAATTAAGTGTTTGAGTTATTGTTTGTGCAGGCTGCGTGTCAACACTGGCCGATATCCCCATTGCTGCGCCAATGTTTATAGCAAACTCCGTACGATTGGCAGTTCCAAACACAACCACAATGCAACGCATGTCTGGGGCTGGATGGACAGGTTAGTCTCTTCACATAGTCTATTTATTAGCTATTATTGGCTAATGTGTTACTTGATAACTGTAATTTGAAGTTAACTGTTACAAAATTGAGATTTTTTCCCAAATGACAGTTTAGTGATACATTTTATCCACAGTTATTAATGAAAAATGCAAACACATAGGGGAAAGTTGCCATTATCGTACCGCCTCCTAAATCATACCATGGCGATATTTCAGACAATAAGCGATACAGGAGAGCTCTCGTGCCTTAAAACGAAACTATCTATGAGTCTGAATAGTGGGCAATAGTTTACTCTGAATTGTTTGCAGTATTCTTAATTTTAAATTAGTTTTTATGTTTTGTCAGAAACTGATGTAGTTTTCAGCTGCCAGACGCAAGCTAATAGTGATTTACAACTTAGGTTCTGATTAATTTCCGATATACATTTTAAAAGTAACTCTAAAGTACTTTATTTTAGTAGTATTGATCACATGATAGCTTTTATTTGAGGTTGGAATTGAGGTTTTGTTTGAAAAAAGTCCCAGTTGCCCATATCGTACCTCCAATGGTTTCTCAAATCAAATCATTGAATTTTCATATAGTATTTTCATAAAATATTTACCGGTACGTCATACCTATTATACTATACCCTATATTATATACATAGGAATATATTATACTTAATTGAACTTTATATTTAATTATAAAATAGACAATATTTGGTATATTGTAGATCATGAAATATCGATATACTTTTTTATGTTATATTTACTTTATAGATTTACTTATATACATTATATTATATGTTTTATAGTTAATATTTACTTATAAACCCTAAATAAACATATTTTTGTTTTCTCTTTGTTTTCTTTGCTACTATTTTAAAGGTGCGTGCTTTATTTTTACATGTGGTACAATTTAGGAACTCGCTGGTACGATTTGGGAAACTGGTTTCCTAAATCAGGGTTCCCACTCAACCGTGAAACCTTAAAAACCATGAATAAGCCGTGAATTTGGCAAACCATGAAAAAACCTGGAAAGAGCCGTGAATTTCGTCATCAGACCTTTAAAATCAGCCAATTTTAAAATAGCCAATATTTTTATTAAATTATAAAGAAATATTTTTATCAATTTATTAGAGACATTAAAAATGATTCACAGTCCCAAGACGAAGACAGCAATTGTGTACTTTAAGACGTAGATTGTACGTACAGGGCTAGACGGTAGGGCCTGCTAAACTGAGATTGAGATTCCACTGTGGCTGGGGAAGGAGGGGTGGAGACTGGGGAGGTAATGGTGGAACACGATCGGTTGCCTTGGAAGGGGGAGGGAAGGATGGAAAGGTGAAGAGAGAGAAGACTAGATAGCTGAAGACGCACGCTCATTGGTTTACGTTTGCGCGGCAAATAAATACGTGAATTTCTTTCTTCCTTAATTAATTTGTTTTGAAATGTTTCATGTCATCATCATACATTTTTTTATCGTAAATAACCATGTATTTTAGTGTAATGTCTTATGTATTTGTGTAATGCAGTAAAGAATAAATAATAAATGAAAGAATACCATGATTGAATATAGATAATGATCCTTGAACCCTATGATACTTATAATATTCCTTGATAATTTAATGTAGCTTGTATAATTAATATGTATAACCACCCTTAATATATTTATGCGTACTCACCCCTCAGAAAATCATTAATCATCTAGTATAATAAGTAATTAATTTTATTAAATAAATAATTTAATAATTCATTCTTGTTATTAAACTTGTCCGTAGTCATGTTAAATAAATAGTTACTGAGTTAATTAATTTCCTAAGTTAATATCATAATCATATATATATAGTATGTACTTGGAAACTACAATAATATAAATTTATTCAAAATTTACAGCTTCATAATAATCTAAATTCTAGTGATTTTGGTGTCAAGAATATAAGTGATGAGTATTTTGTGAACCCCTAGTGCAACAATAGTTACCCCAGCTTTCCAGAGACACTCTTGCAGCAGAAGCCAGACTGAGAGGATGTGTAGAGCCATTAACTTAGGACATTGTTCCTAATTTTAAAATATCCCAAGTCAGAGGACTGGAATTGCATGGCCAGTACCTAAATTATTAGTAGGGAACTCTGCCAAGTACATTTTTCGAGTCAAACCCTTTTGTTCCTCACTCAAGATTATTATATTTGGTACTTGGTGAAGATTGTTGTAGCAGCTTGGTAAGATCCAACCATATATTTCCTTCTAGCAAGTGTAGAGAAGAAGAAACTGTTAAATAATTTAATAATTAATCAAATATTAATTTAAAGAAGAATATTTTAATACAAATTTTGAACTTTAATAACATTTCAGCCTAATTTACTTCGAGAAGTGAACATTCACCGTTCGGCCATCTTATTGTGAAGCTGACCATTGGCTTTGCATTGTTGAACACATTTTCAAAAATTAACTAAATTTGGACTTATTTATGTTTTATGAACTTTATTTCAAAACTGAATTTGTCTAGCTGGCACGATACTTCCCCCTGAGAAAGGCCTATATATACCCTGAGTATAGCCTGGAACAATAATTAATTGTTATTTATAGAGACATTTTTCAATTTTGATCTGGCCTTCAGCCTAATTATAAGACCCATTATTGTACTATCCATGTGTCCCCTTTTTCAATCAGATGCTCTTGTATTTCTTGAATAAATCATTATTCTTATTGTAAAATTGTTTTTTTACAAATAATAGATAATAAGATAAGGTTCAGTACTTTTTTTTTGTATAATAATAATAATTATTATTGCTAAACAATTGTACAATTGCATTGCATACATAATTTTTAACTTATATATCTTAATAAAATCAATTCTTAGTTTTCTTATCATTCTTCACAATTTTATCTGCATTTTCATAAAGTCTTCAACTTTATAGATTGCCTCTTGTAATAATATATTTTTTATTTTATTTTTAAATATTTTAATATTTTTTCTTTTTTTAATTTGTTTGGTAATTAATTAAAGAAAATAATTCCATTGTATTATAAGTGTTTTTTAAATAATTCTGTGTTGTGATGAGGTATGACAAGGTGGGATTGACTTTGTAAATTTGAATTGTCATGTACTTCATATAAATGTATGTTGTTTTTTACAAATAGTATTGCTTCATAAATATAAATCGATGGAAATGTCATTATTTTATTATTTTAAAATAGGTCTTTACAAGAATGTTGTCTTGATTTCTTGAATATAATTCTTATTGCCATTTTTTGTAAAATAAAGACTTGGTTACATCTTGTGGTAGAGTTGCCCCAAATACATACACCATATTTCATAAGTGGAAAAAAACAGTCCATAGTAAGTAGATAGTAATAATTGTACGTTACAGAATTTAGACAATTTTCTCAACACAAAGTTTGAACTACTTAGTCTCATGCATAGTTTTTCTATGTGGGTATTTAAATTTAAATGTGTATCAATGGTAATTCCTAAAAAGTTTACACCCTCAGTACTTTCAATTATAGTTTCATTCAATTCAAGGGTTATTTTTCTGTCATCTTTACTTCGTTTGTGTTTGAATTCAATATATTGTGTTTTTCCTGAATTTATTACAAGTCTGTTCTCAGTACACCATTGCAAGAGATAATTACTATAATAAAAGTATCGATTTCTAAATTTGTTTTGTTTATGTCTGATAAGAATAATGTTGTATCATCTGCGAATAATAGAATTTTTGAATTGTTTTTACATTGTGTTATACTATTTATATATATTAAAAAAAGTATCGGACCCAATACGGATCCTTGTGGTACACCACATAGATTTTTTAATTCTACAGATGATTTATATTTTAAACATTTGTCTTCACATATATACGGGATTTGTACAGTTTGTTTTCTTTCTGATAAATATGAGTGAAACCAATTATAAGCGTTTCCTCGAATCCCTATGGTATATAATTTGTCTAATAATTTATCATGAGAAACCATGTCAAATGCTTTTTGTAAATCAAAAAATATGGCTAATGAATTTTCTTTTTTATCAATTGAGTTAACTGTGTTCTCAATTAGTTTATAAACAGCATTTATAGTGCTTGTATTTCTTCTAAAGCCAAATTGTTTTTTAGAAATAATGCTGAATTTTTCAAGAAATATGTTTAAACGTTCTAGGATTATTTTTTCAAATATTTTGCTAAATGTTGAGAGGATGGATATAGGTCGATAATTAATGCAGTCGTATGGATTCTCTTTTTTAAAAATAGGTTTCACAATGGATTTTTTCAAAATATTAGGAAATTGGCCAGTTTTCATTGATTCATTTATTAGGTAGGTTAGGGGTATACTAATTTCTTCTTTACACTTTACTGTGTCAAACACTACATGGTATCCTTTGGTGAACTAACTTGTCAAACTACTGAATAAAGTCAAATACCTGGTCAAATCACTAAGAATCATGAAAGACAACATAGTTTTAGAATATTTATTTATTTATTCATCAATATTGTGTATGCAGCAAATGTGTGTGTTTTTATAGTTTTCTTATTCTTTACATTCCTTCTATTGTACGATTCATCGGTTTTCAACTACCGATTAATGCATCGATGTCTCCGCTGCTTGTTTCTAATCATTTTCTGTTTTTTGTATCATCGTTCAAGATGTTTGTGACATTAAATAAACTCTTTAAAAATGATGCCAGAACGAACGTCTTTGTTGCGTATTTTGTTTTCTATATGCGAAAATCCAAACGACTTGTCCTACAACAACATATTACGGCTAATATTTTTTGTCTAATTTTTAGTATAAATCGATTGAGACAAAAATGAAATTTTGATCTCTTGTCATTCAAGAGAAATTCTATGATCAAACTATAAACTGGTGTATATTTTGTCGTTCTCCAAGGTCAACTAAATATAGCAGAAACTCCGAATTCCATCTAATTGGAGATGATATTTTTTCACCTGTCAACGCCCTTTCCTTATCACTCAGGATTATTGTTTGTGTACGTTTTTCGTGGGAAGGACACGCTCTTCCATTTTAACGTGACCAAAAATAGATCACAAAAATCATCTTCTCGATAAGACTTCTCGTATCATAAGCTCGGCTAGAAATTCAACCTTATTCCAAGCTGTTTAGTGTTTGTACGACTATTTCATTGCGTCAAAAGGAGCAACGGTCCTTTTAAGATGTTATACGAGGATACGATATTAAGCAGTAAGCGTACGATAGTTTTGAGTCGGCAAGGGGACGGCTGGTTGTCTGACTGAGACCATTGACTTTGAGACGTATAGTGAAGATCGCTTCGAAGTTTGACATCGCGATCGCGACCATCCTTGTTCGTCTCGTTATAATATTGCGTGGACGCTGTAAGTCAGAAGCTTGGCGCGAATCATTTATTGTTGAACATTTTTAAAGTTCCAGGTTTCTTTCGGGTAGTGTGTCGGGTATCGTCAACCCGATTTCTTTCGGGTAGTAGGTACCCGCCCGACCCGACGTGTAATAAAAACCCGCCGAATTAAGCCTGAGACGTGTCGAACCCGCCCGACCACTCGGGTTCACGTAATTCCTTGAAGCTACCCGAATTTTCGGGTACCCACAGACCTCTACTTATCACTCACTACCCATTGCACTGTTTGAATGACAACAAGGCCCTAACTTCGGCCGCTGGAAAACATGCCTGCAGGCGACCAACGTTGTGTCATTAACTAACATTTACGGACAGTAGAACAACGATTTATCCGGGGGCATATTAACCAGGCGGCGCGCCTAACCGGTGTCCAAAACTGGCAACAAGAATTATTTTTAATCACGTTTTTACTTTCAACTTTTGCAAAACAACTATTTCACAAAAAAAAATGTAATTGAAGTGTATTTAATAACTTGCAATTAATTTTTAAACAAACACGACATTATTTTAATACGTGTTATATAGATCATATTTCGAGTTTTCGATGATTAGAGAGTTGATAATCACGAACTTCAACTCGGTCAAGACGCAATAAATGAACTATTGAATATTCATCGAAAGGTTGGCAACATACGCAAGCGCAGACTATCATATTGTCTTTCATTACACGGCTGTTTATTGTCTTAAAACGCAGTGTGTGATTGGCTCGTTGCTATGACGACACACGGTTGTCATGGCAACATACAGTGCGACAGTGCGCACTGGACTCTGCGCATTGTGTGGGCGGATAGAAAGCAGAAAGACAGGAAGGAAGGAAGAGAGGATGGCGTTAAAAATTAAAAATATTTAAGTTGCGTGCGTGTTCCTCAATCGCCAGTACAATGTTTTCTGTTTTCTTAAGTAATCAATAATGTTAAAATCACATTGTATTTTGTGAAATAGTTGTAATTTATTTAATTGCATTGTATTTAAAATTATTTTTCTGTCATGTATAGTTTGTTTTACCTAAAATATTACACAGTTTAATTCTATTGGTACAGAAATTACTTCTCCGTTGTGCTGGCGCCGCCACCGGAGCTATGCGTCTGCCGAGTTTTCCCTCGCTACCCCCCCCCCCCCCCAACCTGTTATTCTCTGTGAAACTGTGCGGGCGGCAAAATTTTTTCCTATATTTAGACCGTAAATTTCGTAATTTTTGGACCTTAAAAACCGTGAAAGAGCCATGAATTTTAAAATTCAGTTTGAGTGGGAACCATGTAAATTCTACCACTTGCAAGGATTTACAAAAAAATCACAGTAGGCCTAGTTACAAAAATCAATATTTGCTTCAAGTTTTGCTATATTAATGTTCCAAAAAGGTACCTGTTTTAAAAAAAAAACAAGGCCATATCTCTTTTAATGTTAACATTATGAAATAAAAAACGAAAACCAAAAAGTGGTACGATATTGGCAACTTTCCCCTATTTCATAGTTCTTCTGTTTTGCTACACATTTTTGTGCACTTGATCAATATCTAACATGTCATTGATTGGTCGCATTGAATGAATTTAAAGGTGTAGCAATCAATGGTATCGAGCATTCGGATAAAAATTATTGGTGTCTACAAGGCCAGCATTTTGACATAGTGATACTACAGACACAAATAGACCCTAATCAAGGCCGCACTAAAATACAACTGCTAGTGCTGTGTTGGGAGAAATTATGACATTGGATCATAAAACATCAAAACCATAACAATAATAATTTTCAAAATTTGAATTAATAATCTGATGAAAAGTGAACAATATGCTTGCTTGAATGTTTACCGTTTTATTAATCTAAGAAATGAATTTTGATTTATTTAAAAATAACTTTAATTGCAGTAGTAATTCATTGAGTTATGAAGACTTAAAAAATATATTATGCTTTATAAACAAAAAATTAAACAATTACTTTGAGCACGATTACTGAGGGAGGCTGGCATCAAGCTAGCGACTTTTGACATACCTGGCAAGCTCTTTATTTCTAAGCTACCGCCTGAGTAATTTTATTTATTTTAATTCATACTATGCCTGAAAAAAACTGTAACTATTTTTTAAAAATAATCAATGTCATATTTTTTGCAGGATGGTGGAGGACGCCATGGAGAACTCTTTTGAAGCCGGTTGTGATTCACATAAACCCCAACAAATGATTTTTTCCAAGTTTGGGAAGCAATTATTGTGAATAATTTTTGTTTGATTTACTTCTTACCTAATTCCATATTGTGTGTTTAATTTTTAAGGGCTGCAGCTCATTAATAAAGAGTTACATATTAGCATTACCATTTATTGTTATATTTTCCTTCCAACATCTAATGGCGACAGTAAACCTTTCCAAGAGTTTCCCTGAGATGGCGAACATATTTTACAAGCACGTGTTCAATTGGTTTTTAGTGATGAGGCATGCCATGTACTTTGTTGCACTCACTAGGTATTGACCTATTTTAGCAACATTAAACTGTCGCCGTAAACTAAGTTAAAAATTTTAATTTTGTTTTTATACAAATGTAGCGCTACTAATTTAGATATTAGCTCATAAATTTCTGCAAGAAATAAAAAGAGATTAATATACAGATCCAGCTGTACCTAGTAGAATGGTAATGGGTACGTAGTGGTGGGTGTGTGCCAGTGTGTATCACAATCAAACTTTTTAATTCTACAGTAAACCAATGCACATTATAAACACTATCAGAGGATTTACTATTCATTTATCATACTGCATTTCCCCCAAGTGCCAGAAATGAGAAAGCAAACAGCACTTTTTCTATAGTGATGATTAGTTCTTCAAGCAGCCTTAGCTTAGCTCCAGTCTACTTAGACATGAAGTCTCCAACAGTCACACATGTAGATATGGGGTTAGTCCGTATGAATAAAATTGTGTTTCCAAACACATGACAATGATATAATTTAAGATAGAGCTCTGTGATGTTGAGTTTGGTTTTCAACTGTTCTCGATTACAGTACACTTTCGATTATCCGAGACTCTGGGTTATCCGAGGCAGCTCTAAGCTTAAATGTACGTTTTTATTTTCTTACTAAGCTTTACAGTAATGTGTAAAACAAAGTGTCTTTATTTAAAATAACGTTATATTTAACTCGAAAGGACTTACATTGTCCCATTTTTTGTTAATACTATACTTGATAAAACAATTTGAAGTGGTCTCATTTCAGCCCGACCTCAAAACACATGTAAACTCTGTGTTATACGAGGTAGCCTCGGTCCCGAAGACCTCGTATAATCGAGGGTACTGTACTTTCGATAAGAATAGAATAGAATAGAAAAGGTGCTTTATTTACATAAGTTTTTCAAGATAAACAAAACAGGTAGCACAATTAAACAATGGTCAATTAATGGACCGTATGTTTGGTTGGCTAACTTCCCATCACTCTACAATGCTCCTTAAGAATACAATAAAATGATTTAAACTACTAATAAATTAAATACAATTTATTTCTTTTCATACATATACTATTAAAAGCTGTTATCATAAAAATAAATTACACAAAAGTGAAAAAACCTACAAAGGTAGAAGAAACATTATTTATATATAAACTAAAAGTTTATTTCAGATAAAAGACCATAAAAAGGTATTCAACATAAAAGATAAGAAAAGTATTTTCACTTTTTATGAACGGCTAAGAAATGTCTAAAAGTTAAATTCTTGCACTAGTTCCCGTCTTATATTTACTGCGACTTTTATGTAGTTCCCTAAACCCCGCCAATCCTTCCCGTTGAGGTACAATACAAACTCAATATGATCTACAATTGATTTCCCTAAATGAGTATTTCTTAGGTCTTTAAACACAGGGCACCTTTCCACTAATTGAAAAATTGTTTCATTTTCATTTAGATTACAAATGGAACAAGAATAATTTTTTTCCAATAATCCATGGTTTAAAATTTATATTCAAAAGTTCTCCTCTACATTTGATTATTCGCGAAATATTATTTATATCCAAAAAATTTGAGAGAGACCTTCCGTCACCAAGATCAAAGTCGATTGTAATAATATTGAGAGTGAAACGCCGATGTGCGCGCTCTGCCTAAACGTTCTGACCTCCACTTATCTCGCAATGCATCTACCACGCTTATCAGTTGAGCCTCTACTCGACCTAAATCCAAATTAATATTTTGTAAATTAAGATTAATCGGAAGACCACATTTTATCCCCAACTTTTTCCAAACGCTACACCAACTAACATTTTTCCTTATCACCTCTTCAGCTAATATAATCGGTAAACATTGCGACTCCTAACTCAACACCTTGAAAATATACTTCATATTCATTTATTTGGAGAGTGTAAATATGTAATTTGCTGACACCATTTTTTAAAAATAAAGAATAATTATTGGTATTATTTGGCAACCGGAAAACTATTTTAATAAGTAACGTTTGCACAGATTCAATGTTGTCGCTATCTAAAAACCCCCAAACATGACATGCATAACATCACATCAATTTGATGATTGCATTAAAACACACAAATTTAGAGCTCAATGAGACTTTATTGCTATTTATTAACCTACTTGGAAGCGGCGGGACCGAGACCAACAGCGAGAGGACGCCCAGCAACCAGGCTCCAGCGGGGATGCAGGGGAGCAGCTACTCATCAGCGGCACTGCAGGGGCACTGAGGACTCTACGCCAATCCACCCAGAGAAATGGACTAGAGAAAGTATTTTAGGTTATTTGAAAATTGTTTCTTATAATGTGGGTGGGCTAAAAGAAAAGCTAAATGATTTATATTTTTTAGAATTTTTAGAAAATTATGATATTGTTATACTTTTGGAAACGTTTATTTCAGAGGGTGATTCACATTTCTTGCTACAAAAATTACACAAGTTTAAGTTAAGAGCCAAATTTGCAGAGAGAACGGCAAACTATGGGAGAAATATGGGGGGTACAATAGTCTTATTAAATAAAAACTCTAAAAGTTGTCAATCACACAGGGACAGATCATTTGCCTATTGAATTTAGTTGTAAAATAAATTACGAAAGTGTGGCTTTAAGCGACTGTAAACACATAATTCATTTTTCATCATACTGTCCGGAAAACAGCCTTTTTTAGTTCTCTAAATCGTACGCAAAATGCAGACAGTAACAAGGCTACAAGATCGCGCCACTACCATCACGATCATCACACTCATCCTTCACTCATATTCAGGGTAACGTCCTCCATGAGGTACCTGTCTTATTAAGAATGATTAGAGTGATTAGAATCGTTTTTGGATCACTTCGAACAGGGTATGGTGAGTTTTTCCGTACTCTAATGTCAAAATTTGTTTATTTTACGTCTGGTTGAACGATTTCTTAACTTGTGTTTGTAAACAACTAACAGATGTGTAAATGACGTTGACTATTTTGGATAACTCAAAATTATGTAGTCTAATTTTTTAACGATTAAATGGTTATTTATTTATTTAATGACAAAACACTACAAAACAGGTATAAAACCCAATTACAATGTAGCGTTAAAAAACAATCAGTTCATTCATGCTGGGAAAAATTGTTTATGTCCATCTTCAATATCTTCATGCTTAGTCACACAATACATGCACTGTAATGCCTTAATTGCATTCACAAATAAAAAAAAACATATAAATAAATACATGCATCAATAGATTAAATATAATTTAAATTCTAAATTTAACGTGTAGTTCAAATGAATAAACATTGAATCAGTAACGATCAGTAAACCAATAAATAGATTCTACAAACATGAAAAATAAATAACATACATATAATTATCAATCTGATATATTTTGTAAAACTTGATTACGGAATTTATTAACAGACATGCAACAAATATCTAATTCGATTGGCAAAGAATTAAAAATTCTACCCATGACATTTAACGGAGAATTGAGACCTAAATTAGTTCGAGAGTAAAGGGGAGAGAACATCAGACGGCAGCGGGAATTATGTCGAGGAACATTGAACTGAAGTTTAGATAACAGAGAGTTGCGTCGTCGAGCGCGCCGCCGACCAGTTGATGCAGGTAAACCAACACAGCGACCCGCCGCCGCTTCCTCAGTGAGTCGAGCTCAAACATAGATAAGAGTTTAGAGTGAGGAATATCTGTTGTGTAGTGACCAAACTTCTTGAAGTATAAAAATCTTAAAAATCGTTTTTGAACACACTCATTTAAATCAGAAGAATAGGCATAGTACGGATTCCAAACAATTGAACCAAATTCTAAACGTGATCGTACCAAGGAACAATAAAGAAGTTTGATGATCTCAATATTATTTAAGAAGTTACTTGACCTACGAATGAAGCCCAAGATTGCAAAAGCAGATCTACACGTTGATAAAACATGGTCCACAAAGGTGAACTTTTCATCGAACATTATACCTAGATCTTTGATGATATGCTTAGACTCTAGTGATGCATCACCCATTTTGTAGTTGAAATTAACAAGATTACCTTCATACTTCCTAGAAAAACGCATTACAAAACATTTATCTAGATGAAACTTCAAATTGGTTTGGCTCCATTGAAATAAATTATCCAAGTCACCTTGAAGTTTAAAACAATCGGATACCCCTTCGATATTCGTAAAGATTTTTAGATCGTCCGCATAAAGCAAGAACTTATAATTACCAACTTACAATCATTTATGCATAATGATGAAAATATTTGTTCATCACACGGAGCAAAATTGTCTCCTTGGTACTCGATCGCATTCCCAAGCTCGGCTGCGCCTCGCCTGTAAATTACGATCTCGTACTAAAAAGAGCCACTTTCGTTCCTAGTGATGAAAACTACTATATCACCCAAAATTAATTGGACTAAAAACGACAATAAGTTTTATCGAGCTAGAGTTGAGCGTAAGTGTAGTGGCGGCTTTGAATTTGCTGAGGATAACCAAGAGAATCTAAACAACATAATGCAAATTATTACTGATTCAGCTCAATCAAAACAAAGTGACAAAATTAATTTAAATTTTAAAAATATAAATAAATGGTTTGATGTAGTGAGTGTTTATCAATAAGAAAGCGACAATTTAAATTGTTAAATCATTTCGTAAATCTAACTGTGCAGAGGATCAGGCAAACTATTTACATGTTAGGAGGCAATTTAAGTCAATTTGGAGGGCCAAACAAAGATCGTATTTTGAGAAAACAATTGACAACTAAAATAATGTATCTGACGCAAAATCGTTCTGGTTAGCTTTAAATAGTTTTAAACGCAGCAGTGTTAAAGTAGTTGGAAATATTGCACCTGAGGAATGGATTAGATATTTCAAAAGTTTATTAGACCCGCCATTTTAATCGGATTCATACAGGGCCGGCTCAAGAGTTTTAGGTGCCCTAGGCGAAAGTATCGTTTGGCGCCCCCCCCCTTTCTAAGTTTAGTAAAAGGGTACGTTATTATCAAGGCTAGAGAAAAAACTCATATATCAACTCAAACTCACAATTGCTGAAACATTTTAAGTTTTTAACGCTTTTATTTAAATTTTAATAATCACTTACTTGACAAAGCGATTCAATTACAAGGGGCACCTACGAAACCAAACGAAACCTCGCGCACAAACTTCTATCCACAACAATGGACGTTAAAATATAAAAAAATAATTAATAATAACTTATAAAATATACGATTGCTAATGCTTATTTAAAAATAGTCAAATACCATGATTCACGGAGCGGTTTTTCCCATTTTCTTTGCTGATCATAAGTCAAGTTCACAACTAACAAAAAATTGCCCAAAATTCAAAAATCTCCACATAATTCCCCACAAAGCTGAAATCCTCACTAATTCCCCATCGACCAATTCTCTTGGCTGAAAATCACCACTGTGGGGAAAATCCCCACGTCTGGCAACACTGGCAGGCAGTGTTCAGCTAAATAAAACTCAAGACCGGCTTGGATTTCCCCGCAGGAGCAGGAGTAGGGTTTCGCATGGCATCTGGGCATCTACTATAATGTTGTATAGGAGTATAGGATACACTCCCTAAGTAAGATGTGCACCAAACACACTCAGTAACATCGTGACAGGCACATTGTTTTAACAATGAAATATTACGGCGATATATGGGGATAACTTAACATCCATTATAAAAACATAATTTATATGTATTTTATAAAGTAATTAACATAAGTGAAGCTATAAATCGAAAGATCATGTACTACTGAGTACTGCTAATAGTAAACTATAAAGTTTACTTCGTGGTTGCATGGTTAACAACACAATGCTGCCCGCCTCAGACCGAGCTCTGAAGGAACAACTCTTTTTATTGATTTGTTCTTTCTGAAAAAGATTCGTTCTTTAGACGCTATGGGACGATTTCTAATTTCAGACATTAACCGGAATATAGTTATTTTTTGATTAGACGCAATGGGAATCGTAATGTAAATTTGTCGCATAGCGTCTAATAATTTGTCAGTGAGTCGCACAACGTCTAATTATTATTTTTAGACGCTATGGGATTCACTGGCAAATTATTAGACACTATGAGACGATTTGAACTTTTTATTTTCCCGCTATTTTTAGACGCTATGGGAATGTTCGTTATTAGACGTTGTGCGACGAATTTCATTTTATTTCAGTTTTAGACGCTGTGGGATTAGACGCTATGGGACCCCACGATACATACATACATTATCTGAAATGGCGACCTATCCAGGTAGGTATTTTAAGCCAAGTATGAATGACAGATGAGTGAAGGATGATTGTGGCGCGATCTTGTAGTCTTGTTACTGACTAAGGCCGATATATTCCCAAGACAGGACTGTTAATTAACAGCCCAACAGCCAATGACTAATAATATATATGAAATAGTTTACTCAACGTGTTTTGGGCTATAATTACTTTCAATAATAATAAAAATGAACCGAACTGGGAAAGGAACCATTTGTGAAAGGATGTTTTTGTAGTGAAAACATTCTTTTAAGGTAAATTAATTAACGTTAAAACATTTTTCAACATGAGTTTATTAACAGCTCAACTTATACTGTTAAAACACATTAAAGCATTGCAAATAAAGTGAAAATATAAAAAAAATTCATACTGTTGAGTACAGTTTTTACCACAATTTTTGGTCCCCAGGTAATATTTACTACATGAAAACTTTTATAGTATTTTATAAAACATTTTGTTTCGCAATATTTATATAAAAGATTGATGGGTGGTTTCAGGAATTGGACAATGTAGATGGAGATGAAGCAAGTCCATCTGAGGAAAGTGTCGGTGTTGCTGACTGGGGCCATGTCAAACGGCTGTATGAAATCGACAGTGAGGCAACTAAGTCGCGAGCAACCAAAAGCCGACCGAAAAGCATATAAAACCTAACAGCTTCGAAAAAATGTCGGTCAAACTGGCTACTCAAGTGTTCAGTTTAACAACAAGTGCAGCAATGCGAACAGCTCACGAAACAGGCCAGTTGCCCTCATCTGCTCTTGATACCGCAACTTTTCTAGAGCAAATGAACAATGTGTTCGATGTGATGAATAGCAAAACAAAGTTTAGCCCTGACCCGTATAAGTGTGCATTGTCACCCTCGACCGATAAACACTTGAGAAAGTCGTTGGGCACTTTGTTAAGGTATATAATGTTATATTATAGTAATTTATTACATTCTATTAAGTTATTAACTTAATTTAATTTCTGTTATGTTTGTTGTTAGCCAGGTTGGAAATAAATTATTGATTTCTTTCTTTCTTTAAGGGCCATCAACTGGGTGAAGTCTTTGAAGATGGTACATGTGGAAAAAAGACCCCCTTGCATGGAAAGCCTTGAACACACGTTAGAGGCAACCAAATTGCTGTGGCAAGACCTAGAAAAGGAAGGGACGAAGTACCTAATGACAGGCAGGATCAACCAAGACACTATAGAAAATGAGTTTTCGGTTGCAAGGCAGAAGTGTGGGTAAGTGAATACATTCAGTACACTTGATTATTTGTTATGAAATATTAAGCAATAACATAATTTAAGAAACGTCATATTAAACATCCGAACTCTTGAGTCCAGACCGGATATTTATCAAAATTTAGATACATAGAGGGAGAGAGGGGGCTTATGCTGAGGGGGGATTGGAGATTGCCCAAAATTAGGGAAAAACTAGTTATTTTTATTATTTAATTATTTAATCTACTTTATTTATAAAAATTGTTTCATCTACTACATTATCATCCAAATTTAAAATGTATTTTGTCTGACATAAAAATTCAACATTTTTCCAAAAATGTTGAGCTTTTGAATGAAAATATTTCTTATTTTAGGTTTGAAAGAAATCCTTCAGTGCGACTGTTCCGGCAGAATTTGCGGCATCGGATACAGTCGGCACTAATCCAGCCACCAGCTGGTGCTAATTGTGAGCCTGATGAGGATGAGCTCATAACAGTGACGGCTGCAACAATAGTAGTGCCCACGTCTTCGACGGTTATTCCGTCAACATCGACCGCGTGCAGCACAGATGAGCAATTCGACTGCACCGTCTCCGCCTCTGACAGTGAGGATGAAGTGGACGATCAGATGAAGATGCCATCCTTAGAATCATGCTCTACCAGGTAGGTGTCAACAACAGTCAGGTTTAAATGTGTCATTTAAATGTGACCAAATTAATGTACAAATTCCCAACTATGACACTTTAATTAATTTATGTATTGCGTAAAAAAGCTACGACTGACCTTATTAGTGTCATGTCGCAAGGTAATAAAATTAGTAAATCAATGATACAACAGAAGTTAGGGCGATTCCGCCCCCCCCCCCCATTCAGAGAGCTATCGGCACGACCATGAGCACGACGCGCGACCGGGAAAAATCGCTACAGCGAACCCGTCTTACCAACGCTTTAACGTGCCTGGTTCGAATTTGGACCCAGGTTACTTGGTTACTGGGCTACCGTATTAATTTTTTAAAATATTTTTATAGAAAATATTATTAATTTTAATTTAAATCTTTTTTTAATTTTTATTTTAGGTGATCTGCAGATAAAATAATGTTTCCGCCCATTTTGGCCTGATAACGCCTACTACACACTATACGCTTTTTTTACCGAACATCGCTCTTCGAGCCGGCCAAGTTCGTCGTGCCGAGCTCGTACGTGAGTTAGGCCGCTTTATGTCGTTTTATGCCAATTTATTTAATGGTTTTTAACAGTTTTTATTTGGTTTCCATAGAAACCATTGTTTATTTTTCATTGAAAATCCGTGTGAAGAACGGGTAGAACGTAGGGCAGCTAGTTTGCTATATAACTTCACTAAAATTACATATTTCCGTTTAAGAAATTAAATTTTGCATCTTTCTTGTGCCTTGATAGTTTTTTTTTCTTTAACCATACATTCTCATTCAAGGTACTTTGCTGGTTACGGTGTTCGGGCCAGCTTGAAGCAGTTTGACTGCGACGACTGCAGAAAAGAGTTAACCATGGCTCCATCGGCTGCCGACACCGAAGAGTCCCTCATCAGGAATCGTGAATACAGATGTGATACATCGAACCTCATGTATCCACAAGATGAAACTGTGGAAGTAGTGGATGCTGTGCTCACAGTTTTGGACTCCATGATGAAAAAGAACATGCATCTTCCCAACTTCAAAAAGGCAGTCATGTTAAAAACCAAAAGACGAATTTTTAAGATGCATCCCTTTTGGCTGAAATGCAACACGGAATGCTTCAAGCACCGGGAATTCATCATAAACAAAATCCTAATTGCCAAAATAAAAAGAGGTTTGCAGGCCATGTCAAAGAATCTGCGGCAACCCGGTGGGAAGTATGGTGGTTACTGGGAAAAAATAATGAAAATCAAAAACAAATGAATTTACCTGAATCCCGTATGAAATATAAATAAATAAATAAGTAAATGAGTAAATAATTCAAAATTTATTCTGTTGCCTTTAATGGTATTTTTTATTACCAAGTTTAACTGTGGCAACGAATCAAAAATTTTTGGGAGACGAAAACGGAGTTATCTATGTCCCCGCCATGTCTCCTGGGCAACGTGAAGTTTGTTATAATAAACACTCTCTCGGTAGTAAAATTACTTCACGGCAAAAGATACACGTCATGTACAAGTATTATCTATTCAAGAGTACATGTATAATTTTTTAAACTAACAAAACAGTAAAGTATTAAATTCATTGTTGAAATTTAATTTATTTAATTTATTTTAATTTATTGTGCACATTTATTATAATAATAACTTATTTGACATCTTTAAAACCCTAAACTCACCAATAAAGTGTAAAATCCCTTGCTAATCCGAGTGTTATCTCAGGAATAATATCGTAAGTATGAATTTAGTTTAAATGATTAGAATTAAATTACAATAATTAATACATTACTTCGATTTATATTTCATGTCAATATATAAAACATAAAATAATTGAATAGAATGAGAAAAATTGTGTTTACGAGCGTGAGTTTACTCTCAGGCTCGCGGCACGGGGACCGAGGACCATGGGAGGAAGGGAGCTTGAATGGGGCCCTGTAAAGTAGCCGTGTAGCAGCGAGGCGGCGGCGTGGCGCGGTGTCTGGTGTCAGGAGTCGTTCCCTCCCTCCCCCTCCATTGCTTCCCCACCGGTCCACGCGGAGCGCCACCGCACCGCTGCTGTTGCGCTACAGTTTGGAAGTAATCCCGCGAGGTCGCGCCACTGCCACCATCAACACCCCAGAACCTTCAGGAATCACAGAATGAACGATCTACTCCTGGGGTATTTTTTATCTATGATAAAGTGCAACGAACTAAAAAGATCGATGCGATATATCGATGGTCGTCGATGCGACATATCGATCGTCTTCGATGCGACATATCGATCGTCGTCGTCTGCTTTGTTTATATTTTAGTTTTCTTGTTTTGTTTGCTAGACTTTCAATTATAATGACTTTACCGGTTTGTTTAGATTAAGTGCGTTTGTCACTAGTGCAAGTTGTTTCGCGAAATACTGTACTGAGTGATTCTTATTGTGCTTAAAGCGATTGATAGAAAATAAATACGTAGATCTTTACATAAAAGCACTTAATAAAAATGAACTTAGTTAATTTGTATTAAGTGCTTTTATGTAAACATCTACGTATTTATTTTCCATCAATAGCTTTAAGCACAACATGAATCACGCAGTACAGTATTTCGCGAAACAACTTACACTGGAACAACTTTCTGCAAACGTACTTTAGGTATTTTCCCTCACTCAAATTAATTCCAACTCGTTATGGTTGTGTACACGTCGCGTCGTGACAGAAAAACAGGGGAAACGGAACGGGAAGTTAGCAGATCGTTATCGTCGTTCTGATTGGCTGATCAGTGAAGAAGAAGAAAGTCATGTTTTTACAACGCCATCTGAATGAATTGCATCAAACTAACCTGCTCCAATAAGCTTACCACTTGGCTCTATTTAAGTGTCAGACCGGTGCCGCGGTGGTGCTAACTCTTAACGAAGTTCATTACTCTATGACTAAACTGTACTATTATGTCTTCCTACTGTCAGAAATATTATGACATTAGATATCAGCTGAGCTGAGCTCGAACTGCTTGAACTCAGCTGTAAAATCAAAGTATAGTGTTTTTGTTTACGTAATAGCAGAAACTATCAGGGACAAGCTTGAAAACACAACAGTTTGGTTGTTTTAGTGTTTATTCTGGCCTTTGTTCAGTAACTCAAGAAGTTGAAGTGAGTGGGCCCTATCAAAATTAACTTTCAGCTAACTATGCAAGCCATGAAATTATTTTCAAGCGTAAAATTGTTACAAAAATGTGTTTCAAGCCCTTCCGTCTTAGGATTATCTCGTATCACAACTTCATCCAAAGTAACCAAGTCCTTCAAAATTCAAGATGAAAAAGATTTTGATGAGAGAGTGAAGAAGAGTAAAACTCCAGTCATTGTGGACTTTTTTGCAACGTAAGATTTTCTTTGATACCTACCTATTGTTATTGTTTTGATTCCAAATGTTTATCGCTTAGGTCAGATGTAGGCCTACATAGCCTACCCGTCTTCGCAATGAAGCAATTTTAATTGGACATTGAAATTAGTATACAGATGAACCTGTAATCTGAAAATTTGCTCTAGGCATCCAGATTATAGATTCAAGAGAACTTTATATGGTCATTATTTACTGACAGTATATGCTGAAAATACTGGATTAGGAATCCAGACTTCACATCAATCATTCTGTCAGTAGGCCTAATTCAATAGGTACTTTTTCCGCATTATATCTACGGGGATGGCCGAATCAGCTGGTTGCAAGGTGCAGGAGGGCAGAAAAGGTACTTTTCTAAAAGAGTTGATCTAAAGCCCCGCTACTTGACAAATGGGTTGCACATCTGCAGACGTCCGGTGAAACAATCAGATGAGAATAGCTGATGTAAAATATCAGTATTAACAATCTATTTTCTCATTTAACTAACATCGTTTTCAAATAATTCAATCTAGACAATCAAACCACAAACTAGGCCTAGGCTACTATTACCAAAAAATAATTTGGTATTTATCATTCTGACACTTTATACCCTTCTAAATATTACAAAATAATAATTAATATGTTTTTCTTCATGCAGGTGAAGTGTATTTCATCCTGCAGATTCTATCCATATAAAGAAAATTTAGTTTTTGTGTAATACATATTAAGTCATCAGTAGAAAAGGAACCGTGATCACAGATGAAGAACTATACAGATTGGCAACCCAATGCACTTTTGCGTGCCCGTTTTTTCGCGCGGTGTCAAGTTTTTTAGGTCGTTTTGCCGCACATATTGCATTGGTATCAAGTATAATTTCGTCAATATAAAATCTTCAGGTCCCAGAGAACAAATAGCCATTAATAACTTTGATACGAATGCAATATGTGCAATAAAACGACCTAATAGCTACACCCGATAGCTATATCAAACACCCGATAGCTACAGGCCCATCTCAAATTTATCCCCTTTTAGCAAAGTTTTCGAAAAAGCTTTCCTTGAAAGAACAACAAAATTTTTGGAAAAGCATAGCCTTCTGAGCGCTAATCAGTTTGGCTTCAGGCAAAACAAATCGACCGTGGATGCGGTAGTGAGCCTTGTAAACACGATCGTCGAGGGCCTTGAGGAAAGACAACATACGTTAGGTGTGTTCTTAGATTTTTTTAAGGCCTTTGATTGGGTAGATTGTGTTGACCACTCAATTCTACTACAAAGAGTGGAAGCTCACGGTATTCGAGGCACACACCTTGAGTGGATCAAATCATTCCTTCAGGAAAGATCCCAAGTTGTCCAAATTTCCAACAAAATCTCACAGCATCAAATTCTCAGCTTCGGCGTCCCACAGGGATCTATTCTTGGTTTACTTTTATTTCTTCTTTATGTAAACAACGTAAACTCTTCTGTGCAAAAAGGACTAATGGTCCAATATGCAGACGATACCACTCTCTGTTTCCGTGAGCCCACAATTGAGTCTTTGGAAATCGAAACGTTAAAAAATCTGAACAGTTGCATTCAAAATTTCGCTCAGCTAAATTTGAAAACCGATGCCGCTAAATCCTTATTCATGAAATTTTCTCTACGTGAATTAAGTAACCAAGCACAGCCAACTGTATTGATTGACGAGACCGAAATTGAAGAGATGTGCAGCACCAAGTTCTTAGGGTCAACATCGATAGAAACATTACCTGGGAAGATCACATAGACAACGTTTGCAAGCGTGTGTCCTCTGCGATCTATGTTTTAAGACATCTCTCACGGTACTGTCCCATCCAGGTGGTTTTAGCCGCCTACTACGGTCTTGTCTTCCCCCACCTTGCCTACGGGATAGTGGTGTGGGGTGGCTGTGCCAACAGTAACTTCATGAGACTGTTCAGACTCCAAAAAAAAGCAGTGCGGACTTTGGCAAAAATACCAAACAGAGAGTCGTGTGGACCACTCTTCAAGCAGTTTGGACTGCTCACCCTACCTTGCCTCTACATTCTTGAAACTATAATGTTTTGTTTAACAAAATGTCAATTAACTCAGGGCCAAGATATTCATGATTAGGCAGGGTCAACTACCGAACAGGGAGACACCGAACGGTAGTTTTTGAGCGATTGCCTTCTCAGGCAGGGGCTCAGTTTTTAAACAAACTCCCTCAAAATTTTGACAAGGAAGCCAGACCATCTCTCTTCAAAAAAAGACTCAAAGAATTGCTTGTCTCTAAAGCATTCTACTCGGTGGGCGATTACTTAAACCATGACTGGGGGTAAATTAAAATCCAGCTCGATCTCCCCGTTGCAACATGGAGCAACCTTTTTTAATTTTAATTTTTTGTGTTTAGTTGTTTTTTAGGGAAAGATCTGTACGTTATGTTGTGTAGCTTAGAAACTTTGACGCATTTCATACAATGTATAAATATTGTCTTTTGAAATAAAGAGATATTATTATTATTATTATTATTATTATTATTATAATAAACTTGACTCCGCGCGAAAAAACGGGCACTCAAAAGTGCATTAGGTTGCCAATATGTATAGTTCTTCATCTGTGCCGTGATGCACGGGACTTTTGTTTCACTTTCTAGAGAGTCGCCCTTATATGAAACTAAATTAACCTAATCATTAAACCGAAACTCGAACCTAGGCTATAAATAGTAACTTAGCGTTAATGCCATAACTGGAGGATATAATGCGCGATCTGTACCATGGGTAGCCTACTGAGAATATTACCACTAAATACTATTTGTCTAAGGAGTAGTACTGCAATTCCGTATGTGGTCTATATTTCAACAATTGAAAATATTGAACTCAAACTCTGATACATGAATAACCGAAATCAAGATTATTCAATTGAATCAAGAACAAAATAAGTTAAACCATGACAAAATATGGATATATCTAATAGGCCTATAACCTAAAAATGATAAAACTGTATAGCATGAACAGATTTAGACTAACTGAAACGAAACCTTACAAAACCTTATATAACTAATGATAATAAATAATAAACACTCATTGTTAGCCTAAATTAGAACATTACCAACATATAACTCAACAATGCACACCTTATTTCAATCGTCTACCATTTTGAACTACTTTTGTTTTTTGTTTTCGGTGTGTAGGCCTACGTTGACATGGCACTGATAGAACATGACGAGCTCTGCGAAGTTTGGTTACAGTTAAATTAGTAGGCCTATTGGAAGTTTTAAATCATTTCTGTGTTAATTTATTATTTGATTCGTTTTCAGTTATGTTAAGTTACATTTTAATGAATAACTTTATCTAACCAAACACAACAACGGTGAATATAACGTATTTTTAAGTTGGATCTAAATACCATAAACTTATGTAATTGTAACTAAAGTGCTAAAAAGTTAGCCAATTTGTGATCCCCTGTCACTTGAATTTTCTTAGGTATTATTCCAGCTTACTCAAGATTATCAAGTTCATTCTCTACTTTCTCATGTAGGGTGTAAGGAACATTACATTCTGGAATGTAAACTGGCATAGCACTTTCGTGGAGACTTAACTGTGAAGTTGGGAACACAACTTACCTTTTGAACAAAGATTTCTCAATGCTTCCTCAGTGTTCAAAGCATCAATTGAAAGAATGTTCTTGTCAGTTAATATTATTACTGAAAGCTCTCTTTGTCAATGTTACGTAAGATAATATTTAAACTCTTAGTCCAAACTCTGCCCAAGAGTGGTGAATGACCATCTGGTACAACTTAAATATCCTGGGTTGATTTAATTCCTTTGTTTTTAACATTTACATGAATTTTTCCGATTGGTTGGAAAATTTTATTAGTGTGAAATCTAAAGGATATTTTATTGGCAAAACTTTGTTATTTATTTAAATATTTTAAAATATTGTCTGAAATCAAACTGAAACCTGCACCGGTATCTAGTTCAAACTGTAGGCCTACTAGTTTAGGCCACCTTCAATATTTACAGAAACTAATTATTTTTCTGCATTTGAGTAATTATTGAAGCTGTATAGATTTACAACCTGACTTATGCCATAATTTGTTTTGATTGGTCCTAGATGTTGTAGCCGTTAAAGGGATTATTGTAAAATTTTGATTATGTATACTTTTTTCACTTGTCTGGATACTTTTACAAGATTTACATTTCAGTTTATTTCAATCTGTATATGACATTCATTAGTTTTAGCGAATTTCCCCTAGGCCTATAGGGAAGAAGCTATTACCATAGATTTCATGGTAAGACCTAAGCCATTGACTTTGAATGTATAAGTTCAAAGTTCTTCTACATTCATAGTCAATGCCTAAGCCCAAGACCATAATAACTTTTTGTTTTGGGGCCCCCAGAAGCAAAAAACACCATTCGTTCAAATTTTTAGATATATATAGATCCAGACCGATACGGAAAGGCGGCCACGGCGCTTGAAACGTGCACGGGGTGGCGGCCAGGACACGAAAAGGCGGCCAGCTCTATGGAAAGGCGGCCACGGCCGCTTATTCATTCATATTACAAGTTTATTTTTATGTAGTACAGTGCTGCGATCTGCTTTTAAGTTGCGGCTGATTTGAGCAGAAGTCTGTGTTGGCTGTCTGCTAACTCCGTCTATTGTGTGGTAGTTTCACACTCGCTGAGGCCTATACACTAGGATTTAAAGTTAAAATCACGACGAGTAATTAGTAGTGTAATTTTGAGAATTTATTATTATTAAACACAGACTGTTACGAAAAAAATTATGATTTGATTTAAGTCCGTTTATATTTGAAGCAATGAAATGTGGTTATATGTTTGTAATAAACTTGCGGAATCCTGGATTGTTAATTTGATTGCATTCTTTGAAATAAAGAAATTCGAATACTTTTAATCACTAAATTTCCGTATTACATTACCAATCAGTTTTGGTGAAGAAGAAAAAAGTTATTTTCTATTTCTATACTGAGCTATATTAATCAGTTAAAACAGTTGATTTGCTCTGAGGTTTTGCATTGGCCTAAGGTTTTCTTTTTCATTCAATACTTACATAGAATGGAAGTTTGAAAGCTACTTTCTTTCTTTTGTAAAATTAAAATGACGAATATAATATTTAATCATCTATTCATAATTACTGCTGACACTATATTTGTCCAAAGAAAATGACGATCGATACAGATTTATCTTTAGTATGGGTACTACTAAATATTTCTATGGTTTTAGTAAACTATTTGCATAGAAATAAAGAATAATAATCAATAATTCAAAAATAATAATAATTTATCTAAATAATAATAATTTATCTAAATAATAATTCTTAATTATTATTTAGATAAATAGTTAATTATCTAAATAATAATAAGAATTAATTAACATTTTGATTGCAAAAAATAATTTTTCACAAGTTCTAAACGTTAGCAAAATACTAATTCCATAGGAATGCAAACTTTTGAGTTCCTGCAAAACAGTTTTAGGACGTTAAAATTTAAGTATCTAGGCCTCCATCAAAGAAATAGAAAAAAACTTTACAAACCTACAACACTTGGTTTCCCGTCTCTTTGTTACAGTCTGTATGTAGGCTATATTTACCTTTAACTTTTTATCAGCATTCCCAAACATTTTTAGTTAGTTGGGGTTGGGATATATTTTTAAAATAAGATAAAGTATAAACTAAAAATTCAGGATTTGAAAAATTGCCCTACAAGTGTATTATGAGGTTGAAATGGAAGTAACCGAGAGAATTAATACTAATTTCTTGAAAATATACATTGTCCCAAATTTGAGTAGGTTCTGCATGTAAGCGCAGAAAATTTAGATTTTTCTCAGTTGTTTATGTTGTGCCTCTAAAATAGTAATTAATTGTTTATAAAATAATAAAATGGTTGTTCATTCGTCAAGTATTATTTATTTTTAAATATGTTGTTTTACAGTATTTTCTGCCATCCAACTATCTAAGAATATTACCTCGGAAACTAAAATGGATGATATAGTTAAATGGTACAGTTCGAAATTGAAACTTGATACTGGAAACAAAGCTATGTCTAATTGGTTCCAGTTTAGAGTAAAGTACTTGGTTTTAAAGTCAAAGCTAGTTAATACTAAATTAGTTAGTTGTGACTTAGTTCAAGTAGTTTAAAATAATGATGTAAAGAATAAAATATACAAAGGCAAGTGAAAACGAATCTAACAAGGTGTGACACATCTTCACAGGGATCTTTTTCTAAGTTTTATGAGGTAAATGGCTCTAAAATAATTTATGGGGCTCATCTGCACAGCATGTAGTCTCCTTTTCTACAAACTCCTTAGGACAGAACGCTGTGAAGTGTGAGCTCGCATTCTTTGGAAATGTTTGATGCAAGCATTATGGGTATATGTTTAAGACTTTCCATTAGTTTTGTAGTTTTTTTGGATGATATTTCTTTTGCTAACATTATAATATTATAATATAATATGCAAAATTGAATTTTTAGTGAAAGTTTAAAGTTTTATAAACAAGGCTGTAGCCAATGGGGGGGTTAGGGGGTCAGAACCCCCCCCCCCCCCCCCCCCCGAAATAGTAGAAATAGCATTGAAAACATAGTAAATGGGGGTGAAAACCCCCCCAAAATAGTCGAAACCCCCCTCCAAAAAGCACCTGAGCAAACGTAGAGGGGCCCAGAAACAGTTGCAAAGGGTCGAAAACGGCGATAAAGACGGCGGAAAGGACACACGCCAGTAAAAGAAAAAAAGGTCACTACTTTTGGCGAGCCGGAAATTCACCCGCCGGCCCTGCCCAAACCCCCCCGAAAAAATTTCCTGGCTTCGGCTTTGTTTGTAAAGGTTTTGGCATTAATGATAATAGGAAAAACTTTGATTGCCTTAAAGCTACTAACTGCATTTTGATAATATTTTTATGTTAAGTAGTATTTACTTCAGTTTGAAATTATTAGTTTTTTTAACATATTTTGATGTCTGGCTGTAGCCACTTTGGCTTTCTATAAGAAATTACCAGTATAGGAAGACAAAGAAAACAATCATTTTTTCTCTTTAAATCGTATTGGCATATTTAAAACCATTATGTAGGTTGTCGAGCCTCCTCACCCTGCATTTATATTACTCCTAGCCGCTTCCCCCTGAATATAAAACTTTGTCCTCCTTTGCCTGCTTATTACACACTGACCTCCTAACGCTGCAATATATCCTGGCCGCCTTTCAGGGCTCTGAGACATATATATATACTGACCTCCTAACCCTGCAATATATCCTGGCCGCCTTTTAGGGCTCTGAGACATATATACACTGACCTCCTAACCCTGCAATATATCCTGGCCGCCTTTTAGGGCTCTGAGACGTATATAAGTGTTTTTTAATTGTTGAAGAAGAAGTTTCAAACTGATATATATAGATGAGGAAACATTAAAAGAAACGTGTCCAACAAAAAAAAATCTCCATAGGGGATATAGTTTAAGAATATATATGGGGGTCCTCCTGGCCGCCTCTCCTGGGTTATATACAAGTGGCCGCCTTACCCTGCAGGTTTGTGAATATATATATATATATATATATATACAGGGTGTTTCACGATAACCCTGACAAACTACAGGATATGGTTCCTTGGGTCAAAATGAGAAAAAAATGTCCAGTAAACATAGGTCCTAAACTCAATAGTTTTCTATCTATTAAGGAAAATAGGATTTTTTCGGATTTCGGTGTACCTATTGAACATTTTGACTCCTAGAATGAAAAGTTGACAAAATATTTTGATAAAAACCTTCATAGCTAGAAAGAATATTAAATTTGAAAGAGATTTCATAACTATTTTATACAAAAAAGATGAGTGTGAGAGAAAACGTTGTCTAAAAAGCAAATTTTTCCTTAAAATTCAAGAACCTTAAAATATTTTTTGTTTTTGACAGTGCTTCATACTGTAACCGTTCGAGTGTTTTGCTTGCAACTTCACCAAAAATTTTAGAATTTGATGGAGAACAAAGAAATATCAATTTAAGTATGCTTTATATGGGGATTATTTTTGTCAAATTCCAAAATTTCGTGAGGTATCAAAAAAATACTAAAATTTGGTGAAACTTATAAAAATGTATACTTTGATTATTTTTTAACATATTTGAATCAAACTTGGAATGTGGCTTTGACTAGCTGAGAGGTAATGGTTAATAGCCGAAAGTCCTCTCCTCTTTTACTTTAGGGCAGCAAACCTGCATACTCATTCTCTAATGTTATCCTTATGGGGAAATAATTTAATATGATAATTCAGTTATTTCTCAACATATTTAAATAAAACTTCGTATATGGCTTCATCTTGTTGGGATCTACCTAATTATGGTCTAAAACCCTCCAGATTTATATTGTTATGGCAGCAAACCTGCATACTCACTTTCCATGTTATTCTAATTAAAGACAATTTTAACTGCTTATTTATGGATGTAAGTTTATATTCCTTGATATGAAGTTTATAATAATTATTAAATAAAACATTTCAAAATCACTGAGTATGAGTAAGTAGCAAAGCGGGAAATATTAAGGTGTATGGAGATAAGGAATAGTGGGATATTTATGTTTTTCCCATAAGGTTAACAATGGAAAGTGAGTATGCAGGTTTGCTGCCATAACAATGTAAATCTGGACCATAATTAGGTAGATCCCAACATGATGAAGCCATATACGAAGTTTTGTTTAAATATGTTGAGAAATAACTGAATTATCATATTAAATTATTTCCCCATAAGGATAACATTAGAAAATGAGTATGCAGGTTTGCTGCCATAAAGTAAAAGAGGAGGGGATTTTGGGCTATTAACCATTACCTCTCAGCTAGTCGAAGCCACATTCCAAGTTTGATTCAAATATGTTAAAAAATGATCAAAGTATACATTTTTGTAAGTTTCACCAAATTTTTGTATTTTTTGATACCTCACGAAATTTTGGATTTTGACAAAAATAATCCCCATATAAAGCATACTTAAATTGATATTTCTTTGTTCTCCATTAAATTCTAAAGTTTTTGGTAAAGTTGCAAGCAAAACACTCGAACGGTTACAGTATGAAGCGCTGTCAAAAACAAAAAATATTTTTTGGTTCTTGAATTTTAAGGAAAAATTTGATTTTTAGACAACGTTTTCTCAGTCACACTCATCTTTTTTGTATAAAATAGTTATGAAATCTCTTTCAAATTTAACATTCTATCTAGCTATGAAGGTTTTATCAAAATATTTTGTCAACTTTTCAATCTAGGAGTCAACATGTTCAATAGGTACACCGAAATCCGAAAAAATCCTATTTTCCTTAAAAGATAGAAAACGATTGAGTTTAGGACCTATGTTTACTGGACATTTTTTTCTCATTTTGACCCAAGAAACCATATCCTGAAGTTTGTCAGGGCTATCATGAAACACCCTATATATATATATATATATATATATATATATATATATATATATATATATATATATATATATATATATATATATATATATATATATGTATCTGTAAGCACGATAGCGCTCGCAAAAATGGTCCGATCGGAATGAAATTTGGCACAGGCATGTAAAGTAGTAATTATTCGGCCGAGTTCGTGAATGAGCCCGATCGGACCACTGGAAGGGGGGGTAAAGCGGGTTAAACCCCCCAAAAATGGGTTTTTAGAGTTTTTTGTATAGAAAAATAAAATTTTTCGAATTTTGGTTAGCACCATTGAATTCAGCTCGAAAAAACAAACAGTTTAGTATGTTAAATCATTGCTCTATTGTCCATTGGTTACCGAGATATTGAAAGTGGGAAACACAGCACTTTGTCCCAATGTTAACCTTATGGGAAATAAGTAAATTAGATTATATAATACATTAGATCTCATATTCATATAGATGAGATCGAATGTATTTTAGTATAAAATCCCGGATATTACCATTTTTATGGCAGCAAACCTGTATACTCATTCCCCATGTTATCCTTATGGGAAATAAAAAAAAATGCAATATCTTCCTTATTTGTTAATATCTTGATAAAACTTGGTGTATGGCTTCCTCTAGTTCAGATCTACTAAACATTGAGTTTAAACCACCCAGTTTTAAAACACCTGTTGCAGCAAACCTGCATACTCATTCCCCATGTTATTCTTATGGAGCTTAAAAAACGTGTCGCTATAAAAAAAACGGAGCTTAAAAATCTCGCTATATTGGATTGAAATATGCACTTTGCAATTGAAATTCACTGAGTATGCAGGTCTGCTGCAACTTTTATTATTACGTCCACAGCATAAACATTTGTTATCTATGCCTATGCCTAGCTTTAGACAAACGGTGTTTAGTTTGATACTTCTTGTATTGTATTGATGATTCATGTTTAGTTCTTTTGTTACAATTGTTTTGACTTCCACGAGAGTTGAATTTTGTGAGACTATTAAATTGATCGCTTTCTGGAAGACCTTAACTAGTACAGTACACCTTGGATTATCCGGACCCCACATTATCCGGATCCCGGATTATCCGGACCGGGCGATCTGAGAAATTAAAAAATTTAAATCACGGCAAAATCACGATTTTAGTGAGTTTATGGGAGAAATGTGCCTTCCACTAGTAAAATGCAAATGTAATACATTACTGTAAGCATTTTAAATCACAATAATTGAAGGAATCACATTGCCTAAACAGTACATGACGGCATTTTCGAGAACGTAGTTTTTGGATTGCTACTTGGGGCACTAGCATCAATCAACAAAGGCGAAGCCTACGGCAATGTTGCGTGTTAGTTCATTGTTGTAATTTGATGTGTTAGGTTATTTCTTAAGAAGAGTTACTGTAATACGTTTTGAGTTACTTTAAGTTTCGTCATGATTATTTCCAGTTTGAGTAATTTTTAGTAATGGTTATTTAATCTCAATAAATTAAATATTTTAATCTGGCGTTTTATTCGAAACCTAAACCGTAAGTACGGTAAAAGTTAACATTATATTCGTATGATTGGTAATAAAGTTCAGTTCTAAAACTTGTTTCAAAATTAAACCCCCGTAAAATTTGATAGGCTAATATGCTGTACAATCTTGATACGCCGTTTGCAACATCAATTTAGCAAGGGCTAAGGTATGCGATCGCTATTTAGGCAATATTGTAATGACCTCGTATTATCCGGATTTTTTGCTATCCGGATTGGTGTCCCGCCACATTAATCCGGATAATCCGAGGTGTTTTGACAGATTGAGACTGATATAGTTCATGATTGCCAGCCTTTGCAGCTTCAAGAACTAGAGCTTTTGATAGCTAGTATCTCATTGAAAAAAGTTAACTCATTTGTTCCCTTAACCAATTACTTTTGATATCCCTTATGAATTAGGCTCGTAGAAAATCATCAGCTACTTGAACGTCTTTTTCACAGTCACAATCGGCTATGCGTCATTTTAACCTTGTAACAAAGGCTGCAATGTTTTCATTTTCCTTTTGATATCTTGAAAGGAAATGATGCTGTGAAAGTGTGAAACTAAGATACTTTGTTTAGTTGCTAGATGATTGTTTAAAGCCTGTTTTAAGTCTTTATAGTCAAGCTCAGAGGGAAGTTTAGGAGCTGCCAATGCTGATAAAATGTTGCAATTGGAAGCACCAATTAAATTTAGTAGTATTTTTTGACACTTTTCTTTTTGTCACAAATCATACCTTTCATTTGAAGGTAGTTAACTTAGTTAATTTATGACTCATAAAGCTCAAGGTTTCTAGAACTAAGTTATCTAAATTTGAGAACAGAATTTATTCACGTTTATCACAGTGAACTTGGATCTCTCTTTTATACAGAGGATTTAGTTTAATCCCTCCAGTTGTCCACAATAACCGACTAAGTTTAAGGCTTTCTTCTTTTTAGATGGTGTAATCCTTGCAAAGCCTTGACACCAAGGATAGAATCTGTAGTAGCTGAAAAGCAAGGGAAAATTGTACTGGCTAAAGTAGACATTGATGAACAAGAGAAATTGGCAGATGACTATGATGTAAGTAAATGCTATTTCCCTATTCATTTCATTACTGTACATTTTATCAGGAAACTCTGATCAACTTTCAACTGCACTCCAGTCCAAGGGTGTGAGTATACACCTTGCTTAACAGTTTTTCAAAATCCGGTTGGCATTTAATTTTTATTTCAAAATTATTCATTGACAGAGTTGCCTCCATTTACTCAGGACCCCGACTTTGAAGTTTTCCTTCAAATATAGGAAATAAGTTTGTTCTGGCTCAAAAATGTGTTTAATGCAGGTTACTCAGCAAGACAAAATTTATAACCATAAAAATTAAACTTAGAAGTCAAAAAAGTTAATATTGGGGTGTATGGGTTGACGTAAGCTATAAAAGAACCAAAGAAAAGGAAAAACTTAAGTAACCATTATGGCTGTTTGGAAACTAGGTACAGTCATCTGGTGAGGAAATATAATTTCAGCAAGTCATGAAGGTTTTATGGTGTTAAAAAAATGTATAATCTCTACGCATATTCAATACGCTGAAGTTTTTCTGCGACCAAGACTCCTGAAGTAGAATTATTACATCTTTCAAGCACAAGAAGGAGGGAAATTTCACTCATCAGGCATGTCCCCCATGTAAACAATCAAAAACCAACATGAGTATAATTTGCAAGGTCCCGCCAAGTATTTCATTGGCTGGAGCATTTTGGATTTTTTGTCATGACGTTGTTTCTTTTTAAATGAATCAATTGGTTTGTTGTTGTTATCATGTTCTAAAAGTTAATTGATTGTCCACAAGATAGTGACACTGAGACTAATGAATTTTCGGAGATTTTGGAATTCGTCGTCTGGCTAATTAGGGTTGGCCTGTTGTTGGCGAATGAAGTATGTAAATTAATTACCCTCCCTCTCCAGCTTCATAGTTGTATTATATTCTAGTAGTATAAGACAGTTCTGGACCGATTTTAATAATTACATGTCGTTGGAAAGAGCTTGATGTTAAGTTTTGCAAAAAATAAAACTGATGAAGGTTAGACTAAAGGAAAGAGCCCTAAACACCCTTAAAAGTTTTTATATATTTGTCTATAAGATTCAACATTGAACCAGAAATTTCAAGGAACAGCCGATTTCAATAAACATTCATTTATCAGCAGACCATAAACAAAAGCGGCTGCTGAGCAGCCCATATCTACTCTACTACATGTCACGAAATTGCAACTTCCAAAACTGAAACTGCTGGTAATTTTTCCACATGCGTAAAATGGAAAAATCCAGCTGTTTTTTCATGATGATGTTTTGAATATTGCATTTTCGTTATGCCTAGTGTAGTAAGTATTATGACAGCAAACATTTCATAGTAATTGGTTAAATTGGTAAAAATCAAATATTATTGAACAAGGCTTTGTACACAAATTCTTCAAGATTAACATGAAATTTGACTGTCTTTGATACTAAAATGTGCTACAGATTGATTCTCAGTGCCTGGCGTGTAGGGAGGGAAGTGTGCGAGAGAGATGGAGAATCCCATACCACTTTTCCCCTACAACGAATGCGTACAGTCAACACTAAAATAATCAGCTGTCTTTTGAAGAAAATTTGAATGATTTCAAATTTCACAGACCAACAAAAACATATCCATAAACAACAAAATTTATAAAGAATGTGTCATATGTTCAAGGATTGTTTTTTAGTCGATGTAAGTTTTTTTTTAAATATAGAATTATAATTAAAAATACATATGTTATTTACTGTTACAAAAAATATAATCTATAAATATTAGGCTAGTAAATAAACCATTAGCAACGTTTTAAAAATCATAAACTTATCCAGAAGCCAAAAAGGCCATGTCACACTGCGTCCATGCCGTCTGCGGACGTCGCGTCGACCGAGAGTCGCGGCTGGAGCGACTCATGAGAAACGTCGCCGGTCGGACGGTGGATCGCGCATGCGCATATACCACCACCCCAGGTACTCCCTCCGTTTCTTAGAGATATGTGTCGAGGCCTACTGACGCGCATCTGGCAGTGTGATGGGGTCTGAGACTGAAACAGTCGCGGCGGACGTGGATGGAAGGACGGACGCGACACAACGGTTGTTTGGCATGGCCTTTAGGTGACCATTCGCGTACGTGCCTTGCACGCCGTGCATTGCACGTCGTGTCGTCTACAGTGACGGATCTACACTTACTGTCGCCTGGGGCAAAATCGGAGTTTGGCGCCCCCTCCCCTGAAAGCTGTAACCTGCCATGAAAAAAGGCAAGCGGTAGTTGCGATGCGACAAATATTTGCCAGCCGTGGTTTAGACAGATTTTTTGGCCGCAAAGTGGTCATTAAATATGACGACCTCGAAAATAGTGATATACTTGTCGGCGGTGAAACAACAAAGAAATATGCCTACCAGCAACGACTGATTATCTGTTCAAGATATGGCCGATAGATGTGACGACCGCGAAAAGAGCAAGAGACTTGTCGTCCGTAATGTGTCCAAGAGATCTGCCGGCCGCAAAACAAGCAGGCGATTTTCCGACCACGAATTGAGCGCGCGATTTTTCGGCCGCGGGACGAGCGAGCGGTTTTCTTGCCATTAAACAACGAACAACGAAAAATGCGACGGTCACGAAAACAGAGACAGGCTTGACGGCCGCGATGCGACGGAGATTTTACTGCAGTGATGCTACTGATAGGTTTACCGGCCGCGAGACGAAAAATTTGACTTTAAATAATTTTTTCGATTTTTAATTAATTTTTAAAATTTTATTTTTTAATTAATAGAGTTTTTTGTAAAAAACGCTATTAATTAAGACAGTATAAAAACAGATTTTATGGTTGCTGTATCACATTAAAACTCCTCATATGTCTCAAGATCATTAAAAATATATGTTCAGGTAATTGTAATAACACATACGATGAAACAGTTCAGACTGCAAAGTAATACTTCAATCGCTACCGTTATCTCTATTCTATCTTCCTAATGTCACTGGCTGCATCGCTTTTGCTCCACGGTTAAGGGTCGTTTTGGAAACATCGCTTTTGCTCCACGGGTCAGTAGGTAGATTTCAGATCCGCCCGAAACATCGCTTTTGCTCCACGAGAGAGGGGCCTGCGCTCCCTCTCTCCCACATTCTCTCTTTCGCTCACCTCCAGGTTTTTACTTGAAAAATGTCATTTAAACGTAATGACATCTTGAGCTTTTTGCCCAATCGAAAATATTTATTTTTGAAAGAATGTTTTACACTTCTTGAATTAATTGTATCAGTAAGCGCAAGTAAACGATATAGTGTAAAATAAATATCTGACATGATAAAACGTGTTACTACTTAATACTTATCCAAATTTCATTTATTTTTTACAATAATTCACTATTAGAAACAGAGAAGCCTTTTGACACAAGAAAAATATTATAGGCATGAGCATGGAGCAGGAAAACACATTTGAGCCGTAAGAGTATATTTTCAACGGGCGTTAACACTAAAACAATAACCTTTCCACTAAATTCAAGCTTAGTATAGTTATCTTCCTTCTCGATCTGCTGTTACTCTGTTTTATATTAATAAAGCTCTTTCGAGACCAATATTGGTACCTATAAAAAATAAAGTTGAAATCAATTGAAGGTCCAAGGTCACAATATTTTAAAAATAGGCTACGTGGTTTATTTAAAAAAGCAATCTGCAAAAACACTACGTTTGAATAAATCTAGTGACCTAGAATCTTCCATCGTTTTTAACTTTGCTCTAGAATTATTCCTTCAAATTAGATTTCGTGCCTTACAGCCACCTGATTCGGAAACAGCCGCGAAAATGTTGCGCGAATCGTAATATTATTTAATTGTATCGAACCATAGCGATAAATACGGCTATGTTTTAACCAAGCAACTTTATTCTTGAGTAAAGTTCAATTTAATGGAAGATTCAAGGTCACTATAGTTACGAGTACTTTTTAAGGATTTCTCCTTATTATAAAAAATTATATGACTTTAAAATAACGTAACCTTGAACCTTCAATTGGTTTCAACTTTACTTTTCCAATATTGGTCCCAAAACAGCTTTATAAATATCATGAAGAGTAACAGCAGATCGAGAATGATGAAAATTATAGTAAGCTTGAATTTAGTGAAATGAAGTTATTTAAATAATGTTTAATGCCCTTCAAAAATATAATTTTCCGACTCGAACCTGGTTTTCTGCTTCATTCTCATGCCTAAAAGTTTGATCATGTGTTAAAAGGCTTCCCTGTTTCTGATAGTGATTTATTGTATAAAATAAATGAAAACGGATAAGACATAGTAATACTATTTTATTTTGTAGGCTATTACTTTTAATCAACATTGTTTACTTGTCGCTACTGTTACAATTGAAGTAGTTTGACATTCTTCAAATTATAAATTTTAATTCGTTGTGGCAAAAAAGAAAAGTTGCATCATGTTTAAATGACAGTATTCAAGAAAGACCTTGGAGGTGAGCGAAAGAGAGAATTTGGGGGAGAGGAAGCACAGGCCCCTCTCTCGTGGAGCAAAAGCGATGTTTCGGGCGGCTCTGAAATCTACCTGCTAACCCGTGGAGCAAAAGCGATGTTTCCAAAATGACCCTTAACCGTGGAGCTAAAGAGACACACGCATGTCACTATGGTAAAGAAGGAATCTTGATATAGGCTAGCCTCACCCTCTTTATTCACGCCAATATAGGCCTAAATTGTGTACGATTGCAAGGCTTCTCAAGCAAATTTTTATGTTTCTACGTATTTTCTGTTTTTTAACAACATCGCACGGCACCAATATTTCGTAATCAAACCATATTTGCAAACTACCTCCTAAAATACAGGAACAAAACTTTTTTTTGTCTATACTTCATATTTTCGTTAGTGTCTTCCAATTAATATTCCTTTCCTTGAACTTAAACATGATAGGTATCACTTCAGGTGGGCGTCTCTTCGGGTGTTCGCTTTTTCGTTTAGGTTAGGGAACTAAAATAAAAAACATAAACTAATGAAGAATGCAAGGTAATTAAATTTACAAGCATTTTGCACCAAAAGAAATTATGAAATGTTGTAAACATTTTCGTTAAAAATCTCGTTGCTATATTTACACACAACAAAATAACATAACCTAAACAATCACAATAATAAAAACATTATGTTTTGACAGATCATGTTTTGACATATGACAGACAAATGACAGTTTCTTGAGCTGACTGTATTAGGTCCCGTGGTGGGGGAAAGTCATCACTGCGCATGCGCAGACGAGGCGCCCAGCACCGTGAATCAATCTGTACAGTATATTTCAAACAGAAACATTACTTACAAAAATTAATTGTCTGCAAACCTTTAAATTTAACAAAATTATTGTCATTATTTCATTGTACAGATGTTTATTATTTTATTGAAAATTATCAGTTGAATGAAAAGTATTATCCGTAAGTTAAGACTTTAAGGCCTCGGGTACGATAAAAGCGGCGAGTGGAGTGAGTGGCACCGATTGGTTTTCAGGTAGCATTTGCTTATCAGCTGGTAATTTTCAAGGCAGTGGCTACGATTGTCAAAAGCGGCGAGCGGAATTCAGTGGTGTTGCTCAGTGATGCTTTTGTCACCTGGTCAGGTTGAAAAATTTGTTTACGCCGCTTGCTGCTCACCATGTTAGGAACAAGGAGGAAGAGTCCATACACCAGAGATCGGAGGTACTGCAACACTTCACTTATTCTTCTTCCCCGGTAAATTTGTCCGGTTAATGCTTTTGTTGGTGAAAAAGCAGCCCTTTCATTTGTTAGGTTGGCAATATGAGGGGGAGTAATGAGTAATGAAATACCGTTCTTTGAAAGGCAATTTAAAGCAATTTTAATCTTGACCAGAAGTCAGGTATCGCCTGCCGCTTGTATAGTACCCGAGGCTTCAGGCTCCTCAAAATGTTTTTCATTATTAACTTAAGTTATCCCTGCAGAGATATGTCCGAGAAACTCTGATCTAGACAGCAAACCAATACAGTAAAATCTAAGCATCCCATGGATTCCAAATTTCAAACCCTTATTATTTTGAATGTAATTTAATTACTTTATTTAAAATGAAAAATCATAAACCTGACCTTGTTAAATCACGTACAACTTGTCAGCAAGGTCCAGATATGATTTAAAAATTCAAAATTAAACTGTGTACATAAATTAATATAAAAACTATAAATTAACCTAGATCTTAAATATTTATTTTGTTATTCTATTATCTGTGTGTGTGGCTGGAGGATTTAACCAAGTCAGAGCAGTTTTATTTTTTAAAAAGTGACAAAATCCAGAAGGAAAAAGGAGTGACAGAGAAATATGAAATAACATTAGGCATAACATTTAGGGTTGGAACCTATTAAGTTATAGTTTAAATTCAGAGTTTTATATTTCAGATCAAAACGGTGCCTGTACTTCTTGTAATGAGGAATGGCAAAGTGGAAGACAAATTAGTGGGGCTCCAGGACACAGATAAACTTCACAAGTTCATTGACAAAGTCATCTCAAAGTAAACAACCCTGACAAACAGAATCAAGTATCACATTTTATAGATCAAACCATGTAAAGAATTGTCATCCGAGTGAAAATTATTTATATTATGTCATGTAAATTTCTTAGGAATAAAAATATTATGTAATTTTGTCTCACTGTAAATTTATAACCTACCATTACAATTTTTGACACATAGCTTCAGTATTCCATATTGCATGAGGTGCTTACTGCAAAAACAAATAATGATAGGTATAACACATTCCCGGCGATCCAGAACACATGGGAGCGATCCAGAACCCTAATGCCATCCTGATGGGAGCGATTGTTCCCAAGCTGCAACGTTTTACA
Source organism: Flexamia atlantica (assembly GCA_035578135.1). Classification (NCBI taxonomy): domain Eukaryota; kingdom Metazoa; phylum Arthropoda; class Insecta; order Hemiptera; family Cicadellidae; genus Flexamia; species Flexamia atlantica. The sequence goes on along the minus strand of JAQJVK010000016.1, from coordinate 18,018,036 downwards.
ATAAGATTTATTTTTAAAACAGGATCTGAGCTTGAAATCTGAAACTTTTAACAGCACTGCTCAATAGTATTGTTAAAGCATATAGTATTCTGTGCTCTGGACAGTGCTGCTCCTATGGTAGGTGTTTCAGTTACACTAACTATAAGGCAGAGCATCAGGATGGTGGCAAGGAACACAGAAAATCATGCCACCACGAACACCTTGAATACCCCATTGCAGCAGACCTGCATACTCATCGAATTTCAAATACAAAAGAACATATTTGAATCCAACAAATCTTACATGTTTTAGCGAATTTCCCCTAAAGGGAAGAAGCTATTACCGTAGGTCTCATGGTAAGACCTAAGCCCGAGACCATGATAACTTTTCGTTTTGGGGCCACCAGAAGCAAAAAATACCATTCGTTCCAAATTATATATATATATATATATATATATATATATATATATGTGTGTGTGTGTGTGTGTCTGTGAGCACAATAGCGGCCGTAAAAATGGTCCGATCTTAATGAAATTTAGTACAGACATGTAAAGTGGTAATCCCTCGGACGAGTTAGTAAACCAGCCCGATCGGACCACCGGAAGGGGGGGTATAGGGGGATAAACCCCCCAAAAATGGGTTTTTTGAGTTTTTTACATAGAAAAATAAAATTTATCGAATTTTTCTTGGCACTGTTGAATTCAGCTCAAAAAAACAAACAATTTCGTATTTTGAATCACTGCTCTTTGTCCATTGGTTACCGAGATATTGAAAGTGGTAAACGCAGTACGTTGTCCCAATGTTAACCTTATGGGAAATAAGTAAAATTCTATATCTCGGTTATTTCTCAACATATCTTGATTAAACTTAATAAATAGCTTCTTCTAGTTCATATCTACTAAATATTGAATTAAAACCACCCAGTTTTAATACACCTGTAGCAGCAAATCTGCATACTCATTCCCCATGTTATTCTTATGGAGCTTACTAAAACATGTCAAATCTCGCTATGTTGGATTGAAATATGTCGTTTTAATTTGAAATTCGCTGAGTATGCAGGTCTGCTGCAACGGGGGTATTTGTAATCTCCCTTACAGTAACATGGGGAGTGATTATGCAGGTTTGCTGCAACATGTTTTTAAAACTGGGTGTGTTTAATCCAATATTTTTTAGTATATCTCAACTAAAATTAGCCATATACCATGTGTTAGCGAATTTCCCCTATGGGGAAGAGGCTATAACCGTAGGTTTCATAGTAAGACCTTAGCCTGAGACCAAGATAACTAGAATTGTTTTGGGGCCCGCAGATGCAAAAACAACAATCTTTGAAATTATATGTATGTAGTGCCTATAACTGTATATAATAACATAAGAGAAATTTGTTTGCCAAAATTGTGGGCGTCTGGCAGGTAGTAGGATAGTGGTAGAGAGGTTAAAATGAAGGTCTTAATAACAGGGACTTGGGGAAAAATAATGAAATCCTTTGAAGTTTACCAGAATAAATATCTGCCATTTAAAAACATTGGGATCTAAAAACATCTGCTTGTTTACATTCAAACATATGGTGCTCATGCTTGATGCAATGATTCATATTGACATATAGTTTCCAAAAGCCAGCCAACCGTGCATGTTGAGTGTACAACAACAAATAAAGATTTTAACTTAAGCATTTTCCAATTTTATAATTAGGGGTTACAGCCCATTCATAATTTAAAATTGAGAAAAGTGCCTTTGTTTTAGTTTCCTTATAACAATTGTGGTTATGCTGATATAATGCCAAATGTAGGTAGGCTCCTAATCCATTTTCTATATATATAATTATGTAAGGGAACTTTTTGCGCATATATATTTTGGGTGAATGGTAAGACACAGGATGATGAAAGAGGGCTCAAATTGAAGGTATTGATATGAGGGACTCGAGGAAAAATACTGGAGTTACTTCAAACTAATTGCAAAAAGAGTAATAACGTAAATATCTGCCATTTAAAAAGTGTTAGGGTGTAAAAACATCTGCTTTGTTTACATTGAAATGTATTGCTTATACTTAAAAAAGGTCACCACTACCACTTTTGCCGAGGCGGAAATTCACCTGCCGGCCCTGTCCAAACCCCCCCCCACCCCCCGAAAAAATTTCCTGGCTACGGCTTTGTCCTAGATAACAACTCTAAATTTAATTTTACCTATTAGAATACCGCTGTTGTAGCTGACCTTCAAAGTCATCTAATTTTAAACCTTAAAAACATTTCAACTTATCATGGCAATATATGCATTTGTTCATTCATTCAATAAGAATATCATGGGGGGATGAACGTGCAGGTTTACTGTTGCAGATGCAGGTAAGTGAAAATTGAGTGTTTATATTAACACCCAATAGAACACAACAAGAAAAAGCCATATACCAAGTTTTTCACAGGTATTACGTCAATAAAATATTACAACAGATAATTTGATTTAATCACAAGAGAATATCTGGAATGGATAATGCAGGTCAGCTCCTTGGGTGTTCAACTGATATACAGTTCAAACCTGGGTCTTGTTAGTTACTATCTAACCGTAGACAGAATCATTACTTCAAAGCAAGTATTTGTAGTGCAGCCTTGTTCAAAGCCCAATGACTAATGGCAATTGGATCCAGTTTCAATCCTGGTCAGGTTATGAGGTGAGCACTTTATCCACTTGACTTAGTCGGTTATCTAGTCAATCAACTTTTATTTTTTGACCTATCAAAATCAATTGCCATTTTCCACCTTTTATGTATATTTACTGCCTTCTATGTAAATACAAAATAACTCTAATGTAAACTTTTATAAAAGTTCTTTTATGAAATATTTTATAGTGTAACATGGGCCTAAGTGTTGTAAGAATTTTTTTTCATTTACATCCAATAAAATTTTACCAAAAATATACCAAACTTTTACTATGATTGGATGAATAAAATAAGTACGGTAACATTTTAATATCACTAATGTTTTATTGAAGCATTTGTAACACAGTCCTGGCTCTTTCATACTTATTTTCATTAACTTTAGGAGTAGTTTCTTTTTCTGCATCACTCAAACTTTCCCACTTTTCCTTTTCGTCAACAACTTTATTTGCCAACTTTGACATTAAATCCTTTACACTCTTACTTCCTCCTTCCATGTACTCAAGAAAAATGGAAAAATAATCATCCGGTAACTGAAACAGATGAAGTTCCAAATATGAGAAAGAAATGTCATAAAAAAACTCCCGATATAAGCCTCACAAAACAATTGACAGATGGCTGAAAAACAGCTGGATGGGTTTTTATCAAGTATCAAATGGGAGCTTGGTCACTTTTCTAAAACATTGTTTACCTTCTGTTAGCGAGTGTCATAACTTTTCTAAAAAACATGATATTATTTAAGCTGACAAGTAGTGAAATCTCATCCGCCTAACTGTTTTGTGAAGCTTAGGGATTTTAAGAGTAATAAGTTAACGGGGGCAGATGCAAGTGAAGGTGGTATGCACTTGGGGCAGTCAACCACCCCCCAACCCTAATGTAAAGTTAAAACAATAAACATAGTATAAAATTTTAATGTTTTGAAAGCTAAATAATAGTAATATTATTTGAAACTACATCATTAAAAACCAATCCCAAAATGAAAAGGTAAACAAATATATTAGAAATAATCGACGGCAAGGGCGTAGCCAATGGGGGGGTTAGGGGGTCAGAACCCCCCCGAAATAGTGGAAATAGCATTGAAAATGTAGTAAATGGGGGTGAAACCCCCCCCCCCCCGAAATAGACGAAACACCCCCCCCCCCCCCCGAAATAGACAAAACCCCCCCAGAAACCCGCTGAGGAAACGTAGACGGCCTGGAACAAAAGGGCGCAAATGACACAAAGGGGCCCCGGAAAGCACTCACACGAGTAAAAAAAAAAGGTCACCACTGTCCAAACCCCCCCGAAAAAATTTCCTGGCTACGGCTTTGATCGACGGCTGAATCAAGGTCTGACAGGGATACCAGATATTTTTCAGGCCAACCCAGGACAGTTTGAGGTGCGGTGAATAAACACATCTCCCGTCCCTCAATGACACAGCCAAAATTGTACAATAAGATTTTTAAATTATTTCAAAGGTTTTAGCGAATTTCCCCTATAGGGAAGAAGCTATTACCGGTCTCATGGTAAGACCTAAGCCCGAGACCATGATAACTTTTCGTTTTGGGGCCCCCAGAAGCAAAAAACACCATTCGTTCAAATTTGTATATATATATTATTTTTAACATTTAAAAGCACTTACCCTGTTTTAAAATTATTTAATTAGACCAACATGTTTCGGAGCTTTAGCCCTTGGTTACGGTCTTTAACTAAAATCTAACCTTATATTACATTTTTTTTTATAAACACATTGCCAAATTAATTTGTCAGCTGTTTTCAGATATACATATATGTCTGTAAGCACGATAGCGCTCGCAAAAATGGTCTGATCGGAATGAAATTTGGCACAGGGGTGTAAAGTAGTAATTATTCGGATGAGTTTGAAAACAAGCCTGATCGGACCACTGGAAGGGGGGGTAAAGGGGGATAAACCCCCCCAAAAATGGGTTTTTTTGGGTTTTCACATAGAAAAATAAAAATAATCCAATTTTGATATTATGACAATTTGATATTTTCAACCATTGCTCTATGCCCATTGGTTACCGAGATACTGAAAGTGTAAACACAGTACGTTGTCCCAATGTTAACCTTATTATGGAGAATAAGTAAAATTCTATATCTCACTTATTTCTCAACATATCTTAATAAAACTTGGTTTGTGGCTTCATCTAGATGAGATTTAATGTATTTTAGTCTAAAATCACCGCAATATCCATTTTTGTGGCGGCAAACCTGCATACTCATTCCCCATGTTATTCTTATGGAGATTACAAAAACATATCATTATCTTCACTACATTGGATGGAAGTATTTTTTTGACATTTGAAATTCGCTGAGTATGCAGGTCTGCTGCAACGGGGGTATTTTCATTTATTATTTATCTTAAATTTGTATAAGATAAGCCAGTTCTAACCTAAATCATAACACTACTCTCACTGTTCTAGACAAAAGACAGAGGTCACGTAAGATGGATTGTTATTCTCACACTCCCCGGGAGTTGCCAAATTTAGTTTTTATGATAAATTGATAAATTTATACCTCATCGATCTCTTAATAACTTGAAAAGCTATAAATTAGTCACGACTCCCGTTCAGTTGTTGCACGATTTTACGTGAATCTTGGGGAATTTTTTTTTTTCAAAAACTATGAAGACCCTGGACAAGTAGCAGCCCCGGACCGGACATCAGAAACCCCCCAAAACCCGGACTGTCCAGGGGAAACCAGGACATCTGGTAACCCTAAATACAACAGGCTTCTTTGTGACTCTATCAAATCAAATCAAAATTTCTTTATTCATATAAGTACAGAAGTACAGAATGGTGTCAGTAAATATTATATAATCAACAACAATAAAATGTCCTTTCTTTAGACTAGGATATTTTACAAAATTCATTAGAACTGTTTTAGCCTCTTCTTATAATTATCAAAGAAATGAGAAAAAATCCTCCACTCTATATAATGGTCTGTTGACAAGAAACATTTATAAGTGTTTCTTAAATAAAATAAAATCAAATCAAATCAAATCAATTTATTCCCAAAATTACAGCAGTACAAAACATTATATTACATTAACTGGAAAAACCTCACATAGGCATATCTTGCCTGTGTGTGAGGAATGAGTCCGCACAGAACAGTCCAACACCAAACAGACGCTGCAGCACTTAACAAAACTACTTATTTGAAGATGTTAAAAACATAAATGAAAATAAAATTGGCTTACTTATTTTGACAAAAAAAATCCTAAACATAGAGAAAACAGAAGTTACAGCAGGCGGTAATGTTATTGATAAAAATATGTATCATAATTGTTTATTTCTGCAAGAAACCTGGATCGCACAGCCATACACGAGCACACATCCATTCTCAGCCCTCCCCCCACTCTCACACAATTCCAACCCCTCACTCACTCGAACACACATACTCATACACATACACACACACCAAAGCATCCACACAGACACATGCCCACACATGCACACACATGCACACATGCAACATATTCACAGACTATGAATACAGTGAGCAGAGGTATCTATCAATTTGATCTCTACCAACTATCAGTAACCAGTTATTTACAAGATTCTTATAAGTAGCTATGCTACATTGGTTTGGGTGTTTTAAAAATCCAGGAAGCTTTGAAAAAATTACTCCTGCCAAATAATGTGAAGATGTTTTACTAATTGTTCGATTTATTTTAGGAAATTGAATCCCTGTACTCACAGCAGATCTGGTTAAATAATTATGATTGGGCTGGCTGAATATAGTTTGTTTGTTTTTGAAAATATACAAAAGAAGAGTTCTACTGTATAACTGGGAGATACTAAAAACTTTAAAATCATCAAAGAGTTGTTCAGATGGATAGCGACGTGGTTTGCCAAGAGCAGCTTTGATTACAGATTTCTGGATAATTTCGAGAGGAGAAACATTACTTTTAAATCCACCCCCCATGCTAAAATCCCGTATTGCAGCAATGACTGAATATAGGCAAAATAAATTGTTTTAAGCAGAGACAAAGAAAGTAATTTTGAAAGTTGCGAAAAAATAAATATGAATTTACGTAATTTATTTCTAATATAGTTCACATGCTCAGACCACTTCATGCGGGAATCGAACACAACCCCTAGGTATTTGTATTCATGCACGCACTCAACACTCTCACACGCTGCACACCCATTCCCAGCACCACAAGTATGCAATCTAAGACTTAAATTAGTCGGATCAGAACAGGCTCTTAAAGATATTGGCATGCACTTGGTTTTAGATAAATTAAGAGTCAGCCCGTTCTGATCAAACCAACGCTTGGCGGTGAGCAGGCCACACTCCGCGTCCCTGTAGACCTCCTCCCAGCTGTCGCCTTCAAATAGTAAGGCGGTATCATCTGCGTAAAGAAAAATTTTTGCATTCCCCAAATTCACCTTCCCAAGATTATTTATGTAAATTAGGAAAAGAGGAGGTCCTAATGTTGATCCTTGAATTACGCCATAATCGATCTTTTTAGGCGAACTATTTTGACCGTTAATAGAAACAACTTGGTAGCGATCTGTAAAATAGCTTTCAAACCAATCGAGTGCAGTTCCTCTTACACCTATACAAAAAAGTTTTTCCAGTAAAAGCTTTCTATCTACCGTGTCGAAGGCTTTCGCTAAATCTATGAAAATTAAAAGAGGTTTTTTATTTTCTCCAATAGCATCGTGAATACTTTTAGTTAAATCGTAAAGGTAATCATTCAGGTTTTTGTCCCTGCGGAATCCATACTGTTTGTCAAAAAGAATGTTGTTACTTGATAAAAAATGTTCTAATTGGATTCTGACACATTTTTCAAATATTTTAGAAAGGATACTAGCTAAATTAATAGGACGATAGTTAACATACTGCTGCTTAGCCCCCCCCCTTGTAAATGGGAATTATATTTTGATTAGGATTTTTGCGGACATTTGCCATCACTGATTAGTAAAAAACAAGTTTCACGACGTTTCGGGATCTGGAATCTGATCCCGTCTTCAGGTGGAAGAAAACCTAGAACATAACAAGATTAGTAACACATAGCCAGGAAAACCTGGAGAAAAACACAGCTAAAACAGAGAACTGTAAAAGCAGTCACGAAAACAATAAGCTGAAAAGAAAAAACAATACACAAAATAACACAGGAATCACAAGTATCAAGAATCACCAGGCAGGAGAGAGCACGTCCACACCCAATCAGAGCTGAGCTGAGACTGGTGGGGGGAAAGCAAATGGCGGCGGCAATGGAAATGGCGGCGCCCACAGCCAACCAAATCACGGCGCGCTACCGGTGGCGAAAACCTGAAACAGAGACATGTGATATGCAAATTCCGTGTGTCTGTTTGTGTTTTTTTAGTTAATTTTTAACCTGATTTTGCCCCTTGGCCTTGCTACGGGTTAACATGTTATGAGAATTTTGAACAGAATTGTTAGTAATTACCCTATTTGCTGACACTTTATTTTCCCTGTCTTTCAATTCTTTGTTTAATATTGGTAGCCATACTGGCCTTATTTCAAGTGAAGATTGACTGATTGGTTGGTCTGCTAGTTTTATGTATGAAGCTTCAATTAGTTTTCTTTTGAAAAAATGAGGTTCGCGGTGTACTATTTTTGCTTCGTCAAAATTCATCTGGTGATTTTCAGACCAGCAGTGTTGAGCAATTTTTGATTTATCCACTAAGCCCTTCCTCGTGTTATCTTTGTGCTCTTTGATTCTAACATTTAAAGGTCTTTTTGTCTCGCCATAAGACGGCCTAGAGTAACTATTGCAGTTTATTCTGTAAACACAGTTTTTTGATCCCTGAGTGCCATTTTTTGGTTTGGTTTTTACGAGACATTGCCTAAGAGTGTTATGTGTCCTAAACGCGGTTCTAACTTTGAACTTCCTAGCAACTCTTCTAATTTTTTCCGATAATCCCGGCACATAAGGGATTGACATAGGAACGAATTTTTCAGTGTTTTCTGACTCATTCTGTTTAGCCCTACGGGTTTTGCACTTTCTTATTACGGATTGAGGGTATCCATTCTTAGCCAAATCTTGCTCTACTTTTTTGATTTCCTGATTTAATCCATCTTGATTTGAGCAAATGCTCTTTGCTCTGTCAAATAGTGAGTAAGCTACCCCTTCTTTGACAGATTTTTGATGGTTTGATTGAAAATTTAAGTACTGCCCTGTGTGTGTCTTTTTTCTGAAAACAGTTGTCCTAAGCGTGTCCCTATCCTTTTCTACGCACACATCCAAAAATGCTAGTTTGTTTTGGACTTCCTCTTCCATTGTTAGGCGGATGGAAGGAGAAATACTGTTAAGATGCCCTAAAAAGTCTTTTAGTTTATCGTCTCCATGCGGAAATACCACGAAGGTGTCATCGACGTACCTCCACCAAATCTTCGGTTTGAGTTGAGCCAAAGACAAAGCCTTTTGCTCAAACTCCTCCATAAAGATATTAGCAAAGATAGGCGACAACGGCGACCCCATGGCCATCCCCTCATCTTGACGGTATAATTTACCCTCTAGTTCAAAATAGTTACATTGAGTGCATAATTCAAGCAGTTCCATAATGACGTTAACAGGAAGTTTAGTACGTTCAGTTAGACTTTCATCTTTTTCGAGCCGAGACTCGATTATTTTTAAGGTTTCAGGAACTGGGACATTCGTGAACAGACTTTCAACATCAAAACTAACCAGCTTATCCGTCTCAGCCAGCATTATGTCCTTTGACTTTTCAACGAAGTCTTTAGAATTTTTTATGTACGAGTCAGTTTTTCCTACCAATGGTTTTAGGATGTCCAGGAGGACTTTAGACAGTTCCCTACACGGTGAGTCGCGAGAGCTAATTATAGGCCTAAGAGGTACATCAGTTTTATGAATTTGTTAAACATGTTAACCCGTAGCAAGGCCAAGGGGCAAAATCAGGTTAAAAATTAACTAAAAAAACACAAACAGACACACGGAATTTGCATATCACATGTCTCTGTTTCAGGTTTTCGCCACCGGTAGCGCGCCGTGATTTGGTTGGCTGTGGGCGCCGCCATTTCCATTGCCGCCGCCATTTGCTTTCCCCCCACCAGTCTCAGCTCAGCTCTGATTGGGTGTGGACGTGCTCTCTCCTGCCTGGTGATTCTTGATACTTGTGATTCCTGTGTTATTTTGTGTATTGTTTTTTCTTTTCAGCTTATTGTTTTCGTGACTGCTTTTACAGTTCTCTGTTTTAGCTGTGTTTTTCTCCAGGTTTTCCTGGCTATGTGTTACTAATCTTGTTATGTTCTAGGTTTTCTTCCACCTGAAGACGGGATCAGATTCCAGATCCCGAAACGTCGTGAAACTTGTTTTTTACTAATCAGTGATGGCAAATGTCCGCAAAAATCCTAATCAAAATATAAAATCACCATCACCATCAATGAATTTCAAACAAAGAATTGATTCTCGGTACGGACCCGGAGTAAGTAATCAATTAAGTGAACTTGAACAAATGCACCTAAAGTTGGCTAGGCACTCCAACCATTTAACTTTTCTCACTAAGTGCAAACTCGAAAATCTAATACCGCAGAGTTTCAGAATTAAACCTCCTTTTAGTAGTTTTAAAGCCAGCAAAATAATGTCTGCTGCTTCAAAATCTCTCCTAGTTGAAAGAATAAACTTTCATCGTACGGAAAAGAGAACCCTCAAAATCAGTATTGAAAATAAGAAATCTGAATTGGCAACTTTAATTGGTTCTGAGTTTCAGAACATTTTTCAAAGCATCCAAAATAGGTTTGACAAAGAATCGGTTGATATTAAATCCAGACAACAATCAAAGCTAGAAAAATTAAGACCTGTCGAAATTAGTAATAACTCTAAAAATGATGAACAGATTAATGATGCAAATAATCAGGTTGTGAATCTTTCTTCACGAAATTTAAATTCTAATGAAATTTCCGTTTTGTCAAAAGGGCTGAACTTTTCTGTTGTGCCTAAATCAGTGAGGGCGCTTGACTTTGTTACGGGGATTGAGTCCGCTGTGTCTCAGCTCCCTGAGACTCAGGGGGATCAGTTTCGGTGCGAGGCCAGCATCTTACTGAATAAAATTCCTGTCCCAAAGCCCAACCTAAAGAAAGAGGAAATCAAGGCAGTATCTATCCTTGGGAAAGATGATACTATCAAAATATTGCCCGCGGATAAAGGAAACGCTACTGTTGTCTTGGACACAGTAACATATAAAGAGAAAATATTGGAAACTCTCCAGGCTGGTAAATATACTGAACTAAATAAAGATCCTACAGAAAGTTTCGAGCGTAAAGTTGCAAGCACTCTTAGGAAGCATAAACAGTTTTTTTCTGATAAACAAAGAACTCGTTTAACACCGCATCACTCGAAAATCCCACATATGTATGGGTTACCTAAAATTCATAAAACTGATGTACCTCTTAGGCCTATAATTAGCTCTCGCGACTCACCGTGTAGGGAACTGTCTAAAGTCCTCCTGGACATCCTAAAACCATTGGTAGGAAAAACTGACTCGTACATAAAAAATTCTAAAGACTTCGTTGAAAAGTCAAAGGACATAGTGCTGGCTGAGACGGATAAGCTGGTTAGTTTTGATGTTGAAAGTCTGTTCACGAATGTCCCAGTTCCTGAAACCTTAAAAATAATCGAGTCTCGGCTCGAAAAAGATGAAAGTCTAACTGAACGTACTAAACTTCCTGTTAACGTCATTATGGAACTGCTTGAATTATGCACTCAATGTAACTATTTTGAACTAGAGGGTAAATTATACCGTCAAGATGAGGGGATGGCCATGGGGTCGCCGTTGTCGCCTATCTTTGCTAATATCTTTATGGAGGAGTTTGAGCAAAAGGCTTTGTCTTTGGCTCAACTCAAACCGAAGATTTGGTGGAGGTACGTCGATGACACCTTCGTGGTATTTCCGCATGGAGACGATAAACTAAAAGACTTTTTAGGGCATCTTAACAGTATTTCTCCTTCCATCCGCCTAACAATGGAAGAGGAAGTCCAAAACAAACTAGCATTTTTGGATGTGTGCGTAGAAAAGGATAGGGACACGCTTAGGACAACTGTTTTCAGAAAAAAGACACACACAGGGCAGTACTTAAATTTTCAATCAAACCATCAAAAATCTGTCAAAGAAGGGGTAGCTTACTCACTATTTGACAGAGCAAAGAGCATTTGCTCAAATCAAGATGGATTAAATCAGGAAATCAAAAAAGTAGAGCAAGATTTGGCTAAGAATGGATACCCTCAATCCGTAATAAGAAAGTGCAAAACCCGTAGGGCTAAACAGAATGAGTCAGAAAACACTGAAAAATTCGTTCCTATGTCAATCCCTTATGTGCCGGGATTATCGGAAAAAATTAGAAGAGTTGCTAGGAAGTTCAAAGTTAGAACCGCGTTTAGGACACATAACACTCTTAGGCAATGTCTCGTAAAAACCAAACCAAAAAATGGCACTCAGGGATCAAAAAACTGTGTTTACAGAATAAACTGCAATAGTTGCTCTAGGCCGTATTATGGCGAGACAAAAAGACCTTTAAATGTTAGAATCAAAGAGCACAAAGATAACACGAGGAAGGGCTTAGTGGATAAATCAAAAATTGCTCAACACTGCTGGTCTGAAAATCACCAGATGAATTTTGACGAAGCAAAAATAGTACACCGCGAACCTCATTTTTTCAAAGGAAAACTAATTGAAGCTTCATACATAAAACTAGCAGACCAACCAATCAGTCAATCTTCACTTGAAATAAGGCCAGTATGGCTACCAATATTAAACAAAGAATTGAAAGACAGGGAAAATAAAGTGTCAGCAAATAGGGTAATTACTAACAATTCTGTTCAAAATTCTCATAACATGTTAACCCGTAGCAAGGCCAAGGGGCAAAATCAGGTTAAAAATTAACTAAAAAAACACAAACAGACACACGGAATTTGCATATCACATGTCTCTGTTTCAGGTTTTCGCCACCGGTAGCGCGCCGTGATTTGGTTGGCTGTGGGCGCCGCCATTTCCATTGCCGCCGCCATTTGCTTTCCCCCCACCAGTCTCAGCTCAGCTCTGATTGGGTGTGGACGTGCTCTCTCCTGCCTGGTGATTCTTGATACTTGTGATTCCTGTGTTATTTTGTGTATTGTTTTTTCTTTTCAGCTTATTGTTTTCGTGACTGCTTTTACAGTTCTCTGTTTTAGCTGTGTTTTTCTCCAGGTTTTCCTGGCTATGTGTTACTAATCTTGTTATGTTCTAGGTTTTCTTCCACCTGAAGACGGGATCAGATTCCAGATCCCGAAACGTCGTGAAACTTGTTTTTTACTAATCAGTGATGGCAAATGTCCGCAAAAATCCTAATCAAAATATAAAATCACCATCACCAACAATGAATTTCAAAAAAAAAAAAAATGGGAATTACTTTACCCATCTTGAATGAATTTGGAAAAACACCATTCGCGAGGCTACGATTTATTAAATTCAAGAGAGGCGATTTTAGCAAATGAATATTCTTTTTACCAATATCAGGAGGAATGTTATCTACGCCGGGGGCAGATCCTCCTCTCAATTCATTGACTATTTTCAAAAGTTCCGCCTCGCTTATTGGCGACAGCCGGAAAACAGAGTCAACAGCGAAGTCCTCGTCATTAACAATAATATCCGTCACGGGGGTTGGGACAGCACGACCTAGGTTGGCTCCCACATTTACATAATATTCATTAAAATCTTCTGCGATGTCCTTAACTCCCTTATTTTCCCCACTTTCAAAAAAACTATTAACCGGAAAAGGCATTTTCTTTTTATTCAAGCCAGTAATATCGAAGATATTTTTCCACAGTAATTTACTATTACCCCTTGAATCAGATATTTTTCCCCTAAAATATTCCTCTTTTGCCCTTCTAATAGCTACATTCAAAACATTCCTATAGTTTTTAAGTTGATTTTTTTAAATCGGGTTAAAAGGCTGTCTTTTTAATTTTTTACTTAGCTTATCCCTAGTCCGTATTGAATTTAGCAATTCTGACGTCATCCATGGTTTTATTTTAAAACTTTTGGAGCTTACAGATTTGACTTTAGTTGATTTGAAAATAATGCCTTGTAATGTACTAATAAACAAATCCGTTGCGACATTTAAGTCATCAGTTTCCAAAATCGCGGACCAGTCATTCAATGATAACAACTGATTGACGTTATTTTGGTCTAGAAAAGTGAAATCCAAATTATTGTCGGCTTTATCACCCTTAAAAACTCGATGAAAATCGATCATAGCAACAGTAGCATAGTGGTCGGTAATTTCTGTCTTTATTACTGCAGACATTACTCGGTTTACATTTTTTAAGTTGGTAAAAATGTGATCTATACAGCTAGCAGTGTTTGAAGTTACCCTTGTTGGTGAATTAATACATGATGTAAAACCTGCCCCATACATAATATCAAGATATTTCTGTGATAATAAATTCATATTATTCGGCAATATACAACAGTTGACATCACCCGCCAGCCAGCACTGCCCGTCCCCGCGCCGGTTATCAAGGAATGTTTCCAGGTCGCTAATGAAGAGTTCAAGGTCAGACGAGGGACTCCGATAAACAGCAACGAGAGCTACCCGCTCACCGCCAAACATCAAATCTACTTTGATACTTGTGGCGCCATGCAAACATACTTCCTCATGACTCACAACCAACTCAGAGTTTACATACACAACCACACCATCATTCTGATTCCTACTACATTTATTAACAAACACATCATATCCATTCATACAAACAGGTACACAACTTTCATTCATCCAGGTTTCCGTAAGAACAATAACATCAAATTTATTTTGATATGAATTTAAAATTACAAGTAATTCGTCTATATTCCTGTTGTAGCTTCTGATGTTTAAATTTATGATTGATATTTTTCCCCAAAGTTATATCCAAATTCTTCAAAAAACTTGAAATCCCAATAATTATTATATATTGTTTCATTAACATCTCTGTAATTTTCAATAGTGTTTAAGTCGTCATGAAGCATTATTTAGGTAAAACGCTAGATATATTAAAATAAAATAGAACAAAATATGCTACAGCTAGTCTGCCCTTGCCCTTCACCCTTTGGGCTTATACAAATTCGTGCTCCAAGCTTCCATAATTGCACATTCAGCTCAAATATTACATACTGTTTTCCGTAAAAAAAACGTAAAAAAAAACGTAAAAAATAAAGTCAGTTATGCTTTGTAAATTTTCTGGTAAATTGCTGTAAAATTGTATGCCGTTATATGAAGGTAATTTTTTGTAAATTGATAAATTATGTTTATTATATGCCTGCTGGTTGCCCTTTTTAGTTGAATAATTATGAAACGAATTAAGTTTTGGTAATTTATCGAGGTTCGATTTAATATGAAGAATTATCTGAAAAACAAATAAAGTATAAATAGTCATAATTCCTCTTTCTCTGAAATGTTTTTTCACAGAGTCTTGTGGATTTAATTTTAACATGATACAAATTGTTTTTTTCTGCAGTCTTAGTATGCTAGTTAAATTATTAACAGATGTACATCCATAAAGACATAACCCAAAATAAATGTGTGATTCAATTAAAGCATGATAAATTATTTTTAAGGTACTAAAACTATACATTTGTCTTAAGGCATATAGGCCTGAAGAAACTTTCCTACACACATGATCCACATGGCAGTCCCAATTAAATCTGTCATCTATATTTAATCCAAGAACTTAAGTTGTTTTAAGTTCACGCAATAAATTTTCATCCATGAAAATATTGGTGTTGGCTGTGTTTTGCTGTAAAAAAGAGAAATTGATATAGCTAGTTTTATCTAGATTAGGTAATAAATTAATATCATTTAAATATTGAATACACTCTGAAAGGTGAACAAAAGACAAAATTTCAACATCAGAGTTTGAATTTCCTGATATTTTAATATTAATATCATCAGCAAAGAGACAAATACTATTAGGATGTTCAATTATCGAGGGAAAACCGGTCAGATATATTATAAATAATAGGGGTCCCAAAATAGATCCTTGAGGGACACCATATTTCACTATACTTGTTGTAGAAGTATACGTAATTAGTTGGTTGAAATTGTTTACATGATCAATTAATTATAACATACTGTTGCCTGCCAATTAAGTAAGATTCAAACCATCGCAAAGCTCTCCCATTAACACATAGAATCTAATTTTTTTTGTAATAAATCATGAGAGACACTATCAAATGTCTTTGTTAAATCTAAGAAAATTCCAACAACTTTCTCTTTTGCGTCGATGGAACCAATGACAGACTCACAGAAGTCAATCCCTGCATCAATCACAGATTTCCCCTCTCTGAAACCAAATTGTTGTTTATCTAATAAATTGCTATCGTTTAAGAATTATGATAGTTGTAAATGCACTGTTCTTTAAAATTTTGGAAAAAGAAGATAGAAAAGATATGGGTCTGTAATTACACATCTCCCTTGGGTCACCTTTTTTATAACAGAGATTAATTTTTGATTTCTTTAATTTTTTCCGGAAATATGCCAAATATGAAAGAACAATAATTAATGACATGCAATAATGGCATTAATAAATATATGCGTGCCTGCTTGACACGTTAGCTGCCACGCCAATTTTTGGCCTGATTGCTGTATTGCCAAACACATTAGTATTTTTGTTTTGAGATTCTATGTGTTTTTTATACTTGTTTTGCTTAGTTATAAGGGTTTCATAAAAAAATTAGATTTTATCCATAAAAAACGTGGACCGATCGGGTCGGCACTAATAATTTGAAGCAAAATATTGCTTGAAAAAATCAGTGCCGACCCGATCGGTCCACGCCTAATTTTTCATTCATCTTACTATTTAACTTCGCGCAATTGGCAATACTACCCTTTGCAATACTAACCTACAAGGTTGGCACCCAGTTTTTTTTCACCGTTTCCCGCGTATTTGCTACCGCCTACACGATTGGCAACCCTGATTTTTTCTATCTGTTTCCCGCGTATTTTACGTAGTCTGCAGTGTGCAACCGTCCGTGTTTCATTGTGAATCAACAATTGTGACTTACTTTACTTGTGTTACAAATTTAAAGTTTAAAAAATGAGCGATCTGGACGAAAGCGAGATAGATCGATTTCTAGGAATTCCTTTGTCGAATGAATTGGACCGGGAGACTTTAGGTGCTTTTTATTTTCTTTTTACTATTCTTGTTCAAATATGAATTTTGGAAGCCATTAATTGCCACAAATAAAAAGACTTGGTTGCTTATGTTAGTTAAAAATACATACTGTGGTAAGGCAATAAATTATATTTTTCCGACAGTTTATTGTTTTTATTTCAATCCTAGCAACAAAAACTCAGTAAAAGTTTTTTTTTTACTTGAACAAAATATTAAAAAGTAAAACTATGTCATTAGTATATCCAAACAATTTTAGAATAAAATGAAACTTGCAAAACGTTTACTTTGTTAATTTGTTACGAAAAAGTTACATTATTTATCAGAAAGTAATGTGAAAACCATTGGAAAAAACGTGCCGACCAGATCGGGTCAATATATTTTGGCCAACTTCAAGTATTTTCTGAGCCACGTGTAGAAGCATCAGAATCTTAACTCCAACGCTATCTAGTAGCGACGTCCCTACTCTATTGTTGTAGTACGCTTGATCGCCGCTAGGTGACAGTGGGAGGCATCTAGCGGCAAAATGGCGAAACCTTACATTCTCGAGGTGTCGATCCGATCGGGTCGGCACGTTGGTCCACCCGACCTACCTATGCCGACCCGATCGGGTCAGCATGGCAGTTAACGTGTTAATTATTGGCATTGGTATTCCATCTCAGCCTGTTGAGTATTTATTATCAAAAGATGTTATAACATTATCCAATTCTTCATATGTAATCGAAGAAAGATTAAATTTAGAAAAAGATTTTTGTGTGGATGATACAACATGTTTTGAATTAGGAGAGGATTTTAACCTTGGCAATATGTCATTAACAACCATATTTGAGTAGTAATTATTTAAAAGGTTACATACATTTCCTACATCAGAAATACCATTAGACTCAATATAAGGTAAACCTGTAATATTACTGTTAATACTTTTATCGTTCAGTCCTACTGCCCTGTTTATAATGTTCCATGTAGTTTTACTAACATTTGGCGATTTTTCCACTAATTTATCATAATAGCTACATTTTGTTTCAATTACTTCTTTTTTTAATTCTTTCTTTTTTTTATCCAACATGCTTTTAACAGATTGGTCCCTAAAACTCGTAACAGTCTTACTTAAATTTAAAGCATCAGCTCTTTTGTTCATAATATCTTTTGTCACCCAATTTTCATAATTTTTTAGCCTACTTCTAACCTTTGGAAAGCAAATATCAAAATCATACCTGGATATCTCATAAATACCCCCGTTGCAGCAGACCTGCATACTCAGCGAATTTCAAATGCAAAACATTGTATTTCAATCCAACATAGCGAGATTTGACATGTTTTGGTAATCGCCATAAGAATAACATGGGGAATGAGTATGCAGGTTTGCTGCTACAGGTATATTAAAACCGCGTGGTTTTAATTCAATACTTAGTGGATCTAAACTAGAAGAAGCCATTTACCAAGTTTTATCAAGATATGTTGAGAAATAAGCGAGATATAGAATTTCACATATTTCCCATAAGGTTAACATTGGGACAACGTACTGTGTTTACCACCTTCAATATCTCGGTAACTAATGGACATAGAGCAGTGATTCAAGATACTAAATTGTTTGTTTTTTTGAGCTGAATTCAATGGTGCTAACCAAAATTTGATTATTTTTGTTTTTCTATGTAAAAAACTCAAAAAACCCATTTTTGGGGAGGTTTACCCCCCATTACCCCCCCTTACAGTGGGCCAATCGGGCTGTTTTACGAACTCGTCCGAGGGATTACCACTTTACATGTCTGTACCAAATTTCATTAAGATCGGACCTTTTTTATGGCCGCTATCGTGCTCACAGACACATATATATATATATAAATTCGAACGGATGGTGTTTTTTGTTTCTGGGGGCCCCAAAACGAAAAGTTATTATGGTCTCGGGCTTGGGTCTTACCATGAGACCTACGGTAATAGCTTCTTCCCTATAGGGGAAATTCGCTAAAAATATCAAACTTATCAGCTACAGGAGCATTAAAAACATTACACCAATTTTCACTTGCCAACATATTACAAAATAGTGCAACATTAGCTTCAGTAAATTTCCTACGATAAGTTACAATATTTTTTGGGGGTTTCTGAATATCAATTCCATTATCATAACAAAACATTGTGCATCATGGTCAGACCTTGCTATAATAATTTCTGAGATTTTTGTTTTGTACCTAGGTTTTTGTTATGAAATGATTCTATAACAAAATTCTTCAAGTACAGTTCGCGCATTATGTCTCCGGCTATGACCACTACGCTACTAACCATGTCATATGATATTTTGAACATATGATTTTGGTAAACACATCATTTGACAAGCAGCGGCGTTTTAGAAAATGTTTTCAGAAAAGTACCCCCGCACCTTACAATCAGCTGACGCGGTCATAGCCGGAGATATAATGCGCGAACTGTAGTTGGCCTCTCCTCTCTTCTGCTGTTTGTTCTGCATATATGGCAAAATTTGTTCTGGAAATGATAAAAACATGTTCTCTACTCTCTCTTTTGCCCTTCCTGATGGCTCTCCTGACAATACCTCTCTTCTACCAGAAATTAAGATTGGGAATGTTTAGTGGATGTGGTTCCGGTTGGGCCTGTGGATTGGTATTAACTGTCTTGATAAGCTATAATATTTATTTTTTTTTACTTTAGTGGCTCATAACTGATCAATGTGGCATTGAATTGTCTTGCCAATGTTAGGTTGAAAATAAAATAAAGAATAATATGACTAATTTTTATTATTTTACTTTGGGGCAAAGGATCTCTGAAATACATTCACTTCCTGATGTAAATAATTTAAAGAATACTTTGAAGTTAGATTTCATTTATACAGCTTTTTACTGTTTTGAGGAGCTGTAACTTAATACATCCTTTCAAGAATCAGTTGTAAATATTTCATTTAAATTGTATATCTGTTTTGATTTTAAGTTGACATCATTCTTTATTTTCCATATATTTGTATGCAATTCAACTAGATGGTACCCATGGCTTTGCCCACGTTCAAAATTTGAAACAGCTGTAATTGCTCACCTGCACTGGTTTTTGTATCCATCAATTTTATTCAGTTTATTTGTTTAAATACGTCTGTTTGGATGGATATGTTGTTACAGCTGATTTACATAATATGACAAACATCGTTTATGGGGTAAACATCGTTTACATCAATGATGAGAAATAAACAAAGGTCACAAACTTGCACATTTATATACATACTAGCTGATAACCCCAGCTTTGCAAGGGGGATTATTTCTTTTCTCGTATTCTTTTTGCTTCTTATATAGCTGCATTCTCTTAGTAACCATAGTAGCTATTTCTAATGGAATCCATAGCAACTATTCAAAGCACTACCAAAATCCTTGACATAGGTCCCTTTAGGACGATCCTGGGCCTAAGCCCTTAAAGATATCAAAACCAAATCACCATAGTGCACATCATGAGATTCCTAGCTTTAATTTGTCACCAAGATCAAGTGTCTACGACATGTATTTTTGGCTATAGCCCAAAATATACCAACACACAACTCTTCTTTTATATATATATATATATATATAATATATTGATTAGTAGGATTAGTATGATGAATAAAGTTATTCTGATTCTGTTGTTTCCTTATCTCAGGGAAGTGTAAAGATAATCAGATATATTTTCTTTTATAAGAAAAATATAAGTAAAAAAGTATATCTTTTGATTTAAACACAGTACACCTCATGTTATCCGGACCAAAATGATCTGGTTCCTAGATTATCTGGACGACGTTGAAAAATAGTTCTACTATACTGAAACTGCAGTGTCTTTCTTAAGTAGAATGTTTTCTAAATATCAGTTTCAACCCAATGCTTTAATGTGCAAATCATCTATATTATTAATACGCTACATGGAAACTTTGTTAACGATAAGGCTTTTTTATTTTAAGACCTACCCCCACATATTATACATCAAAACACCGTCTCTAAGTGCAGATTCCAAAAGTGTCTTCAGATTTTTAATTTTGGCAATTTAACTCGAAAAAAGAATGAAAAACTGATTAGAAAAAGTGTGTTTTGACAGAAGCGAAAATGTAAACAAATGAACATCTGATCAGCTGTGTGGGATTTAAAATAGCCTATATAGATCACAGACCAAGAAGAAAAATTTAGATATCAAAGTAGATTAAAACTCAGCCCAGCTGTTTTTTTTTATTTGAAAAGGAACAAGACAACAAATATTTGTTGTGATCGGACACTTTACATTCTTTTCAAACATGCTAAGAACGAGTCGACGAAGAAGTTTTATAGCGGTCGGACACGGCGGGGCAATGTACGGAAAGATGATCGCAAACAGTGGGACAACGTACTGGAAGGTGTGCAAACAGAAGGTTCGTACGCAGAGCTGGAACAATTAGTGGAAAATTACACTAACAAAATCGCACTAACAAATCTAAGGATTAAGCAACATTCACTTGACGGGATGGCATTACCATGTAGAAAATGAAGCGCGCTACATTTTCAAGGAGAAAAAAGAGGAAGAGACAAAGGATTTTCATACAGCTGCCATAAGGGAAAAGTAAACCTACTTACATCTCGACAAAGAGATTACAATCAAAACCTTATTACTGGTACCCATAGAATGAGCAGAAACTACAAAGAAAACATTAATTCTAAGAACTCTGTGCTCGCAACGGTAAGCAAAATACCTATAAAATTGAAGAAAACAATGGCGGAGGGTTTTTCATGTATAAAGTGTACGCACAAATTTATCACTCAATTATAGCACCTTACAACCGTGAGGAGAACATTCGTTATATGCTCTGTATCTATGACGGACATCGAAATTGGTGATCAAGAAAGAATGCTAAACAAAGCCTCATGCACAGCTTGACTGAATACTTGGTTAAAGTTAATCTCTAAGCGCAAATTTTCAACGTGAAGAGTTGCGTCAACGATAGCGAACCACCAAGTGTGAGCGTGACTTGATTATTTACCCGAAAGATAAGCCACTTAGAAGAGTGCATATTCTTCAATTTTGCCTCGACCCAACGGCTGACCTGTTGCTTTTTCCATATTTTCCATTTGAAGGAAGTTCACAACGAACATCGCTTACAATGCTGCAATACGCATCCTAATGAAAGGCTATTAGAGACTCTCAGCACACTACATTGTTCCGAAAACCTATTTTTACAGAAGATTGACAACGTATGTGCGCATAGAAGGCAGCCAATCATTTATAATTTAATTAAATTGGGCGAATTTGCACGGGTTCACCTAGTTATAATTATAACTGTAATATAGTAGTTTTGCATCGAACTTGAGACTTACTACGAACAGAGCCTGATTAGGAGATGAGCGCCCTAAAAACTCAATTTAAAAGGAAACTTACAACACTTTATCCAGTGGGCCTATGGTCAGTGCACACAGAGATAGTCACAAAAAATAATAAATAAGACTAGTCACATGTTGGCATGTCACATAGTGGCATAGACTAGTGACATAGTGACATGTTCAAGGTTAATTCGCTGCTGCCTGTGAGCTTATTGAACTTATACTCTCGCAACTTACACCCCCACTGCTTTTAGCGAATTTCTTCTATAGCGAAGAAGCTATTACCGTAGGTCTCATGGTAAGACCTAAGTCCGAGACCATAATAACTTTTCGTTTTGGGGCCACCAGAAGCAAAAAACACCATTCGTTTGAATTTGTGTGTGTGTGTGTGTGTGTGTGTGCGCGTGCGTGCGTGCGTGCGTGCGTGTGTGTGTGTGTCTGTTAGGACGATAGCGGCCGTAAAAATGGTCCAATCTTAATGAAAATTGGTACAGATGTGTAAAGTGGTAATCACTCGGACGAGTTCGTGAACCAGCCCGATCGGATCACCGGAAGGGGGGGTAAAGGGGGTTAAACCCCCCCAAAAATGGGTTTTTGAGTTTTTTACATAGAAAAATAAAATTTAACCAATTTTTGATGGCTCCATTGAATTCAGCTAAAAAAAAACAAACAATTTAGTATATTGAATCACTGCTCTACGTCCATTAGTTACCGAGATATTTAAAGTGGTAAACACAGTAAGTTGTCCCAATGTTAACCTTATGGGAAATAAGTAAAATTCTATGTCTCTGTTATTTTTCAACATATCTTGATAAAACTTGGTAAATAGCTTCTTCTAGTTCAGATCTAATAAATAATGAATTAAAACCACCCAGTTTTAATATACCTGTAGCAGCAAACCTGCATACTCATTCCCCGTGTTATTCTTATGGAGCTTACCAAAACATGTCAAATCTCGCTAAGTTGGATTGAAATATGTTGTTTTGCATTTGAAATTCGCTGAGTATGCAGGTCTGCTGCAACGGGGGGTATTGTTTTCTGCCGTCTGACTTAGATATAGATTCATCATAACAGTAGACTTCTTCTTAGATGTACCTTTAGATTTGGTAAAAGTTCATCTATCTTAGCTGCCTTCCGTATAAGCGCATCCTCACACTCATTGCAGTCCCCCCAATGAATATTCTGGACCACTTCGTCACTTATTTTTACTCATAGCAATAGCAATTTCACTGCAGACTCTGAAGTCAAAGCATCAATAAACTAAAGACGTATAAGAAACCATAGAAAACCAGGGCCGCCGAGAGTCAAGCAGGGTCCCAAGTCTGCACACCACACGGGCCCTCTGGGGGGTCTGGGAGATATGCAGGACCCCCTAGGGAAAGGGGGGTCCGGGGGTTCTCCCCCGGAAAATTTTAGAAAATTAGATCTCTCAACTCGCGTTTTTAGGCAGTCTAAAGGTGGAACAACAAACAAATAGGAACCACAAAAATCCGGACCAATTGAGGCTGAATGGTCGGCTGGATTTAGAAAATAGTCTACTCTGATTAAAAATTACTGCTATCAGTGATGCCACACTATTGGATTTTCAAGACATGTAAGAAAGGGCCACAACTTTGCCTGTATAAATAAATGATTTTTCATTTCATTTCATTTTTCATTTCATTTCATTTTTCATTTCATTTCATATCGTTAGTGGTAGCATAGCTGACTTGCGTAGTGCAGTATTGGAAAGGGCTTTTCGTGTACCTACAAGTCTACGTTGTCGGATTTTTGAAAAATGGCATTTCATGAACAGCACACGAACTTTGTTCTTGTTTTACTTTAAAAATCACTCAGTGAGGCTCTTGAGTTGTTAATTCAAGCTTATGGAGAAGAGGCGATGAAGAAATCCCCCAATATTTTCTTTATCAGCATCAGCCACTGTTCATGAAATGCCATTATTCAAAAATCCGACAACGTCGACTTGCAGGTACACGAAAAGCCCTTTCCAATGGTGCACTTCGGCAAGTCAGCTATGCCACCACTATCGATATGCCCTCCCAAGGAGTCGTACCAACTACTGCAAGACAAATTTACCGCTGGCGATCGCGCTAGGGAAATTCGCCTTGCAGTAGTTGGTACGACTCCTGGGGAGGGCATATCGGTAATGTGGGTATAGCTGACTTGCCTTAGTGCAGCATTGGAAAGCGCTTTTTGTGTACCTGCATGTCCAAAATGTCGGATTTCTTTGTTAAGTGAACAAATTCGATGCATGTTCAAATGATCATAAAGAAACACTTCCATGTGATAAATTTACCTGAAATGCAATCTCATCGATTTAATCGATTTTTAATCGTTAATTTCCGAGTTTCATGCACAACTTGTCGTACTCGCTCAATGGTTTCGTCATTAACTGATGTTTGAAGGTCGTCCACTACGAGGGTCATCCTCAATGCTTTCACGGCCTTCACGGAACCGTTTGTGACACTCCTAAACTTGACTTTTCTTCATCGCCTCTTCTACATAAGCTTGAATTAACAACTCAAGAGTCTCACTATGTGATTTTTAAGTTAAATACAGAACTTAATGTTCGCGCGCTGGTCATGAAATACCATTTTTCAAAATTCGACAATGTAGACTTGCAGGAATACGAAAAGGGCTTTCCAGTGCTGCACTACGGAAAGTTAGCTATACCCCCACTACCGATATGCCCTCCCCAGGAATGGTACCAACTAATGCAAGTTGAATTTCCTTCTGGCGATAGCGCTAAATGTCTACAAAAATTCATTCCGGGAACTTTTTTACTGTACCTCGTATATATATATTTTATATATATATATATATATATATATATATATATATATATATTTATGAAAATGAACGAATATTGTTTTTGGCATCTGGGGACCTCAAAAAGAAAATTTATGATGGTCTCGGGCTTAGGTCTTACCATGAGACCTACGGTAAACAGCTTCTTCCCTATAGGGGAAATTCGCTAAAACTTGGTACATATGGCTTCTTCTAGTTAAGTTGGGGCAACTTCTGCAGAAGGGCTACACCATTTGCTGTTAGTAGGGTAGAAGGGGGGAATTGGGTACTAGTTTTTGGAAAATGTACTCTGTAGGCTAAACCTAATTGAATATCTTTCTAGTTTTTATGCCTTCAGATCAAGGCTTCTAATAGACATTTTTCACCAACTTTAAGATCTGCAACTTTTTTGGTTCTATTTAATAAAAATAAAAATATTTTTCATACCCGATTGCCCCTAAGGGGGGAATTGGGGACTACATCTGTAAGACATAAGAAAGCCCATATATAAAATAGTTGAGAAATGGGGGTTATTAAGAAAACATAAAGGAACATTTTGAACAAATATTTTTTGACAATTTTATAGAATGTTAAACTAAATTTTGGAAAACTTTATAGTTTTTTTTAGATAATTAATGATAATTAATCCTTATGACCTAGGATGATAAAAATTGTATTTTAGGTAGTTTATAAGAGGTACTTTAACATAATGCAAGTTAGATTTTTTTTAACTTTTACAGAAAAAAATGTACAAGAAGTTAAAACTTTGAAAAAATTTTGCGAAAACCTGTTTGTCTCGAACAATCATACACTGTTAAATTAATAAAAACACTTCAATTCTTTTTATAAATTAGCTCACTGTAGGGTAGGCCTACTCAATACTGAGTCAATAAAATAAAAACTTATTTTTTCATAGGCTAAATACAAAGTTAACAAATAAAATTAAATCAGTAGTCCTTACCATCTAGAACCGGAATTATTCAATGGGCTATCTTATTTTCCAGGTTATCCAATCCATAAATGGCTGAATTATCATTTGGGCAAGTAGCCTATAGCCTATTTCTAAAAACAAATTAGGCCTAGGGGTTTCACTTTAAAACTAGTACTTTGTCATAACCATAAAAAAATAATAGTACCCAATTTCCCGTAGGGGGGCAATTGGGTACTAAAATTTTCAACCCCTAAAAGCTACCCTTTAGAGATAATTTAAAAATTCCAAAACTCTAGCAAACTACTATTAGTATGTATACTTTGGTTTTATGAGGTGAGTGTAAATATTTTGCATAAATTTAAAATTTTATAATGTTTCTATGGTTACTCGGACAAAGTTTGTGAGGCACTTTGTAAATCGAAAAACGTAAGGGTCGAAAAAATTATTTTTTAACTTGTTTATATTTAAGGATAACAACTTTTTTAAAAAATGGTGGTGTAAAAAACATAACTAGCTAACTTATCTCTACATATTTTTCAATCCTTCCTAACACAAAGGGTTGATTAAATAAAAAATTTTTAAAAAATTAGTACCCATTTACCCCCAGTATCCAATTCCCCACTTCTACCCCATGTCAAGTACCGTACCTTTTGTTTTTGATATATTTTAATACTTGGCTCTTACAACCTTAAATACCATAAAAGTGCTAAAATCATCTGTTAGAAACTTCATTTACTATTTTAAATGCTGACTCAAAGTGAAGAATGAAAATTGATAATTGGGAAATGCCTGTTACCAATATCATACTACCTACATAGCAACTTCATTAATGAAAATGCACTGATTTAAAACTATAAAATATTCATAAAATAAGTTTTAAGGTTGGTTAAATTTGAATTATTCTCATATGAATAACTATTAGTGAATTAAAGTCACTAATAACTAAACTAAAACTAACTTACCATAACTGAAATACCAATCGCCTAAATTAGTTTCATCTCAACATAACTTAGCTAACTTAGCTATGTGGTTTGTGATCTAGTTGATGTTCATTTTAAACCCCTTTAGAATAGTTAAAAGTTACCAGCAGATTTATTTTGTAATGCTTATGGTTATCAATCAATAGTTTGCCTCCTGATATTACTGGTTACTACTGACTTCCCCAATTAGGTGTAACCATTCTGCGGAAGCATAACCGTTAAGATCCATTAAATATTGAATTTAAACTACCCAGTTTTATCATTTTTGGGTGGAAATTTTTTTTGGCATTTGAAATTCGCTGACTATGCAGGTCTGCTGCAACGGGGGTATTTTTGTATTTGAAAAGGTCTCGGGCTTAGGTCTTACCATGACTAAATAGGCACGTAGGTACCTCCACGTCAAAACAGTTCAATGTAATGTAGTAAATTTCTTAGACATGACCATTGAAAAGAAGGACAACAAACTGAATTTTAGCATCTTCAGGAAACCTACAACTTCCAGCCAAACAATTCATGCTACATCGTACCATCCTATCTCCCAGAAAATTGCTGCATATAATAGCTTGGTTTTCAGAATGCTTAACTTCCCACTTTCTAACGAACACTACAACAAAGAACTGAATATTATTAAACAAATCACAGTTAGCAATGGTTATAAATGCAGTATGGTTGATAAAATAGTATCTAAATATATTAACATGAATAAGATAAAGAAAACTCAAAATATTGAAAGTGAATCACCCGATAAAAAATACGTTTGTATTGAATACAGTCACTTGGCCCAGAATGTACTAAATAAAGTGTTTAAGAAGCATGGAATGCACTTAACTTTTAGGACAACCAACAGAACTAAAAATGCTCTATCACAGAAAAATTGTAACACAAGTAAATTGGACAGATCTGGGGTTTATAAAATGAAATGTGCGGATTGTCATAATTTCTATATCGGGCAGGCAGGCAGAACTTTCTCTCAACGGTACAAGGAGCACCACCCCGATCCCAAATTAAATAAACAGAAATTAACCTTTGCTCAACATTTATTAGATTCATACCATAAATGAAATCAGCAATACAGTACACCTCGGATTCAGGGTTTAAGCTGGGAAAAAATGTATTCGAGCAAAAATGCTACAAGCTCTTTGAAACTTGTAGCAAAATTATTTTCCTTTTAGCATTTTTATCGCATGTCATTAATTTATGACACATGTCATCAAACCAAAATAACTTAATCGAACAACACAACCTCAAACTATATTTTGCATCACCGTTTCCGAGGTTTCGAGACGTCTGTTTTCGCCTGTGTTGCCTGACTGGCCATGAGATTTTATACATGGTGAGTTTCGAAAATCCCCGGTTTTTACACGGCAGTAGGCTATCTTTAAAAATCCCCACATAATCCACAGCAACGTTTCTTGCCCCTTAAATAAGGTATTCATGACTTGAAACTAGAATTATCAAATGACTATATTGATAATTCGACTCCATATCATTCCAAGCGATGGCGAACTAGCCCTCCACATTCATTCTCGCATTCGCCACCGCTCGGCTAGACTCAGCGACTCGGCCAATATACAGGGTGAGTCTCTAATGACTACATTAATTTTAACAGTTGATTCTACTTATCAAATGGAACACAAAAATGTATATAACCCTTTATCTGACTTGAACCGTTTAGGTGCAATGGCGTATTTTGTGATTTTTTAAAATTACATGACTTTGTACTATTAGTTCAACGGTAAAAACCAAAACAATGTATTTATGAGATATAAACTATTATCATTGGAAAGAGAATTAAATTCCCTTCAAATTAAACATAGTACCAAAGTAATAACTCCTTATAAAACGTTTATAAAATAACATTAAAGTTGAAAATTGTAGTTTTCAGAATTTTTCCTTTAAACTTCAAGGCTCAATTAAAGCAGTTAAATTTGCCGTTTTCTTATGTCCAATTACATAAAAAACGTCCTTATTTATTTATGTTTAAAATGATGTAAAACTATTAAGGGGTCATAAGGGGAGAAATTTGAGAATTTCTTTAAAATGTTGTTAAGGTACATTATCAGAATTGTTATCATCACTCGGTATTGGCTCTAAACACCAAATTTATTACTGTTTATTTGTCTCTTATTTCTTTACCAGCTGAATCTGTTGACTAAATCAGCTGACTGGGAATAAAAATAGTAATAATCAGCTGATTTTTAATTGTTTTATTGTAAAACTGTTTATTCATGTTCTTTTCAAATGTTCACTACAACTAAAACGTCACTGATGCCATTAATGATAGATATCGTTGTTTCGAGTTGTCATGTTGTTTACAAATGAAGAATAGCTGGACATTATTGTGGTTTACGGGTTCTGTGACTATAATGCAGTGGAATGCCGTCGCAAGAACCGTCGCCGCCGCTATCCAAACAGAAGCCTTCTCAATGGACGCACCTTTGTTAATGTTCATCGCTGATCCTGGTAAACGAATCTTCTAATCATGTAAGGTTTAAATTAAATGTCTGGATCGGACTCTTTGTAAGCTGGCTCATAGGACATTCGAACAGCCTTAAATGGCATTTAGTACCTGGACTTACTTGCTGAAACATCACCGTTGCTCCTTGAATACTTGGATTTTCGTCAGCGCATTATCTTCCAAGGAGACGAAGCACTCCCTCACTTCAGTGTTGATGTCCGTCAGCACGTCAGTGATACATTAGACATGTGGATTGAAAGATGAGGAACAATCGCTTGATCTCCGTGGTCTCCAGACCTCATACCCCTTGACTACTATGTTTGGGGGCACCTCATTACAAGTTTTTCGCATACCAGTTCGAAATGTAGAAGAGTTAAGGAACAGGATTTTGACAGCTTGTGAACTTCTACTTGATGAACTGAACTTGAAGGCGTCTGTGAGGGAATTCAGGAAGATATTTTGCATGTGTATCAGGGTAAACGGGGGATACTTTGAAAATCTCCTAAAATGATAAAACCGGTTGACGGATGAGATATAAACAGTATATTTAAATTATAAGTGATGTGTTTATTTTTCATATAACATCTGCTGTTCACAATTATTGGAATCCCCAATCTACTAATTTAGTTGACAGATTCAGCTGTTAAAGAAAGTTCTGATTTACTGCAATTTATCTGGTGTTTAGAACCAATGCGATGAATCATAATGATGTACTCTAACAACGTTCTTATGAAACCCCAACATTTTTTACACTTACGACCCCTGCGTTCATTCAGAAGCCTTCTGTTTGGATAGTGGCGCGGCGGCGACGGTACTCGCAACGGCATTCCCCTGCATTATAGTTACAGAACCCGTAAACCACAATAATATCCACCTATTCTTCATTTGTAAACGACATAACAACTCGAAACAACAATGATATAATGATAACGGCATCAGTTACGTTTCACTTGTAGTGTACAATTGAAAAGAACATGAATAAACAGTTTTACAATAAAACAATTAAAAATCAGCTGATTATTACTATTTTTATTCCCAGTCAGCTGATTTAGTTAACAGATTCAGCTGGTAAAGAAATAAGAGACAAATAAACAGTAGGCCTAATAAATTTGGTGTTTAGAGCTAATACCGAGTGATGATGACAATCCTGATAATGTATCTTAACAACATTTTAAAGAAATTCTCAAATTTCTCCCCTTATGACCCCTTAATATTTATACATCATTTTAAACATAAATAAATAAGGAAGTTTTTTATGTAATTGGACATAAGAAAACGGCAAATTTAACTGCTTTAATTGAGCCTTGAAGTTTAAAGGAAAAATTCTGAAAACTACAATTTTCAACTTTAATGTTATTTCATAAACGTTTTATAAGGAGTTATTACTTTGGTACTATGATCAATTTGAAGGGAATTTAATTCTCTTTCCAATGATAATAATTTATATCTCATAAATACATTGTTTTGGTTTTTACTGTCGAACTAATAGTACAAAGTCATGTAATTTTAAAAAATCACAAAATACGCCATTGAACCTAAACGGTTCAAGTCAGATAAGGGGTTATATACATTTTTGTGTTCCATTTGATAAGTAGAATCAACTGTTAAAATTAATGTAGTCAGTAGAGACTCACCCTGTAGAGTGCGCGCCAACTGCTCTTTAGCACAGAGAACGTATCTATACGATCTCTGTGTGTATGTGTCTACCTATAGTCTTCTTTTTTACTGTGGATCGTAATGACGCGGCATCTGATCGAGGGTTACGTTGCAGACTACATTCCATAATTAACTCTTATTTTATTTTAAAGTATGCCAAGTGCAAAATAATTTGTGGAAGTAAATGGACTTTTATTGAGATTTGTATTGGTCAAAATCAGATTTTCTGCAATAAAGTTAAATAATTTCCACTCTTTACTTTGTGGCAAAAAGGCGACAGCCTGTCCGAATATTGTCGCATTTTCGTGGTGCATTTCGCACTTTGCGACAAATGCGACCGCAGCTTAAACCCTGCTTGGATTATCCGGATTAATGTGGCAGTACACCGATCCGGATAACCAAAAATCCGGATAATCCGAGGTCATTACAATAATACCTAAAAAGCGATCGCGTACCTAGCCCTTGCTCAATTGATGTTCATTGTTAATCTTATGAATATAGGCTAATGTTGACTTTTACCGTACTTGTGGTTTAGGTTTGGAATAAAACGCCAGATTAAAATATTTAATTATTGAGATTAAACAATCATAACTCAAAATAACTCAAACCTGAAATAATCATGAGGAAACTTAAAGTAACTCAACAACTTATTACAGTAACTTTTTTTAAGAAATACACGTAACACATCAAAAATTGCAGCAATGAACTAACTCGCAAAATTGCCATTGGATTCGCCATTGTTGATTGCTGCTTGCGCCCCAAGTAGCAATCCAGAAAACTACGTTCTCGAAAATGCCGTAATGTACTGTTTAGGCAATGTGATTCCTTCAATTATTGTGATTCCAAATGCGTAATGTATTACATTTGCATATTACTATCAGAAGGCGCATTTCACCCGTAACCTCACTAAAATCGTGGTTTTGCCATGATTTAAATTTTTTAATCTCTCATATAGCCTATGGCTATAGCCCGGTCCGGATAGTCTGGGATCCGGATAATGTGGGGTCCGGATAATCCGAGGTGTACTGTAGTTTGGAAATTCTACATTTTTGCAATAAAGGAAATAGACTGGATTCCCTAGAACAATTTGAAATATATAAAAGCTTTAACCACAATGAAGAAAACAAAAAAATTTTAAATGAAAATCTAAATTTTAGTTCCCATTCAGTATTTAATGCCATCATAGCTCACAACACTGGACAACAGCAAAATGACCTTTGTTCACCTGATAACTGAGGAGAGACTGGGGCCACATGAATTCAAGTCAGTCTGCTTCTTCAGTGCCTGGAGTGAAGTGTAGTAGGCCTTAAATAAACTATGTATATATTTTTTCGTGTTTGTGTTGTGTTTTTGTTCAATTTTAAACTGTGACAAATCGTTTATGATGTTTTTGTAAGGAGCAGCACTTGATAATGCCATTATAATGGCGAAACATATGTAGTGCATCACTACATTACATTGAACTGTTTTGACGTGGAGGTACGTGCCTATTTAGTCTTAATATCAC
This sequence comes from Flexamia atlantica, assembly GCA_035578135.1. NCBI lineage: Eukaryota > Metazoa > Arthropoda > Insecta > Hemiptera > Cicadellidae > Flexamia > Flexamia atlantica. The sequence continues at coordinate 17,985,669 of JAQJVK010000016.1, read as the reverse complement.
AGTTCAGGGGCTACTGATATGGATTTTAATTCTTACCATGAGTAGGCTACTACAGTAATAGCTTCTTCCCTGTAGAGGAAATTCGCTAAAAAGTTATCTTAAAGGGAAGAAAAGCCAAATACCTACGCTCTAAGCATTTCTGGGGCACCCATTAGTACTTACCTTTTCATTTTCAAACATATTTGAAATCAATCGAATCTGTTTTACTTTTTCAAATTTCCAATTTCCTCTGTCATTCTTCCATTTTTTCAGGTAATCTAAAATAGAATCATTTGATTTTGCAACTGCTGGGTTAGCACACTTCCTTTTCTTAAGTTTCTTCTTCTTCCGAAGTGATTCAGGAGTGTTGTCTTGCTTTTCACTTTCTACTTCTTTACCGGATTCTCCTAACATGTACATTCCATGTTCTGAGTGACTGTGAGTCTCATTACTAAAATCCTTTTCAGATTTAAATTTTCTCTTGTGTTTTGGTTGGTCTAAACTATTATGAGTCTCATTACCAAAGTCCTTTTCAGATTTAAATTTCCTTTTGTGTTTTGGTTGGTCTAGACTATTATCACCTTGGGATGATGGACTTGCTTTTCTTTTTTTGTTGAATGTGGAACATTCATCATCTGAGGAATCATTTTCTAAGTTTGAATGCTGCTTCTTTGATCTTGGAGGAGTTGATAAAAGATTATCACGATTTATTTTTGTCTTTAGTTTCATCTTCAATCTTGATTAATAGAGGTACCTGTAGAGTTGAGGCTGTGTGTTATTCTCTCAAGTGAACCCTCTCAAGTGATCTTGACTAATCAGCTAATTATCATTATACGAAAACAAATAAAACATTATTCAAATAAATACCTCACATAAACGGTACCTAGGCCTAGTTATATAGTAATGCGAGTTTTCTTACAATGAAACATTGTCAGTGAACATCAGTTTTATGACTTTACAGTTTTATGACTTTACAGCTCTACCTGACAGTCACTTCACGAGGTTCGGTAATTGTTCACTTTCCAATGGTTGTCTAGAAATTGAAAAATTGTTTTTCCATATTATAGGAAATTTTGCGCTGATTCCGGAAATGATAGTCGTTTTCCGCGGAAAACGTCGGAAAATGCCGGAAAATCGGAAAAACCGGAAAAAACATTTTTTTATGTAAATAGGTCATGTGGGTACTCAAATTAATCGGGAGAACGAGCTGAACAAGAATATGTAAGAATTTTCAAGATCCGACGGATATTAACGGAGATACGGCCGGAAAAGCGTCGGAAAAGCCAAAAACAAACTTTGTCGAAAACATATCATGTGGGTACTCAAATTAAAGGAAATTGCACGCTGAACAACAATCTGCAGTAATTTTCACGATCTGACGTACAAAAGTCGAGATAAAGCCAAAAAACATAAAAAAATGTTTAATCAACTTTTGTTTAAGTTACGTGAAGATGGATTTGGCTGGAATACATTAGATAGGGATCTGTTATGTTAGTTTAGGTTGTATTTGGTTTGGTTAGGTTAGGTTAGGTCAGGTTATGTTAGATTGTGATAAAAGTTGCATTATTTTAGGTTATATTAGGATTGGTTTAAAACGTTAAGTTAGGCAAGGATAAGGTTGGTAAAAAGAATGTGATATTATAATCCTAATCTAACAATACCAAACCTAATTTAACATAACCAAACCTAATAGGTATAATCTAGGGAGGGCCTAACCAAATTCAATATATAACCTATCCAAATTCAATATAACCTAACCAAACTTAATTTAACCTAGTCAAACCAAACCTAACATAGTCTAACATAACCTAACTAGACCTAACATAGTCTAACCTAACCTAAACTAACCTAACCTAACCTTAGATCCCACAGTTTAGCGTAACTCACCTAAAACTAACCCATTTTGTGCAAATCCATGACTTTTCCAGCACGTTTCCGGCCATAACTCCGTTAATCCGCGTCTAATCTTGGAAATTCTTGCATATTCTTCTTTATCTTAATCTCCCGATTAATTTGAGTACCCACATGACCTACTTCGGAGCCAAAAATTATTTTATCGTTTTTCCGATTTTCCGGCATTTTCCGATGTTTTCCGCGGGAAAAAACTATCATTTCCGGAATCAGCGCAAAATTTCCTACATTTTGAAAAAAAAATTGTTCAATTTCTAGACAACCATTGGAAAGTGAACATTTACCCGAGGTTCAACCAATACATAAAAAATCGTGAAAATTCAAATTTGAGTTTGAAAATTGTTTAGCCTATATTGAGGACGTAAAAAATACGAAAAAATGTTAAAAAAATGTAAAATAAAAACAGCAAGTAGTTAAGTTATGTGGTACGTTAAGGATTCACTATTCAACTATTTTTTTTATTTTTTTCGTTCTATTTTTGACTGAGCAGGCTAGGGTTTAAAAACCATGCAGCCTCGAAGTTCACTGATCTGGTTGCTTCCACTGTGTTATCTTAAAATGTTAACTTGGGTTAGTTGCATTATTTTGTTTGTATGTATGCATTTTGTTTGTGTGTTTGTCAGTTAGTATGTTAGTTAAACACTTTTGACTCTTTGAACTTGTGTACCTAACTTCAACTCAAGGACTCAAAGAGGCAAGGAGGTTATATTTATATTGTTAAGATCGTATGACCACAGAGTAAAGAGCGAATACAGAGAGTCATCCTATAGTTCGACGCCGGGGCGCCGGCTTGTCGCCACAGAGGGAAGGTCATATACTTTCAGCAGGAAATGTTGCCCCGCCACTCGCTCACTACGCCTAACGTTGCCAATTCGTGCGTGCGGATGTTATCTTATCACCACGCACCTGCCTCTCCTCGACTCACGGGCGTCCGTCTCAGCCCGTCTGGTGTGGGTGCCTTATGAAGCTTTGTTATGATTAAGCAATTTAGTAATTATTACGGTAAATGTGGAATTTTCTTTTTTCAATTAAAATTAATCAGAGTGCTGAAATAAATAAAAATATATTATAAGAATAAGAATATATTCATTCCAAAGTAAAAACAGATTTACAACATGTACATGGGTGGAATGACTGGTCATCTTCTCCTGTAAATGATCACCAGTACTGATAAATAAACATAGATAAAAACCAAAACAGTCAATAATTATTATCTTTGACTTGGGCGGCTAGCTGCGGTGCGTGTAATCAGTCCATTGCACTCTTATTAACTAATTTCGCAAACACTTTTTATGATTTGAACCTAAACAAGTGGAATAACAATAAAAAAATATATTGTTTGCCTCTTTCTTAAATACATATCATACATAAAATAAAATACAATTTCCCTTTAATAAACTTAAACTACATTCTGAGTGTAAAATTTGTAGAAGATAATTATATATCTTATGTAATTCATTAAAAATAGGCTATTTATCATCTTATATGGCGTGCTTCAAAAAATCTTGGGCGTACCTAAAAACAGTTGAAAATAAATGTTGAATCCCAATTTTTAATTCGCTCCGTCCAGTAGTTATCTATCAGTAAACGATTATAGGTATGTAATTCAAACTTAAAGCGCTTATGCAATGCTTGATGATTCGAATTTTTGCAAAGAACATCAAATTCCGACATAATGCAAATTTAAAATCATGGCAATATTTTGTCTTCAAATTTAACATGAAGACCCTACCCCCGTCGCAGCAGACCTGCGTACTCAGCGAATTTCCATAGGATTTATTTTGTATATGTGAGCATTCAACTTATTTGAAGGAAAGTATTGTTTGAATACATTAACTAAATAGTATACTAAAAACATATATTAGATCATTTAAATATAAAAGCTTTGAACATGAGGAAACATGAGTAAAATTAACAAAGAATTGGTTTTCATTAGTAATACATACACTTTTGTATTTTATATAATTTTTAGCCTTTTAATTTTTAATAACTGTAATCTTGTTATAGTATATAACTGTCAACAAACATATCTCCTATATATTTGTCAAATACCACTCACCCATCATCGCACAGCCCAAACTACTTGACCTAGAACCTTGAAACATTGTATGAACGGTCCTCCCGGAGCATAGGCACCCACTAAGAACGGATTTTAAGAAATTCCCTCAGAGTACGCCTTATGATACATAAAAATTTCAATGTTAAAGTATAGGGAAGCTCATGTAGTTGTCATGGCAACCTTAGCATTAAATCATGAATCCAAGGAAGTTTTTCTGTTTTTCCACGGGTAAAGCCGTGTTGATCAGCTAGTAATCAATAAATGAAAAACACTCAAAACAAACAAATAATTGAATCTCGTGAAAAATTTCAATTCAATCATATGGTCAGTTTTGTAATTAAAACATCCCTGTTGCAACAGACCTACATCTCCAGCCAATTTCAATAAAACATATCAATCCTCATCATTGTAAACTTACCATATATTATGCTACATTTTCAGGCAGTTTAGACCAAGACATCCCCTTACCAAATGCTTATACTTTCTTTTCAATTAAAAAATAATTTGTATTTTTTTATATAGTATACATTTTTTGCAAAATTTTGATCAATGAACTCTAACTATTAAAAATAAACACAATTAAAATATTCATCACCTGAAAATGTAATCATATGTTCAGAAATGTATTTTTAAATCAAGGTGACTATTCTTTTTGGAGGGAAAATAAAAAATAATATTGGACAACGTACTGTGTTTAGCACATCCAATATAATCCAATATCTAAGCAACGGATTGACGTGTTGACGTAGAGCAATAATTCAAGATGCTAAATTGTTTGTTTTTTAAGCTGAATTCAATTTTGACAGTTAAATTTAAAAATAATTAGTAAAACGGTGTTACATCTTGAAAATAAATTTTATTTCGTCAAAGAAACCTTCTTGGAGTAAACCAATCTTGCTGGTTTTCGAACTCGAAGTCATGAATGACGCTTTAAACGTTTGTCCCAAATTTCATCAAGATCGGACCTTTTTTACAAAAGTTATACGGACAGTTATATATATATATATATATATATATATATATATATATATATATATAATTTTTTTGATTCTGTGTTAAGGGCTACTACATTATTTAATATGCAATAAATGACAAGAACTGAGTACCCTTTGTTAGATTTTATTTCCAACCTAATAAAAATTTTAACCTAGGTTGGAAATAAAATCTAACAAAGGGTACTCAGTTCTTGTCATTTATTGCATATTATATATATATATATTGTTAAATAAAGATCACTTATAAGGGCTACTATTGATGATGCTTTACGTCTAAGCATTTTGAGCCGTAGATCATATTCAGTTTTCACTTTTACCATGGCACGCTTATCATTTTCATTGCCAGTCAGGTTGTATCAATTGAGGAATGCCAGAAGCTCAGCTTTAAGAGAAAAAGCTCTATTAACTGCGAAGCATTTTGGTTTTTGTTTCCTTTTGGTCTTAATTTCTTTGCTGGACAGGCAATATCCATTGCCGTTTTGATGGTGTGGAGAAAGCTGCTGTAATGTAAGCCCGGGACCATGTTATTTTTTTCATTTTGAGGTCCCTAGACCCCAAAAACACCGTTTGTTCATTTTCATATATATGTATATATATATATATATATATATATATATATATATTTAAAATTAACATGAGTACCCTTTTGTTTTAAAATAATTTTATTTCACTGACGCGTTTCGACTATAATAGTCATTTTCAAAGTGCGACATGTTTTACATAACCTCTTATCAACTGTAAATAAATACAATATTTTATACTTAAACAGTAGTCAGCTGTCCGTTATTCTTTTGTGGTGCAATTGGATTCTGTTTTAAATTCATGATTTTATCAAATATAGAGTTCTTGTTTTCTATTAGCATGGTATTTAAAATATTATTTTTATCTTTTTTATGGTTTTCATAAATATGATATTCTTCTTGGATGTTCATTTTGTTGCCTTTCTGTACTATGTCAAGAATAAACATGTTATTTTCGTATTTGTGGTCTGTTTTTAATATGTGGTCGGCAAAAGTAGATTTTTGTGTAGTTTTATTGTTTGATTTTATTGCCTGTATGTGTTCATTATATCGTTGTTTGAAATTAAAACAATTAAAAAAAAAACAGACTACAAATACAAAAATTACGAAAATAACATGTTTATTCTTGACATAGTACAGAAAGGCAACAAAATGAACATCCAAGAAGAATATCATATTTATGAAAACCATAAAAAAGATAAAAATAATATTTTAAATACCATGCTAATAGAAAACAAGAACTCTATATTTGATAAAATCATGAATTTAAAACAGAATCCAATTGCACCACAAAAGAATAACGGACAGCTGACTACTGTTTAAGTATAAAATATTGTATTTATTTACAGTTGATAAGAGGTTATGTAAAACATGTCGCACTTTGAAAATGACTATTATAGTCGAAACGCGTCAGTGAAATAAAATTATTTTAAAACAAAAGGGTACTCTTGTTAATTTTAAATATTTATTTGCTGATTGATTATTATAAACATTTATGTAGTTTATATTGTATGAACTTAAAGCCTCCAAAAACCTCTATGGAATCCGCTACGGTGATTCGCGGGTTTTGGTTGGTCAATTTGTCAGTTTTCTTCCCGATATACGTGATTTGTTGTGTCGGCTTTGATAGCCTGGTGTTAGCGTTCAGGACTTATTGGAATAATTTTTTAAAATGCCACCTAAAAAGCGCGATAAGGAAACAGATTCTTCAAAAAATTCCCGAGCAGACTTAGTGCAAGCTGACCATGAACTATTTCTTCAAGCTTTTGAAAGTATGTACCTTCACTTGACTTGTTTTGGTCTTGGTTTCGATCATTATCATTTTGTCCGTTGACCCGCGGACATAGCCTATGTAGGCTATACATTTTAAATAAAGCCTTGTTGACTTTCTGCGTTCGATGTCTTTTGGTCTCATAATTTTGGACTATCTCCAAATGTATTTCAAATAATTAACCTTACCTATATTAATATGGTTAAGTTTCAATTTCCATTTTTGATTGTTTTTACTAGGGCCTATTTATCTTTCCTAACCTCCTTAAGTACGCCTACCAAGACCAAGCCTAATAATGATGGTAACTTATTTTTTTATATTGAGGTATACGAGGGCCAGCCAAAGCACATGCCCGGGTTTTGCATGGCAATTTTGGCCCATCATTAGGCTAAGCTAACTATATAGGACTAACTTAGCAGATGATCAAAAAGTATCTAACCTATAAGCTATATCAGTTGGTACGAGTTTTATTTCGGCTGGAGTTAAAGAAGTGGCTTACCTTTTATCCTTTCCTTTGTAGGGTATCCTTGACATGATCAAACCTAATCTAGGCCTACTCAGACTATGGGTACGAGTTTCATATCTGATCTTCTGCCGTTCGTTCCTATAGGAGACGATTCAACATTATGATTTTCTAAGAAACAATATTGAACGATCTATCGATAGTTGAAGTCGATGTACTGTTTGTTGGACAGAACTTGACATCCGATTCCATTGTATTTCATGTTGATTGTTTTTAATACTGTAGGCTACGTTTTATTACTATGTTAATAAAACATTTTAAGTTATAGGCCTATCCTAATGTTATCAACATATAAACCATACTTAATTTTATTTAATATGACCTTAACCCTTTACCACCAAGCAAATAATAAGTAAGAACACCACAGCGCCGGCCGTTGCAGCGCTGTATGGCCGCAACAAACCAGCCGTAAATTGCTGTGAGAACCCTAGAAAGCCAAGGGTTTTTGGCCATTTTTGTTCCATCACACATAAACTATTGTAATTCCGTTATTTTATATGGTAACTTAGAGCTATGGTTTGGTAGGCCTAGCCTCTCATTTTTTGGCGATAGAAGCGTCAACATTTACGCACAAATCAAAGTCAAAATTTATTGGTAAATGTTCCGTATACAGTAACCTCATAGAATTTGATGAAAACTGTCTTAATGTGTTCCTTTCACTATTTTATTATAAAATCAACTCGAATTTTGCCGCGGAAAACCCTTTAAGTACCTCAAACCGATAAATTAAAAGTCTTAAAACGCCCTTCATAGGTGGGAAAACTACTTCCTGACCAGACCTGTCAACCTGGAAGGAATTTCAGGCGGGAGTGATCCCACAGGGGCCCTCCCCCAGAAAGATTTTCAAATTCAAGCCTGAAGAATGAGTTTTTATGCATTTTACCGACATGTAATGGGTATTAAAAATTAATTTTTTTCCACTTCATATCATCCAAAAACGTACAAAATTTATTGAAAAATGCAAATTTGTAAGCACATCAGGAAAGTGATATTAAACTACATCTGTTTTCGTGTAGTTGCAGACTCCCAGTCGGCAGAGCTACCTACCAAGATAACGTTAACGCGATAAAAAATTCCCGATTTCATAACAAATTCCCTAATGTGTATGTATAAATAGTATGATATCAGATATGCGGGAGTTTTTCTACTGAAAGCGGGAGAGCGGGAGTGGACGTTAGATTGCGGGAGAGTTAGAAGGTCTGTTACTGACGGACGACTGGATGCTGCCATTGTCTAATGGCGACTAAGGATTGCAGGGGAGTATCAGCAGATTGAATCATATATTCCGTGCAGTTGAAAAGTAAATGCCAAAATTAACGACCAGCTCGTTTTGACTGTCGCTGTGGTCTGTTAGTCGGCGAAATGGCTTCAGTGTATATTGCGCGATTAGTTTGTTACTTCAAAAACTTTGTGTTCGCATTTTTCCTCAATAACTTAGATTTTACGTTTTAAATTATGATTATTATAATAAATAGGATAAATTCACAAATACGATAGCAATTAATTATAAACCATAAACAAAAAATCTGATAGAACACTACTTGCAAACCTTTGTAAAAACAAGGGACGCGTTGTACAGGTGTTCCAACTTAGGAAAATATAAAGAATCTATTTTGTTGATTTATTTAAATTGTTCCGATTTTCCCTAATGGAAAATATTGATATAGGTATTGAATGACATGAATTAGAACTGACAGTGATACAGTGACACAATTTATTCATAGTTATGCCAAATGAAGAAATGGTAGATGATTTTTTTAAAGCCTGTTGTGGTTGAAATTAAATTAAATCTATTTATTTTCTGGAGGAGGACATGACACTATTTTTTTGTGAGTCATTTATGAGGTGTTGAGCCGGTTATTTATGAAGCCCCCAAGTAGCCCCTCATGGGGAAATTATTTGATTTATGCGGTGATTCTAAATACCCGATAACTCAAAAACTCCCACTAATTCAACTTAATAGACTGAATATCTAAACTGAAATAAACTAACCTAACCTAACCTCACCTAACCAGACCAAACCTAACCAAAATTAAGCAATTTATCCTAACCTAAAACATCCAAATGTATTCAGTTATGAAGGTGGTCGATGGAACAGCAGGCTAGGTTATATTAGGTTAGGTTAGGATAGGTTAGGTTACAGGGGCGGATTTAAGGGGGGGGGCAGGGGGCGGCCGCCCCTCCTTTGGCAAGATGAATTTTGATTATTGATACAGTAATCTTTCAATAAACATAAAATTGTGACATTGATAATTGCTATTTGGATTTTACGAATACAAAAACGTATTTAAAACACATAATGATTTTATAAATTAAAATCAAACATTCAAGATGTCGGGTCCCGAAATTTCGGTAAATTTTCGGGAAAATTAAATTCCCGATTTTCGGGCAGGATTTTTATTCACTTCGGGAAATTTTCGGGACGGGATCGTTTTAGCGGTCGCAACTAAACAGCGAGTGTAGCTTCGCAAAACTCGCGATCGGCCGCGGAAAACGACCTCGCGTATTTGCCGACCGCAAATAAACAGCAAATCCAGCTTTTCGACACTCGCGATCGTCCGCTAAAACTAATGCGTATTTGCCGATCGCAAATAAACGGTAAATGCATCTTTGCAAATATCGTGATTGGCCGCGAAATCCATCGCGCATATTTTCTAGTCGCGGATGAACGGCAAAACAGCTTTGCGCTATTCGCGATCGGCCGCGAAATACGCTTTGTGCGTATCTGCCGATCGCGGATAAACGGCCGATGTATCTTTACGAAACTCGCGAGCGGCCGTGAAAAACGATCGCGCGTGTTTACCTATCGGGAATAAACGGCAAATCTAGCTTTGCGAAATTCGTGAACGGCCGCGTATATGCCGATCGCGGCTTAAACGGCCGATGTTGCTTTTCGAAACTCGCGATCGGCCGTGAAAAGCAATCGCGCGTATTTGCTGATTGCTGATAAACGACGAATGAAACATTGCAAACTCGCAATCGGGTGTGGAAACCAATCGTAGGTATTCACTGATAGTGGTTAATCGACGGAAATAACTTGCTAGAAGGCGTGACAGAGTGCGTGTTTTTATTTCTTATTTTGTTATTTTTTGAATAATGCTTTAAAAAAGTTATAATTTTAGTCACTTGTTTATGAAACATAATTGCAGTTTTAGAGCACAGATTTTCACTTTTTGATACCTAATTATTCAACATTTTCCCGGACCCCCCTCTGTTGTTGGGGGGTATTCCATAACCCCAGACCCCCCAGAAGGATCACCTCCCCAAATTTTTCACCGCCCCCCCCCCTAAAAATACCCTTAAATCCGCCCCTGTTAGGTTAGGTCAAGTAAAGTTAGGTTAACTTAGATTAATTACTTAATTGGTCATGCCTCCGGCCCATGGCCTACGGCCTCCAGCCTCCGGCATGACCAATTAAGAAATTAATCTAAGTTAACCTAACCTAACAAACCTAACCTAACCCAAACTAACCTAACCCAAACTAACCTAACATAACCTAACCTGTCGTTCCTTCGACCTCCTCCATAACAGAATACATTTGGATAGTTTAGGATGATTGTTTTGCTTTTAAAAATTCCCATTTTTTGGGAATTTTCCCTAAATGGGAAATTTTCCCACAATGGGAAAATTTCCCAGTTTGGGAAATTATACTTTTTTATAGGGAAATTTTTAAATAGTTCCCCACCCAATACCCCGGAATCCCACCTGGTCCCCTAGATAGTCAAGATTTTGATGAGTAAGTTATTTCATTGTTTATTTTTTTAAGGATATCTCGTTTCAAAATGGTTCAATCTGCAGAGGCGGATTTGTAAATTTGCCGCCCCTGGACTACACGGGGGCAGTAGTGGGTTTGGCCAGGGCGAGTGGCGGGATTTCCGGCTCGGCAAAAGTGGTGACCTTTTTTTTTTTCTCGCGTGTGTACTTTTTGGTCCCGTTGTGGCCCTTTTGCCCGTTTTTACCAGTACCGCCCCGCTAAAGAAGGCTGTTTCGGCTACTTCAGGGGGGGGTTGTGACTTATCTCTCTAATTCTCTCTAATTTGCCGCCCCTCCCAAATTCTGCCGCCCTGGCCTATAGCCCATTAAGCCCATATGTAAATCCAGCCCTGTCAATCTGAAAACAAACTTCATATTCGTGTTCAGTACAAAAATCCGCACAATTTGAGTACCCACAATGTAATATTTTGAAGAAAAAAATGTTCTCCCATTTTCCCGGTGTTTTCCGATTTTCCCACTTTTTCCGGTGTTTCCGCGGAAACATTTGTGTTAATTCTGTAATAGAAAGTGTGAAAGGAACACATTAAGATAGTTTTCATCAAAATCCATGAGGTTACCGTATACAGAACATTTACCGATTTATAAATATCATGACTGTATAAGATAGAACACAACAAAGTAGGCCCTAAAAAAAAACCGACATTTTTTTCAAGTTTTGTTTAAAAAACCCTAGGCCCTTAAGAGAGGTAGGCCTAAGCCTAATTTTATTTCACTAATCTTTCGTTAATAACATATGCTACATTTAATTGCAAACAAAACTGTGCAAATTTTATAATAATCAAGCCTTCAGCAATAAAAATAGGTAAATCTGTAACACACTTGAATGGTTCTCTCCGGAAGTCCAACAAAAGTTTAGAAACCAAAAGTCATTTTATAACAAACCCAACTTATCACACAAATTGTTGGTCACTATAAAAACTATGTTTTAAGAAGTTACAGGTAAATTAATAAATAGGCAAAAAAAAACTATGTGCGTCAATGAGCGCCAAAATCTCTACTTGCAAGTATGTAAGTGATAACTCTGAGGGTACACGCCTAATTTGCAATTCATACGAAAATTGTACTGGAACATTTTCGTTTGCCCTCAAAATTAATTGTCCCTGTGAACAAGCCGAAAAACTCTTTGTTTTCCTTTTGGGTGTTTTTCAAGGCCGTATTTTCCACCAGGAGCATCCCCACCACTGCCAGTCCTGGCTCTTCCCGTCAGCTCATCAGCAGCCACCAACTTATCTACCATGAACTCATACCGACTCTTAGGTTTTTGTTGCTAAGCTTCTATAAGACATAAGCATTTAACATCATTCGGCCAATAATATTAAAAGTGACTTTTTTCCATGGCTTCAAGCACTTCCGCTCATTGAGGTAGGTTTACAGCATTTGGTCTGTGCCGCAATTCCTCCCATTCCTCGGTTGTACTGGTGAATTATCAAGGGTTTCTGTTTGATAATTAACATTCAATTTCTTCATATGGATTATCTAGCACCAATAGTTGTTAGGACAATAAATTACGTCCCGTTCGACTGCTTTTCCCTCCAGACCATCTGAAGTATAGGACCCTTTCGCACATGTAGGCTAACCTTTTACCTACCGGTACTTCAAACTTTCCTTTAAGTTTCCTAGGTATGCCTTTCCTATCTAGTTTGAGAGTTCCAGTTAACCATGTTAAGTTCTGGTATAAGAATCTGGTCAGTGGTATGCTTGTAAAGAAATTATCTAGAAACAAGTGGTATCCCTTTTTCAGGTAATTGCCCATTTCAAGTAAGTTAAGGTTTTTACAACATTAAAGGTTAGTCCATGTTCCCTCGTTACTTTTTCCTCGTACCTTGCCTCCTTATAAGGGCGTAAGTTCCGTCAATTTTCTGGGAGTGAGACTGGACGATAGTTTTCCTGGGAGGAGCAGATTTCCCACCTCAGAAACAAGCTCTCGGCCGGTCTTTTCGTTCTCAGAAATATAGCTAGGATGGGCAGTATTGAATTGTCTAAGTTAGTTTATTCTAGTTTGTTTGAGTCTCATGTCAACTACTCAATAATTCTTTGGGGCAATTCGTCAATTTCTAACCTTGATAGCCTATAATTTTCAAGCTGCAGAAAAGGGCGGTTAGGTTTATTTACGGCCTACGTGCCAGAGACCATTGTAAACCAACTTTTCACAACCTTGGAATACTAACCGTTCCTTGCATTTTTATCTTTGAAATAGTAACTTATGCAGTAAACAACAATTAATTGTACAAATGTTGCAGTTGAGCACACCCATTTTACTAGATATAGAAACGATAGATCAGCCATAGCCCATAATTTAAAATTGTCTGAAAATAAGTCTAACTTTCTTGGACCAAAATTGTTCAATAAACTTCCACAACAGATCACATCTTTAGGCAAAACGCCTAAGTTCAGATCTGAGCTTAAGAAATACCTCATTGATAAATGTTACTATAGTATCACTGAATTCTTAAATGAATAGTTTTGCCACCTTTTACTTGTTACTTACTTGTTACTTGATAGTTCCATCTGTAGGCCGACTGGCGTTGGACTGGTCAATGTGCCAACTCAACGTTAGCCACAAGGTTAAGTTAGGTTATGATGGTAAGTTAGGTCGGGTTATGGTAGGCTTAGGAGAGAGCAATTGGCATTACAGGTTTTCATATGGTCAATCAGGTCGTCATGTTCTTCCTGGCTTTACATCCCAACTAACCTGACCTAACCTCACTTCACTCAATTCATTCCCTACTCGAGAAGAAACGTTGCTAGGCCTAGCAAGTTTTTGACCGGTCCCACGCCTTCAACTGGTTGGTCTATGGGTCGACGCATCTGTATGTATGTATGTAGGGAAAAAAGCAACAAAATAATGTGTTATGGCATCACAGAGTACCCACAGTTTGATTCTCCGTCGGTGGTGTTTTTTTTCACATCAATTGATAATGCTTGCTCATGTTTATAATAGTGTGTCAGAATAATCTATTTGTGTGATCAATTAAGGGTTTGAAGCGCCCACAAGGATCATAGCCCGGCTCACCATGTTTTGGTAAATCAGCAACGTCGACCATATGAAAGAATTTCAAAATTATTGTGAACCAATTGCATGGCATTAACTTCCTGTACCAGGAGGTTGATTGGGAAGGCTTTGTACTCACTCCAATAACTTTCAATTGAAGGTTTTTTATTCAACCCCACATTGAAAACGATGGCAAAAAATGCTTTCGTTTCCGACAGTGTAACAGGTTTCCAGTCTCTAAGCCTACGGACGCAGAAGCCCTGGCTGAAAATGTTTTGGCTCATTTGTTAGTTTCCGTCACAAAAGTAGCTAACCCGTGAGGACTGAGTTAGGTACCTGTCTAAAAGACCGGGTTAATAGTTTTTTCGATGAAAAATATAATTTTTGGGTGTCAGCAGGGCTGGCCATCACTATGCCTCTCGTAATTCTTTTCAGGAACATCACGATTCACTTCCCGTAATTGTCAAACCCTTAGAGTCAGTTCAATGAATGTTTTTTTTAGAGGTCTGGTGTTTTCGACCATGAGTCACTTACGGCTTCATGTTACATATAAATATTTTGTGTGCACATATTTCTTAATATAAAATACTCAAAACACTAATGTACAATACTTTTGTGGGCTTTTGTCAGTATAAACACATCATTGAACAACATTAGGATGTTTTCAACACAATAACAATAATTATTGAAGTACCTACTGCAATTCAATATATATATTTTTATAGCCTATTATATAAATATTTTGTATGCACATATATCCTATATAAAGTAGTCACAAAACTAATGTAAAAGACTTTAGTGGAGTTTTTGTGCAAATAAACTCATCATTTTTCAATATACTAACTTTTACATAAAACCTGGTCCAAAAGACCATAAGTCAGTCATAGTGTCTTCAAATCAAAGTCAGTCCTGCCAGGTTAACAAATTAATTGTTAGACTAAGATTCAAATTTTCAATTGGCTCTGATCCTGGAGGTGGGATTTGCTTAGGACCAGGCAATCCCACATATTCAAAGTTGTGTTGGTAGCCAGGGTTCTCAATTTCAAAAATTACATCCCAACTACTCTCTGGGTCATCTGGCTCTCCGGGTTTATTTTGTCTCTTGGGACTCTTGGTCGGCGTCCTCTAGTAGGCTTACCCATAACTCTTGTCGGATTTTCAATAGATTCATCATCGTTGTCTTCATCTTCGTCATCAGATGACGCCACATTCCCTACTTTGGGTCCTGGTGTAGTCCATGGATTATGCACTTGAAATTGACTAGAAGATGGTTCATCTGGATCGTACTTAGGAAATTGGAGTCAATAGAATTGTCCAATCTGCCATCAGAGTTTTCCCCAGGCGTTATTATTGCTGGGGCACCATCGCCATACAAATTACATTCACTTACTCCTGGTGACAGTTCTGGTGATAGTTTTCTTTTGCTCATCACGAACAACACTCACACACACTGAACTGTACTATTTCACTCATACTAAATGAGCTGTTTCCTGCCGAAACTACAGAAAGGTCTGTCGTCTCGCGTTCACCGATAATATTCCCTAGCAGACATTGCTAAATTTCACCACATTTATTAAATAAGGCTCAAGAACCCTTAATATCAGTGACCATCCCATTCTAGCTTTATATAAGTAGATATAATTATATATAAATAGCAAAATTTAGTAATGAGCCTAATATATAGGCCCGCGGTGTTCAACGGTTGCACGAAGTCTGGCTATATCTAGGCTCTTGGCAGTCAACTCACTCAAGCCGCTTGGCTTTATGCAGGCTTGTGGTAGTCAATGCAACTTTGCCCAAAGCCTGTATATAGGCTTCTGGCAGTCAAAGGTTTAAGCTTATTTTACAATGTTCGCCATCTTACGCTTGATTCAGTTTTTGTCATCTGTATACGGTCAACTGAAGTGAGGGATTGCAACATAGTGTCAAAATTGCCATTGTGTAATTAGGGCCTAACTTAATAATGTAGTTGTTGTTAAGTTACATTGGATTTAGTTTCAAAAAATACCTTACCAAAAACCTTTTTTACAAAGTTCGCCATCTTGCATTAATTGTCAGTCATTGTCAGTGTCGTCACATGTTATCGTCTATTCGATCGACTGAAATAAGGAATGCAACATGGACTCCCAAAATCAAAACTTAACATGGTCAACTGAAGTAAGCAATTGCGACATAGAGTGTCAAAATTGCCATTGTGTAATTAGAGCCTAACTTAATAATGTAGTTGCAGTTACATTTGATTTAGTTTCATAATAATACCTTACCAAAAACCTTTTTCACATTGTTCCCCATCGTTGTCAGTGTTGTCGTGTGTTGTCATCTATCAACTGAGATAAGGAATGCAACATGAAATGCCGAAATCAAAACTTTGTGATATTTTTTGTTAAGTTTATAGTTTTCCAGTAAAGTATTGTTTGTATGAATGTTATGTATACCAAAATATAGTAGGCCTACTGCATAAACAAAATAAAAATTAGGCCGCATACCAAACTCCAACCTTCACATGTGATCAGGTTACATTTACTTGCCATTATGTTACCTCTTTTTAGGTTTTCAGGTTTTAGTAACTTCTTCATCCGAAAACCATAAGTAAAGAAGAAGAAACATAGATAACCAAACAACCCAAATTGAGATTGGTCTTTCCATATCAACTAAACTACTCAGTTTTAATACATTTTCAACCTGACCATCTCAGAATTGAATAACATTTGGCAGGGAGGTTGCCTTTATATAGATTAAGAAAAATACAAAATTTTATTAAAACTATCTGAATTGGTTAGGGAGTTATGACTACTTAAAATTTTCAAACCTAGCAAAAACGCAACCCACTTGAAATTTTTAAACTTAAAACTGTGCCTCTTGTAATGAAGATATAGAGCTGAGGTGTCATTTTAAAGTATTTTGCATGGGCGTTAATATGATATAACATAACACAATAGGCTATATCTAGTCTACCTGGAGGGAAATTATTTTTACAAAAACACCCTGAAATTTTTTATTTTGAATTTCTCAAAATAAAACGAGTGCATTCGTTGTGAATGCTTGCCGACTATGGAATGATCTTCCTGATTCCCTGAAGTCAATTGAGGGCCGTCGTCGGTTTGTGGTGGCGCTGAAAATACTATTCTTTCAGCGAATGTCCTTGGTAGGTGTGTTGTAGGTGGTTTTTGTCTTAAGTGGGGCAGGGGTCTCTGACGGATGAATGATTGAGTGAATGAGTGTAGTTCAAATTTAATTTCTTTTTTATCTTTTATGTGAATATATTATTTTAAGTTTGTCTGTATATAGTGTACTTTAACAGTAGCATATTATCTCAATCTGTGTATTTCAGTTAAGTGTAAGAAAGGGCTGTGTGGCCCTAACTTTGCCTGAAAAAAAAATTTTCATTTCATTTCATTTCAATTTTTGAACGCACATTTAGTGCCAAATCGAAGGTTTTGGGATGTTAAAATGGGCTGTTAGAGCCCCTTACAATTGGAAGTTACTCCCTCTCCTCAGTAAATTAATTAAGCTGTGTACCTGTAGGGTTCAATTCATGAGTGCATCAGGTTTCTTGGGGCAGTTACATTTGTTCTTAAATTTGAAGTTTTAACTAAAAAAAACTTGTTTTTTTCAGAACCAACTCAGATCTACAGGTTTTTACGGTCTCGAAATGTGATAAGTGTAAGTATATTATCTATTGATAAGCTGCTTTTACTGTGTTAATTAAAAATAACCATTGCTGTTTTATTGATTTTATTTAATTTACTCTGCCTGAAAGTTCTAAAATTTATAATTTCTTCTTCCTTTAAAGAAGTAACTTATTTATGAGTAAATAGTTTGTTTGATTTATTATGTGACTGTAATCATACAACACGTGTTGTGGGGTCGTAATACAGTAAAACCTCACTAACTCAACACTCGATAACTCGACAGTCTAACAACTGATAGGTAAGGGCCATTCCAATTCAAACCATCCAGAAAAAAATATTTGTAACCCATCATCTCAGAATTTGATGAAACTTGGTGGTTTTGATATTTTTACATGCCCATGGAAGAATATCAAAATTTAGCTTCTTATTTAAAATGGTTTTTAGCTGCCTTTTTTTAGCTTACCTGTTTTTAAAAACTGCCTTGCCATTTTTCTTCCCAGCAAAATTGATTGTTGCATTAATGATGAAAAAAGATAACAAAATTTTAATTTGGTAAGATGACGGTTTTGTATGTCGTGAATTACACCTCGGATTATCCGGATTAATGTGGCGGAACACCGATCCGGATAACAAAAAATCCGGATAATCCGAGGTCATCACAATAACGCATGAATAACAATCGCGTACCTTAGTCTCTGCTACATTGATGCTGCAAACAGCGTATCAAGACAGTACAACATGTTAGACCTACAAATTTGACAAGGAGTTAATTTTGAAAGAAGTCTTTTGACAACACCCAGTTTCTGTTCTAAAGTGAAAACCACATTTTCCTTTTACAGCCACTAATTTTGAAACTCAGTAACAGTTCACACAAAGATATCACAAATATAAACCCATCAAGTGACAGCAATAAACCGACACGCAAAATTCTAGGCCTTCGTTGATCACTCCTAGCGCCCCAAGTAGCAAACCAGAAAACTACGTTTACGAAAGTGCTGTTTAGGCAATGCGACTCCTTCAATTATTGTGATTCCAAATGTGTACATTTGCATTCCAATTTTAGAAGGCGTACTTTACTCGTAAACTCGCTAAAATCGTGTTTTTGCCGTGATTTTAACTTTTTAATTTCTCGGATGGACCGGTCCGGATAATCCGGGATCCGGATAGTGTGGGGTCCGGATAATCCGAGGTGTACTGTACTTCAGTTTTAGTATTTTTATGTTTTTTTTTTTATCAAAGTTAACTTTTTTTGGAAGATTTTGCTATTTTGTAATGTTTAGTGACAATATAGAGGTTTAGTAGAGTCCCGCAAACCCGGACTTCGCTAACCCGGAATTCTGGATAACTCGGAAAGCCTGCCAGAGTAATAAAGTGCACCAAGTGCACTGAGATTCAAGGCCAGAGCACGGTGTGACACATATAAAACAGTTTTGGTTTTTCTTTAAGTTTTTTTTGTAACTGATAATGTAGTTTTTTTATTTCTTACTATGCAATAAATAAATGATTTCTTATAGAAATAACAGATAATATTCTTATTTTTACTCATTTCCCGATAACTCGGAATTTTCACAAACCCGGACTGCGTTCGGTCCACATTAGTCCGGGTTTGTAGGACTCAACTGTATTGACATACACCAAAAGCCGTTAACACAGTTGCCATGAAAAGTGTGATACCGGTAGATAATTAACTGTTCACAGTTTTTATTAGAGCAATGCAAACCTATTTTCATTAACTACTTACATTAATATGATTTTTTCAAAATTGTATGAAAACTTATAGAATATTTTGCTAAGTTAGTTTGCCTTGTATCTACTTACAAAGAACAGGGTGTCTAGTAGTATTGAAAATCTTGTAAGTCTGGAACTAGTCTTGCATTTCATAATGTTTTTGAAAAGTGTGGAATTAGACTTGAATTTCAAATCAAGTCTGCAAATTTACTAATGATTTAGTTGTATGTCTATTATTTAGAGCAATGTAAAAACTAAAGTTTTTGTGCTGTAAATATGTTGTTTGACAACACCAGCTAACTCAACTATCTACAGGTTAAGTTTATGGCAGCAAAGATTCAGTTTGACATGGAGTTTCTTATTGCATGCAGAAAATATGAACTATTTAGCGAAACTTGGTCAAACTTGAAGCAGTTCCTGTGTATTGGTTCATGGTAAAAATATCTAAAATATAAATATTCAGCCCAAAAACTCAACAATAATACTTAATTATAAAAATATATTATCAGGTAACAACAACAAAATATTTCTCACCGAAGAGATATAGTATAGTAGATATAGTGTTTAAGGTGGAAAAAATGGAACAAAAATTATTCCTGTTGTAAATGGTAGGTACATTGGTTTGTCCAACCAATTCCAATATCAACTCACATTGTATGACCACTCATTTTAATTTGCTGCGTAAAAAAATAAGCCAAAGCTTGATTTAATTAAATTTAAAAAAAGTTACCTTACTTGTAATAAATAAATGAATTTTGTTAGTGTCAAAATTATTTAACTAACATACTAATAGATATCCGCCTTAATGCGACCTTTGGCTCAGCGGCTTGAAGCCGCTATGCCTGCAGGGGGTCGTCTATGCGTTACCTTTTAGAAAAACCCCCCCTTACATGAAGTACCAAATATTTGCCACAATAATAACTAATTTTTTTAAATTTAATTAAAACAAGCTTTGCCTTATTTTTTTACTCATTCAGCACATTAAAATGAGTGGTCATACGATGTGAGCTGATATTGGAATTGGTTGGAAAAACCCCCACCCCCAAAAACAATTTTGGAGGCTTGTGCCTTGATGATGACAACATGAAATTATTATTTTTGTATCTTTTAAGTAGTAATATGTGTTCTGGTGGCCCTTATTCGATTTGAATGTGAATTGCCGAAAATAGAAATTACTCAATTTTGATTGACGGACAGCATTTTTAATTTTTGAATGGCTGCCATTTTGGACTGGAGCATGATATCGACCTCCGGTTTGCGGCATTGTGTTTCTTTTACCAAGCCCTTTAAAATAAGCAGTCGCACGTTGGGGGTTAACATTTAAAATTTTGGGGCTACCCCCCAAAATCCAATTTTGGGGGCAGGGGCAGAAATGACTCATACATCAAAAAGTAGTTTTTTTTTTTACTAAAAGGTATGCAAAATATCGTTTTGATATCCGGCTTACTTGAAAAGATATCAAACCGTTCAGGGACTTTTGGGACACACAGTATTATTTTGGCAGCCATCTTGAAAATGGTGTCAAATTCAGAAAATTATTTCCATAGGTGATACATGATTAAATCTTGTGGCGTTATATCACTGGCGATAATTGAGTAAGAGCTTCACTTTGACTGGGTAAAAAATGTTTGCTGCCATCTTGGATTCACCGTGTTGTATGTAATAATTTTTTTTTCAAATTTAAACACAATGTGACACATCATTACAGACTAGATTTTCATGCTGATTGCAATGCTGAAATAATTTTTTGAAAATCTTGATTGTTTTCAAAGTATACTTAAACAAAGAATTTTCTCTATACAATCCTTTTGTATGTTTTGAGCTTTGAATACTTTTTAGGATTTATTAGAGTATTTTCTTGATATCCGAGGTTCTAATCGAGGTATTAAGTCAATTTTAGTCTTGGAAAGACTCAGTGATATAATGGCTTCAATTTTAGAAACTTTTCATTTAAATCAGAGTAGAAGGAGATAAATTATCTTTAAATCTTGATTTTTCCTAAATTAAATTTTGGTAAAAATTGCACATCTCAATTTCTAGATAAGATAAAAAGTTCAATCTGGTCTTAAATCGCTCAGCAAATATTGGCTATCATGCGAGCAATTGATAATTTAAATCAGATGAACTCCAGAAAAGTTACGATCATTCAATTTAAAATTTATTGTTTTACATAACTATTGTTTAGTCAAGGGCATGTGCCCTTAAAAACACATAAGGGGGGGGGGTTGTTTTAAATGTGATTTGAAATTAGTTAAGGCTTTAAATCACTCACGATAGGTTTCGCTTTAAACTATTAATAATTTAAATCGGATGAAATCCAGGAAAGTTATGATTGTTTATT
Source organism: Flexamia atlantica (assembly GCA_035578135.1). Taxonomy (NCBI): domain Eukaryota; kingdom Metazoa; phylum Arthropoda; class Insecta; order Hemiptera; family Cicadellidae; genus Flexamia; species Flexamia atlantica. The sequence goes on along the minus strand of JAQJVK010000016.1, from coordinate 17,963,944 downwards.
TAATTTGAAATTTATTGATTTACATAACTATTGTTTAGTCAAGTGCATGTGCCCTTAAAAACACATAAGAAGGGAGGGGGGGTTGTTTTAAATGTGATTTGAAATTAGTTAAGGCTTTAAATCACTCACGATAGGTTTCGCTTTAAACTATTAATAATTTAAATCGGTCGAGTGTGAGGCAAGTTAAAAGCCTTTGAGTAAACAAGTCTTTTAAATAAATGAATTTGATATTGGATGAAGGATCATAACTCACCAGACTCTTGCCTGATTTAAATTATCAATGACTCGTATAAAGGCCAATTATTTGCTGAGTGATTTATTTAAGACCAGATCGAACTTTTGTCTCATCAAGAACATGAATTGTACAATTTTCACTAAAATTTAATTTCGGCAAAAACAAATTTTAAGTTAAATTATAACTGCTAACTCAGCTCCTTCTTCTCTGATTTAAATGACAATTTTCTAAAATTGAAGCCATTATATCAATGAGTGTTTCAAGACTAAATTAGACTTAATACTTCGATTAGAACCAGAGATATCAAGAAAATAATCTATCAAATGCTTTAAAATATTCAAACTTCAAAACTTATTTAAGGATTGCAAAGAGAAAATTCTTTGTTTGGGTATATCTCCAAAACTAATGGAGATTTTCAAAAACGGATTTCTGCATTGCAGTCAGCGAGAAAATCTAGTCTGTAATGATGCGTCACAACATTATGTTAACATTTGAAAAAAAAAGATTAAATATGACATGGCGGATCCAAGATGGCAGCAAAACATTTTTACCCTCTCAAAGTGAATTTCTTAACCCATGTCAATTATTGTCATTCATATAATGCCACAAAATTCAATCATGTATCATCTATGGCAATAATTTCCTGAATTTTAATACTTTTGACACCATTTTCAAGATGGCTCCAAAATAACATACTCCCAGTAGAGATACGGATGTATATTTTTAATATGTCGATTAGGAGCATATTACCTACTATTTACAAAAAGGATAATTTTAATTCCAATTACTTCTACCTCCACCTACTTTTTCTGTTAATTCTACCATATTTATAGAAATGAAGATTTTATATCATGAGAGGATGATATAATCATTACGTTCGCGGCGGCATGGGAGCGATCGCTCCCATACAGAACCCTAATGCCATCCTGGTGGGAGCGATCGCTCCCAAGCTGCAACCTGTTACAATAAGAGCTATTTTTAAACCAGGATCTGAGCTTGAAATCTGAAACTTTATCAGCACTGCCCAATAGTATATTGTATTTTGTGACTAGACAGGGCTGCTGCCATGATAGACCTGGCAGTTACAGTAACTGTAAGTCAGAGTACCAAGATGGTGTAGAGGAACGCAAAAAATCGCGCCATGTGCGAACATGATAATGGTTGTTTACGTTGATGACTAACTTATATGTTTTTGCAAATAGGCAAAGTAAAATATACTGTGAAATTTGTACGACTAAAATTTCTTACCAAAAGCGGAGATTTTTTTGTAATAAGAGGAAGTCTTAAAAAGTCTGTGAAAGGTCATGAAAAAACCTGGCGCTAGTCTTGAATTTTGTGAGATAAACAAACTGGACACCCTGAAAGAAGGAGGAGTATCAATTTCTGCATACGCTCCACCGCTCCTGCATAAAGTTGTTTTAATAATAGGCCTATAAGTAATTTGAACACATAAGGCGTTATATGTTTCCTGCTATACCACCAACACCGCAGTGAACTACTGACTGGCAATACAGTCTGTATGTATGAGTGATGTATGTACACAACTCATTTAAGTTTAAATTTTTTAATCAATGCTGAGATGATTAGATATTTACTTAAGATCAAAATTGAAAAGTGGAAACACAGTACAGTAGACCCTCTATTAACCGACGATCGGATTATCCGCCCTTGTTGGTCAAATATTAAAGATCGTTTTAACCGACCCTGTTTTGAGAACAGTTCAGTTTAATCACCCTTTTCTAGGAATTTCAGCATTTCCGTTCCCATATCCAGCGATAGAAACGTTACGCTCGACTATACAGTTTGTTACGGGTTAAAATATTTTGAATATTTATCTTATATTTAATTCATTGAAATGTTTTGTGTGGTCCGTGTTTTGGAGTTATTTATAAGATTTCTATATAATTATTTAGGAAAATAGGCTGAAAATTGTAGTACATTTTCTAAATAATCCACGAACACGGCTTTAGAATAATGGTAATAGAACCCTAAATCAATAGAGCTTTTATGTTTAAGTGTTTAGAGGATTACCCGTTGTATCCGACCTTTTAAGATATCTGACCAAGGTCCGGTCCCATTAGGGTCGGTTGAGAGGGGGTCTACTGTATTTGAAGGCTTAAAAATCAATAATTTACAATAGGATTTTTGTCTGTTAATATTTGTATAGGTGTTTCAATTTGTTGTTATTTAAAGGTATACCAGCTATGTTGTTGTCACTAAAGATTGATAAAAGTTATTAATAATAAACTTGAGCAAATAAAGTGAAAACCTAAAGTTAATAGCTTATAATTCTTTCAATTAGTGGGGCTTTAGATAGGAAGGAATCATTGAACTACGCCTATTTGATCTGTTTCAGCCAATATTTTTGAATCGCACATTAACATACATGTGTAATCGGATGTCTCGCTCTAACAAGTCTAGAAGGAATTTTCAAGTGGACTCACTTTTGGAGCGAGTGCAACGATCACAGAATAACAGTGGGAACCAACTACTCTCTGGGTATATGACTCTCACCTTTCTAGGGTTCTACGACAAGAAAGGTAAAACCAAATAAGTTCAAATTGTAGCGTGAGTTTTTTTAGGTTCAGTTTAGGCTATTCTAGTTAATAATTTAATGGAAACAGATCTCTTAAAAAAATAAATAAATAGTTTAACTGGAATTTTAAGGGACTTAATTACTATCCCTAAATTTGATACAAAAGTTAACTAATAATGTTAAAATAATAAATATATAAATTTATATTAAATTATGATTTTGACACTTTCTAAAGAAAACAAGTGATAAATGTGACAAGGAGAGAAGCACAAGAGCTGCCCTGGTCTACTGTACTATAATAATACCTATATGATCCAATATTTGGCAAAGATCCTCACTTAATATACAAACAGTAAAACTGGAGTAAAAACAGGACTGAAAACTGTACATTAATAATTTATAATTTTAAATAATTTTTGTGACAATGCATGTATATACGAGGGTCGTCCAGAAAGTAAAGCACGTTTTGTCCCCACATCCAACCCCTTGGTCCTATCTCCGTTACTGATAGTGTGGCCTAAATCTCCACTCCTGGTCTCAATCTGAGCCAAGTCTCGTTGCCGACCAACCACAGATTTCATTCTCACAGCGTTTCAAAATGGCAGCGTCTTTTGAATATCCCGCCAAATGTATTTGACCTAATAATGTCGCTTCTTTAAGTTCCTTACCACTTTCAAACAGCCTAAAAATTCCCTTAACCTTGAAAAAATTATTCTTGTAAGGCCAGGTAAGGGTTCCATCAGGGATTGTCCGAAAATGTCTTACTTGAGGCGGAAAAGTTCTGTGAAGTTGCTGCCGCTGCGTGGGGCGAGCGCCGCGTCGGCATAGAACACCCTAGCCTGCGATTGGTTTTATCCAAATCGTATGTTTTGAATGACATGTGAAGTTATGGCAGGGCCTCATAATGGACTCAGGATCACTTTTTTCTCCTCTACGAATAAATTCAACAGTGAATAAACATTTTAGGCCGCAAAACACTATTGAAATCACCTCACTCGCATTTGGTGGGATTTCCAGTAGACACCGCCATTTTGAAACGCTGTGAGAATGAAATCCGTGCGGTCGGCAACGAGACTTGGCTCAGATTGAGACCATGAGTGGAGGTTTAGGCCACACTATCAGTCACGGAGATAGGACCAATGGGTTAGATGTAGGGACAAAACGTGCTTTACTTTCTGGACGATCCTTGTATTTTGATTTGATCAATGGTAAATGAAGAAAGTGAATTGATTTAAAATATGTGTAACAATAAACAGGTTTGAACGGCCAAGATACAATACTGTTATAATATGTATTGTTTAAGTTAGTTGACAATGAAAAGTGAGGTGGGAAGGGATAATGCAACCTTGTGGATAACATTCAAGCATCCTGGAAAAAATTATCAGCCATGAATTACATTGTTGAAACTCTTGGTAAGGGTTGAGTTAAACATGCAAGGAATATATAGGTATGGTTGCCTTTAGATTGAAATTTTCTGCTTTTTATTTAACCGTGGATTCGGTGTATTTTCTTAGGAAATTGCCAGTCGAACAACAAATGGTCTTCCATATACCGTGTGTCCCAAAAGTTCCACCTCCCCGCCCTCTTATTTTTTTTATTAGTAGAGATAAAAGTATAATATTCAGGGAATGTTTATATGATCAAAAAGGAAGCTTTTGGTGTATGTAAATTTTTACCCCCTCCCCTCCAAAAGTTATATAGCAGTTCAAAGTTTTAATTTTTTGAAAATCAAATGAAGTCCTTACTTACGTAAATAATGAAGAAATAATGATTATTCGTGTGAAAAAAGATAAGAAATACCATGACTAAATTTAGAGTAACTGCTCAAAATGTCCACCATTCACTTCCAGGCAAAAGTGAATTAAAAGCGCGGATTGAACGAGCATGCCAGCTAGTCACACCAGAAATATTGGCAAATGTGAGGCAGGTATTTGAGTCCAGTCTTTACTTCTGCCTGGAAGTGAATGGTGGACCTTTTTGAGTAGTTAATCTCAATTTAATCGTGGTATTTTTTTTCTCTTTTATCACACAAAAAATCATTATGTCTTCAATATTTACATAGGTAAGGATTTCATTTGATTTTCAAAAGATTAAAACTTTGAACTGCCATAACTTTTGATAGGATTGCAGTAGAGACCTCTAATTTGCGCATTATTTTTCTTTGATTATGACCTTAAAAATTATGTATAACTCAATAGGGGTTTACATTTAGATATTTCGACTTACCCCCAAACAACCCCTTTTGGGGGGGGAGGGGGTGAAAATTTACATACATCAAAAACCTCCTTTTATGATCATATAAACATTCCCTGAATATTATACTTTTATCTCTATTAATAAAAAAAACATAACGGGGGGGGGGGGGGTGGGACTTTTGGGTCACATGGCATTTCCTGCAAAGGAAGTTTTGAGTTTTTCTTTAAAATAACTTTGATTTTTTACATTCACTGTTAATGTCAAATGGGACAGGCCGAGAGAAATATTCTGATTTTGAATTGTAAATGTTTAAATTGAACATTGAACAAGTTCCATTGTATTTTACAACTAATTAGTGTTATAGGTAGAGTTAATATTCAAATGTACCACAAAATAAAACTGGTGTAGGCCTACCTGGAATATGCTTTCTACATGCCTTTTCATAAAATGGCAACTAGAAACCTGTGGAATTAACTCATCAAGAGAGACATAAAAAAAGGCGGACATTACAGGCCAGTGTCACAAAGTCCCTAGTGCCACGACACAAAGTCTCTCAAACACCTAGTGCTCTGTTGGAAACAATTAAAATTATATAAATACTGTAAACATTTACCAAGAAACTTTTGACATTTCGAGCATCAAAACCAAAACAATTAGAAATGTAAAAAAATTACTTGTAATTTTACTGTTTTATTAACCCAAAAAATAATTATTTTTAAACAGTTTCAACTGTAGTTATTATTTCATTGATTTAAGTTGATTGATAAAAATATGGTTTGCTAACATAAGCTTCAACAATTCATTGTGCGATAGTTTTAAGTACTCCACAGTGAATCTCCCTAAGTGGCCGTTATAAAAGCATCTGCCAAGCCTGTCTGATAGTGTTGCGTCATTGCAGAAGGATCCCAGCCTGTAGTGTAGTTTGGCTTGCATCAACCGCACAATAATTTTGCCAATTTAAATTTGTTTAGGTTAGTGGAACTGTTTTAAAATTAAATGTGTTATTATGTTGTAAGTTGTATTTTTCTCCATTGTTAGCATGCATTACAGGTGGAAGCCATCCAGACCCTGTACAAGTAGAAACATTGCTTTTAAAAATATGCCATAAGAAAAGGAAAGATGTTTCATGTCCAGTTCAGACTGTAAGTAACACCTAACTGCTGCTTTTAATTACATCACATGTTTTTCAAGAATTTCAGTTATATTCTTTTAATTTTCTTAAAAACGTCTGGCAATTTCTTAAGGAGTCCATAAAAGATATAAATTTATTTCTCATATTAGCTAAGATTTCAAGATATTAATTAGAAACACCTTTTATTCATTTCATTATTGATATAGGATTGATATAGGTCATATTAGGATTATTTAAGAATGATATCAGGCTTACTAGAGTGAAGTTTATTCATGGTACACAAATAAAGGGTGCAACTTGCGCAGAAGGGTTACACCATTTGCTGATAGTATCTCACTTAACTTTTTTTTAATACCTAGCTCTTGCAACCTTAAAGACCATCAAAGTGCTAAAATAATGTATCAGAAATTTCATTTATCAACTTAAATTTTGATTCAAAGTGTAGACAAAATGCCTGTTACCAATATCGTCCTTGTATATAGAAATTTCATTGATGAAAATACAATAATACTAACCCATAAAACATCTATAAAATAAGTTTAAGGTTGATTAAATTTATATTATTCTTGAATGAATATGACAATTAATTAAAATCTGTAATAACTGAACTATAAATGAAATACCATCCACCTAATTTCATCTCAACATAAGTTAGCTGACTACGTTGTTTGCGATCTATTTGATGTTTATTATAAAACCCTTTAAAATAGTTAAGCCAGGTTTTAGACAGATTTATTTTGTAATTTGGGTATGATTATCAGTCAATAGTTCCCCTTTTGTCATTACAGGTTCCCACTGACTTCCCCATTTAGGTGTAACCCTTCTGCGGAAGTATAACCGAATAAAGTTGATTGTTATTAGAGTACACAAATAAATAAATCACAATGAAGATATTTCATTGCCACTATTTTTATTTTTTTTCCACGCTGGAAAAGAGGTTAAAAATAGCTCTTACTCACTCATGAAATACGGGTTCTGTACGCTCCAGTGAGAAAAGCGATGAGCAGGGGTCTCCAGCCTCTTTGTGGCATCAACAGCACAGAAGTCGAGGCCCCGCCTTGAGGCGGCTAAAGGGAGGCACACGGAGGCGCCCGTGTATCTACCCAGGCATATAGTAGACGCCCTCTAGTTCGGTTTCGGTTGGATCGGCTGCCAGATGGTCCGGCCGATCCAAGGACGGTGACTCATATCCGTCATATCGCCACACCACACGGAAAATGACTTGCGACAGGAGTTATCTTGAATGTTTTGGACACGCTAGACCTCAACTAACAAAATATGTTGTTATCCTTTAAATCAAAGGACTGTACAGTAAGCAGGGGCGAACTAGGAAGAAAAAACGGCCCTGGCATCCTTGTGGCAACTGGCCCCAAACAGGAAAGAAGGGGGTCAGTGGCGGATCCAAGGGGGGGCAAAGGGGGCAATTGCCCCCCCCCCCCCCCCCCCGAGAATGTGGGGAATAATCGTAACAAGAGTGTAGCTTCACGAAACTTGCGATCCGCCGCAAACAAGTGCGTATTTGCCAATCGCAAACAAACAGCAAATCCAGCTTTAAGAAACTCGCGATCGGCCGCAATAGCGATTGTGCGTATTTTTTAGTCGCGAGTGAGCAGCTGAATAAACTGCGGAATTCGTGAGTTTCCTGGAGAAAGTATTCAAGTATTGTAAATAATAAATTTCTGGCTTGAACCTCTAAACAAGTCTTTTTTATTTCCCTAAATACCTACATTTTAATAAATAAATCCAATAAAAAAACTGTAGTTTTTAATTGAAAATTGAGCATGTTTTTTGTTTCTAGATTGTCTAAAACACGAGTTTTCAGTTTAAATTTTCACAAATTTTCCGGGGGGGGCCCCCGCACCCCCCTTTGAAGGGGGTATTCCATGCTTTACATGAAAACTCGTGTTTTTAGACAATCTAGAGACAAAAAACATGCTCAATTTTCAATTAAAAACTACAGTTTTTTATTGGATTTATTTATTAAAGTTTAGGTAATTAGGGAAAAAAAAGACTTGTTTAGAGGTTCAAGCCAGAAATTTATTATTTACAATACTTGAATACTTTCTCCAGGAAACTTAAACTAAAAAAGTTCTAGATCGAGCCTTCTTTTTCTACCTTAGCATAACGCTCGATTATATTATCAACATTCACCATGATGTATGCAAAAAGACATAGTCTGTTTAGCCTCTCTTCAACAATTCTCGTTCGTAGCCATATTTAACTAGCTTTTCATTTGCCGTTTATCAGTGATCGGCAAACGCTCAAGATCGTTTTTCACGGCCGATTGCGAGTTTCGCAAAGCTACATCTGCCATTTATCCGCGATCGGCTGATATGCGCTATCATATTTCGCGGCCATTCACGAATTCCACAAAGTTTATTAAGCTGTTCACTCGCGACTAACAAATATGTGCGATCGTTATCGCGGTCGATCACGAGTTTCTTAAAGCTGGATTTGCTGTTAATTTGCGACCGGCAAATGCACACGTTTTTTGCGGCAGATCGCAAGTTTCGTGTACACTCTTATTACAATTATTCCTCACATTCTCGGGGGGGGGGGGGGGCAATTGCCCCCTTTGCCCCCCCTCTTGGATCCGCCACTGTTTGCTGCAACAGGTACATTTAACTGGATGGTTTTAATTCAATATTTAGTAGATCTGAACTAGAGGAAGTCATATACCAAGTTTTATTAAAATATGTTGAGAAATAAGCGAGATATAAAATTTAACATATTTCCCATAAGGATAACATAGGGACAACGTACTGTGTTTACCACTAGCGATATCTCAGTCATAGAGCAACAATGGTCATAGAGCAACAATTCTAAATACTAAATTATTTGTTTTAGCGAATTTCCCCTATAGGGAAGAAGCTGTTGCCGTAGTGCTCATGGTAAGACCTAAGACCCAGACCATGATAACTTTTCGTTTTGGGGTCCCCAGATGCAAAAAACACTGTTCGTTTGAGTTTATATATATATATATCTGTTAACACGATAGCGGTCGTAAATATGATCCGATCTTAATGAAATTTGGTACAGACATGTAAAGTGGCAATCACTCGGACAAGTTCGTGAACCAGCCCAATCGGACCACTGGAAGGGGGGTGAGCCCCTCCCCCTGCCCGTACCCTATGCTGGCAGACCGCTGGAAGCGTGCCCCCATGTGAACGGTCAAGGGGCGGCCTACAGCACCAGAAGCGGGTCAAGAAAAAAAAACTTCGTTTGTGTCGGAACAAATCTCTAATTTATTGGCACACACAGTATCTATTTAATAAATCAGTTTTCGTTAATACAAATTATGCAAAAGCGCCATTTTGTCAATGTAGCCTAAGTTTTTTCTTTTTTCTTTAAATTCTAAACTGGGCCCAGAAAAAAATTACAATTTAACAATAAACGTGACAATAATTAAAAAAAATATAAATATAAACTTGAAATATGAATTGGTTGTTCGTTCAGATATCTGAATATAATTTAACTTCCGATTATCCTTTTGTTATTTTAAATGTGAACAGTCTTTGAGAGTCTGAGAGTAATAAATAAAAAAAAACATTAATATAAACTCTCAAAACTTAACAATAACAAATGATTAACAACGAATAAATAACAAACACCTAACAAATAAATAACAAATAAATAAATGAATAAATAACAAAATTGTATAGGTAAATATCACAGCCAAAATCACAGTCCTCTTCTTTCATTTGCCCTTTTCATAATTTCACAATTGCCCCTCCCCCTTCCCTTCCCCACTTCCTGCATTCAAGTTGATGTCGCCCCCAAAGAAAAATGGTTGGATCTCACCCGAGAAGGTTGCGTGTTGTGCTGCAGCGACTTCATCTGGCGGTTCGGGTGAGATGGCTGACAAGCAGTGGGCAGATGGCATCGCAGAGTGAAGGGGGGGGGGGGGTGTGTGGAGATGCTGGGCTTCAAGGCATCAGCTGGATCAGTAGGTGGCGTGGTGGTGGATGGACACCGGGGGCCCTTTAACAATATTCCTTAGGGATTTAGTCCTGTGATTTGGCTAATCTTTTTACATAAATGAATTACAAAGCAAAAAAAAACCTAACCTAACAATGAAACTAGAAAATATATTTGTCAGCCCTCGCTTAAAACTGACAAATGGGTAGAACATTTTTGGTACTGAAAATCTTATTAAAATATGAAGCAATGCTACAGTGTAGGCTACAGTGAAAGTAAATAGACCTTTACAAGGTGTTCAACAGTAACAAAATACCTGGGAAAAACTCACTCTGCCAAATCTAGGCTACTAAAAAGGCACTCATGAAAAACTGATTTTTCTTGGACAAAACACAACCTAGCCTACAAAAATTTGTTATCCAAAGTTGAGGTAGACCTTGATACATGAAAAGGAAACAAGAAACATTTACACAACAGCTTGAAAATACAATTAGTCCTAACTGTGACAAACTAACCTAGGCAAAGGGGCCAGGCTTGAAAAAAGGTTTCTGGCTCAAAATCAGGAACACTTTTGAGGGCCTAACTAAACAGAGTAGCGAAAAGAACTAATAGAGCACAGAAATATTTAGTTTTAATTGGAAATAGCCTGGATGGAGCAAAAAGGAAAAATGAGAACATGTGACCTCAAAGTGAAAATTCAAAGTTTCGCTAAAAGGCAAATTTCACTCAAATACAAGGAAAACACCCATAGTGTTGTCGGCGAAACTTAGAACCTCATGGTGAGAAATAAATTTGATTCAAAGAGATAAAAGATGTTGAAATGAAATTTAGAGTATATTGAATATTTAGGTTGTACACCAGAGGAGGATCGCAGCACCTATGAAGTTGACAGCCGGATGCAAGGCTTCTTGCCTGAAAACAGTGTTGCCACAGTATAGGACACAAAGAACAAAAACATGACATAACACATAACATATATATAACAATGAGCGTGACATACGCGCTGGGCTGTCACGGCTCAGGGGGTAAATGGGGATAAACCCCCCCAAAAATTGGTTTTTTGAGTTTTTTACATAAAAAAGTCAAGTTTACCGAATTTTTGTTTGCCCTATTGAATTCAGCTCGAAAAAACAAACAATTTAGTATCATGAATCACTGATCTATGTCCACTGGTTACCGAGATATTGAAAGTGGTAAACACAGTTCGTTGTCCCAATGTTAACCTTATGGGAAATAAGTAAAATTCTATATCTCCCTTATTTCTCAACATATCTGGATAAAACTTGGTTTGGGGCTTCTTTAATAGTCTAAAATCACCAATATTTAAATTTTCGTGGCAGCAAACCTGCATACTCATTCCCCTTGTTACTCTTATGGAGCTTACAAAAACATGTCAAATCTCGCTAAGTTGGCTTGAACTATGTTCTTTTGCATTTGAAATTGGCTGAGCATGCAGTTGGCTGAAATTGGTCTGGGGGTATTTTTAAGCTGAATTCAATGGTGTAAACCAAAATTACATCTATACTTATTTAATATGCTAGGGGTTTTTTTGTGATCATTACTCCTCCAAAAGTTCTGGGCCGATTTCACTAATTTAGGTGTCGTTTGAAAGAGCTTGGCGTGAAGTTTTGCAGGAAATAAATTTTATGAAGGTTAGACTAAAGGAAAGAGCCCTAGATGCCCTTAAAATTTCATATTCGTCCATAAGATTTATCATGGGAATGTAAATTTTAATTAAAGCAGCTGAGTGGGATAAACAAAGATTTTCAGCAAAACCAGGTGTTTTGAATGGAATTGAAACCGATGAATTCGTTGCATTTATCTTTTCATACAAAAATTATTATAAATGTTGTAATATTTAGTAATTAACCTGTAAAGCTTGGAAAAAGCTTGAAAAAATGATAAAAATAAATACATAAATAACCAAGATCACTTTATTAAATAATTAACCATTTTAATTGTGTCCTCATGCAAATTGCTCCCATTTTATATTATATATTTTTTTAGAGCCCACGCACAGGCTTTGATGCCCATGTGGGCTTTTTCCATATTTGTTATGTGTATATGTATATTATATGTATATTATAACATTGATAGTATTTGTATTTATATGAATCACTGTATTATCTATTGGAGGAATAAATCTATTTTTCATTCATTCATTCATTCATATATATTGAAGCAAACTTCAAACATTTATTTATGAGTAGATTTAGAAAACCATTCCAGTTCGGCTCAAGATTAAGACGGAATATATTTAGTCGTAGATACTGAATTACAAAAAGTTTTATTATAATAATGTAAAACCTACAAAACAAAGTGTAGTTTTTTTGAAAACATTAATTCTACAATACCGATACCTATTTAAAACAACCTATTTAAAATCGTGTGTTTCATATCAACAAATTTACTTGTCGATTTTCAAATAAATATTTGTTTTTGTTTATTTATTTTATTATCATCCCACAAATAATTATTTATGTATGACAAAGACACCTTGCGGGATTCGATTGAATATACAATTTAATTGGAGGTGATGGTGAATGTTAGTGTAAAGTGTTTGTGAGTAATGATCTAAAAATTAAAATGTAAATTTTTCGTAAAACAATATTTTACCAGTTCTTTTTGCATTTAGTGACGTTCTGTGGTTGTAGTAATGATGCCCCATAAACTTAATTCATCTATAACTTGACCTAAATCACATTTTTTACATGTAATGTTAAAGTTTTTTTTTAATACTTATTTGTAACAACAATAATGCCACGAATCCGAAGAGGACATTAACGCAGAACTCATGAGTATCAACGAAAAGCCATTAAAACGGTGCGCAAAAAAATCATGTTGATACGAACATTGACTCATATAAGATGTTGAGCCCTTTACTTTCGGGCCCTTGGGTAAAAAGGAGTTTCTTGCGAAGCAAAAACATTAAATGGAAACAATAACACTATATATAAATTGAGCCGTCGCAAATGGAAGGTAATTTTGTAAAATTACATGTGATTCTTATTGAGAAGCACACTTTCACTCGATAGACAGACAACACATCTCAAAACTATTTGGAAAATTTAAAATAATTAAATTCTGCATTTGTTGTGGTGAGCTCAGAGTCTCACCTCGATGAGTCTGTTGGGTGGTTTATATAATTTTCATATAGATGAACATTTTTATCACAGAACAGTTACCTTATCACCTGAAGTCAGCTCTATTCCAAAGCATACATAAATATGCAGTTTGACGTAAAAACTTCAACCGAACATAGACAAGTGAAGATATGAAAAAAAAACTAAGAAATACATTTAATGCTGGAAACTGGACTTGATTTAAATAAGGTAAATGTTGACATCCGATCGTTTCGAACTTTAGAAAAATGGCAGACATATGCTATCAGTCATGAAAGAATGATGCCTGTATAAATATCTTTGCCGACAAAAATTTGGATGAAACACGAAAAAATATTGCAATTACCACAGACGTTGCTGCCATTTTCTGTGCAAGAGATGGACAACCTTCAGGAGAAAGAAATTTGGTTGTTTTGCTCGATTTCGAGCAACGGGTTTACTAGTTATTTTAATTTTTCTAAGTAAAAATTCAAAAAACCATTTTTGGAGGTGTTTACCCCCCTCCCCCCTTACCCCCATCCCAATAGTCCGATCAGGCTGGTTTTTGAACTCGTCTGAATAATTACTACTTTACATATCTGTGCCAATTTCATTCAGATCGGCCGTTTTTATGCGAGTTAACGTGCTTAAAGACATACATATATCTACTATATATTTGTCAAATCCAACCTATCATCGCACAGCCCAAACTTTAAGACCGAGAACTTTGAAATTTTGCGTGGACGTTCCTCTTAGGGCGTAGGGCGTAGGGGTATTCCATACCCCCCAGACCCCCTGGAAGGTTTCCCTTGTAATCCTACTTGCCCCCCAAACTCTGCTCTGAATCCGCCACTGAAGGGGGCACCCTTCCGGGGGGGCTTTTTTTAAATCCACCGGCCCTTTTCTGACCTAAAGAGGCCAGCCCTTCTGGCATTTGCCCAAATGCTCAAATGGCCAGTCCGCCCCTAACAGTAAGATTTGGTCTGGGATTTCGTGTGTGCCTTTTTTTGCTGTTTAGTATTAGGACTGTTTTTGGGAGTGAACGTTGCGAGTAATTGTAAGTTGCACATGCACAAATTTACTTTGAGAAAAAAGTTTTCTAAAATGGATGAAAAACATAAACACATGTTTGTGATAATGAAACAAAAACTTAGTTAAATAAATTTGGCATAAAAAAAGAAAATAACAGATTTCTTTTAATTGGTATAGGTTGTGATTCAAGTAATACGTGCAAATCAATTTGATCAAATAAATTTCTAATGTGTGTTTACATTAAGTAATGAGTTTTTCTGTTCACTTTATATTCTCAGTAAGGTATCGGTAAAAATAACGTACCTATCTAGGAGTGATGCAATATGATAGTACAACATAGAGACGCCAAAATATTTTCTTTGGCAGTTAAAAACAGTAAACATGTTTAAAAAACGTGTTTTGTTGATTAAGCACAGGTAATGAGTTTAATAGGGTTATTTTACATTTTGATTGTACATCCGGATAGTCTGGCCAGTGGTCTGGTCCCGAGTTGACCGGACTAGAGGACGTCTACTGTACTGGCTAACCGGGGTCACCACATTCATTGCGATCGCCCGAGCGTCTGCTCATTGCAACATCACAATGTGTGGCCTCTGCCCCTTTCCGGATTCCTCAGCTGAAGATTAACCGTTTTCTGTCCTCATTTTGGGGTCACTGCATGCTGCCACTTTCGGGATTCCTCATTTGATGATCAACCTAAAAGCTATCCTCGATTTGGGGTCACCCCAGACACCTATCTCTCCTCTTCTGGCGCTGCGTCAATGCCACTAGCACCATTCTCAACCAGGACGAAACTTAATTGGATCACTGGAAATTTGTTAGATTTATTTATTGAAGTAATTGATAAAATTATAATTACCTTAACTTGAAATAGCCTCGCTTGGCTATAATATTACCAGTTAGTTTATTTGATTAATCTTACATGTTTTTAAACACAAAAATATTTAATTGTAGGTTTTGAAAAAAAGTTGATTGAAAACTTGTAAATACAAGGTAATAAGTTATTCTAGAACTTCATAGGCTTGGCAATAACTTTTTCAGGGGTTAAAATCTATTGATCTTGGGTGTTATACTCGAAATACCTGGGTATTAATAAATTTTGGACATTTACTCCGACTTTTGAATACCCGGGTATGTATACACTGTAGCAATCGTAAATTTTTTCAGTAGTCATATTCCTTTCTATGTTATTTTGGACTAGTTTGTTGGACCAAAAGATCGGAGCACTCTAAGTCCTCTTTTTTAGGGATAAATGCCTCAAATTTTGGGGTTTTTTAACCCAAAAAGTTAATGTAAGCCTCAGATGTAAATTTAATGTATGTTTTATTATAGACGCTAAAAATTCAAAAATGTAAGCCTTTATTGGTTATACAGTACCAATACTATTAACTATATAACTACTATTGGTTAATGAAAAAAGCGAATTTATTAAATTCTGTAGGTATGTTGTCTTTAGGGGATTCTGGACTTAAGCGTTCACAATTATTAAACAATCTCGTTTATATTTAGTAGAGGTTTTTATTTTTCTTGGTCTGATTGTTTCATGGAATTAGTTGGGGGATAAATCAAATCTCCATCCACATTTTTGGGGGCATAAAGCCCAAATTTTGGAGTTTTGGCTCTAAAATTAAACTTAAACTCTGAAATTGGAATTCACTCTCTCATGTCAGCGTGCTGCATGCGTTCTATATTAATAGAAAACTAGCTTCAACCTGGAAGTTGAAAAAGCCAAATAGGAGTAACTAATGTATTTTAGACAAAAAGTACATGATTGTAAAATCAACTACAGGTTTCCCCTAAAAAAAATTAGATGTTGTGATATCTTCCTACACAAGTATACAATTCTGCCCAACTACTTGAGTGACGTTGAGGATTTTAGTGTATTTTTGAGTTGAAATGTTTCAGAAATCTCTTGGAACATGCTTTGTCCCATACAACCCTTCAGAAGACAACCCCCCTCCTAAAGTTCCAGCCCTGTCTATACCAACTGAGTGCTTCAGTCTTACGGAGGGAAATCAGGCCAAATCTTTCCATCTTCTCTTGCGTGTCGGGAGTGTTGGGAATATACCAAATGGCGACATTGATTCTGGTAAGACAATATCATGCGATATCTAATAACATTTTGTTTCAATTTAAATTATTGTCATTTTAGATCCTAATATTAGCTACACTAGCTTGTAAACTTGACTTCTGGTTTACCTCTATTCTGATTGTTGTGTATGGTTTGTTTAGTTCTGACGCTTTGAATTGCTCAATCCTTGATAAATTACTAAGAGAGCTAATAAATATTAGCTCAGATAATAAATTAGTCGGGTATCCATCCCGACTTTTAAATATCTGGGTATTTTACATCACAAGCAATAATGCAAAGCTAGACAATTTTCAAAAGTCATTGAGATTCATGACATGGAGTTTCTTACTTCATGCAATAATAGTAATTTCTTCAGACTTAGAGCAGTTTTTATGTATCGACTTATGGTAAACATATATACAAAATCAAGTAGGCCTATAAATGTGACGATGGCAATTCCAGTTAAATAACAATTTTTAATTAGATGAAAACAGGATCATGTTTCCCACTTAAGGCCAAAAATTAAGATTTTTATCATGATAAGATGTTATAATTTATGGTTGTTTACATTAATGAATAACCCATAGGTCTAATATAATTTAGTGGTAGGTATACGAAAAACCGTCAGAATTGTATTTAGCCATCCAAAAAAGTCTTGAAAAAGTTTGGAATTAGTCTTAGAATTAGTGGTAGAAACAAACTATTTACCCTGTGCATGTAGAATTAGTGTCAGAAACAAACTAGACATTCTGTGCATGTATATCACAATGAAAATATTTTTATAACGAATTTTTTACATACAAATTAGTAGCGAAGAGCTTTATTTGGCGTTTCGAGGTCTTCCTCAGCCTGTACATAGGGAGTTTGTTGTAAGCAGAACCGCCCCACAAGAGGCGCAAGTCGCTGAAAGGCGAGGGCGAGGAGGACGGCCCCTGGCACCAGTATGGCACTGACCTCATCATCTACGACAAGCAGAATCGGTGTCTGCTGTCCGACGGGGACTACGAGCTGCTGCTGGAGCCGATGACTCCGGGCTCCAAGACCTCCGTCGCCCTCTCCTCCTGGGAGTATATCGGCCACATCAAAGAGGTACTGCCAACGGATTTACCCCATAGGGAATAAGCTATTAACGTGGTAAGACTTAAGCCCAAAACCATGATTACTTTTCATTCCGGGGCCTCCAGATGCCGAAAACACCAGTTCATTTTCATATGACAATGCTCAAAAATGTCATGTTGTAATTAAATATGACACAGTTGTGTAAAGAGGTAATTAATCGGATTTATAAACCTTTTGCCGGCACGGTTAATCCACAACCCGATTAACCTACCCCTGGTTAATCGGGAGTTGACTGTACTGCCTTATGGCCTGAAATCCCCTATTTTTACGTTGCCGTGTCAGCAAACCTGCATACCTATTTCCCATGCCTTATGGGCAGTTAAAAATATTGTGTTGTTGGCAAATTTCTCAACTTATAATGGCTTCTAGTTAAGATCTATTTAATTATAGCCTAAAACCTCAAATCTTTAGATTCTTGAGGCAGCAAACCTGTGTAGCCTATTCACCTCCTTAGATTTTAACCTAGTAAAAATGAAAAAAAAATAGCTTCCTTATTTTTTAATTATCTATCGTATATTAGATAAAACTTGGTGTGTGGTTTTATCCAGCTTAGATTTACTTGATCATAGCCTCAAATCTCCCATTTCTGCATACCTGTGGCAGCAAACCTGCATATTCACTTCACATGCTATATAAGGAGAGTATTTTGCATACTACTTATTTACGGACCTACGTTGATTTTAGATTATTCGAAGCTTCATGTAAATGATGTATTAAAACTTTTGAAATTCACTGGCCTGCTGCAACAGGAGTGTCCAATTTTAACTGTCTCAGCTTTTAATTCTGTTTTACAACTTTTACTTACCTTTTTCTAATATCTGTGTGGATGACTAAAGTTGGTTTGGTTATAAAAAATGTCCAGTCAAAAGAAGAAAAAAAATGGAGATGGAGTTTGTAAATTTACAATCGTCTTTGTAAATGACCTAAAATACCTCAATCGTTTGATTTCAATAAATAACCAGAACTGATTAGTTACATTTTGTGTTTTAATAATGTAAAACGAGCAAAAAATATTGCCAAATGTTGGAGGGCTAGGAACAGCCGTGTTCTGTGGGGGCAGACATTCTTAGGTCTTGAAACCAAAACGTGTGTACTCATCTCCTTAATTTCAACCTCATAAGAAACTAAAAAAAAATGTATAGCTTCCTAATTTTTAAATTTTTTATCATAGATATAGGTTGTTTTATTTTAAAACTTGCCACAGTTTCCTTTTTTTGATGAGACAGTAATTCATACTTCCAAGAGTGGCAATACAATTTGTTATTGTTCACATTGCTAAGATACCCTGGTCAGTAAGCTTTCACAGCTTAATAATTGTATTATTATAATAGGATAATAGAGGAAACAACTGGCTTACCCTGTAATGAGTAGGCCATTAGAAACATAAAACACAGGAAAAGTCCCAATATTTCGGTCCATCTAGTAGGACCTTTCTCAAGGGTAGAAAGATGGAGAAAGACTGTTAATGGGCCTTCCTACAAAAAATAATTGTATCATTAGAATTTGTTCAGCTCCATGCTGGAATAAAACATTAGCTGGTCGTTGTTTGTAGGAGCAAATAGAGAACCAATTGTCCACCTCCTTTGAACAGTTCAGCACAGGTCCGACGATAAAGTTCTTCCTTCGTTGGTCGCGGGAGCCAGTGACGCCGGTGGTGGATCGGCCCAAGCCCATCAACGTGATGAAGCAGGAGATGGAGGCGGACGGCAAGGAGGGCGCCAAGGAGAGCGACAGGCCAGGTACTACTAGTCGAAATTCAACCAGAAACTACTCCTTGCTGCTATAAAAACATGTGGCTGGATTTGTATACATTTCTTTGTTATTCATTAATTAACATGTTAACTTATAAGGCCTATGATTTAATTTTTAATTTCAATTCCATTGTCCTTAACATATAACTACTAACTACTCGACTCAACCTCGAGTAGTAGCAACTATTCGAGTAATTACTCGAAAGTCGAATACCCCCCACCCCTAGTTAAATGTGTGTTGTTGTATGGTTGGTTACTAATTTTGAAGAAAGCAAACTTGATTGTACAAATTTGAAGAACCTAGTTTTTGTTTCAGATTTCTGTTTATAAAACAAGAGATGTTTAAATGCAATTAATTATCAAGGATTATTATATTAAGACCAAAAATAAGTTATAAGACTGGATTATTTTCCAAACTAGTTAACAAGGCATAATTCGTTTGTGTTACCCAACCCGCAGAAAAGAAGCTGCAGATAGTGTACCAGTTCCTGTACAACAACAACAGCCGACAGCAGACGGAGGCGTGCGAGGACCTGCACTGTCCGTGGTGCTCCCTGGACTGCGACACGCTCTACTGCCTCCTGAAACACCTCAAGCTGTGTCACTCGAGGTTCACCTTCACCTATGTTGTGAGTTTAATTTGCGCTCTTGTTTATTATACAGGGTGCGGCAAAAGTCAGCGTACCGAAAATGCAGTTAAACTGTGGCTAGTATTAACAGTATTATTTTAATGTACCTGTTAGAGAAGCTGCGCAAAGTGACCACCATCATTGTCTAAACACTTGTAGCACCTTTTTAACGCTGATTAACAGATTTTTTTGCATAGTAATGGTGTGAATAAAACATCAAAATGTTTCGTTATAAATTCTTTTAAATGTTCTAAACTTTGAGGTTTCTCCAAAAACACGTGTTCTTTTAACAAACTAAACAATACTAAAATCGCACGGAGTTAGGACTGGGGACCTAGCAGGCCAATCAATAGTTCCTTTTCTTCCTATCCATTCATCGAAGTTGTCATTTAAAAAGGCTCGAACATTAAGGCTGTAGTGCGAACATTAAAACCATTAATAATATAAGTTAATAAAACAAGCGCTACACTCACCAACTTAACTTTACAACAAACAAGTGGTATACTATATACTAACAAGACCAACATTCATCGATGAAGAATAAACGAAGACAAAATTAACAATAACTAGATTATAAGATAAAGGAGTGATACTATATTAGCGCGAGAGATAAACAATGACACTCACCGGCCTGCAGCGGTACGCTGACTTTTGCCGCGCCCGGTATGTTTCAGAATTTATGGGTAACCTTTTGTTTTGTTCATTGGGGACTGCAGGAAGGATTAATGCTGGGCAAGTGAAATAGCTTTAGAAATGAAGTATATGGCAAGTGGAAAAAATGGAAAAAATGTTATCTCATATGTAACAGTGTCCCAGTTCTCCCACCGGCAATAGTTAATGTTTTATTCAGTAAACAGATGGGACACAGTTTCTCAGAACACAGTGCCCTGCAAGTAGCCTTGACTAATTCAGTCTTAAGGACAAATAATTTCCTCTTTAGAGTATGTTTTGACTAACCAAACATGTTGCAGCCTATTCCCGGGGGTGCGAGGATAGACGTAGCCATCAACGAGTTCTACGATGGTTCGTACTCAGGCTGCCCGCAGGACTTGATCTCACAACCTCCCGGCGGCGCGTTCTCGCGGAATGGGCCTGTCCGTCGGACATGCGTTTCCAATATCCTGGTGTGCTATCCCAAGCGGCCTCACCCTTCACTCTCAGAGTTCTTGGAACTCGATGAGAATGAGTTTGATGGGCAGAGGCCTTACATTACCGGACACAATAGGTATGTTTTTTGTTAAATAGTTTGAATTTTAGGTGCAAAATTGTTGGATTTGCAGTACTGGCGAGTTATCTCGTAAATAAAAAGTAGGAAAAACTATACATCGTAAAAATAATGCAACTTATACTCTAATCCAAAAATTCAATTAGAAATGTAATTTATCGCAATATGATACTTGATCATATTTAACTGCTCAGCTTAGTTTCACATCTTTATCAGGACACTAGGCTTCGCATGACATTGTGATAATAGCTTCTGTGTAGGAAGAACCTCACGGCAATGCTGTCGCGTAAATATAATTCATTGCAGGGCCAGTCACAATAAAAACCATCAATGCCGTGTATACAGGGATTCCACAGGTGGTAAGAGCGCCTGTATAGATGCTACACTTTAAACTCCATTGACCTATAAAACTAAATGAAGTATTACCTTTTGTTTTAAATTGTTTATAGATAAGAAGCTATTCTTAGTGCAACCATGTTTTTTTTTTTCCATTGAATCAATCCTTAAAACTTTCATTGGAGGCAGTTTATCGTTTCATGAAAATAAATACAACTTTGAAACATCACATCCACACTGATCTTGAATTCTTTGAGGAGTCCTTGAATTTGAATTTTAAGAGCCCTTATTAGCTGATCACATATCTTGAATGTACAATTTTTTACAGATTGTACCACCACACAACAACTTGCCTACCAATATATCCCAAAGAAATGGACGTTGATAGTGAGGATGAAAATGATCCAAAGTGGCTTCAAACAAAAACAATGATGATGATTGACGAATTCACGGATGTCAATGAGGGAGAAAAAGAGCTGATGAAGATGTGGAATCTTCATGTGATGAGGCATGGGTAAGCTAGCATATTGATTCCTACTCACTTCTTAGGGTGAGTTAGCTGTGTCTTATCAATTTTCAGATAAAAAAATTATTTCTTTGCAGTTTTATTTTTCTTAATAACATTTGTCATTGTTTTGTTGCCAAGTCAATTGTAAAATTAATGACATAATTGTTGGCAAGTTGTAGTTTGAAGAAGTTTCCTGTATTGAGGAAAGGTGTATATGTTAATCAGGTCTCTTTTATAAAAACCTTAGACTTACCCATCAAAACTATGTTCCCATTAGCCATAGGTTTTAGTTTTACAAGGGAAACACTTGTTTAAAAAATTAATCATCAATAGATTTGTTACTAGAGTTTACTTCCAGCGTGCCATTGCAATTTTAATTCAGGCTTTTCAATGCTGTATAATATATTATTTTTATTGATTCCTATAAGATTTTTTTAATTTCTCAGTTATGTGGGAGACTGCCAGATCCCGCTGGCGTGCTCCATGTACCTGCAGGCTAAAGGTCGGGAACTGTTGAAGAAGAACCTTTACCGCAACTTTGTGCTCCACATGTGCAACCTGTTCGACTTTGGTCTTGTCAGTCCTGTGACGGTCTACACCACCATCCAGCGGCTGCAGGAGCTGGTCGAGGAGGACGGCGATGAGAGCAAGGTGGGTCTCGGACAGACACAAGTAGGGGTGGGCAGTAGTGGACTTTGGTCTCGTCAGTCCTGTGACGGTCTACACCACCAACTAGCGGCTGCAGGAGCTGGTCGAGGAGGATGGCGATGAGAACAAGGTGGGTCTCGGGCAGACACAAGTAGGGGTGGGCAGTAGTGGACTTTGGTCTCGTCAGTCCTGTGACGGTCTACACCACCATCCAGCGGCTGCAGGAGCTGGTCGAGGAGGACGGCGATGAGAGCAAGGTGGGTCTCGGGCAGACACAAGTAGGGGTGGGCAGTAGTGGACTTTGGTCTCGTCAGTCCTGTGACGGTCTACACCACCATCCAGCGGCTGCAGGAGCTGGTTGAGGAGGATGGCGATGAGAGCAAGGTGGGTCTCGGACAGACACAAGTAGGGGTGGGCGAGTAGTGGACTTTGATCTTGTCAGTCCTGTGACGGTCTACACCACCATCCAGCGGCTGCAGGAGCTGGTCGAGGAGGACGGCGATGAGAGCAAGGTGGGTCTCGGGCAGACACAAGTAGGGGTGGGCAGTAGTGGACTTTGGTCTCGTGAGTCCTGTGACGGTCTACACCACCATCCAGCGGCTGCAGGAGCTGGTTGAGGAGGATGGCGATGAGAGCAAGGTGGGTCTCGGACAGACACAAGTAGGGGTGGGCAGTAGTGGACTTTGGTCTTGTCAGTCCTGTGACGGTCTACACCACCATCCAGCGGCTGCAGGAGCTGGTTGAGGAGGATGGCGATGAGAGCAAGGTGGGTCTCGGACAGACACAAGTAGGGGTGGGCGAGTAGTGGACTTTGATCTTGTCAGTCCTGTGACGGTCTACACCACCAACCAGCGGCTGCAGAAGCTGGTCGAGGAGGACGGCGATGAGAGCAAGGTGGGTCTCGGACAGACACAAGTAGGGGTGGGCAGTAGTGGACTTTGGTCTCGCCAGTCCTGTGATGGTCTACACCACCATCCAGCAGCTGCAAGAGCTGGTCGAGGAGGACGGCGATGAGAGCAAGGTGGGTCCAGAACCGACCCACGTCCACCACTTGTGTCTCGGGCAGACACAAGTAGGGGTTGGCAAGTAGTGGACGTTGGTCACGTCAGTCCTGTGACGGTCTACACCACCATCCAGCGGCTGCAGGAGCTGGTCGAGGAGGACGGCGATGAGAGCAAGGTGGGTCTCGGACAGACACAAGTAGGGGTGGGCAGTAGTGGACTTTGGTCTCGTCAGTCCTGTGACGGTCTACACTACCAACCAGCGGCTGCAGGAGCTGGTCGAGGAGGATGGCGATGAGAGCAAGGAGGGTCTCGGGCAGACACAAGTAGGGGTGGGCAGTAGTGGACTTTGGTCTCGTCACTCCTGTGACGGTCTACACCACCATCCAGCGGCTGCAGGAGCTGGTTGAGGAGGATGGCGATGAGAGCAAGGTGGGTCTCGGGCAGACACAAGTAGGGGTGGGCAGTAGTGGACTTTGATCTTGTCAGTCCTGTGACGGTCTACACCACCATCCAGCGGCTGCAGGAGCTGGTCGAGGAGGACGGCGATGAGAGCAAGGTGGGTCTCGGGCAGACACAAGTAGGGGTGGGCAGTAGTGGACTTTGATCTTGTCAGTCCTGTGACGGTCTACACCACCATCCAGCGGCTGCAGGAGCTGGTCGAGGAGGACGGCAATGAGAGCAAGGTGGGTCTCGGGCAGACACAAGTAGGGGTGGGCAGTAGTGGACTTTGGTCTCGTCACTCCTGTGACGGTCTACACCACCATCCAGCGGCTGCAGGAGCTGGTTGAGGAGGATGGCGATGAGAGCAAGGTGGGTCTCGGGCAGACACAAGTAGGGGTGGGCAGTAGTGGACTTTGATCTTGTCAGTCCTGTGACGGTCTACACCACCATCCAGCGGCTGCAGGAGCTGGTCGAGGAGGACGGCGATGAGAGCAAGGTGGTTCTCGGGCAGACACAAGTAGGGGTGGGCGAGTAGTGGACTTTGATCTTGTCAGTTCTGTGACGGTCTACACCAACATCCAGCGGCTGCAGGAGCTGGTCGAGAAGGACGGCGATGAGAGCAAGGTGGGTCTCGGGCAGACACAAGTAGGGGTGGGCAAGTAGTGGACTTTGGTTTTGTCAGTCCTGTGACGGTCTACACCACCAACCAGCAGCTGCAAGACGACGAGAGCAAGGTGGGTCTCGGACAGGCACAACTGCCTGGCCTTGTACCTAAACTGACTAGGCCCAGTTAGTTTCCAATTTGAAAAGAGTGTTTGTTGTTTCAAACAAATCATTCAATCAAAACAAGACATTTTGAACGGCACGTAATATTCCATTTTTTTAACAATTATAAACCTAAATAATTAAGAAACTCTTAACCCAAAGTGCAAACATACCAACTTTACATGACACTTCTTGTCCCTGATGTCCTCAGCATAGTGCAGTGGTGATTTTCATCTTACCTGTTTAATAATAGTATTTTTCATCAAGAAGAGCAAAAAGTGGTATTATTTGGACAGCAGTCTGCTTTATACAAGTGAGATGAAGTCAAGCTTGTAAAAACGATCAACTGTAGAAATAAACTTTTAACAGTTCAAATTCTTACCAAAATCGAGGTTAACTGGTACAACACATATACAATATTTACATTTCCATTTATAGTCAAAACTTGTTTTCAACATATACAAATGAAAGAAACAAAAAAGTTTTTGGTGTCAGCACACTGAAAAAATCACAACTTTTTTGGTATTATTAAAAAGTGAGATTTTGTGGACGATTTAGAGAATCAAAAATGATTGATTTTCGTACAGTTTGGTCGAAAAGATGTTTCCTACAATTGCCTATAAAATATCACCTATACTAAAAACTGACGGTAAAACAAGCAGTTTATTGAAGAGCGAGTGTTAAAGTACTTCATTGCTTCTACAAAATTATCTAGTAACTGTCTAACCCCCGTGCTTAATCCATAAATTGCCTTTTTAAATGAGGTCCAAAATAACTAAATAGTTATTTCCTCTAAACAAACAATATTATTTGTTCTTAGAGGTTTTTTTAACAATATAAAGTTATTGTGTTGTGTTTCATTTTATTCATGTTTTATTCTGCAAATTTTGTTTTTAATATGGTCAATGTAGAATTGTCATTTCATTTTTCATTTAACCCTAAAACATGATTGTTTGTTACAGGTGTTGCAGCAGTCGTGTAAGGCACAACGTCAGCACTGGGCGTTGGAGGGGGCCGTGCGGGCCCAGGAGATGCGCAGGATCAACAGTCCTGCCGCGCAGAACACGACAGAGCGGCGGAAACCGTCGTCTGCACAGCCCAAGGCGGAGAAGAGAGCGATGGCGCAGGATGTGAGCAAGAAGCGGACTAGTGAAGGGCCCGCATCGCCCTCGCCCGCTCCCCCCGCCAAGAAGAAACTGAACGTCAGCTCAGGTGAGGGACTAAGAATAATCACTGATCGTGTATCCAGAAGAGATTTTGGATGGATATATTTGTATTTCCATGGGTTTCACAGTATTTAAAGTAATAAAGCATTCCAGAAGGCATGCTTGTTTGCCAATCAGTATTGATGAGTATTCTGTTGTAGGTTGGACCTCTGTGAATAAGGCTAGTTAGGATTATAAAAAAAAAATACAAATGAAAATCCCAGCAACAAAAACGTTTTTACCTGGCATTTCATGATGAAATTTTATTTTTGTTATTGTTTCTTAGATTTTGTGTTAAATTTTACAAAGAACAGCATGCTGTTTTCTGACTGTATGATCTGAAAATAAGTCTTGTTTGGTCTGTGTTTATTTATAGGCAGAGTTTAATTAAATGATTGAAATTTTGTTGGAAAGAACTATTATTGAATTAAAGTGGGGTAATTGTTTTACTATAAAATGTGTAATGCCTGTTGTATTAAAGTATTTTGTCCTGTTGTATTAAAAAAATCCAAACATATATTAATCTGACTTCAAAGTTCAGTTCTTATGTAAAGGTTTTTAAGATTCAGATTTAGGTAAAGTGATACAAATCATAATAAAAAGAGCTTGTTAACTCATTAGGAAAACTTTTTGTGACAGCTTAAAATTTGTATTATTACCTCTGCTAACAATATTTCTTACTAAAAAAATTATAGTTTTAAACTATCCACTGACTTTATTAAAACTTTAATATTTTACAGCAAAACCTAACATTCCAGTTGAAAACGGAAAGGAAAAGAAGAAATCAGAAAAGAGTGGAAATGCAGATAAACTAAGTGACAAAGAAAAGGACAAAGAGAAAGAAAAGAATGAAAGTGGAATAAAGAAAAAGTCATCAGCCGGTGGTGCTGCAAACTTGCCTAAACCACAGCCTATGGCAGCGAATAGAGAGAAAGACTCGGCTGCCATAAAATTAAGAAGGAAATCATCAACACCCGTTGAAACAAGCAACCCTGTTGTGTTACTGAGAAGGAAGTCATTTGCTGGTGCGACTGATGCGCTCAGGAAAAAAACTATGGAGAATGGCACGTCCAATACTATAGGAAATGTAGCAAAAGGAGGAGTTAGCTAGTCGTTGTTTTTATATGCTTAGTTTGACAGCTCTACTGACAGTACAATCTTAGTGTCTTGAAATCATATACCGTCTGATTTCAATCTCAGGATCAATATGCCTATGAGTAGTCATGGTCGGGGTGTAGTGTGCAGTACTTTGTCTTTAACTTTTGTTAACTGTCATGTATGATGATGGAATACAAAACTGAAGATTCAGATCAATTTTTTTCAAACTCAAAATAAGTGTTGTTTTATTGTCAATTGTAGGCTACAATTTGGTAATCCACTGATCTTGAGTAAGATAAATATATAAAAGGCCTTTATTTACAAGTGTTTGATACTGCAAGTTTTGCTCAACTCTCAGTTGCAAATTGTTATTTTTTATCTTCTAAGTTGTAGCCAATGTACAGTAAGCAAATACGTATAAAAGGCTTTACTCAATACTGAATTCTAAGTTTACATTTTTTTAAGTTCAGCCCTTTAATTTGAACAAAACACATAAAAATCACTATAATCTAAAATATACCGACAATTTACATAACACACCTTTTCCTCTTTTGCATGATGTTCCTGTGAAGTAGAAGTCTGAACAGTGTGAAGAATTACCATTACACACTCCATCAGTGAACGAAAAAATAGGGCTGTTTGATTGAGCATATTTTCTTGAAAAGCTAATTGCTATTGTTTTGGTTATAAGACTTGTTATTGTAGATGTTATTTAAAACTGACTAAAGCTGTTTAATTTAATTGTACGAAAAAACTCCAAGGTTATGAGAATGTTTGTTTTCTTTCATACCTAGTGTGATATAAAAAAAATGAAATGCAAGTTTGACTTCACTTAAATGAGGCTGTGTATAGTGGAATTTCCGTTTGTTAACTCTTTTGAAGTTACCCTAAATTAAATTGCCAAAGTTATGTGGCATTTTGTCTGATCATCAAATTCATTATATTTTAGTTAATTTACCATTATCATTTTCATTTTATGCCTTAAGATTTTATGATTAATTTTGTAGGATGTGTGGAATGATTGTATGTTTTATTTTCGAGCATGATTACAAATTATATTTTTAAGTGAATTTTAATCATTCATTTATATTTTTTTATTGTATATTTAATGGGTTTTAGCTTGTCTGTTATGAACTATTTAAAAATCTTTCTATGAAGATTAATGGAGCTAGTCTACCCTAATATTGAACTGCCATTACAATTGTATTGTATTTTAGTATATCAAAAGACTGGGATTTGTCACTGCCATATTGTAAAAACCTTTAGATAATTACAAAAACTATTTTAACCCTTAATTAACTGTTATAAAATGCAAAATATACACAAGTTGAAGTTCCAGTTAATGTGTCTGAAAAATTTTGTAAAATTAGTTTTTTTCATGGTGATATTTTAAACATAAATTGAAAGTAATCAATTTTTGAATAAAAATATGTGTCGTTATAGATTTACCTATTATATTTTTTCTTATCAATCTTGTGTGATTAATTTTGATTTCGTGTCTAAAAATAATTGTTGGTGAGTTTATGTTTTGATTTTGATTTTTGCAGACATTTGCCATCACTCATTAGTAAAAACAAGTTTCAACTTTTAGAACCAGTTTCCTTTTAGATTTTCACCTAATTTAGATTGATTAAGATCTGTTTATTTACGTCATTTAGCATTAGTAATTTTAGGTTTGAATTAAACACGTTTGAAAAAATAATATACAGTACTTGGAAATGCTTAGCACCTAAAACCTTTTTAATTTTTCATTAAACTCCCAAAAACTTTTTTTGAGATTTACATTAAAAATATACATAAAGCATTGTGTTAAGCATACGTGAAACTAAAACTTGAATATTACTTGGCATGTCATTTATATACAAGTTTTTCAGCATTTTTTACATACTATCTACATATACTCTGATTATTAAACTTTAGTTCATTCTTGAGACTCAAAGATTATTTTTGTGTTTTTTAGATACAAATATTTTATTGTGTGCTTTGCTAATTATTGTTCCCAGTATTTCAGTTTTAGTCATCTGTCATTTGTATAAAAATCATTGTAATTTTAACACTAAAAGAACTATGTAAAGCACTTTTTATTTAGCATAAAATAATATTAGCAGTTGTTATTGTGGCTAGGTTGTATTTGCCTAATGTGGTTCACTCAATGTTACACTGGTATGAGAACATGTTCATAAATGTTTTTAAAATGTATTAAGTGCCTTCATCATGTAAAATGTAAATTTTGTTTGTTATTACTTGTTTTATGCTATTCCCAAAAACGCTAAAAAAGAGGAATTAACTATGTACGTAGAAAATGAATATCATTGTGTAGATCACTTACTTATTATGATGAACATTTTGATGTGTTGCTCCATGTTGTACTTCATGAGTCAACAGAACTTTAGATGTCAGATAATATGTTTTTCATTACTTTAACATCATTTTAGTTTGATTTCATTTTAGGTGATAATTTTCATGTTCACTGTCGGTAGAAATTCGACTCACTTTTGCTCAAGGATAAAAATTTCTTGATCAGTTTTTAAGTCAAAAATAAATGGGATGAGCACAAATAGGTGGAGATTTGTTAGGGGAGGCAAAGATTTCCCCCCTTCCCCCTTTCTACCAAAAATATGTAATAAGTTCATTAGATCATTGGTATAGGAGTCTAGGTCATATTAGATTTTAGGGATGGTCGGGTCCCGAAATTTCAGGGAAATTAAATTCCCGATTTTCGGGCAAGATTTTATTAACTTTGGGAAATTTTTCGGGACGGAATTGTTGTAGCCATCGCAACTAAACAGCAGGTGCAGCTTCGCAAAACTCGCTATCGGCCGCGGAAAACTATCTCGCGTATTTTCCAATTGCGAATAAACGGCAAATCCAGCTTTGCGAAACTCGCGATCGTCCGTTAAAAACTATCGTGCGTATTTGCCGATCGTAAATAAACAGCAAATGCAGCTTTGCAAATCTCTTGATCGGCCGTGAAAACCATCACACGTATTTGCCATTTGCGGATGAACGGCAAGAATAGATCAGCGCGGTTCACGAACGGCCGCGAAATACGCTAGCGCGTATCTGTCGATCGCGGATCAACGGCCGATGTAGGTTTACAAAACTCATGATCCGCCGTAAAAAACGATCTTGCGTATTTGCCGATCTCGAATAAACGGCAAATATAGCTTTACGAAATTGATCGGCCGCGTATTTGCCGATCGCAGATTAACCATAAATATGGGTTGTGGCACCGTATTTATCAATGGATCGTATAATCATGGACCGTGGATCAAATACTGGCCATGATTTTGAATTATTTATAATCCATCTTCTCATCTATATTCGTATTTAAAATGTTAGGTGTTTCTTTTTGATATAAGACTCCTCTTACAGTTCTGAACAGGTTTTAATAATTAAGGTGTCATTGGAAAGAGCTTGCATCAAGTTTTGTAGGTTTGTATTGCTTGCACCAAATTGACTATGGTCAATTTCAAGGGAGAGACCTAGGTGCCCTTAAAGTTTGGTATTTCACCATATTTAACATTGGAGTTTAAATTTCAAGGATTAGTTTATGGATTGTAATAAACATTGTTTTATTCACAGTTAATCTTAAAAGCTGCTTAGCAGCACGTTTCCACCAGGTTTCTAATCGTATTATCCTGACAATACTCATTATTATCTAACAACATATATGAAGAATGGTTTTCACCTGTCCAAGAAGCGCCCAATTCTTCTATGGAAAAAGTTTAATTAATTTGAGTTTGAGTTAAATGGTTTACCAACATCTCCGAGTATAATAGGGATGTGCGAGTATTCAACCCATTGAGCTTTTCATTATTCAGCTGGCTCTAGACGTTTTGAAAAAGCTCAAAAAACGAGCCGAGCTTTTGAAACGAGAGTTGTTATCGGGAAAGGTTATTGTTGTTATGAAATATTATTTAATTCATATAATAATTCTGAAATAATAAGTTAGTCATGAATATTATGCCACAATTGGGACTCCTATTTTTTATAAAAATAATTATACTTTGTGTACTTAAGCAGAAAAACAATCTCGTGTTTGACTTAGTGGAAATATGTATATTTTTATTAGATACAACCATTTAAAAACTTTTTCACTCAAACAACTTTTAACACTTGAAATCAATGTGGTAGTTTATATTTCTGGTTTAATTATGCAATGTTAACCTATTTATTTTTTACGTGAAAGTTTTGTGGACTTTAAGAGACAATAATATAAATGCAAATTGTAAATTGATTACTATTCTAATGAGTTATTTAATTTTAAAGCAAGTTGTATTTTTTATATTAAAATACAAAATGCTGATCAACCTATCAAATAATTAACTTGTTTGGGGAATGTCTTTCTTATTTTGAGCTGGCATTCCCTAGGTATATCAAAATGAATCTATATGTCTTTTAAAGTTATATTCAAGCTTAATTATTCAAATGTCAGGTGAGTGTAAAAAAGCTCGGCTCGAGCTCAAAAACTTTTGAAAAAGCTCATCTCGAGTTTGATAATCACTATTCGCACATCCATAGGTTGTAAATATATTGAGATTGCCTAAACTCAGCAAAAACCTCCACATTGGACCTGTCTATCCCAAGTTAACAAAGCCTGCTAAAGCATAAAAGGGGCATTAATTTTAATGTATACCCTGAAGCAAAATTTTCTGATTTTGATTTGATTCACCCTCACTTTTATATAGCCCGAGCACATTATGAGTAAGTATACAGCTTTATGGGTTATTTTTATTTTTATTTTATATGACTTTCTGGCTAACTTTTGAGAACTCAAACTTTTGAGGGTCGTCATATATAGTGTCCAGATTGTCGTGGGAGTTTCTGATTAAATTGTAAATTTTTATTTTCATTTAGATATTAGCTGATAACCCCGGTTTTGGGTGGGGGATTATTTTTTCTTCTCATATTCTTGTTGTTTCTTAGAGCTGCATTTTGTTAATAAACATAGTTTTTTTTAATGGTAACCATAGCAACTATTCAAAGCACTCCCAATATCCTTGACATGGATCCCTTTAGGACAATATTTGGCCTAAGCCCTTAAAGATATCAAAACCAAACCACCATAGTGCACATCATGAGATTTCAAGCTTTAATTTGACACCAAGATCAAGTGTCTATGACAGTAGTTGTGGCTGTAGCCCGAAATATACCAACACACAACTCTTTTTTTTATTAATAAAGCTTTAAAGGACCAATTCCATTTTTAAACTCAAACTGTTCATTTGTAATGAGTCATCATATCTACACTTTCATTCCTTGATGATCTTTTTAAACAAGCCTTTAAGAATAACTTTACTGCAATTGTTAACAATTCTTTTACAGTTTCAGTACAAGTAGCTCAAACTGTGATTGTATTGTGCATTTTTCTGGTTTTACATGATGAATTTCTTTTTTAATTTCAAGTATTTGTGCATATTTGTGCATTAATTTTTTATTACAACATTTTTATTTAGTTTTTGGTTTTATCTTTGACTATAAATGTTTTATTTATCTGTACATCCATGTATAAATTAGTACACCTATTTTCTATTGTATAGACTAGTGATGTGTGCTTACTGTAGTATCTCACATATCTGTCAAATTAAGTTAAGGATGAGTAGTTCACTGTTGAGTTGTATATTTTGCACTAGTAATATATTTCATGTGTTTGTGATGAATGAATGTGTAATATATCATCTAAACTTTTATCAAATAAAAACTTGCATCAATTTACTGCTTAATTTATTTGTTTATCTGTTTTCTGATTTATCTTTTTTTTGGTGAACTGTTCCTTTCTGGAACCTATAATAACTATCACAATGAAATTTTTCAAATGTAAAAAAGTTGAGAATACCCCCGTTGCAACAGACCTGCACACTCATGAATTTCAAAACCTGAAATAAATCATTGAAACAGAGCCTCAAGTAAAGTAAAATCAACTTAAATCCTTAAATAAGCATAAAATTTTTTCCACAAGAATAACATGAGAAATGAGGAAATAGGTTTGCTGCCTTGGAAATTAGAAATTAAGAGTTTTTTCCTATAATCAAGTACATATATATGTATATTATGTTTTGCTCATTCAAATTCTAGGTGAAGACACAACATAGTTAAGTTTTATTCAGATATATTGATAAATAAACTATGTAGAATTTTATTTATTTCCCTTAAGGTTAACATTGGGACAACGTACAGTGTTTACTACTAGCGATATCTCGGTAATCAATGGACATAGAGCAACAATTCAAGATGCTAAATAATTATTTATTTTTTCGAGCTGAATTCATTGGTCAAGCCCGAATTTGATAATTTTTATTTTTCTATGTAAACAATCTGTGATATCTCAACTAACTAATTAAAATAAATCTTAATGGCAAACAACATCAGTTTTGTTCACATTCTAAAACCCAAAATCAAAACATAATGTAACATAAGATAACATAACAAACCATATGACTTTGACAATGGAAATAAATCATTTAACCCAATAAATTGCGCTCTTCTGGCTTTGAGTGCAATAGGTGTAACATTATTCTTGACATTTATTTTAGCTTTGGCTCCTTCAATCCTACCCAATCCCTAAGAGAAAACACTATCAAATTCTTTCACCAATCTTTGTATTTCCCCCTCAGTTGCTCATTGTTTGCTTAACTCATCCTACACTATATTGTTCGGTTTAACTGACACCTCTGGAGGAAATTTCTTCCCGAAAGATACCATCCATGGAAGTCCAAACATTGGAATATCATCTTTTTCCTTTACAGCGACTGGCAATTTCCGTACCTGACCATTAGGCATAACAGAAACATAGCATTTTCCTAAACATGCTAGCGGTGTTTTCCCATAGCCTGTCAGACCAGAGAGAGGTGATAGCTTGGGCTTGCCCAGTTTTTCCCATAAGGCCTCGGGTACGATACGAGCGACGAGCGGCAAGCGACAGGCGGCGAGCGATGTAGCTCACTTCTGGTCAAGATTCGAATAATTTTAAACTGCCGTCAAAAAACTGAATTTCATTATTAAATTACTAATTAATCCCCTTCATTTTTCTAGTCTGGCAAAATGAAATCCGCCTTTTCATCAACAAAAGCATTGTCGTGGTATCTCCAGTTAGATTCTAACCTCAAACACTGCAACAATGCAGATGATAAGCGACAAGTGACGCGAAAAACATTTTCGAACCTGACCGACGACAAAAACGACACTGAACGAAACCACTGAATATCGCTCGCCGCTTGGGACAATTGTAGCAACTGCCTTCAAAATTAACAGCTGACAAATAAATGCTACCCGAAAACCAAGCGTTGTCGCTTGCCGCTCGTCGCTCGTATCGTACCCGAGGCCTAATTTCTGCACAATGGTTGAGATTCTAGCACCAGAATCAAACTCCATGAGGCATGATAGTCCATTCACGTCCACCCTGATTGATGCACGAGGAATTTGGTTTACAATCTTATTTACCACATGAAGATAAGGGTCATCCTCACTTGAACCAGCTTCTAAATCATCACTCCTCTCATCTATTTTCTTTATAAAATTTTGCTTGCAAACCCGCGCAAAATGTTCAAAACTTATGACGTTTCCGATATTCCTGGCATTTGCTGGACACCGCTCATTCATGCAATTGTACCTGCCACACTTCCCACTTCCCACATTTATCTTTTTCCATGCCAACTGAGGCTGTTTAACCGGGCACAGATTTGATGTATAATTAGCAGTCACCTCGTGTCTAGCTCTCTCCATGGATCTGGCTTGCTGAAATACTCTCTCTGCTTTGACTACACTGCCGTCACTCTCCAAGCCTTCAGGCCAGCGGTGTCTCTCTTAGACTTCAAATTGTTCATTCATAACCCCTGCAATAAAACGGTCCTGTATTCTTTCGTCTAGGCCTTGCCCATACCGACAGTACCTACTCAATTTCTTTAGCCGCGTAAAATATTCTGTTAACGATTCACTTTCCTTTCTAATTGCTCTCTCGAACTCAAAATGGGCTGAAAAAATTGTTTGGTTAGAACCATAAAGCGTAGAAAAACCTATTTTTATCTCTTCAAATGAGCAAGAGTCGAGTGACAGGAATGAAATAATGATGCAACTTTTAAAGAGATTCACTTCCCATGTACGCCAGTAAGTAAGTCTTTTCTCGCTTCCTCACTGCGCACGTCTGAACCTCCCAAACCTTTCACCCTACAGACTCGCTGAAACTGTTCAATGTACTCTACAGCTTATGTCTCGTGCACTCGTGTATTGATCTGGCCCAGAGGTCCGTAGCCTCGCAAGTGTCTCCTCACATCACTCTTGTATGGTTCAAACACAAATCTTTCCATTCTTCTTTCCAGATAAATTTCTGTTTCTATATTCCCACAACTATCATTCCTTTGCTTCCTTCGAGCCATCTCGTTGCCAGCTATGATATCTAAACTAACTAATTAAAATAAATTTTGATGGCAAACAACATCAGTTTTATTCATATTTTAAAACTCACAATCAAAACATAAACAATGTAAATAATAAACAAAATTATATGACTTTGACAATGGAAATAAATCAGTTAACCCAACACTACACAATCCTCAAAGCCCATTTTTAGGGCCCATTTTTTACTCCCTCCTTTCGATGGTCCAATCGGTCTGGTTTTTGAACTCGTCCGAATAATTACCACCTGTCATGTCTGTGCCAAATTTCATTAATATCGGATCATTTTTACACGAGTTATCGTGTATCTTATCGTATTTTGATTTGGATTTTTGCGGACATTTGCCATCACTGATTAGTAAAAAACAAGTTTTACAATGTTTCGGGATCTGGAATCTGATTCTGTCCTCAGGTGGAAGAAAACCTAGAACATAACAAGATTAGTAACACATAGCCAGGAAAACCTGGACAAAAATACAGCTAAACAGAGAACTGTAAAAGCAGTCACAAAAACACTATGCTGAAAAGAAAAGCAATAACACAGAAATCACAAGTATCAAGAATCACCAGACAGGAGAGAGCACGTCCACACCCAATCAGAGCTGAGCTGAGACTGGTGGGAGGAAAGGAAATGGCGGCGGGGACGGAAATGGCGGCGGCCACAGCCAACCAAATCATGGCGTGCTACCGGTGGCGAAAACCTGAAACAGAGACATGTGATATGCAAATTCCGTGTGTCTGTGTTTTTTAGTTAATTTTTAACCTGATTTTGCCCCTTGGCCTTGCTACGGGTTAACATGTAGTGAGAATTTTGAGCAGAATTGTTAGTAATTACCCTATTTGCTGACACTTTATTTTCCCTGTCTTTCAATTCTTTGTTTAATATTGGTAGCCATACTGGCCTTATTTCAAGTGAAGATTGACTGATTGGTTGGTCTGCTAGTTTTATGTATGAAGCTTCAATTAGTTTTCTTTTGAAAAAATTAAGTTCGCGGTGTACTATTTTTGCTTTGTCAAAATTCGTCTGGTGATTTTCAGATCAGCAGTGTTGAGCAATTTTTGATTTATCCACTAAGCCCTTCCTCGTGTTATCTTTGTGTTCTTTGATTCTAACATTTAAAGGTCTTTTTGTCACGTCATAGTACGGCCTAGAGCAACTATTGCAGTTTATTCTGTAAACACAGTTTTTTGATCCCTGAGTGCCATTTTTTGGTTTGGTTTTTACGAGACATTGCCTAAGAGTGTTTTGTGTCCTAAACGCGGTTCTAACTTTAAACTTCCTAGCAACTCTTCTAATTTTTTCTGATAATCCCGGCACATAAGGGATTGACATAGGAATGAATTTTTCAGTGTTTTCTGACTCATTCTGTTTAGCCCTACAGTTTTTGCACTTTCTTATTATGGATTGAGCGTTCTTAGCCAAATCTTGCTCTACTTTTTTGATTTCCTGATTTAACCCATCTTGATTTGAGCAGATGCTCTTTGCTCTGTCAAATAATGAGTAAGCTACCCCTTCTTTGACAGATTTTTGATGGTAGATTGAAAATTTAAGTACTGCCCTGTGTGTGTCTTTTTTCTGAAAACAGTTGTCCTAAGTGTGTCCCTATCCTTTTCTACGCACACATCCAAAAATGCTAGTTTGTTTTGGACTTCCTCTTCCATTAATAGTCGGATGGAAGGAGAAATACTGTTAAGATGCCCTAAAAGTCTTTTAGTTCATCGTCTCCATGCGGAAATACCACGAAGGTGTCATCGGCGTACCTCCACCAAATCTTCAGTTTGAGTTGAGCCAAAGACAAAGCCTTTTGCTCAAACTCCTCCATAAAGATATTAGCAAAGATAGGCGACAATGGCGACCCCATGGCCATCCCCTCATCTTGACGGTATAATTTACCCTCTAGTTCAAAATAGTTACATTGAGTGCACAATTCAAGCAGTTCCATAATGACATTAACAGGAAGTTTAGCACGTTCAGTTAGACTTTCAACTTTTTCGAGCCGAGACTCGATTATTTTTAACGTTTCAGGAACTGGGACATTCGTGAACAGACTTTCAACATCAAAACTAACCAGCTTATCCGTCTCAGCCAGCACTATGTCCTTTGACTTTTCAACGAAGTCTTTAGAATTTTTTATGTACGAGTCAGTTTTCCTACCAATGGTTTCAGGATGTCCAGGAGGACTAGACAGTTCCCTACATGGTGAGTCGCGAGAGCTAATTATAGGCCCAAGAGGTACATCAGTTTTATGAATTTTAGGTAACCCATACATGCATGGGATTTTCGGGTGATGCGGTGCTAAACGAGTTCTTTGTTTATCAGAAAAAAAACTGTTAATGCTTCCTAAGAGTGCTTGCAACTTTACGCTCGAAACTTTCAGATTCAGATTCAGATATTTATTTCCATTACAATAAATACAAACATTACACACAGTATAAGTAAGTTACATAATGGAAATTTCCCCAAAAAGACTATATGTCTGCGTGGGGGGGGGGACTATATGTCTGCGTGTGTCTATATGCACTGTCTCTTTTCAATTAGACTTCACTGGTAAGCACATTCAAAAAAAAGACATAAAATAGAATAGTTATAAAACTAAAAAAAAGATAAAATAACCTGCGAAAATTCAATTACCATATGCTAAACTAAAAACTAAAAACACCAGAATGCTTGAAATCACAAAATTTATGAGAAAAACAAAAATAAGAAGAAAAAAGTAAATAAAAGTAAATACTATATTTATACTCTGTACTGCGAGTGGATAAGAGCCTCCACAGTCCCATCCTCCAGGCCATGCAACCACCGCGTCACCTCCCGTTTGACAGCAGTGACGCTTCTCACCTCGGGTTCTCTTATATTTCTGTAGGATCTTTATATAGTTCAGTATATTTACCAGCCTGGAGACTTTCCAATATTTTCTCTTTATATGTTACTGTGTCCAAGACAACAGTAGCGTTTCCTTTATCCGCGGGCAATATTTTGATAGTATCATCTTTCATAAGGAAAGATACTGCCTTGATTTCCTCTTTCTTTAGGTTGGGCTTTGGGACAG
The DNA here is from genome assembly GCA_035578135.1 of Flexamia atlantica. NCBI lineage: Eukaryota > Metazoa > Arthropoda > Insecta > Hemiptera > Cicadellidae > Flexamia > Flexamia atlantica. The sequence continues at coordinate 17,925,550 of JAQJVK010000016.1, read as the reverse complement.
GAATTTTATTCAGTAAGATGCTGGCCTCGCACCGAAACTGATCCCCCTGAGTCTCAGGGAGCTGAGACACAGTGGACTCAATCCCCGTAACAAAGTCAAGCGTCCTCACCGACTATCTTATCGTGTATCATGTATCTTAAAGACACATATGTGATGTGGACAATGAAAGGGGACCTGAAGTCGCTGGAGTAAATTTTACAGTTCAGTCAAATTGGGTCAAAAATATTTATTTTTAGGTTTGATTGCATATGATTCCTTAATCTTTCCCTTAACAGATTCATCAGTTTATTTTAGTGAGAAAAATCTGAGAAATATTAAAAAATAGATTTTACCAAAAGGGACTATCTCGATTTAACCAGTGGTCGATGCATACCAAAAGGGACCTCAAGTCGCTTAAATGGAAAATAACATAGGGCCTAAGGGACTTTAGGTCCCTTTTCCCTAATGCGCAGGCCTGCACTGACTAAGTAAGTAGTCAGGGGCATCACAAAACAAGTCTTTCCTGACATCTAAGTTCAAAAATCACCATCTCGACAGTGTATTTCTCCTACATTCCTCGGTAGTCTGCCATCCAACTTGAGGTCCCTTTCCCAACCTGAACTTCTCAATCCAACTTCTCACCTTTCATCAACCTGAACAATTTATTGTAAGTGTATCAAGTATTTTTTAGTGTAGATTTTAAGATCTAGTTTTCAGCTTTGATACCAATTCATTTCTTGAATATTCATTCATATTAAGTATTCTGTGAACATTTGAATTCTTGGGCCCAAGTCTTACCCTGAGACCTACAGTAACAGCTTCTTCCCCACAGAAGAAATGCCCTAATTCCTATAGGGGAAATACGCTAAAATACAGGTAAATTAATTATATGATGCAGTAGACGCCCTCTCATTCAAAATCAGATAGTGTGCCCGCAGGAAATGTTTCAAGGAGAGACATTTGGGTATCATTTTCTTCCGGGAGCTAGCATGTCTAGTCCCCCTTGATGTAATTTTAAAATAACAATCACTTAAGTATACGTCTGTGAAAAAGAATATTTTGCAGCAATGGCCAAAAGTTATTTTTGGCATGTTATAATCAGTTGAACCGACCGAGAGCCTCAAAACTCTTTTCTTCTCCAGTGTTCTGATGATATTTTCACTATACTACAATAATAAATCAAATCTATGACAATACAAAATGTATAAAGTACAAGGGTCGTCCAGAAAGTAAAGCACGTTTTGCCCCCACATCTAACCCATTGGTCCTGTCTCCGTGACTGAAAGTGTGGCCTAAACCTCCACTCCTGGTCTCAATCTGAGCCAAGTCTCGCTGCCGACCGACCACGGATTTCATTCTCAGAGCGTTTCAAAATGGCGGCGTCTTTTGAATATCCCGCCAAATGTATTTGACCTAATAATGTTGCTTCTTTAAGTTCCTTACCACTTTCAATCACTTTACAGCCTAGAAATGCCCTTAACCTTGAAAAAATTATTCTCGTAAAGCCAGATAAGGGTTCCACCAGGGATTGTCCGAAAATGTCTTCTTCAGGCGGCAAAGTTTTGTGAAGTTGCTGCTGAAGCGTGGGGCGGGTGCCGCATCGGCATGGATCAGCAACACCCTAGCCTGCGATTGGATTTATCCAAGTCGCATGATTTGAATGACATGTGAAGTTATCGTAGGGCCTCATAATGGACTCAGGATTACTTTTTTCTCCTCTACAAATAAATTCAACAGTGAATAAACCGCAATAGGCCGCAAAACACTATTGAAATCACCTCACTCGCATTTTGCGAGATTTCCAGTAGACACCGCCATTTTGAAACGCTGTGAGAATGAAATCCGCGGTCGGTCGGCAACGGGACTTGGCTCAGATTGAGACCAGGAGTGGAGGTTTAGGCCACACTATCAGTCACGGAGATAGAACCAATGGGTTAGATGTAGGGACAAAACGTGCTTTACTTTCTGGACGACCCTCGTATATACAGGGGTGCCCATCCCCCCCCCAAGCCTCATGGCGCCCTCCCCTCAAATTAAGCCCCCCCAAATTTCGCCAACCCCTACCCGCCAAATTTGGCTAACCCCCCTCCCCTTCATTATTAGCAATAAACTGAAACTGAGTGTGCAGGTCTGCTGCAACGTTGTTATTAATTTTTTAATGTACAGTTTTTGCGGCTCTTACTCGAATGAAAATAAGTATAATCAATTTCAATCAATAAAACACTAAGTAGTTGTGTATGCATAACATTGAAATACCTCACAAAATATATTTTTCTGAATCTTAATAAGGTATGAATAACATCTTTAAAATTTCAGTTTACTGTTAGAAAATCACAAAAAAATCAGTTCCATAAAATTTTTAACTGTGAGGAAACAGTTAATTTCTTGATCTTCTTAAACAACTATTTCTTAATTTCTTCATAAAAAATATATCTGTGTCTTTATTTATTCAGTTCTGATTATATTTATTGATGGAATCAATGGTCGAACCATTTTGCAGCCGACCAACGTGGCCGATATTAGAGTGATTGTTGCTCTTCATGACGTTCGCAAAGTTATTTCCGCTGTTTTTCTTATTCTGTAGATATTTATGTGTCTAGAATAAAATACAGTGTGTGGTTGCACAGTTGATGCTTATTATCAATTTGATCAAAGTTGACCACACTTAATCACAGTTGATGCACATTTGTCGATATTATTAATTTTAGGACCATTATTTTAGTAATGATCATCCTTCTGAACATACTCAAATTTTCAATGACTATATGATCACAAAATTCCATACTCTTTTATAGTTCAAAAAATCCTCCGCACTCTGGGCACCCCTGAGTATATAAACATTTGAAAACAAGACTTAAAGGTTATAGACATTGCTATATATATGTCGTAGCCACTTGCTGTAATTGGGCACTTCATGAAGAGCCCAACGCAGCCCGGCACATAGTGTAACTAGATTATTTCAATGAAAATTACAGTATGTGCCCAACGAAACTGGACACTTCATGAAGTGCCCAACGCTCTTTGGACAGATGATGTAACTACTGTATCGAGACGTGATGGACGGACAATTCAAAATCTTTGTTAAAGTAAATCCCAATGTTTACATTAAATCCCAATGTCTGTGCTAAGGTAGCCAATGTTACTGTTTGCTACGAAACCTTTTATTATTTTTCAAATCTAATAATTCTAATACTGGTTTTCGTTACATAGGCCTTTTGAAAACATAATTAGTCTACGTTTAGTCTGGATAGTGAATTTTTTATTTTATAAGTTAAGTTCTGACTAAAATACATAGTTAACAATAACGTAGTTATTTTTCACAATAAAATAGTAACCACTTAATCTAGAATAAAAATAATACATATAATTAGTTTAAAGTTTCAAAAAATTGGATTTCAAATAGGTGTAAAAATAAACAAAAGTATAAAATGATAGGTCATGCGCTATAAGAAAAAAAAGAAATGCTAATTAAAAGTGAAACGTTTTCTAGCAACTCCTTATTTTTGAATAACATTTAACACTCATAGGTTATTCCCTTGGACAGTCTCTTCATTCGAATTTACAAATATTTATTTGACTTAATAATATTTTTATAGTACTGGTGTCAGCAGGTGTAATAAAAGATTTAACGTACATCACTGAAAAGCTGTTAAGTAACAGGACTGCACCCCAAATAAATGTTTTATTATTCTATAAACAAATAAAAATACAACGAAAAGGCTTGAGGTAACGATGTTATGTTAATGAATTCATTCTGACGTAAAAGAAAAACAAACCTAAATTGAGGTTGATGCTACTAAAATTGAAAAAAAACAAACAAAATTGTAAAATTGAATGTAAATGAAATGTTTCTTATTTTGATACCAAAGAAGAAACTAAAGAATAGTTTTAATTAATGTTTTCAACACTTTTATGGCACTTTCTGTAAAATTGTTTTACCTTGCTGTATTTTGAATTATTATGAATTATTTGAATTATGCTGTAATTGAAGTTTTATTGGGGGGGACTAAGTAAGAAGTTCATCAATTGAAACATGAAATAAAAGGTTAAGAATAATGTTTATGTTATGTTACGTATAAATGTGTCAGGTAAAATGTTACATGTATTTATTTTATTAAAGGATAAAATTTTAGTTGACTGAATGATTGGTTTATGTTTTGTGGATTATTTCGGCTACACATCACTATTAATATTATTATTTAAACTTTAAACCGTTTTAAAACCGCCTATTGTTACGACATTAATATTAATAATTATGTGTAGCCAAAATAACTCAGAAAACATAGAAGAAACCATCACAAAAACTTACAGGCAGGAATCGTCTGGTTTAGTGGTAGACAATCATATTCTTATTGTTGTACAAAAGTCTTAAAAAAAGTTCTTAATTTGTATAATTGCAAATAATACGTTGGATACTGTCAACAACAACATCAAACAACAGTTGTTGTTGCTCAGTGCCCAGCATCTGAGCTGGACACGTAGTGTAAAAGAAAATAATTACAGCAAGTGCCCAACAAGCATTGGGCACTTCATGAAGAGTCCAGTTTTGTTGGTCACATACTGTAATTTTTCATAAAACCGTTCAGTTACACTATGTGCCCAGGCGAGCTGGGCACTTCATGAAGTGCCTGGTTAACGCTGGACACTTCATGAAGTGCCCAATTACAGCATGTGGCTATGTCATATATAATGCAAAAGAATGTGGAGGAATAAATAAAAGTACACAGTAAATAAATAATATTTTGAAGGGATCAAGCACATTACTTTAAATAGAATTCTTAGTAAAACTTCCACAATTTTTCACGATGGCAAGCTCCTGTTAAAAATCAAGCCAAGTCTTAACCTAATCTCTTCTAATTTTGAAGAGGGAAGAAATAAGACTGGCTGTTGACTCTTAACTGGACAGCCACTTCAGAAAACAGTTACATTCAAACTTATTGTGACCGTCTCTGCCAGTTGTACGGGGACCAGAGGACCTTGATGAAACCACCACACATCATTTTTAAGTCAGAGGTGCTTGGAGCAAGGAGCCTATTTGGGACTTCTGAAATGAATTCATCTGATTTCCTTAAATTGTCAGACTACTTCTTGAGCAAACCAGAGATTCAAGGGCAGTTTCAAGAATAGGGCAATAGAACAGCACAATAAGGATCAGGCTAATGTGCACATGCCCTGGACATAAAATGATAGGGAATCTGGGCGAGAGCTCCCTTCCTGATCCAATCTAATGGAGTAAAGATTTTGAATAACCAAGCAAATAAAAAATGACAGTGGTATAAAAAATTTGATAGTTAAAAAGACCTCTCAAATTGTTTCAATTCACAAAAGTGGAAGCAAGTGACTGGGTTTAAAAAACAACACATTATACAACTTTTTTTAGTACAATACCTTAAGACAAGAATCCCAGCCCAAAATAAAACTAATCTGACTAGACTAAGCTATCATTACTAGCTATTAATAAGATTTGTATCATCCACGAGAGAAAAAAAATGCTGTTTAAACTTAACTATCCCAATAATTCAGTGACTAATTATATTTTGACAACAGATTGTGAATATGTAATGGGGTATAACCCGAATTGTTGAACTTTGGTAGCTTCAGCATGTCCAGGGTCTCTATAAAGAAACTTTATTTTATTGAGTGGTTATGTGTGGGGTAAATAATAACCGGGAACATTTCATGCAATACTTTATTAATGAGCATAGAGATAGCATACCGTAAACAAAAGATCATTGGGAGGGTGGTATGCCAAATTGAAAAGTATTCTGGTTGTTTTATAGCCAAAAACTATGGTCTGTTGGGGCGTCTCAGTGAGCAAGACACAGCTCTCAGAGCGCTCACAACTCCATTTGTTTTGAGTATTTACGCAAATAAAACAATTAGGGGGCCGGAGCTGTTCAGCGGCGAATGCCCATCAGAACGCTCGACGACTGTCAGTTTCTTTAATTTAATGTGGTTTTATGGATTAAACTGGGGTTCATTTCTCGGCAAACTCTGCCAGTTAATGCAAATTCGGTCCCTCTACCGCGCACCGCTTTGGGTCATATGGCACGGGAGTGTACCTGTTAAATCAGAAATTATATTGAAATCCATTAGTTTAGCCTTCAAATTAGGTGACAGTAGCGATTCCTGACTCCTCATTCGGGTCGGAACGCTTAACTGCACTGACTATTGTTACAAAGTTAATGAATTACTGGTATTTAATTTGGATCACGATTATCTGAATTATTATTTAAGGTATAACTTAATCGGGGACATAACTGAAGGTAGGGTAGTACTCACTATATCCAGGGACGATACGGGAACACAGAGACGACACACGTGCGCACGGAACGGTAAACTGGCGAAAAACTGCGGTCTTTTCACCGAGGGCAGTATTTAAACCCCCCGGCGGTGACCTTGAACAGGCCGGACCTGTTGCCTGGTTATCAGATATCGTCGAGACGGCCGCGCGTCTCACACCCTCCACTTGCAAAGGCGAAAAGAAAAAAAATGACATCTAGTCGATAAACTCCTTCGGCATGCTATTGCTCACAAATAACTAGATAGTCAACATAAGAAAGGAAACTAATAACGAGTCACTTATACAGATGCTCATCTTTAACTTTATAATTCTAAGTTCTCAACAATGTCAATCCATCTTCCGGGAGTCGGAGGAGTGGAAATAGGCGAGAATGTCGCACTAAAAATACATTCCGGGGAATTACGACATCGAAACAAAGGTGACATCGTAGAGACGCGTCTATCAATGTCTCTTCCGGGTGTAACTGGGAAGGGCGGTAAAAACACGTCAGAACCGAGCATAACGCTAGATGGCGATTCCATGAAAGCCTTTTGTCCCGGTGAATCTAGGCAAAGAATGTCCAGATCCGAACAAGAGTACGTAGGTGAGCGCGGCAGCTTTTCGGGCGTTTCTAACACATTTGCCGGCGGTGTAACACTCCGTGTGGCCACAACCGGAGCATTCCACTTAGGTATTTCAATGAGCGTCACCGTACGGGAGGGCTGTCCTTCATCTTGCACCGGTGTACCAGGTGTGAGCGGTAAGATAACGACTCTGCGCTGCGGGGTCTCGGCTGCCGCGTGGACGTGAACCAAATTGCGTTCAGAAACATGCAGGCGCCGCTGGCGGGTCTTTTTGTTGTGCCAGGGTTTCCTTCGACCTCGCTTACGCACGCCAGCTCGTCTACCCATGGAGATGGACTATCATACAACAAAAGACATTACCAGAAATTAATATATAATAAAACAAAATAAGGCATACAGCATATAAATATTTATTAGAATAGCTGTATGCTTCAAATTACAACATCGGCAACATATAATATAATATGTTGTAAAACATACTTTATCAACAAACACTAAAAATTACTAAAACATGGAATTAATAAGTAATTTACAATAACAAATCGCATTAAACTCAGTAAGCGATTTTATATCGATTGTAAAGTTAGCCATGGATTTAATAAACCCTACGCTATGAGGTAAATTACTGTCTTTGAGGCCGTTATCAGTGAGTGCTTATCACTGTTTACTCAATTAGCTACGGAACGGCTTCAGGTCTTTCACATGCCACCGGCCCGAGTCATTGCCGTCCTCATCGACCAGATTATAGATATTCGGGCCTTGTTTACTGTGGACAACATACGGTCCTACAAACTTGGGTGCTAGGGATGCACTGAACCTTTTTGATGCTTTAGATAAAACAAAGTTACGCCTCAAAACTTTGTCACCTTCCGACAAGCTACAGTCACGCCTCCGTAGGTCATAGGACCTTTTTTGTGATTCGGCGGCCTTCCTAAGGTTTTCTCTAACCCGCTCATACGCATCTTTTAACACCTTATCCCTCTTATTTACATTTCGCGCAGCATCCGCGCACTCAGGTTCCACTCTGCCCTCACACAACTCGTGGCGAAGTGACATAGGCACTACTGGTTCGCGACCATACAAAAGAAAGCTCGGCGAATAACCGGTAGATGTATGCACAGAAGTGTTCCACGCAAAGATAATCTCACTTAAGTGCCTGTCCCAACTTTTGTGGTTTTCGTCACAAAATTGACGAATCATTGTTTTTACCGTCCTATTCGTCCGTTCCACTGGGTTGCACTGAGGCGAGTATGGAGGGGTAAACCTGTGGTTTATCCCATAGTGGTCCGCGAGTCCCACAAACAATTTATTCGCATACTGAGGACCGTTATCAGATAACAAAGTGTGCGGGGCCCCGTATCGATATAACACCAATTTTTCAAAAGCGTCACAAACAGTCTGAGCTGTTGCGCGGCGCAGCGGCTTAAATTCCACCCACTTAGAAAACGTGCACTGAAACAAGAGTAGATAGCAAAATCCGTTTGAGGAATAAGGTAAGGGGCCGATTAAATCGGTGGACACGACTGACCAGATGTTTTCGGGAAATTTAATGCACATTTTACCCCCAGGTTTTTTTTGTTCCACCTTATGTCGCTGGCAGGATTCGCACTTATTTACGAACTTAGAGATTTGGCTATACATTCCAGGCCAGTAATATTTTGACGTAATCCTGCGGACGGTTTTGAAGCGCCCTAAGTGGCCCGCAGTCGGCGAATTATGGTTTTCGTCCAGCACGCGCGGGACGTCACTCGGCCGGACACACAGCTGCCAGTCCTCGCTGTCGTCGCTGCCCCCCTTACGACTTTTCCGGTGATACAACAAATCTTCGTGAACCCTAAACAGCGGGAGGTCATCTGGCTTCTCCCTAACCTTCCTCAACGTTTCGTCGTACCAACCATCGGGCTCGGGGGAAGTTGCGGCTACTTGCGAGTTATCGGCGTTTACTGGAGCGCGTGAGAGGGCGTCCGGCACTTTATTGAGCACGCACTTACGGTAGACGACAGTAAACTTGTATTGCTGGAGTTCTAGCGACCACCGGGCGAGTCGTCCGCTAAGGTTGTCGAGTTTATAAAGCCACTTTAATGCCTGACAGTCACTTACAACAGTAAATTCGTAACCCTCAACATACGGGCGAAATTTACGCGCACAAAACGGCAAGACACTCTTTTTCCACGCTCGAGTATTTACGTTCTAAGTCGTTTAAACCTCTACTGAAGTAAGCAATGACACATTCTCGGTTATCAATGTTTTGAACCAAAGTTGCCGCGATTCCCACATCTGAGGCGTCAGTCTGTATTACAAAAGGCTTCGAAAAATCGGGACACTCTAGGACGGGGGACTCAGTTAGAGCGCGTTTGAGTTCGGAGAACGCTTGTTCTTGGGCCTCGCCCCACTTCCATTTTTGGTTTTTACGTAACAGATGGGTTAGTGGCGCACTAATGTCCGAAAAACGTGCCACAAAGCGACGGTAGAAAGAAGCCATCCCGAGGAACCGGCGCAGTTGTTGCAGCGTCGTGGGGGCGGGGTACTGAACTATCGCCCGAACCTTATCTTGATCAACCGATATACCGGCGGCACTGATGTGATGTCCTAAATAAACCATTTCGGTTTGGCAAAATTTGCACTTATCGAGGTTCATTAACAAGCCTGCCTCGCGCAACCGCTTGAAAACCTTTCTAAGCGCCTCTAAATGTTCCTCAAACGACGGTGAGACTACAATTATATCATCCAAATACGGAAAAGCACAACCGTCAAGTTCTGGACCTATAACCCGCTCCAGGAGCCTCTGGAAGGTCGCGCCGCTTGAGTGATGGCCAAACGGGGCACGGCAGAATTGGTACAACCCTTTACCCGGGACAGTAAATGCTGTGTATTGTCGGCTCTCAGGCGCGAGCGGTACTTGGAAATACGCATCGCGTAGGTCGATAGAGCTCATGAAACGCGCTCCCCGCAATTTGTCTAAGATTGCCGAAACGTATGGCAGGGGGTACGCGTCCGGGATACTGACTTTATTTACGGCCCTGAGGTCCAGTGTACACCTATAGGCTCCCGACGGCTTTTTTACTAACACGAGGGGACTTGACCACGCACTATCAGACTCTTCAATGATACCGCGCTGTAAAAACTTATCTACCTCTTGATGTATTATTTTAGTCATCACTGGCGACCTCGGAAAGTACCTTTGCTTAATGGGAGCGGTTCCTGGATTTATCCTTATTTCGTGGACGGCTAGGTGTGTTAATCCAGGGACATCCCTGAACAGCTCAATTTCAGCCCGCAAAAACTCATCTAACCGGCGGTGCTGTTCCTCTGATAACGAATCGACCGCACCAAGACACGATGTGATATTATCTGCGAAGCTTACTCGGCGAACCCTAGTATCAATCACGACCCCAAATTTTTGTAACCAATCCAGACCGAGTAGGACGTCTACCGACAGTGAAGGCAAAAATTTCATCGGGCCGGAACTGCTCACTGAATTAGCTACAATGTTAACGGTAAAAGCTCCCATCACTGGAGATATACTGCCATCAGCCAAACGAGCATAACTATTTTCGAACGGTTGATAAGGTGCGAGCCATTGCTGACATAAATTTCCTACCTGACTACCTACATATGATTCGGTACTTCCGGTATCAACTAAAGCTTTAAACTCCTTACCAAACATCGAGATAGGTAAAAACATCCTAGTATCACACATACCAGCACTTTTTAGATCATCTGGTACAGATGAAATATCCCTACGATCAAGAACATGGGGGTTCGTTGGTGAATTGGGCCCGATCTTTCCCCCATCTATCGGCGCCCCCTGGAGTTTCCCGCACATCTTGGACAGCTACTCACCGTTTTTCCCTTACATCCGCATCTGTAACAGAACACATTACGAGGCATCTTACATGACCGGTGAGTGTGACCAGTGGCGTCACAATTCCAGCAGTGTAGGGTCGGTGCCGTGGCGGCGGTGGCGGTGCTGTTGTTGGTGTGGCGGTCACGTGACGGTGCCGCGGCGGCGGCGGTGGCGGGTGCTCCCTCGGTGCTGCTCACGGGCGCGGGGCCGCTGCGCTGATCCGGCCGCAGCCTGCCCTGGTATGCCGTGTCGGTGGAATATGAATGTGCTACTTTTGGGGGAGGCCTAAACACCTTTGCTTCCTTACACAATAACTCATATTCATTCCCTAGCTGCATGAGTTCGGTAATTGTTTTGAAATCGCCGCGCCTAATATAGGTTTTATATTCCGGTCTTAAGTTTCTGTAGCCGAGTTCCAACTGTTTACCCGCAGTTACGCCCCCGTGGCGTCTCATTAACGTACGTAAAGAGATAATAAAATCGCGAACGCATTCCTCTGCACCTTGGGTACGTGCTCGTATCTCTTCCTCGAGGCTACTCTTAAAGTCAGGGGGTAAATAGTTACTTTTGAATGCCGCGATAAAATCGTTGTAGTCTGACCACTCATCTCTATTAATACGGAACCACAAAATCGCCTTCCCGCGGAACAGTTCCGGAAGTGCGGACAGCATATCATCGTCACTGATAGCGTATGAATTTTTTTAATTCATCTAGCCGCTCCAGAAACGCTACTGCCCCCTTTTCACCATCGAACTTTAAGTTCCACTTACGCACACTATCGCACACACGAGCTAAAGGGGTGCGGGAGTCATCATTACTTGCCCCTTTATTTGTTTCTGGGGGTTGTTGGTGTGGTTTGCTGGGGTTTACAAGACTTTCTCTAGGTTTAGGCATTTTGCTAGACTTAGAGCGAGGATTTTTCTTTAGGTAATCGGTTAGTTTTTGACGCAGTTTCTTAATATCTCCGTGCGGGCTTAATCCTACTTCACTCAGTCTATTCTTTAGTTTCGATTTTCTCATTCGCGACACATCCTCGAGTCGGCCCACTACGTCACTGTCTGAGTCGGACGTCATTCTATTACAGTTAATTTTACAACAAGATAGACTATACCAGGATCTTACGACACTTATGCCGTAATCATGAGGTCTTTATACTCATTACCGAACCACACACCACTCATTAATAGAAATTCAAAGGTTCTAATCGGGCGCCGTTAGATATCTTGCACAATAATTTTTTTTTTACACAGTCCCTGTTCGGGCGCCAAAATTGTAATGGGGTATAACCCGAATTGTTGAACTTTGGTAGCTTCAGCGTGTCCAGGGTCTCTATAAAGAAACTTTATTTTATTGAGTGGTTATGTGTGGGGTAAATAATAACCGGGAACATTTCATGCAATACTTTATTAATGAGCATAGAGATAGCATACCGTAAACAAAAGATCATTGGGAGGGTGGTATGCCAAATTGAAAAGTATTCTGGTTGTTTTATAGCCAAAAACTATGGTCTGTTGGGGCGTCTCAGTGAGCAAGACACAGCTCTCAGAGCGCTCACAACTCCATTTGTTTTGAGTATTTACGCAAATAAAACAATTAGGGGGCCGGAGCTGTTCAGCGGCGAATGCCCATCAGAACGCTCGACGACTGTCAGTTTCTTTAATTTAATGTGGTTTTATGGATTAAACTGGGGTTCATTTCTCGGCAAACTCTGCCAGTTAATGCAAATTCGGTCCCTCTACCGCGCACCGCTTTGGGTCATATGGCACGGGAGTGTACCTGTTAAATCAGAAATTATATTGAAATCCATTAGTTTAGCCTTCAAATTAGGTGACAGTAGCGATTCCTGACTCCTCATTCGGGTCGGAACGCTTAACTGCGCTGACTATTGTTACAAAGTTAATGAATTACTGGTATTTAATTTGGATCACGATTATCTGAATTATTATTTAAGGTATAACTTAATCGGGGACATAACTGAAGGTAGGGTAGTACTCACTATATCCAGGGACGATACGGGAACACAGAGACGACACACGTGCGCACGGAACGGTAAACTGGCGAAAAACTGCGGTCTTTTCACCGAGGGCAGTATTTAAACCCCCCAGCGGTGACCTTGAACAGGCCGGACCTGTTGCCTGGTTATCAGATATCGTCGAGACGGCCGCGCGCCTCACAAATAGTTTTTAAGTTTTTATTTTCTATCACCAAAAAATGAAAAATATTTGTTTTCCACCTATTTACCTTTTTCAACGTACAAATTGCATCTCTCCATGGTTTCGACATTAATTTAGTGGACTTCAGAGGCATCAAAGCAGTGTGTCCACAGCTAGTACATTTGTACTAGATATAGTATATTTTGAATATTTTTAGTACCCTAGTACCTTCTTCACTGGTTCTTCACCTTCTTCTAGTACATTTTTACTTGGAATTAGTTTTAATAGTATAGAAATACACAGTTTACAGTTTCGGGGAGTTTCCAGTAACTAAATATATGTTGGCAACACTAGTTTGTCATCCCTGGGTTTGTTTTCAACTTCAACCAATAAGTAACTATTGTTGATGTAAATACCCTCTCGGAGGGCATACTTTTCAGCTAAATAACAGATCTTTTTCACGTTTTGGATGGGACCGCCACATTCTGGTTATGTGATTCTAATTATAATTGACTGATCTGGGAATCACAGAGAGGTCTGTACTTTACTTGATCGCTGGAGTATCAGGAACAAAGTAAAAAACTAGAAAAGTGAGTAAATTGTGCATAAAAAATTCAAGGATCGGGATATTTTGAGCCGAAGGACAACTTTTAAGGACTGCTTCATAATGTGCTTATGTGCTTGCCAAAAATATGTTATAAATAATTATATCAATTGCTTTGATAATATAGTTTATTATAATAACCATATAGGCCACAATTTAACTTAAAAAGTAACCTAACTCTGTGCATTGGAGATCTAGTACCTTTTAGGCAAATATTGTACCTTTTTCAGGGAAATTTATTAGCAATTTGCAAGACCCCCGTGGATACACTGTGTCAAAGTATCGAAATGAAAGAATATGGATGTTAAATCAAACAGAGAGTTTTAAAAATTAAACTTAAACATATGTGTTTCAAAAATAAAAATTTTGTTAAAGTGTAGGTTTAATTAGTAATAAGAGGCTTAAATGTAATTTTTAGTAGGTTCACTTGATAACGGGAGGAGTTTCCTTATCTCCGAAAATGTAGTGTACTTTTAAACACCAGAAGCGAATGGAAAAGTGCAAATAATTCAAAATAATACCATATAATACAAGGTGTCTATAAAAGAACTCCGAGGTTTTGAGGCAAAATATTTTAATGAAGTAAAAAACTTTTATAATTGTTTAATACAAGATTGGAAAGATTGCGTTTTAAAGTTTTTTTTTAGCAATTTAATAAAGTTGAATATGAAGTGGCACGGCACACATCGTATGATACTCCACCTCTTCCCATGTCCTAGCCAGCATGTCTGGGGGGATGTGGACAGTTGCCACAGAATTGATTATTCGCTGCCTGATATGGTCAACACCACAAATTTTTGAAAGTTCCTTTATACCGTAACAACAGATTTAGTTTGTATTATCCTCAGAACACACTGAGCCTTTTGTTGCGGCTTTGCCTTAAGGCTCCATTTCCAACACGGCGTCAGCGCGCTCAACGTTGATGTCGGCGTCATTGCGCTAGAGTCAGATGTAAAGCGGGCAATGGTGATTGTTGACGCATCAACAATCAGCGCACGCAGCGTCTAGGAAACGGTCGCCATTGCCCGCTTCACATTTAACTCTAACGCAATGACGCCGACGTCGACGTTGAGCGTGTTGACGCCTTGTTGGAAAGGGAGCCTTTAGCGCAGCAATCCACACAGCACTGACAGCCGCGCTACGTTGTTTCAAGATCAACGCTCCGCAGCTCTGCGATCTCTTGACGAAAAAATTCCCAATTGTTATGAGTGAAACTTGATGAGCTATTCGTTTCAGAGAAATTAACTACATTTTTCTATCTTCAACAGTTATTAAAATATGAATTTTTAAAATCCTGGAGTTCTTTTATAGACAAGCTGTATGTTGTGTGAAGTGCCTATTTCATATTGTAATAAAGGTTCCCATGAATTAGACTCAATAAAATACCTTGAACAAATTTTTCTCATCATGTTTTATTAAAGTGAAACATGGTACTTATGTCAAAATAAAAATTAAGTCTAAACATTCAATTTTTTTGTTAACCCTGACTTAGGTAGTGAAACATTTGTTAATATATTCTGTAAATTTGCCTTAAACCCCTAACATTCAAGAGATTTCTTTAACACGTTCACGGCGGCATGGGAGCAATCGCTCCCATGGAGAACCCTGATGCCATCCTGGTGGGAGCGATCGCTCCCAAACTGCAAAGCATTACAATAAGATTTATTTTTAAACCAGGATCTGAGCTTGGAATCTGAAACTTTAACAGCACTCCTCAATAGTATATTGTATTCTATGCAGTGGACAGTGCTACTGCCACGTTAGGCATGGCAGTTACAGTAACTATAAGTCAGAGCACCATGATGGCGGCGAGGACCACAGAAAATCGTGCCGCCGCGAACGTGTTAAAACCTTCCCAAAATGTTTTGATTAAATTAAAAAATGGGATTTTTCCAGGAAAAAGAGGACATGTAACCCTTGCTGTGTACGAGGATTTTAAAATTCCCATCATGTCAAGATATTAAACCATGAAAAGTATTGGTAACAATCAATGAACCCTGCATTTAGGCAAAGGCAATGGCTGCATTGGTGAATAGTTGCAACTAGGGATGGTCGGGTCCCGAAATTTTCGGGAAAATTAAATTCCCGATTTTCGGGCGGGATTGTATTTACTTCGGGACATTTTTTGGGACGGGATCGTTTTAGCGATCGCAACTAAACAGCGGGTGCAGCTTCGTAAAACTCGCTATCGGCCGCGAAAAACGATCTCGCGTATTTTCCGATCGCGAATAAGCGGCAAATCCAGCTTTGCGAAACTCGCATATAGTCCGTTAAAAACTATCGTGCGTATTTGCCGATCGTAAATAAACGGCAAATGCGGCTTTGCAAATCTCTTGATCGGCCGCGACACCTTTTTTGGTCTATCTTGATCATCGCGCGTAAATGGCAAAATAGATTAGCGCTGGTCGCGAACGGCCGCGAAATACGCTAGCGCGTATCTGTCGATCGCGGATTAACGGCCGATGTAGCTTTACGAAACTCGCGATCGGCCGTGAAAAATGGTCGCGCGTATTTACCGATCACGAATCGACGGCAAATCTAGCTTCGCGAAATTTACGAACGGCCGCGTCTTTGCCGATCGCGGATTAACGGCCGATGTTGCTTTACGAAACTCGCGGTCAGCCGTGAAAAACGTTCGCGCGTATTTGCCGATTGTTGTTAATCGGCAAATGTAGGATTGCTAACTCGCAATTGGGTGTGAAAAGCAATCTTAGTTATTCACTGATAGCGGTTAATCGACGGAAATAACTTGCTATAAGGCGTTACAGTGATGATTGTTCATATTGTCGGCCACAGTGGTCTGCTTCAAATTGTGGTTTTACCAATTGATTCAAGTTTCTAAACTAATTCAGATGTCTTTGAATCCCAGCCGAAAGTATGATTATTTTTCATAAATAAGTAAAAAATAACTGACAAAAGTAAAGACTTTGAGACTTTAAAAGAAATTTATAATATATAATATTTTATGTAATTTAAGAAATATTAAGTTTAGGAGTTGTGAAATTCAAATTTATAATTTAAAGCTTGGAAAACTAGTTTTATGGTTGTCATCTTGAAACTAAGTTTATTTTTAATTTTTTACCGTAGTATAGAGTGTTGGAAAAATTATGAGTCATAGAGTCATTTCCCAAAACAAGAACTCCAAAGCCCAAAGTTTATAAAAATACATTAACATTTTTACTATGCATGACAGTATTTTGACAACATGCAATAACCACTCTAGTATTTCACTTTTTGCTTTTTGGAAACCAAACAATGAAACAAAAAGCAGAAACTTAAAAACTATTGATTTTCTATCAAACGTTAAAAAATGTATATTATAGTTATTTATTTCTTATTTTTATACTATTTCTATTTATTGCATTCAAATTAGAAATAATACAAATTCAAATTTAATGAAAAATAATAATTAATAACCAATACATTTGTTTACCATTCTTATATAAGTTAGTATTTTATTTATAATTAACAATTTCATTGAGTTACTCATTTTTTTAAATGTGTTTCTAATGTTTGCTATTTTGTCAATTGCATATGAGTTAGTATTTTTTCGCTTAAATTTATTTATTGAAATTTTTTGAGTTGGGACGGTACAAACTTTTATATATGCCATTGTTTTTAGCCTAATGCTATTACTGTAATAAGGAAAATAAATTTCCCGAAGATTTAGGGAAGACAAAAATCCCGTCCCGTCCCGTCCCGAATTTAAGGGGGAAGAAAAAAATCCCGTCCCGTCCCCTCCCGAACTGAAAATCCAATCCAGTCCATCCCTAGTTGCAAACAATTCCAGCGTCATATTCACAATGTAGTTCCTACAACTAGAAACTTACTCAAGAAATCACAATAATTAACAACAAAACAAGCTCTAACATTATGTCTGTTCAGTGACTAGAAACGTTCTCAATAAATTAACAATAATTAACAACAAACCAAGCTCTGAAACATGAGTATTTAACTGATACTGATCACAGTATTTTGTTCATAAGTATTCTATGGATATCAAATATCACAAATCAAAAAGTATAATCTAAACCATTCTGGTGCTATAATAAATAAGTTTGAGGAACTAAACATAACATGTGTAAAACAGTAAGAATAAGTGCATTAATACTTGAAATAATTCGTCCTAGTCAGACCTTTAGTCATGAAGATAGCTTCCATATGACTAAGTGTTTAGTTCTGTCATAATGGAAATACTGTGGAAAATCCAACGACAGCTGTTCCATTGACCATTGAGACATCGGAGGCTTTGACCATTCTTGTTTGACAACCTTCAGGAAATGCTCATAACAAGGCGCTACCACATCTAGGTCTTCCACAGTAAACACAAACCTAGGAATACAAAAAAATAGATCTCTAACAACTGTTTAAGGATCAGTACTTATAGGTGCTCAAAATAGGGCAGGTGAGCGAATATAAGCTGCTGGCAAAATTATGTCTGGTCTTGTCAGACCTGAACAACTGTGCTCATCAGCTTATCAGCTGTTGTTTCATCATGACTAGTTTTATGGTTGTCATCTTGAAACTAAATTTATTTTTAATTTTTTACCGTAGTCACAGATGAAGAACTATACAGATTGGCAACCCAATGCACTTTAGCGTGCCCGTTTTTTTGCATGGCGTCAAGTTTGTTAGGTCGTTTTGCCACACATATTGCATTGGTATCGAGTATAATTTCGTCAATATCAAATCTTCAGGTCCCAAAGAACAAATATAGCCATTAATAACTTTGATACCGATGCGCTATGTGCGGCAAAACGACCTAACAAACTTGACGCTGCACGAAAAAACGGGCACGCAAAAGTGCATTAGGTTGCCAATCTGTATAGTTCTTCATCTGTGCCGTAGTATAGAGTGCTGGAAAAATTATGAGTCATAGAGTCATTTCCCAAATCAAGAACTCCAAAGCCCAAAGTTTATAAAAATACATTAACATGTTTACTGTACATAACAGTATATTGACAACATGCAATAACCACTCTAGTATAATTAATACCACAACCCACTAATTAATTCAGTGCTGTCCACTCCCAACTAATTAATTCAGGTGTAAATGCAAGGCTAAGATTTAATGTGCTATGTGTAAGTAGGTGGTCTTTTTGGCTCTGCCATATCAAAATTATTTTTCAAATGTAAAAGGTGTGTTGTATGTGACCCATCATTTCAAATATATTTTCACACTGATTGCAATACTATAGTTTGTAAAAACCCCCTTCTGAAGATAACACGATTTTTTATTATTTTATTTTGTACTGATTTAAACATTAAGTAAGCATTGGAAAAATAAGCTCATAATTGTTGACGAGTATTGTCAAAAAAGAGCTGGTAACCACCTCTTTTGAGCCATATTTTCTTTTTATTTTGACGGATTTCGGCTGGCATACATCATTTTGGAATCACAAAAGTTATTTTAGACTCAAGGTAAATACCTTGAGTCTAAAATGACTCCATCAATAAATAATAGGAATAGTTTGCCCGTAGGGATGTGGCGACCCCATCGGCAGTGGTCTCTGACCACTGAAGCTAGCCACTCTGGCTCCCTCCTCTTCTTTTGAGCCAGAGACTTTCCTATTGATCCATGTTCCTTCTGTTTATAATACATGGATCTGCTTTCTTCATCTGTCCATTTCTCATACTCATTCTTCCTCCAAGATCTTCCTCCCCCCCTTTTTCTCTTCTCTGTTTCAGGGCCAACCCAAGGTGTCATGTGGACCGTGCCGAGGGGTGAATGACACCAGGCCTTTTAGATGGTGTCTCGAACGGTACCTGCAGGACACCAGGTGACATCCTGAAATAAGCAGCCTTGCCCGGGCATGCGGGGCTCTGTCCGGGTCGACCGTTAGACCCCTAGCTTCTCGTGGGACCAAGATGGCTGACAACAGCAAACAACAAAACAACCAACAACAACAACAGCAGGATCAGCGGGATGTAGCCGCAAGACGTGGAAGGGGGAACTTTAGACCCCGATCCAGACGACCAAGAACACTACCGGAACCAGGCCAGCCTGGAGGTAAGGATGATCCAAGAAGGATTGAAATGAGCGGGGCAGGCACCCGCTGGCATCTCCGATTCTTGGAACAGGGCTTTGAACTTGATGAAGCAAGGAGAAAAGCAGTAGATAGGAAGTTACAGTACGAACCGCCATATGCCCCTCTTAAACGAGGAAATCAGGAGATTACTCCTCCTCAAAAAGAGGTAGTTAAAAAAAAAGGTGAGGACCGAGGTGAGAGTGGAAGCGGCGGGCGGTACCGCCGCAACTGCAAGTGGGCATGTCACCACCTATGCAGAAGCCACCAAACTCATCAAGGTCACAATTATCGCCAAGGAATATCCTGAGAAAATGCTCAGTGAGGACTAGCTCTCAGAGCTTGAAGAAGCAATTATCGATGAGATAGGCGGGGTGCACCCTGCAAGATTCAGTTTGGAGGGATCCACTTCAGACTGGGCTACCTGATTGTTGACTGCATCAATCAGGAAACTGCAGAATGGGTAAAACTGAGAGCATCTCAGCTGAAAAACTGGAAGGGACCGGAACTGATGGGGTGCCTAGGGGATGAAATACCCAGGGCACATAATGTCACCATCTTCTTCCCGAGAACTGCCAAAAGAGATACGAGTTTTGTACTCTCTCTTGTGGAGACTCAAAACACGGGGCTTTGCACCCAATTGTGGAAGATCCAGAGGAGCAGAATTGAAGGAGAGGGTAAACTCCTTAGTATTGGGATTGATGAGCAATCATTTGAGAAGATCAAGAAGGACGGATGCCAAATCTTCTATAGATTTGGCAAAATCCCAGTCCATGTGATGCAGAAGGGGGCCGAGAAAGAGAAGAAACCAGAGCTTTCATCTGGAGAGGGCCCGAAACAGAAGGAAAGCAAGGAAGGAGAGAAGGAACGGGCGAGGACCTGGACATCTCAAACCTCAATATCGCTACCTCTGAAAATTTCAGTGCTGAAGACACTGAAAGCATGCTGCTGGATAGTGGGGGAGAGTCACCCCGTACAGTAGTAAGCGATGATGGTGGAACCCACTAGAGTCGCTCAAGTAAACCTACATCACGCCAAGGAAGCCTCGGCCGTGGCTATGAGAAGGTTGACCCAAGAGGGACACACACTGGCATTGATCCAGGAACCCTGGGTGAGCAGAAAGAAGATCATGGGACTTCATAGCAAGAATACCAAGGTAATATGGGATACCAGGGAAAGTTGTCCTAGGGCTTGTATCCTGATAAGAAAATACATATAATGTTTGTGTATTACAGAATTTTTTACACGGGACTTGGTGCCTATTCGGGCCTCAGTGCTCGTTGACGGTACACACCGTGACATAGTATGGGCCTCTGGGTACTTCGAAGATGGAAGGGAATCCCCATCACCAGAAGTCCAGGGGCTGGTCCAGTATTATGGCAGGCATGGAATGCCATTGATAATAGGATGTGATGCCGATGCACATCACACTGTCTGGGGGAGCACGGACATAAACGCAAGAGGTGAGTGTTAGTTAGAATATATTCTACAGTAAGGGTTAGAGATCATAAATGTAGGGAATGAACCTACTATTGTAACCCAAAATAGAAAAGAGGTGTTAGACTTAACACTGAGTAGCTCTAGTAATAGGCCAAGTATTAAAAGATGGAGGGTTTCAAAAGAACCCTCTCTTTCGGATCATAGGGTAATAGAATTCAATCTGGAGGGCTCCTTTAAGGGCAACAACTCTGGTAGAAACCCCAGGCATACTGACTTGGAAAAATTTAGAAATATCCTTAAGTGTAAAACCTTGATTAGAGTCAAGGGCACGGTCTCACCTTGATTTAGAAGTATCGGTGGAAAGCTTAAATGGAGCACTAATGGATGCTTACAAATCCAGTTGCCCCGTTAGAGACAGGGTAGGTAAAAGAGAGGTTCCCTGGTGGAACAGGAAGCTATCTAGGCTAAGGGCGGAGGTTCGTAGGCTCTTTAATAGGGTTAAATTATACGGTGAGTGGCAGCGGTACACCAGTACTCTCACTCTCTACAATATTGAGATAAGGAAAGCTAAGAGAGATAGCTTCAGAAAATTCTGTGAGGAGATGTCATCCATTCCTGAGGTAGCAAGACTTCATAAGGCAATTGCCAAAGATGGAGTTCAGGAGCCAATAGCACTATTAACCCCAGAGGGTGGCTTCACAGAGGATGAGGAGCATCGTGCTCTTCTCCTCTTGGAGACTCACTTTCCAGGTTGTAGGCCTATGGGGGAGGAGCTTACTGAAACAGGTGAGTATAGGACAAGAAAGGAGAATTGGGATGTGGCAAATCACGTCATCTCTCCTAGAAGACTGGAGTGGGCTATAAAATCTTTTCAGCCATTCAAGTCGCCTGGAGTCGATAACATCTTTCCAGCTCTTCTACAGGAAGGCCAGGCGGAAATCCTTCCTCATTTGCTGAGAATAATGAGGATAGTCTAGAAATGGGCTATACACCCAGAGTGTGGAGAAGGGTAAGAGTAACCTTCATCCAAAAAACTGGTAAGAAGGATGTGACACAGCCGAGTTCCTATTGGCCAATAAGTCTAACCTCCTTTCTCCTGAAAACCATGGAGAAGGCAGTAGATAATTATATCAGAAGTGAGCTGCTGGAGATATCTCCGCTACATCAACAACAGCATGCCTACAGGGCTGGAAGGTCCACGGATACCGCCCTATTTGAGCTCACTGATATGATCAGGAATTCCCTGGATAGAAAAGAAACTGCATTGTGTGTGTTCCTTGACATAGCAGGAGCTTTTGACAACACATCACATGTGGCCATGACACAGGTGTTGCAGAGGAGAGGAGTGGATGGAACCACCATCAGATGGATCAGAAGCATGTTATCAACAAGAATTGTAGAGGCCCACTTTGGTGAGAGCAAGCTGCAAATGAGCACAGAAAGAGGCTGCCCTCAATGTCCCCGCTTCTATGGAGTCTAGTTGTAGACGAGCTCCACGGGCTTCTAACCGAGGAAGGCCTCTATTGCATTGGTTATGCGGATGACATTGTCATCATTACAAAAGGAAAGTTTGAGGAGACTCTCTGTGATTTGATTCAGAGGGGTCTGAATCTTACATTAAGACGGTGTGAGACTGTAGGGCTGTCGGATAATCCAGCAAAAACCTCCCTAGTACCCTTCACACGGAAAAGGAATTTGGGCAGATTGAAACCCATTAAGCTTGGTGGGGTGCAGGTTGAATGGAAAGAAGAGGTGAAGTATCTAGGTGTAACACTAGATAAGAAACTTTTGTGGAATAAACGCTTGGAAGTAGCGACAAAAAAGGCTACAACTGCCTTAATGACCTGCAGATCCTATGCAAAAAAGAGATGGGGTTGTAACCCACAAATATTGAGGTGGATGTACATCATGATTGTAAGGCCAATCCTCACGTATGGGGCTGTAGCTCGGGCAAGTAAAACTGAGCTTGAGAATGGCAAGAAACCTCGAGAGAAGGTACAGAGGGTGGCCTGTGTCATCATTACGGGGGCTATGAGATCTTGCCCCGCAGCGGCTCTAGAAGTAATCCTGGATCTTTCACCTCAACACCTTGTTGTGCAGAGGGTGGCAAAAGAGGGTCTGTTGAGAATGCAGAAAATAGGCATGGAGATCAACTCCAGATCCTGTGGAGATTTTCTCCTGCAAGGACTGCAAGAGTTACTGAACCTCCCGAGGGACTCTATGATCAGAAAGTACAACTTTGAGATGAACTTCGATGTTGGACTAAGCAATAAGCGAAACTGAGAGGGAGAATCGGAATATCCACTGAAAAGTCATACCATCAAATGGTACACTGATGGGTCAAAGACAAGTGGGGGAACTGGGATCGGAGTGTTTGGGCCTAGAACCAGATACTCCGAGCCCATGGGAACATACCCTAGTATCTTCCAAGCAGAAATTAATGCCATCGAGAGATATGTACAATTCAACCTTGGGTTGGGTTACAAGAAGAGGGACATAGCAATCCTATCAGACAGCCAAGCAGCCATCAAGGCGCTGAGTTCCCTGATTATCACTCTAGGATGGTGTGGAGTTGTAGACAAGGTCCAAATATGTTAGGACGACTAAACAGAGGATCTCTCCTCTGGGTGCCTGGGCATGAGGGGATTGAAGGGAATGAAAAGGCAGACATGCTAGCGAGAGAAGGGGCAGCTAACCCTCTCACTCGCCCGGAATCAGGCTGTGGACTGGATGATGCCTTCTTTAAAAGAAAACTTTATAAAGAGGAGGAGATTAAAAGAACACAAAGGTGGAAAGCTCTTCCTGGCTGCAGGCAGGCCAAGGAACTACTTGGCAGCTTCAACCATAGGAGATCAGAGGCCATGATTAGACTCAACAAGAAGGACTTGGGGATACTGACAGGATTCCTCACTGGTCATTGTAGGCTTAAGAGACATCTGAGGAAAATGAGAATAATAGGGGAAAGTGACTGCAGATTCTGCCAGGATAAAGAGGAAACCCCAACACATCTACTGGTAGAATGTGATGCAGTTGGACGACAAAGGGCCAAGTGTTTCGGAAAGTGCAAGATTGACGTTGGGGATTTGCCCCATCTAGAAACCAATCAGCTTATTCGCTTTATCAAGGAGATTAAGCTTGATGAGGTGCTTTAAATGAGCTAGAAGCGGGGGTACAATAGATCTTTCTGGTCGCAGTGCAATTTTTCCCCGGCATAATCAGTATCAGTATCAGTAAGTGTTTAGTTCTGTCATAATGGAAATACTGTGGAAAATCCAACGATAGCTGTTCCATTGACCATTGAGACATCGGAGGCTTTGACCATTCTTGTTTGACAACCTTCAGGAAATGCTCATAACAAGGCGCTACCACATCTAGGTCTTCCACAGTAAACACAAACCTAGGAATACAAAAAAATATATCTCTAACAACTGTTTAAGGATCAGTACTAATAGGTGCTCAAAATAGGGCAGGTGAGCAAATATAAGCTGCTGGCAAATTTATGTCTGGTCTTGTCAGACCTGAACAACTGTGCTCATCAGCTTATCAGCTGTTGTTTCATCATGACTTTTAATCCACTCCCAACTAATTAATTCAGGTGTAAACGCAAGGCTAAAGATTTAATGTGCTATGTGTAAGTAGGTGGTCTTTTTGGTTCTGCCATATCGAAATTTTTTTTTCAAATGTAAAGGGTGTGTTGTGTGTGACCCATCATTTCAAATATATTTTCACACTGATTGCAATACTATAGTGTAAAAACCCCCTTCTGAAGATAACACGATTTTTATTATTTTATTTTGTACTGATTTAAACATTAAGTAAGCATTGGAAAAATAAGCTCATAATTGTTGACGAGTATTGTCAAAAAAGAGCTGGTAACCACCACCAGTTATAGTTGAGCTATATTTTCATTTTATTTTGACAGATTTCGGCTGGCAATCTGGATACATCATTTTGGATTGACAAAAGTTATTTTAGACTCAAGGTATTTATCCATCAATAAATAATAGGAAATACCACAATAGACTTTGTCAAATAGGGTTTTCTCAGTTTCATTGTTTGTTTAACATTTTGAAGTTCAGATTGAAAATTTACAAAATATTTATTGACAAATAGATTTTACTCAGTTTTATTATCCGTTTAACATTTTGACATCTAGATTTAAAATTTAACAAAACCTTCTTAGCTAAATAAAATTTAAAGATAATTAATTACTTTTTACTGCAAACATTTTTAGTGTAACTGAGATAAGAAGATAAAAAGAAAGATAAAATTATGATCCAAAAATATTACTTCATCATGTCGCCCTTTAAGTATGTTGTAATCATTTGGCATGCCACTTTATGTCTGCAACTTTAAACCTTTAAAAGTTGTCGAGTTTATTGAAGAACAAGAAAATAACAGTTTTTGTAAACATTTACGGGAGATTATTTTTGTCAACATCCAAAATATATAAAAAAAGAAAGATATCAAAAAATTAACTAAACTAAGGGAAAGAAAATATTAAAAAATTATATTCTCCTTGTTTAAAAAAAATCTTTATAAAACTTGGTTTGAGGATTTATGTTGTTAAGAGGTAAAGAATGGTTAATGTCCTAAAATACTCTATTCCCACGTTAGGCCTATTTTAATAAAAATAGTCAACGTTTTATTTTTATTTATTTGTTTCAAAACAAAGCATGATTACTTTTGGACATAAGTTGATATTCCTTGACATGAGGCTTCATCAATAATTTATAAAATTATTTAAGCTTTGTGCAAAGCATAAATTTGCCACAGCTGTGCTATTATCAAGTATATGTTTAAAAGTAAGGCATATTTATAATTTCATTTATTTCTTCCAAAGATGGCGATGGGAAGGCAAGTGCTGGTTTGCTGCCACAGAAATGTCGGAATGGCGTATTTTGGGCCATAATTCTGTAGATCTCAACCAGATCAGGTACAATGGTTTTACCAAATATACTGTCAATTTTTCAAAATTACTACAAAATTGCTAATATCTTTAATAGATAGGTAGATTGAAAACTGAAAGAAACCTATTTTCACTTACAATAAAATATGAATAAGTTCAGGACTTATTTTGATATGATTCTTTTTCTTGTACTGATCAAGGAATCATTTCATGAAGTTTGCCTGAATTCCCATGAAATACGCTGTGTATGAAAAATAATGAATTGTGTTTTTGTGATGGTCTCGGGCTTATATCTTACCATGAGACTAACGGTAATAGCTTCTTCATATAGGACAAATTTGCTAAAAGTATTTTAATTATCTACTGCTAAAATAATAAGACTAAATTTCATTGTCAACCTTATTACTACAAGAATTTTGAAAGAATGCACAAAAGAAAATGGTACAGTGTTAGCAAAAATGTTAGCGGAGTATACATCAGTTATCTCAGAGCACAAACAAGTGGTTAGAAATGATAAACAAAGCACATGTAAATTACATTGTTTTGTGTTGCAGTTGTGTCAAATGAGATATACTACATGCAAGCATACATCTCTGAAAACTTGTACCGTATGGTGAGAAGTATCCAAATTCATGGGATAGAGTTAGTCACACAAAAAATACATACATGTAAAAAGAGTTAGTTAATCATTGGTAAAAGTTATGGAGTAATCAATGATTAATTGTTAAAAAAATATTTAGGCAACTAAGCCATTGTTTGACAATGAACTTTTGAATATAATGATCTAACTAGGAGAATTTCCCTAGAACTATTTTAGATAATGGAAAGTTAATAATACCTGCAAAAGATGAGCTCAAATGCCAAATCAAATTCAGCAATAGAAAGAAGATTACTAATTAAAACTTTTTAGTTTGTGTTCCACCAAAATAAAAAGTTTCTTATATTTTCTGTATGGCAAATAAAACAACTGTAGGTTCTTAATGCCTTCTAATCAACTTGTTTAAGTAGCTTAAGTGCATGTTGTAAAGTTAGTTAGGCTGGTCTTATTTAACTGTCAGCAAAATCAAACATTACTTAATTACATGTACCGTATACAAATCTTGGAAGTTTACTCTTACCTCTTCTCTAATGCCACAAGAATAACTTTCTTTGGAGGAGTGCTTAATATTTTCGTTAATGTTTTAACAAATGCTTCAGTCAAATCATTGTCATAAATTACTGAAAACGAATCACTCATTAGTTTTAGAAAGGGAACAATTTCCCCAATGCAAGAGCAACATTCAGTTCCTTTATTTTGCTGGTTAGTGGACCATAGTCACAACTCTTAGTTTTTGGTTTGTTTTGACCATTTTAACCAGGAACCATTTAGCTTGTTCTACCTGGTGGTACAAATCTGAGGCTACAACATAGCTTTTAACGGTTCTGAACCGGTTTTAATAATTTATGCGTTATTGGAAAGAGCTCTGTTTAAAGTTTTTCTAGAAAAAATATTACGAGAGTCTTACATGTCCTTAAATTTTCATATTTGTCAATAAGATAAAACATGGGAATACAGTACACCTCGGATTATCTGGATTAATGTGGCGGAACACCGTTCCGGATAACAAAAAATCCGGATAATCCGAGGTCATTACAATATCGCCTGGATAGCGATTGCGTACCATAGCCCCTGCTAAATTAATGCTGCAAACGGCGTGTCAAGACTGTACAAGTCTTTCAAGCTGTACAGTCTTGAAAAACTTGTACAATTTTTACGCATTTTATTAGTTTACGCATACCATTTTTCTAACTGCGCTCGATTCTTCCTCCAGTCACTAACTAACTGTACTTGACCCAACACCCAGTTCCTTTGCTAATTTTTTACCTGATTTCCCCGTGTCAAGTCTTTTGACAGCATTCAGTTTCTGTTCTAAAGTTAAAACCACTTTTTTTCTTTTACAACCACTCACCTTGAAACTCAATATCAGTTCACACAAAGAGTTCACAACTATAAACATGTAGCCTAAATTGGCGGCAATAAACTTGCGAAATTGCCATAGGCTAAGCCTTTGCAGATTACAGCAAGTGCCCTAAGTAGCAAACAAAAAAATTTCGTTACGAAAATGATGTAATGTACTGTTTAATTATTGTGATTCCAATACACACATTATATACACTAATGTATTGCATTCACATTTTACTTTTACAGGGTGTCCACAAAATCAGGCTATAAAAATTCCCGTATATTTCCCGTATTTTTCAAGGGGAAATCACGTTTTTCACGCAAGGTAATAGATTACGAATTTTTACTCGAGTATGCACTATAGAACCATGTTTTCAAGATTTGCATTTTTTAATTTCATTGACTGGCTGAGGAGTCACGGGAAACCCAATGACGGAACCAATAAGGATTCAATTATAGTTAATTCGTTCAATAAGGCGAAAAACCCGTGCACAGAGAACGACGAAACTGCCGTTGATATCGTAATCTCACGGCAGAGAGTGAAACCGCCGTAGAACGGAAATAAACCTACTTGAAAAGAAATTGGCCTCGAAAGTTAGTTTTTGGGACAACCCAACTTTTCACTGTAAAATGAAATTCAAATA
This sequence comes from Flexamia atlantica, assembly GCA_035578135.1. Lineage (NCBI taxonomy): Eukaryota > Metazoa > Arthropoda > Insecta > Hemiptera > Cicadellidae > Flexamia > Flexamia atlantica. Next base: position 17,897,139 of record JAQJVK010000016.1, on the reverse strand, counting down.
GGCTACATTGAGAAACGTTCAGAACGTTGTATTACACCAAACGGATATTAATTTGCTTCTCATATTCGAATTCCATTACGGCATTAGACCTATAGAGTTCATGTGATTTTCATGAACTAAGCGAAGATGCAACAAAACGATGAATCGATCCATCGATTGAAAACTTGACAAGGAGAAGCTACGCACGCGCCAAACTATCGGAATTTCTTGCTTCACATCTCTGTCCGTTCCCATTCGCGATTAAGAACGCAGGGGTAGTCTCTAATTGGCCCAATGCTACAAAATCATGTGGTTTCCATGACAACCTGCTATGCGCAATGAACATTGCGCAATCCGCGTGAGGAAGAAAGGGAAGAGAGGAGGAACGAAGGACGGAAGGAAGTAAGATAAAATTTCAGAAACCAGAAAGAAAACAAAACCATTTCTATATTAGTTGACTCATTGTACCGGTTTTAAAATTATTTCTAAAATGTCGTATCTAATAGCCAAAGTTGTACTAAACATCCATTTTAAGTTAAATTATCTACTGAAAATGAAATTAGCTGGTCTATCAAACATCTAATTTAACTGATCTTAGTGTATTTTACTCATTTTAGCGAGTTGCCGTGCCAGGTGTGCAAGGCTGATGACAAGATGACGGAGGGCGGACAGTGATAAAAACAATAGGCTCACGCTCGCCAGCCAATGCCATAATTGCCGGTCCAAAATTATCGTACGAATCAGACGCCTATAAATACGATAGTTCAAAATTAATAACCCTAAGAAGGTGGGTGAATAGTGGGTTTTCATTACAGGTTTCCTTTAAAGTTAAAGAAAAATAGTGATTAAATTTATTTTAAAATATAAGCATTTTTTATTTCCACTGAGTCAAATCATAAGATAATTGTAACAATAGGAACGAATAAGCTTAATCTTGTTGAAAACTCAAGTCCACAAAGTAATAATAATAATCTTTAATCCGTGAAATAAATTTACATTAGCATAGAGTGTGTCAAAAGGTAGTACAATACCTACTGGACATATTTTTTAAAAACAAGTAAGTATAAAAATAAATTATAAGGTTTTCAACATTAAGTCCCATCCCAGCAATAGATTTAGTAGGTAACTTTAAATACAGTTAAGTAAAGTTTTATAGGCCCTACATTTAGGCCATAAAATTTTGTGACCTAATTTTTGGTTCTGATTATCGTCCAAAAGTATAACAATTTGCAATATTGAAATTATTGTCATTTTAATAATAAACAAAAAATTTATTTTCCTCCTAAAAATAATTGTTTATTAAACTTGGTCAAGAAAATGGTGAAGTTAGAAATGAAAACTATGCATTACAGTAAGGCCCAGTCGTGGAGGAGAGATTGTTTGTTGACTTTTAAAACCCCTCCTTACCCCCGGACAAACAGTTGAATTCTATTGTTTGGTACCGTATGTTGTCGCAGGCCGTGATCAGATAAGAAGGAGATAATGCCCTTATTACAAAAATGCAAAAACACAAACGAATAATCATATGAAAACCATTGACGTTTCATATTTTTCTTTGATTTTTATAAATCATAATTAGACTCAAATGAATGTGATGCCATATTCCATTTAAGAGATAAGGCATGATTCCATTTTCCTAAATTTCTTACACTTCTTTAAATCCTTTTCCTACTAAGTTTGCGGGGTATTTTTTTCATGCAGAGCACTTCCTGTTGTTATCGCCGCATATCGTGTTCAAAAAAAGATCGCAATCAATCACCGATAAAATTACGGATTAATAAAAATCCGTGATGTTATCGGATATTACCGATAAAATTACATGGACTTTTTTCCGAATAGTTTAACTACTCGATTTGAGTTTGGGATGTTGTAAAAGCATTAAACAGTCGAGTAATTACGAGAAAGTCGAATACCCGCCCTTCTCTAAAAATTATAGATCTGATCTGAATTCTATATTTGAAACGATTGTGATCACACTATGTGATCTACCATTGGTTATTTGCTTAAAAAATACTGCTTTATCTTTTGAATCATCAGCATAATTTTACTTTCATCGGTTCTGTAATAATTTATTTTGAATTACCACAGTTAAAGATAATACTGTTCGATCAAAACACTAATAAATTTCATACTTTCTTTACTTCTACAAAATTTTCTTTACTTCTAAAAATTCAGGACGAAAAAAATGGGTTAGAAAAGTGTAGTAAGTTATAGCAGTTGAAAACGATTTATTACCTACAGAAAATAAACAGTAAGGAAAACGAACTACGAGGTAGCGAGGTACGGTATACGATTGCTCCAAAATAATGATTTCAGACACAATTAGAAATGTTCCAGACAAAATAGAATATTATGATGTATAAAGGTAATCGTTCTGCGTTATCAATAAATTATTACGCAAGTCACAATTACGTTCTTCAGTTTAGTCTCACGCATTTATTGAATTCGCCCTTAGGAAGTAAAGTAAAGTCAACGACACGACGCGACGGCCTCATAGTTTCCGGTCTTATTGCGCTAGCCAAATAATATGCACACACACGTGACCACTTTTTGTTGCTTTCTTATCTTCCAACCGTCGCAAGACCGTCTAGTACAAAAAAAATATTTCCTGGAATATCCTGCTGGCAGAATAAAAACAGAAAAATACAATTCTTTTATGTTTGTTTCGTAAAAGCTCGTGGATTCACTTTTCAGATGGCCGAAATCTTGGCCGAAAAAATCGTTCGTCCATCGCTTTACACAATAGCGTCAATAGCAGAGTTCCCGTATTTCAGATGAAATTCACGTACATTTCACGCATATTTCCCAGTGAAATATAATTCACGTATAATTCCCGGTTTTCCCGCTCTGTGGACACCCTGTTTTAGAAGGCGCATTTCACTCGTGAACTCGCTAAAATTACGTTTTCCCGTGACTTTAATTTTTTAATTTCTCAGCTGCACCGGTCCGCATAATCCGGGATCCGGATAATGTGGGGTCCGGATAATCCGAGGTGTACTGTAATAGATATTTTAAGTAAAACAGCTAATTGGATTAAACATTCTAGGGCCATTCCTGTCAAATCACTCAGAGGCCAAAACCCAAAGTTATCAGAATTTGGTGAAAGTTTGTGTGTCTATTCTAACCCCAGACATAAGAGAAAATTCAATTTTATTTTTAGATTCATCTACTAATTTTTAAGTTAAAGCATTTTAAAGTTTTGGCATAAATACACCAGAAATGCCACAATAGCAGTCTCACAATTATGCACAATTTTACTTCTCCCATAATAACTATTGTACTATTGTACTATTATACTATCATGCTATTTACTATTATCTCATTCAGAGCTAATGGGGTCCTTTCCTAATGGGGTCCTTAATCTAAAGTTGTTATTTTCACTTCCAATGAAACATGAACACATTATTCTATGCTTATGCATGCATATCCATAATTGTGATGCGGAAAGTGAAAAAGGGACCTCAAGTCGCAATTTTCCGGTTTTGAGTTATTAACATCCTGAAATTCAGCATTAAATTACCAACAATTTGACAAATAATTCATAGTGCTATGATTTTTGTCTTTGAGTTATTGACATTTTAATTTTAACTAGTTAAAATGGGTATTTTAGGAAATCAAGACCCAAAACTTCAAACGTTCACAGAATATTTATTATTAGCATTTAAGAAATGAATTAGGTATCAAAATACAGCTGAAAACTAGAGCTTTAAATATAAATATAAACAGACTGATACCATTATAATTTTATTGTTAAAAAAAAAGTGAGAAGTTAGAAAAGGAACCTCAAGTCGAAAGGCAGAATACCAATGAATAACATAGAAATACAGTGTCAAGACGATGATTTTTTAACAATATTCTTTTCCAAGGAAAAACTTGAAGTAGTTCACTTCTCTGCCGATAGATGTCAGGCGAGTGGGGGTTTTGTAATGCCCCAGAGGACTCTGTCAGTGCGGCCTTGCACATTTGGGAAATGGGACCTGTAGTCGCCCACCATGTTATTTCCCATTTAAGCGACCTGAGGTCCCTTTTCATATGCATGACATAGACTACTAAATTAATCATTTTTAATATTTCTTGGATTCTTATCGCTAAAATAACCGAATAAATATGTACAGGAAAGATTAAGGAATCGTATCCAATCAAAACCTAAAAATCAATATTTTTGACCCGGTTCAACTAAAATGCCCGTACTGTAAAATTTACTCCAGCGACTTGAGGTCCCTTTTCACTTTCCACATCAAACCATACAGTAATAAAACAAATAAATTTATTCAAATAGATTACAGAGGGGGCAGTTACTCAAAAGTGTTCAAAGAGGAAGGATGGGCCATACTCCAGCTGCATAAAGAAATAGAGAGGGTGTGATGTTAAGTTGCATTAAACCAAGAATTTATAAATTTAAAATCCAAAAATGGTTGACTGACTATTGACTAATCACAGTTTCTCAAAAACTATATGTCTTTGCAGGGATGTCCATCCCCCCATAGACAATAGCATGAGTCCCCCCAAAATTCAACCCCCCATTAAATCAATTAATTAGCCCCCTGTCCCCTACCCACCCTCCCACCCACCAACATTCGTCTCAAACATATTACCCCTCAGAAAAGAAGTGATACGTTAATCTCGATACGTTAATTCTTCGGCAAAACATATATGAGTTGGAATAAAAAAGTGAAATAAATGAAACTAAATTAAAATCGAGTTTAATAAAAAGGCATGACTGCACCATTTTAGGTACACGGTTATTCTCGGGTTATGATATTACGTGAATGTTTTAGATAAAGAGTGGGGTTGAATATAATTTCCTAAAGTTTGATTATGTCAATATTTAGTCGTTGGCTGTGGATTAAAGAAGAATTTAAAGTCAATGATTTAGTGTTCAACACAGATCCTACATTATAAGTATAAGTATTGAATAATGAGTACTCAAAGCCTTCATGTAGGTAAACTTTCGTCAAACTGTCAAAGGGCATAATTGGAGGAAGGCAAGGAGGGCACTTGCCCCCCAAAAATTTGGGATTACAATTTATTAAGTAAACCTGAATGATTTATTTAATTTGTGGCTGGAAAACTCTTGAATGCATTGCCGCGGTCTGAGATTCTCTAGATTGTTTCGTCGTGACCATCACTCCACCATGTCGTGGATGCCTTTTTCCTTGTTTTTTTTTTTAATCTCAACCGTTTTGTAGCCGAGAGTCTTTCAGTTGTATCGTGGCCGTCAAATCCCTGTATTCTTTGCAGGGAGTCTACCGGTCGGGAATTCAGGTAAAGTCGGTAAAAAATAATTACTTTAAACCTTTGGTCAGGAGATTCGATACTGGTGATTAAACAAAACAGAATAGCTGTCTCCATTTTTGTTACTTCGCTGTGGCTGGCAAATCTCTTGAGTCGAATCGCAATAAATAAATATTTCAGTAACATGGCGGCCCAATGAAAATCAGTCATTGACAACGGGGATGGCAAATCTCTCGGTCAGTAGCGGCCGGTAAATTTCCCGCTCATTTGGTAAAATTAAATCAAAATAGCTTTATTTTCTCCAGCACAAATACTGTACAATAAACAGTGTCAAAAAATGCAATTAATCTTAATCACTACTACAAATCTAAGTTACAAAACATTCGTCAAAAGAGTACAGAGCTTTTTGGATCAGGTACTCTTTCAAAACCCTCTTAAATTTCGCAGAATTTTCAACCTCTTTTTCCACCTTCTTTTTGGTTTCGTATGTATATGCAATTTGCATTTTCTTTTTTATATTTATGCTTCATTGTGAGCAAGGCTTGTCCCTTAAATGTAATAAATAATTATAAATACTTATTTGTTGACAAAAGTTGTACTTTCAAAATTCCCCCAAATCCAAAAAATTCCCGCTAAATTGCAAATTCCCCCAAAATTTTATTCTATAGTAAGGTTCGTGCTATCAAACCATTCTGTTGGCACTCCTGAATCTTTGATCAATGAAATGGGCACAGATATTCTTTATAGGCTCTAGATGTGTACTAAGAAAGAATTTCAAAATGTTTTCTCTCAACTGGCTAAAATAAGGTACATTGTAAAATCCAAAATTGCAGCCATTATTATAGTTTGAATCAAATCATAAGGCACACGCCGTCCATAAGCCCAATGCTAAAATTAACATTAGTCTTACGGACGGACTGGGTCTTCTGATTTGGATCGGCTAATAACTTTCCAAAACTTATGAAGGCTTCTTTGGCTATGAAACTTGGAACAAATATTCTTTATAAACTCTAGATTGTGCTAAGGATGGATTTTAAAATAATTTATTTTAAAAAGGTAAAATAAGGTCCATTCTAAAATTAAAATTGGCGACGATTTTAAGTTGTTGAAACTATGGATAAAAAAGCCTACAGAACAATTCCAAGGAGTAATAAGATATAAAATCCAATTCACTAACTGAATAAAATGTTTAGATATATTACGGAAATTTACAATACATTTGTAAATACCACTTAGGTTACTCGTGTTTTAAGAACCGGCTGAAACAGTAAAACTAGAATCCTGAAACTCAACATGAACATTAATTTAAAGGTGACCGCAATTTATATCTCTCAATTTTTATTTACCTTGGGTTACTCAAGTAACAGTTAAGTGATTAACTGACCATAAAATACTAATTAATTTAGCTATCAACATGGGATCCAAGTTTGTTTTTTTGAAGTCTCATTAAAAAATGTTAGGCCTGAAGACACTTGGGTTACAGGAGACATGCAAGAGCCTTCCCTGGCTCAAACAATCACACAGGTCACACGACTAAAGAGGTAAGTGGAAAATAATTAATTATAAATTTGTTTCCCCAAAAAAAAAACATTTTCAAACTTGTATCTTTTGCAAATATTTTATATGTTATTGTTTTTAATTTGGTTGGTCCAGAGCTTCTATACTGAAGTCAGATTTATTTTTGTTAACTTATTTGTTTGGTTGATTAATTGTCAGTCACCCCATACACTGTAGAAGCAAAAATATATAATAACAATTAGATTGAAGAAAACAATTTTTTAACGTAGTGTCCTAAAATAGTCTCTGAATCCACCAAGTTGTTGTTAAAAGGTGGAAAATTAATATTTACATGTAATTGAGTCATCCAGAAACCAGGGTACAAACGCCAAAACAACTGAAAAAATCTGTTATCCTGAATAAAAAAAAACTTTTAAAATACAGACTAAATGATCTTAAGAAAGTAAACCATATGATATTTACCATCTGCAGCTAATACCAAGTTCACTTCACCCATCAAACATGTAAGTTCTTGGTCCCATTCAGTCTGGTAGAAGTCCAAATTTCTGACTGTAATCGGGGCTTTCACCAGTTCTGAATTCAGTTTGACATTGGAGGCTATTAAGTCCAGAATACCCTCTAGGTTCACATCTAAAAACAGTTTGCAACATGTTATTCCTGCTGGATAAAAAAATACTCTTCGAGCACCATTGGATTAGATTTAGTTTCTAGTAATATCCGCATCTAAGTGATGTTAAAAGTAAATACCCCCGTTGCAGCAGACCTGCATACTCAGCGAATTTCAAATAAAGAATGTATAGTGCAAGCCAACATAGCGAGATTTGACATGTTTTTGTAAGCTCCAAAAGAATAACATGGGGAATGAGTATGCAGGTTTGCTGGCACAAAAATGGAAATATTGGTGATTTTAGACTATTAAACATTAGATCTCATCTAGATTAAGCCATAAACTAAGTTTTATCCAGATATGTTGAGAAATAAGTGAGATATAGAATTTTACTTATTTCCCATGAGGTTAACATCGGGTCAACGTACTGTGTTTACCACTTTCAATATCTCGGTAACCAATGGACATAGAGCAGTGATTCAAAATACTAAATTGTTTGTTTTTTTGAGATAAATCCAATGGTGCAAACAAAAATTCGATAAATTTTATTTTTCTATGTAAAAAACTCAAAGAAACCCATTTTTGGAGGGGTTTATCCCCCTTTACCCCCCTTCTGATGGTCCAATCGGGCTGGTTCACGAACTCATCCGAGCGATTGCCACTTTACATGTCTGTACCAAATTTCATTAAGATCAGACCATATTTACAGCCGCTATCGTGTTAACAGACATATATATATTTTATATATAGATATACCGGGTGTCCAGCCTAAAGTTTTCCAATAGCTAACTTTTTATTTCATCTCTGACAATGAACTTCTTATGGGGAACCCCTCTTACTTTTTTATGCCGCATTTAGTTATGTATTTCAATTTTTAAAATTTTCGCTATTTTTCCAATATGGTGGACAATTTTGTTTTTTCTTATGGAACATCCTGTATTTTATGGTGTTGTTGGATTTTACAGATCATTTTAAGACACTTTTATTCTATGGTATTTTTTCCTAAAACCTATGGTTAAGGAGATATGAACGGTTTAAGTTTTATTTTTTCCCGTTAGAAATGCATTAGGAAATTTATGGTAGTCTGTATATCGAAACGGTAGGGTTAAATAAAACATACCAAAGAATAAAATGCCTTAAAATTTGATTTTAGTTGAGATTCAATCATAAAAATATATTTTAGTTGAGATTCACTCATGGAAATGTATTTCAGTGGAACCTGGATGATTCGAATCTCAAGGGACCAGCTAAAAACTTCGAATTATCCATAAATTCGAATTAAAGAAGTTCTAAAGAATGAGGCTAAAACATTAAAACTTCACAATTAACCTCTTTATGAAATTAACACTCTAAAAGAATAAATTCATCAACAAACGCTAATTACAAGGGTTCAAAATCAGTAATCATAAAACAGAAATAACTACCCTAAAGTATAAACTCTGTACGACGCGACGTACGATAATACGAAGAAACATTTCTGCTAGAAAAAATACAAATACGTTTTGCTACTTCTGAACTTGATACAAGCTACCAACTTAACTTCGTGTAACATTGACAATTGCACGCTCATTGACTTTCCGCTAATGTGAGTGTTTTATAGGTCCGAGATTTTGTCGACATGGTCACTTCACTTATTTAATGTTACGTAAAAACTTTTTAACACTTAAAAACAAGACACTGCACAAATAAAAAAACACTTTGTTTGGAGGACGATCGAAAACAACGGAATGCTGCACTGGAATTCAGAAGTTAGTTTTTGGCAGGTGGGGGGAGGGAAGGGGGTCGCAGTGTTGAGTGCAGTCTCATATGGTAATGAAATGCAACTTGGGTTTCAGTTTGCCACAAGTCCAACTCCTAAAGATAAAACCATATTTTGAAGACATTTTTAGTACTACAATCAAAGTACCCCTCACATAAAAAAAATACTAAACTCTTATCAAAAAGTAACTACATTGAATTCAAACAATTCCTATCAAACCTAAATGACAATTAACAACTGGCATTAAATTCTTATTTACTTGAACTTGAACTTATGTGTCTAGTCCAGGGTGCTCCTTGATGGGGCGATGTTAGATGCTCCTTGATACCCAATTTATTTATTTACCAACGGCATTCACCATTTCACAAAAACAAGAATACAAAAAGATGGCAAAAACAATGATACAAGTTGCACATATGTGTATAAGAACAACAATGATTGCCCAATCTTAGTTAGGTCATGGAAAAGGGTTGCTGGGTTATTTAATGTAACCAAAGGAAAAGAAAATAGAGAAAATACTGTATATGAAGAGAGAGAGAGAGAGATAGCCAGGGACAAAAAAGCTAGTTAAGTTATGGTTGAGTTATGTTAGCTTAGGTTAGTCTGATTCAAAGATGACATGGGATTGTACCTGTACAGACGACATGTTTGGCCACCATACTGGTGACGATGCTGGTGAGGCCGACACCAGAGCCCAGCTCCAGCACGGTGGAGTGAGCGAGAGACTGTGCATGATGTAACACGTAGTCGGCCAGCAACAACGCCCCTCGCCACACCTGCAGGCCTACCAGTCGGATGGGCGTGGCCGTGCTGTGCTCTGTCAATCACAACTCGTACTAGTTACAATCTCTTATACTAGTGGTAACCTTAGAGAACAATTAATCAGTCTTTCTCTTTCTATACTCTATTCGTACTTCTACTAACATTATATCTGAACATTTATGAGTTTGTTTGTTTAGGGCTCTATCACACCTAAGCTACTGAATTCATTGACCTGATATTTGGTAGGCAGAAAGATAACAACCTTGAATAACACATATAGGTATACTTCCAATGAACTTTAATTTAGTTGGTATTATTTCTTTTTTTATGATACCTACTCAAGTGTAGCATAACATGCATTACATAACATAGCTGAATTTAATTTTATTTGTCTTTGTATTCTCATTGCCCCCACATTTAACTTATCTGTAAAATTTTGATACAGAAAGTTAGGATTTTGTTTTTGCATATGTGGATATTTTATGAAGTATCACCAAACAACAAAATGGAAAGTCCCCACCTCCTGGATATATATGTGGGCACTCTAAACTAGGACAAATAAAATAAACTGAAGCCTATTTCATGCCAAAACCAGTGGCTAACCAAATAAACAATTAAGGGAGGGTGGGTTAGGAGAGAATTTTTGTTGTATTTGGAATATATTTTGGTTTAATCAAGATCCATTAGACATCAAAAGAGGATGGATGCCAAGCCGTGGTAAAATCCACAGATCTATAATGGGGATGTGTCGGTACCATGACGGAAGAACCGGTACCAAAAACCGACGTCAAAATGACGGTAGGCCTACTGGTACTTCGGTACCCATGATATTCTGCAGAAGTAACCACCGGTCATGTGATGATTGCTCAAATGCGCATCGCCAGGGGCGCTACGCCAATTGCAAATGCTTACGCGTACTGTTATTGGAGGTTGATGAGTTTTTAAAATTAGTTTAGACTTTATGATTTATTTTCAAATTATAAACAAACTATCAAAAATAAAGAAGAAGGATTTAGAATAAACAATTTACGCCCAATAACTCTAACTTCAGTTTTTTCAAAGATTTTTGAAAAGATTGTTTACTATCAATTGATTGAATTTATTGATTATTCTCCATCATCTCCAAAAACCAATTTGGATTTATGAGAAAAAGAAACACTACTGATGCAATATATAAATTACTTTCAGCTATTATGAACAATATAGATAAGAAGGTCCCTTCATCAGCAGTATTCCTAAATGTTGCTAAAGCGTTTGACAGTGTTAACCACAAAGGACTGCTAAATAAATTAAATCATTATGGAGTAAATGATAAAGCACTTGATTGGATAGCATCATTTATCATAGATAGAAAATTTTATAGTGAAATAAAAAGCAATGATTACCCAATCAGAAACAAATATAAATCACAAGAATCAATTATTAATATAGGAGTTCCACAAGGAACAATACTTGGGCCTCTACTTTTTATCATTTATATTGATCAGTTAATTAATACTCCCACTGAAGGTGAAATCATATTATTTGCTGATGACACAACATTTTATAATTCAAAACAAGAAGAATCTGATCTAGAAATTTCAAATTATATTCAAATTTCTAATATCCTTGATTGGTTTCAAGATAATAACTTAAATGTAAATAACACTAAAACAAAATTTATGTCATTTAACAAGGGTTCGTCAGAAGACATCCACTTGATGTTAAATTAAACTATTATTTCTCCATGCAGCAATGTGAAATTTCTTGGACTCACTATATCAAATAATGTATCCTGGGACATCCATATAGAACACCTTTGTAAGAAGATAAGCAGTGGGATATTTATGATCAAGACTTTATTAAGATGTTGCTCCGTCAACGTTACTAAATTGGTTTATCATGCCTACGTTGAATCTCAATTTTCATATGGCCTTATGTTCTGGGGTCTCAGTAATAAATCAAAAAAAGTATTTATCCTTCAAAAAAAGGCCTTACGAACTCTTTTTAAGATTCCTAAAATAAATTCATGTTGTCCTCTCTTTAAAAAACATAAAATTTTAACCCTTGCATCAATGTACATTCTACAAAGTGCCTGTTTTGTCCAGAAGAATAAATCACAATTTCCACTACAAATGAACACCCACAACTACAATACAAGAAATAAAAACCAAATCAACATACCAAGATGCAAAACATTATTTTATCAAAAAGGACCAGAATACATGTCAATAAAAATCTATAATAATTTACCAGAAAACATCAAGAAAATTAATGACATTTCCAAATTCAAAAGAAGAAAACTTGTTTTACTTGAAGAAAACTGTTATTACAACATTGAAGACTATTTCACACATCATAGTTCATAAAATGGACATTTTATTTAGTTTTTAAGCTTTGTGTGTTATCACAAAAAACCCAACCATGAAAATGGCAATTGGGCTCAATAAATAAATAAATAAATAATTTTCAAGATTAATTGGAATGGGGTTATGGAGATTGTAAAATTATCAATGGAAATATATTTAGAATCTATTCTTTTTTCCACGTAGCATATTATTTTTATATCTTAACTGAAACAGAAGGTTCATTTAATAAAAAAAAAGTGAGATAGTATTTTATGACTCGGTGAAACTTATGCATTAAAATTAAAACATTTATAAAACAACAATACACAATTTATTGGCTGTAGGTTTGTAGGTACATTACAACATACAACACATTGTAACAAACACTAGGTACCAATGGTACCTGTGCCCAAAACTGAGGACTGAACTCGTCAAGAACCAGTACCAGTACTGGCTCTAAAAAAAGAGGTACTGACACATCCCTAATCTATAGTGTTAAAATGGGAGATACGTCAATGAAATGGCAGTGAAGTGGAGCATCTCCAAATCAGCTCTTTTCAGGTATAACACAATGCTTTGAGTCGGTGTAGCATGCCATGATGCCATAGAAGCATACTACAGTTATACTGTACAGTACAGAATCATACTACAGTTTTGTTTTTGTTTTATTTGTTTTTAAATTGGCTTGTTTGTGTTGTTATCTTGGTCACTCTTTGTGTTGCAACTGGAGCCATGCCACTCCAGTGTGTAAAAGATCTAAATATAAATTATATGTACGGCAAGGATGTGTTTATGTGGTTGATTCATTGATTGTTAAATTTTTTTACAAAAATAAACCAATAATTATAGTAGAATTAATACAACTATGAAGCACGAGAGGGAGGAAATTTAACTTTTTTTCGCCAGCGACAGGCATGTCCTGCACGTAAACAAATGAAAACCAACGAGTATAGTTCGAAGGGTCCCATCAAGTATATCATTGGCTAGACAGTTTTGGTTTCTTTGCCATGATGTTGTTTCCTATTGGATGAATCAAGTAGTTTGTTGTTGTTGTTATCTTGTTCTAAAAGTTTATTGATTGTCTGCTAGATAGTGACTTTGAGACTAATGAATTTTCAGAGATTTCGGAATTCCTCGTGTGCTTCCATTTGCCTTTGTTGGGTTAGCCTGTTGTTGGATTTTCAAAACATAAGGCCCACGCCGTCCACAAGCCCAATGCTAAAATTAACATTAGTCTTACGGACGGACTGGGCCTTATAATTTAAATCAGGTTATAATTTCCCTCCCTCTCTCGCTTCATAGTTGTATTAATTCTAGCATACAAACATTTCCACATTACCTGCAAATGCCAGCCAGCAGCTGAAATGAAATGAAATATACTTTATTTCCAAAAATATCATGAATAAGTACAATTCCACAAATAAAACATAGGAAAGAGTCTACATGGGCGAGTAGCCTGTGTGTAGACCCATTGCAAATCAAAAATCAAATCAAAAATTACAGAATGATAAAAAATGGAAACTTATTTATATTTCGAGATGAAATTCAAATTAAAATTGTTTACAATGAGTGTCCGGAAATTAAATTGTGCATGCCGTTCCATTTTGATGCATGAGCTGAGCAGATTGAGCGTTGTTGGGGGGAGGGGAGAGTAGCGGGGGGAGTAATGTAGGGATCGGCGGTCAAGCCGGGCCCAGCGCGATAACGGCCTCACATTCCTCAGTACCCAAGGATGTAAGCCATTCAATGAGAAGTTTTTTAAAAGATGAGAGAGGCGCAATATTAAAAAGGTGTGAATTATTATACCTCTGACACATATTCCGATAAACAATGTTTGAAATAAAAAAAGAATTTGTTTGAGAAAAAGTTTTGTTTGATTGCGGTACCATGATGCCAACATTCCTAGCAAAACGGGTGTTATGGTTATGCGAAATTTTATCAAAGATTGTGTCAGAATGTTTGTACATGTGAACTACGAGAAATTTAACGTATAATTGACGAACCGTAAGGACACCAATTTCTGAAAAGAGATTTTCTGTAGGATATCTTCTATATTTTTTAAAAGCAACTTTGAGTACGGTATTGATTTTTGAATGACATAAAGAGGTTGTAAAATTGATTTGTATGCGCCGCCAAAAGCAATTATACCAAAGGAAATTAAAGATTGAACATATGCAAAGTACACACATTTTAGTTCGTCTTCGTTTAGTATATCTCTTAGTTGTCTGAAAGCATAAATGTATTTGCGTACTTTTGACTTTAAAAATTCGACGTGATCAGACCATTTTAAATTTGAATCAAGAATTATTCCTAAATATTTATATGAAGAAACTTTTTCAATACGACTGCAAGAACAATTGTTATTCAAATGGTTTCCACAGACATGAATAGCTAAATCATTAAGTTGATAATCACTTATTTTACGCAATGAAATTGGCATAAATTTGGTTTTTGAAACATTCAGAGATAAAATGTTTCGATCAAGCCATTTTTTAAGCAACATTAAATCATATTCTGCCTTGTTTTTTACCTCTGTCCAGGTGTTACCGGAAACAAAAATAAGGGTATCATCTGCGAATAAGGATATTTTTCCGTACGTATGAAGTTTTGAAATGTTGTTTATGTAGATCAAGAATAGGACTGGTCCAAGAGTCAAACCCTGAACCACCCCACATTCTACAGGTAAAACATTACTTAACACCCCTCCTATCGACACAGCTTGTGATCTGTCGGCTAGATAGCTGCGGAACCACGCGAGAGCGCTGCCGCGAACCCCGATGAACTCAAGTTTCTGCAACAAAATGTTCCTATCAACAGAATCAAAAGCCTTTTTTAAATCTAAGAAAACAAGCATTGCACGTTTGTTATTTGAAACTGTGTCATTGATATCCTTATTTAAGTCAAAAAGAGCATCTGAAATATTTTTATCATTTCTAAACCCATATTGAGATTCACAAAGGATTTGAAATCGGTGGAGGTAAAAAACAAGTTGATCCTTAACAATTTTCTCAATTACCTTAGCAATTACACTTAAAAGAGAAATCGGACGAAAATTATTCATGTCTGTGAAATCATTAGATTTGTGTAGTGGGATGATTTTTGCTATTTTTAGTACATCAGGGAAAATGCCTGTAGAAATACTTCAATTCACAATGTGCGCAAGCGGTGCAGAAATAAACTGGACGTTACTCTTCAGGACCAAGGCCGAGATACCATCATGGCCAGGCGCCGACCCGCCGCACAGACCCCCTACGTAACGTATAATGTCGTGTTTCGTGACAGTGTTAAAAGTAAAAACAGAGTCCAGTGCAAAGTCTACGTCATCAACAACCGGAGCCCCACCTGTATTACTTGATCTGGCTAAATTATAACCCACTTGTGTAAAAAAGCTATTAAATTCATTGGAAATTTGAACTTTAAGATTTACATCAAAAGATGAACCTGGGAGAAATTTTTCAAAAGGAAATATTTCTTTTGGTTTATTTGTACCTGCAATGTCATTAATAATACCCCAAAAAACTTTCGGGTTTCTGTTTGATTCGGCAATTTTAAATCTATAATAACTTTTTTTGGCATTTTTAATTGATTTATTCAAGTTATGTCGCAAGGCTAAGAATCTATTTTGAGGAAGAAAATTAAAAGGTTGTTTCTTCAGTTTTTTACTCATCTTATCCCTCTCCCTAATTTGTTTAATTAGATCAGTACTGATCCAAGGTTTTAGTTTTTTAAATTTAGACCTACCATAAAAGGACGTTTTTTCAGATGCCACTAAGCAGTCTTTTATTTGGTTACAGAAAAGTATTGAACAGTTATTTACATCATGACTATTCAAAACGGGGCTCCAGTCAACTTGAGCAATATATCCAGTCAGTAGCGTTTGGTCAATGTAGGTGCGGGGAGGAGTATCAGTGTTTTGTAGTGTGTCTGCGTGTGCGTTATCAGTGTCAGAGATAGTGAGCGGAATACTGTAGTGATCTGTGATTTGCGAGTGGATAACAGCTGCTTTTACTTTAGATAAGTCATGGTAACGTACAAAAAAGTGGTCAATGCAGCTCAAGCTAATTTGAGTCACTCTAGTCGGTTTGCCAACACAATGAGTCAGGTCCGCACCAAGTAAACAGTTTAAGTAAGAGTCGGATATTGCGCCAGATTTAAAAAGATCAATATTTATGTCTCCTACGAAAATACACTTTTTATCCTTGTTAATATGATTGTAATAGGTTTCCAGGCCATTCAAAAAAGTAGGAATATCACTATCAAAAGTACGGTAAACTGCTAACATATTAAAACTTTTGTTAGAAAAAGAAAAATCCAACGAAATGCCAAAAACGTTGTTTATATATTCACTTGTTTGATAGTAGCTGCAAGTCGTTTGTGTGTAAAAACAACACCGTCATTCCTGTTAATCTGCGTATCAGTCTTAGTAAAGTCATACCCGTCAATGTGAGCCACTTCCCCTCCACTCAACCAACATTCAGAGAGAACTATTACATCAAATTTAACTTTTAAAACTTCTAAATAAATTAAAACATTATCAAAATTCTTCAAAAAACTTCTTACATTTGAATGAAACACTTTTAAGCTATGAACATCTTTATCAAAAAACGGCATGCATTCTGTA
Source organism: Flexamia atlantica (assembly GCA_035578135.1). Lineage (NCBI taxonomy): Eukaryota > Metazoa > Arthropoda > Insecta > Hemiptera > Cicadellidae > Flexamia > Flexamia atlantica. The sequence goes on along the minus strand of JAQJVK010000016.1, from coordinate 17,880,331 downwards.
ATTGATTTCAATTCCGAGCACTCAATAAAGTCTAAATTATTATTTTCATTGTCGTCTATAAGCATAGTCACGCAGCAGCCTAAATGCTTTAAAGTCAACACTATTTAAACAAGTCGTATGTATTTTGTTACTGTTTTACAATTCAATCTCAAACAAATTCATCAAATCTGACTACCTCTGACATATTAATAAATAATCTATAAATGTATGTACATAAGAGAACTGTGTGTCAATACAGCCAAAAGTACAATTGGTTGAGCATTCTTTTTGCTGTAGAATTGAAGCTTTGGAATCTCATAATGTGCACTATGGTAGTGTCATTTTGATGTGTTTTGGGACTTTACCGCAGGAATGTCCTTAAGGGATCCATGTAAATGTTTTTAGAACTGCTCTTTGTTTTATTTATTTATAACTAAATCGTATGGTCTTAGTTTGAAATATTTTCAAATGTTACCCTCAGAATGCAGCACTTATTATTTTCTGTGTAAATGCAGGAATACCAGCTTGTAATGACATGAATCGGAAATACTGGTAGCTATTGTTTCATTTTTTTAATTATATCTTTCATTTGTAATCACCTCAAAGTACCCCTAAGTAGTATCAGTGTCTTAAAATAGTGATATAGTAATACAGATAAAACTATGTCTAAATCTCAAGCAAGGGCCTTCACAAGTTTGTTTTTATGTATTTTATATTCCCAAACAATTGGATTTTACAACTACCTGAATGTTTAGTAAATCCAGGTAGTTTGGGAGGTAATTTTTCTTATATGAGCTTCAGCATTAAATATATTTAAGAATGTTTTATGATGCTGAAACTGTCCCTAAGTGAAATAAACAAAAACTTGATGTGATGGAAATCTAAATCAATACAATAAACTACTTACCTATTTTTAATATCTTTTCATTTTGATTTTCTTTCCGTTGTACAATCAAATCCCCGTCTTCATCAATTTCTATTTTTGAAATTCCTTCTATGTTCAAGGGGAAGTTAAATTTGAAGTAAGAAATCATGTCTAAAAAAATTGAATGTCTGTTATTAACAATGATATGTGGTTGAATTTGGCAAATTTGTTCTATAGGGATTAGCATATTTCCCTTGTAAGGAAGAAGCTATTACTGTAGGTCTCATGATAAGACCTAAGTCTGACACCATGATAACTTTTTGTGGCCCCAAGATGCAAAAAAACATCATTAGTTAAAATGTATATATACAGGGTTAGGCAAAAGTGTGGATACCCCTACCTAACTTTTTAATGCGTCATTGTAGGAAATACAAACTCGGTATACCTTCTCAACGTGATAAACTGTACTTTTTAATGAGAGTCTTACTTTAGTCCGCATCCCCAAAACAGGGTATTTTAGGGGCAGCCTCAAATTTTTGAATGTAAATCCCTATCGAGTGACCCCTTATTTTAAAGGATTTATCAAAAGAAATACAATAGCGCAAACCAGAAGTCAATATCACACCCCTAACAAAATGAGTACTTTAAAAAGTCAGATTTATACTAAATTTGGTTTGAACTTTCTAATAATTGTTTTACACAACCTATGTAAATTTCATAAAAGTATCATATCATCAAGGGGGTTTGTATACAGAAAGAATTGTTAACCCGCATTCTAGTTGACCATAATAAAACATGTTGACCAGGATCTTTAAAAAGTCGGTTTTCCACTAAATTTGGTTTGAACATTCTAATGAATGTCTTACACAACCTATGTAAATTTCATAAAAGTATCGTATCATCAAGAAGGTTTTTTTACAAAAAAAAATTGTTGACCTGCATTCTTGTTGACCACAATAAAAACATATTGATCAAGTACTGTAAAAAGTTGGATTTCCACCAAATTTGGTCTGAATGTTCTAGTATGTCAGTGTTTTGAAAAACTGTTATATTTTGGTGTTAAGGGTTTGTGAAATACCCGGTCAACATATTTTCATGCTGATCAACAAGGTTTTTTTGTATACAAACATCCTTAAAGGTCGACAACTTACAAAAGAGCCCTCTGCTGATTTGTCTCTAGGTCTTCTTTCCAATCCTGTAAGACCTAGACATCTGAAATTCAGTATCAGGTTTCCTGTTAGGTTTTAGATGATCACTATTAAACGGTTTCACAAAATTCCGTTCTGCTCAGGAATGCCAGTCGAAAACTCAACTGTTAAAAGGCTCTTTTCAAAGTTGTCGACCTGTAATAATATTTTTTCTAAATTTATATAGGTTGTGTACAACACTTATTAGAACGAACATACCAAATTTGGTAGAAATCTGACTTTTTAAAGTACTCGGTCAACATATTTTTATACTAGTCAATAAATCTGTTAGACATCTGTTAGAAAATGTTACATGTCAGGCTAGTACAAATTAAGAGATTAGCTGTGGTGTTATGATGACTTTCACTCCACTACTACTGCTCCAGGTGTAAAGGATTCCCATAGCTCAAAATAAAATGCCCTAACTGTAGTGCCGTAAAAATCTTCAGTAATACCTTCAATGAATGTTGTGTGAGAAAAATGGAATTATAAGAACTTACTCTCTTCTGAGACACCTCTCAAAAGGCAACCCTCTAATTCAGAGTAAATCTCAGAGGTGACTGTTAATTCTTTGTTTGCCATTTTGGTTTGTATTTTGAGCTAAGATATGCAGCAAACAGGTGTAGCAGAATTCAGTAATGGTACTTCCGAAAATATCAGGCAGCCAATATCCAAGTCTTAGAGAGGTATAACATATCTGTAACAACATTTGGTAAGATAGCAAGGCGAAACATCATTAATCTCAATGTTACGATTGACCGTGAAAAAAATTTGTTCTTACAGTTTTCATATAGGTAATAGGCCAAAATATATATACTGTATTAAAATAACTTTTTTTATGAATTGTTGGAAAAAGACATTCTTTGAACAATTTCTGAATGTTTTTTCCCCTCTTCCTTATTGTTAACTATGTATTTTATTTAATTCTTTTCCTGGGTGTCTCTAAATAAAGCGAACACGTAAAGTTATTGCTATAATGATATCCTTTCCGTGGTGTAAAGAAAAAAGAAAGGTGTGTGTACAGTCAGTTGGTATGACGTAGTTGGGCTCATGCAACTAGCGGTCCTTGCGGTTTGAAAGCTGAACTAAGATCGTACACATAAATATTTTTATTGAATTGTATAAAGTAGTTTGCATTGTAGTCGTCATAAGCACTAGCTGCGCGAGCCCAACTACGTCACACCAGCTGACTGAGCACACACCTATTTCTTTTTTCCCTACACAATGATCCTTTCTTTATATAATATAATATTAATCCAGAAATAAAACCATGTTAAAAAAAATTAACAACTGAAACTATAAAAATAAACAACCAAAACCAAACCAACAAACCTTATACCTATTTATAGTCTTCATTATATTTTGGTAGGTAGGCTAAGTCAGCTTGAATCATCTTTCATTAGTCCACCGATTGTTGAATTTCCAACAGAATAATGTTTAAAAATTATATTAAGAAAATAATCTTACGATAGTGAATGGACTTAACCTAGGAATTCGAAAGACTAGAACATCAGTGCATCACCATTTGGCAGGAGCTGACTTTGAAGTTTAAAGATGCTATTGCAGATTAAGTCTATTTCCTGGGGAAGGAGGTTTGCTCCGCATTGAATACAGATCATTGTACTATTCTGCTCATAGTTATTTCCTTGGTGAAGCCTAACAAACAATTCCTTGCGACTTGTATTTGATGGTACAGTAGAACCTCGATTAACCGTCACTCTCGGGACCGGGAGTGTGACGGTTAAGAGAATAGACGGATAACATAAATTTAGCTATAAACCTGTTCAATACATAGATTTAAAATATTTTGGAAGAAATTAAACATTATACAAGTGGATAATACATATTTATATTTAAATTACATTCATACAATGGTAATTACAAACTTTCTAAACTATATGTTATGCTCATTCAGTGTTTGTAAGTAAATTTCATAACCTCACATTAAAGATAGTCCGTCATCTTTTAAATGAGTCCGCCAGCACCATACATCAGCGTGATACTTGTAGCTGTTTCGCCCTTCCTCAAACGTTTAATAATTTTTATTTTTTGGTCAAGCCCTAGTACGACTCTTTTTCGTTTTTCAGCCATCGTTAAAAATCAACTGTTACTGTACTGCAGTTGATTAACAGTACGTATCTAGCTACACACTGTGTAACAGCAAACACTATGTAATGCTGAACTACGAGGTGTGCCGTATAACCAAAAAATCAACATGCCAATGAGTAGTAAATAACTCGCTCACCCCCATACTACTCCTTGCGTGGGAGTGGTGATTTTCGGTGGAAACTCAAGGTCATTGGCCGCGGACATCGCGTTCGATCACAATGGCGCTTGCACTTTCTTCCGTGCTTTGCGCGACGCCAATCTACAACATATTGCAAGCCAGGAAGCAGTGACGGATAACAGAGAGTGACGGATAAAAGAGTGATGGTTAATCGAGGTTCTACTGTAGATGGAACTTTACTTGGCCCAAGAGTTCAGGAGAGACAATCAGTCTATTGATGATCTTGTATAAGAAGATAATCTTCTAGATGTTCCGCCTTGAATATAAAGTTGGTCGTTGAAGTTGGGCAGCTAATGTTTGACCAGGGATATCAAGATAGTAGTATCCCAGCCTTATGCCAACAGGTTAGAGGAAGCACACCTGCACATTATTGGGTTGGTCAATGAGGTACTTTTGGTAAGGGGACCAAGCAACAGAGAGATATTCTACAAGGGGTCGAACAAAGGCAATGTACAGAGCTTTCAACGCAAAAGGTTGATGAACGAACTTTGAAACATGGAAGATTAGACCAAGGGATTTGTTACCTTTGGCACAAGCTAAATTGACATGAATTTCACTATTCAAATTTGGGCAGAGAATCCCTCCCAAGGTCTTTCATGCCATCAACCCTCCTCAAGGTGTCATCTCCAAGTTGGTAAGGAAACACTACAGGATAAAAGTTTTTGTAAAAGGTTACACAAAGACATTTATCACTGTTCAACCTCGTTCCATTTCTGGCACACCACTCTTGCAATAAGTCCAAGTGCACTAAGCTAAGATGCCTTGGAGCTCCCTTTGCATCATTGACAGAACTAACAGAAAAGTAACTTTTCACATCATCGGCAAAAAGCAGATGCCGAACACTGATAAGACTAGACAGGTCATTTATACATTAAGTACGTTAAACAAAGGTCCCAGGTGGAACACATGTAGATTTTCATGCAAGTGCGGTGAACCTTACCAGGTGGGTGATGTGTACCGAACATTATTTAGGCCTGCATAATAACTTACAGTAGTAAGTACAGTAGTTAACTTACAGTATTCAGAAAAAACTTTTTTTTATCATAAAGTATTCCTTGCATAATCCAATTTTCTTAATTCAAGTTTATTAATTCTGCAAACCTAGAACCTATAATCAACAAACGAACATTTGCTACTACAGCTGTCAGCTGTCAGTGCACATTCCTCTAAAGTGGTTACTTACATGTTTATAGGCTTATAAACATGAATAAAAACTAGTAGAAGTACAAAGAGTAACTTTCAATCCAAGAGTAAGGCACAGAAAACTGATGTTTCTGTGTAGTATATGTAAGGGAAACTACATGATGGAAACAGTAGCCTATTTTTATTCTGGTGTTCAACCGCTGATACCCAGTAATTTCTTGCTTCAAAAATTAACATTGCTAGGGATATCTACTACGTAGCGTGGTAAGGTCTGTGATCAAAGGTGGCACACAAACTTAAGGTTAACCTTTAGGCTACCAAAAAACCCAACCTTTCTCAGGAAACGATTAAACCTTTAAGTAAATTATTCTATGAAGAAAACACTTACAAGATTGAGGATTGTTCACTTTTGTCACCAAGGTTTGGGGTTTTGGCACCTATCCAGAAATTAAGCAAAAATATCGAGACTGGCAGAATATCAAACAAATTACTGAAACGGTTTTGATTGGGCACCAGGTTAAAATTGGCCTCAGAATCAAAAGTCTGCACACTTAAAAAATAAGAGCGAGAGCGAATTAAGTTAAATAACTAACCTAACTAAACAACTAGACCACACACCACCACCATAATTTAACTTAGACCTACACTAAATAACCATTCTTATGCACAAAAAGGTACTAACCAGTCATTTTTAGATCGTATTGGTATTATTCATAAGTCTTCCTTCTCTCTTCACTTGTTTAACATGACCCTGACTTTGACAATTCAACTGACAGAGAGCAGACGACGACGCGACGACTGGTTTTTCTATTTTTCTTTTCTTTTTTTACCGAGCAGGCTAAAGTATAGGAGCCATGCAGGTTTGAAGCATGATGGAAGGAATATCAATATACTTTTGAAGTACTGTATAACTAGCGTCAATTCTTGGGGCCCACGCCAGTTCATTATTACTCTATGCCCACGCCGTCCATAAGACCAATGCTAATTAACATTAGTCTTATGGACGGCCAGCGTGGGCCCCAAGAATTGGCGCCAGTTATACACTGATAGAATGGTTCTCTATACCAAAACCTCCTAGCAGGAGGTGTTGTCTACACACGAGCATTCCTGCCGCCGCGCTCGGCCCTCGGCGTCGTCGTGACGTGACGGAAAACGTGCGATAGTGACGTTCCATATTCACCGGGATAACGTTATAACAGACGATTTTATGCTACAAGTGAAAACGAACAAAGATTTTAGAGGTCGTTTTTGTAAAAAAAAAACATCATTCGTTGCACTGGAGCCCCGTTGCAGAGTCCCCAACAGCCAATGGAAAGTTGGAAACCAAGGGACCTACAGTTCTCGTATTGTTTATTAGCAATTGGAGTAGGATTCACCTAAGTTACCCAAAGCATGTACTAATCATCTCATCAAAAATTGTTATACAAGTCACATTGAAAACATTGTTGGTTCCACATGGTATTTGTTTACATTTTCTCCGAACTGTCAAATCGCCACGTTGCGTTTGTTTACAATATTGTTTTGTTGTTATTCGTGGCAATATTATAGGTTATTGAATGTTTAAAAAATCGCCTATTTTTAAAATTTTCTATTTTTATTGAACTTGTTTACATAGCGGTAAAGTTCAATTTAATTCTGTTTCTTGATTTACATTTATTTTAGTTTGTTTAGCTGCTTATTTTCTTTTTACTGGACCAATTTAGATAAGTTTCAAACACAATCTGAGACAAGTCAGATGCTGACTTGCAGCAAGTAGTAAGGGCTAATCATAAACAAACCTATTTTTCTTTGTACAGATTATTTGATAATAAAATCTAAGACTATTAATCATGCCGCATCCATGACACAACCTCTCCGTGTTAATAAATATTTAATTTGAAAAAGCCCATGAGTAATATTTTAGGTTGCGTAAGAAAACTTCCACGTGCAATATTTCATCAGAACTTTCGCTTTACTGCAAGTTTTATGCTAAAACAGATGTTTGTTAGCAATGTTTTTAGCAGTGCTGAAATTTATGCTTAAGTTCGTAAGAAGATAATAGTTTGTTTACTTTCGTTTGGGCCAACTTACGTGAATCCTACTAGGATCACTCTCGTCGGGACGGGGGAGACCGCCTATATAGCCGAAATGATCGACGCAGACCAAGGCATGCCTAGCGCGCTAAATGCTCTGTCTCCCGCACTTGCCTAGGCTCGTCTTATGTCGGCGAGATTGTAGCCAGCCTCCTTGCGTCATGATGATGGTAATTTGTCTATCTCACAAAGTTACTCCCATACAATAGTTATTACTCATTATCGGTCAAACGATAACTTTGAGATTATCCTATGTGTTTGGACCCTATAGACGACCAGGGTGTTGGTGTGTTGGACCATTTTTATAAACGAGGTAAACAAATATATATCTAAATTAATAAATACGTTTGCAACGTTTTAATTGTTTGACGAAAATTCTTGAAATTGTAAAAAGAGAAACAACTTTTATATAGGCTCTTTTGTATAATAATAAGGAGTGACCTAAGTTGGCCAAAGCATACATATGTTCTAATCATCTAATCAAAAGTGTTTATTCAGGTCACATTGAAGTCATTGGTTTGTTACCTAATTCATGGTTCACTGTAATTTGATTTTCCAAAAACTTTTCGTGATTTAAACAGTATCTTAATTTTGAGATAATAATTTTGATTAACTAAAGTACTAATGGTTGCAATATTAAAGACACTACATTTTATAATACTAGTTTATTTGTACATCCAGGTACATCCAGTACCGGTAAGTATAAAATGCTTACCGTCCGTAAGTATAATGCGGCCGTCCATAGCGTATCCGTTGCTGCGGTGTTCTCCACTACGCCACAACAACGGATGTCAGCGATCCTGGCTGGCACTATAGGATCTATGCAATGCTCTGTAATCGAAATTCATAATATTTATATCCTCTCGTTTAAATTTTTCTCAAGTTACAAAGATTTCGCTCGAAAACGTGTCCTAATCAGCTTGCTAATGTATACTAGGAGTACGTTAATATATGTCGCGTATAGGTTGAACGAAGTGCGGTAAAATTAAAGGAAGGCTATTAACAAAAAAATAAATACAGTGGAACCTGGATAATTCGAACTTGTATAATTCGAAATCTTCTTTAATTCGAATATTTTTCTTGGTCCCTGGCATTTTGTATCTAAACAATGCTAAAAATTCGTCGATAATTCGAATTTTATTTTGGATAATTCGAATTTTTTAAGTGCCAAATTAATGTACATCAGTTTCATTCCACGACTGGAAATAGTTACAAATTCATTGGAAAACACTGTTTTACTACGACGTTCAATAAAAATTTAACGCCAGACCAATGGCGTGTCAGGTTATGGTCAAATGACTCATCCCTTCCACCTCCAAGGCTTCCCACCCTGCCCCAACATCGCTTGTAACTCGACACCAATAATGTAAACTAAAACAGTACAGAACGCAGTACAGTACAGACTGAGTTCGGAAAAGGGTTGCGCTCGCCGTGGCACCGCCACTAGTCTTTTCACACTTGGTTCTGTGTAGAACGGCTCCCGGCAGATGAGCCATGCGGCAGACCTGATGCGCTGATGCGCAGTTTTCTATGTCGACACAAAGGCTACTCAACACTGCGACCCCCTTCCCTTCCCCCACCAGCCAAACTAACTTGCGAATTCCAGTGCAGCAATCCGTTGTTTTCGATCGTCCTTCAAACAAAGTGTTTTTTTATTTGTGCAGTGTCTTGTTTTTAAGTGTTTAAAAGTTTTTACGTAACATTAAATAAGTGTAGTGATCATTTCGACAAAATCTCGGACCTATAAAACACTCACTTTAGCGGAAAGTCAATGAGCGTGAGGTTAAATTCCCAATTTGAAGTTTTAATGTCTTGGCCTCATTCTTCAGAACTTCTTTAATTCGAATTTATGGATAGTTATAAGTTTTTAGCTGGTCCCTTGAGGTTCGAACTATCCAGGTTCCACTGTACTTAAACGTGTAATTAACTACTCATTTATACATTAAAACAATCTTCGGGGCTCGGGGTATAAGTATAATATAGTTCAAATTTCACAAATTTTCATCAAATAATAAAAGAGGAGTTAGTTCACAAAGAGTAATTTTCAAGTCGAGTATAACTCACTTCGTTCGAATAAAAAGCTTACATTATGATGTTGAAATATATCTCCGTTTCCCTGCTTCAACGTCCAGGCGCCGGAGAGCACAAAGCTCGTGTGCTCCTCACCTCTATTACTTTCCATTAAAGCTAAACAGGATGACTGAATTGGACGTCATGACGTGACGTTACAGAAACTCTTGTGTGTCCCCGGCGTAAGGGACGTTATAGCTTAGACTAGGGACAATACAATATTCTCTGTCCCTAGTCTAAGGTTATAGTGAGCTTTGAATGTGTTGTATGAGGTAGGGAACGTTTTGTCATTTATTTTTACATTTACTTGTTGCATATGGTGCAAACCATTACATATAAGAATACCCCCGTTGCAGCAGACCTCCATACTCAGCGAATTTCAAATGCAAAACAACATATTTTGATCCAACCTAGCGAGATTTGGCATGTTTTTGTAAGCCCCATAAGAATAACATGGGGAATGAGTATGCAGGTTTGCTGCTATGGATATATTAAAACTGGGTGGTTTTAATTCAATATTTAGCAGATCTGACCTAGAAGAAGCCATTTACCAAGTTTTACCAAGATGTGTTGAGAAATAAGCGAGATATAGAATTTTTCTTATTTTCCCATAAGGTTTAACATTGGGACAACGACTGTGTTTACCACTTTCAATATCTCGGTAACCAATGGACATAGAGCAGTGATTCAAAATACTAAATTGTTTGTTTTTTTGAGCTGAATTCAATGGTGCTAACAAAATTTCGTTAAATTGTATTTTCATATGTAAAAAACTCAAAAAAACCCATTTTTGGAGGGTTTACCCCCCCTTTACCCCCCCTTCCGGTAGTCCGATCGGGCTGGTTTACGAACTCGTCCGAATAATTACTGCTTTACACGTCCATGCCAAATTTCACTAAGATCAGACCATCTTTACGCGAGTTATCGTGCTTAAAGACACTATATATATATAGATATATATATATATATATATATATATATAGATATCTATATATATATATATATATAGATATATATATATAGATATATATATATTTATGAAAATGGACGAATAGTGTTTTTGGCATCTGGGGACCTCAAAAAGAAAAGTTATGATGGTCTCGGGCTTAGATCTTACCATGAGACATACGGTAACAGCTTCTTCCCTATAGGGGAAATTCTCTAAAAAGAATGCAATGTAGGCCTAATGCATACGATGGCACAAAATACAATAATACTATCAACTATATATTTGTCAAATACCACTCACTCATCATCGCACAGCCCAAACTACTTGACCTGGAACCTTGAAACTTTGCATGAACGTTCCTCTCAGGGCATAGGCACCCACTAAGAACGGATTTTCAAAAAATCCCCCAGGGCTACGCCCTATGATACATCAAAGTTTCAACGTTAAAGTATAGGAAAGCTCATGTAGTTGTCATGGCAACCTTGACATTAAATCATAATATCCTAGGAAGTTTTTCTGTTTTTTTTTCACGGGTAAAACCGCGTCGATCAGCTAGTATTCTTATAGATGGCAAAATAAATAACAGTAATAGAATGTTAAACAATATGATAAAATAACTGAATGTAAATTATACACATTATAATTATTTAAATAATGGAAATAATTAAATAATAATTACACAATATATAGTAATTGCAACAAGAACAACGTGGAGACGATGCTGTAAAAACAGAATACCCCCGTTGCAGCAGACCTGCATACTCAGCGAATTTCAAATGCAAAACAACGTATTTCAATCCAACATAGCGAGATTTGACATGTTTTGGTAAGCTCCATAAGAATAACATGGGGAATGAGTATGCAGGTCTGCTGCTACAGGTATATTGAAACTGGATGGTTTTAATTCAATATTTAGTAGATCTGAACTAAAAGAAGCTATTTACCAAGTTTTATCAAGATATGTTGAGAAATAACCGAGATATAGAATTTTACTTATTTCCCATAAGGTTAACATTGGGACAACGTACTGTGTTTACCACTTTCAATATCTCGGTAACCAATGATCATAGAGCAGTGATTCAAGGTACTAAATTGTTTGTTTTTTTGAGCTGAATTCAATGGTGCCAACAAAAATTCGATAAATTTTATTTTTCTATGTAAAAAACTCAAAAAACCCATTTTTTGGGGGGTTTATCCCCCTTTACCCCCCCCTTCTGGTGGTCCGATCGGGCTGGTTCACGAACTCGTCCGAATAATTACTACTTTACACGCCTGTGCCAAATTTCATTCCGATCGGACCATTTTTGCGAGCGCTATCGTGCTTACAGACACACATATATATAGATATATATATATATATAGATATATATATATATATATATGTATATATATATCTAGAAATTTGAACGAATGGTGTTTTTTGCTTCTGGGGGCCCCAAAACGAAAAGTTATCATGGTCTCGGGCTTAGGTCTTACCATGAGACCTACGGTAATAGCTTCTTTCCTATAGGGGAAATTCGCTAAAAACTTCCTTGGGCTTATGATTTAATGTTTTATTTAATTTGTCATACTTAATTAGGTTGCCATGACAACTTCATAAGCTTCCTTATTATTGAAACTTTGAAGTGGGCTAACGTAGGGCGTAGCTTTGAGGACATTTAAACAAATCCGCTCCAAGCGGATGCCTACGCGCTGAAAGAAAAGTCTATGCAAAGTTTTAAAGTCATTGTACCTCATGGAGGACGTTACCCTGAATATGAGTGAAGGATGAGTGTGATGATCGTTCTAGGAAAAGGCCACACTAGTGTGGCCTTGTTCTAGGCCAATAGTTTGGTTTGTGCGATGATAGGTCAGTATTATTAGCATTCGACAAACACATAAAGATGATTCCATTTCAATTTTTAAGATATACTCCACTGTGAAAGGAAGTAGTTTTATTCTGACAATAAACTAGAACGAAATTGGTAAAATATGAAATGAATGAAATGAAATGAAAATTCTTTATTTAACATGCAAAGTTAGGGCAAATAAGAGCGCTATTAGTATATGTATTACTTAGAGAAGAAGGAAAAAGGCGTTGTGACTAAGAATTCCACCCTTTAGGTCAGTTGTAGAAAAGCTCATCCTCTTAGAATTTTCAACTTTGGCATTACTTCAATAGATTAATAAGTATGTTCTAAACTTTGAAACGAAGTCCTTGGGTCCTTTCCCCATGCTATAATATGACATTTTAATTTAGCTGGTGAGATTGAAGAAAAACATGTGTTCGTGGATTGTTAAATACCAAAGTCACATGAACAACTTGTAGATGCTTAATAATGTTGCAACATTATTAGCTAATGTTTTGAAAATTTTAGAGGAAGGTAAAATGGTTTTTATGCTAGAAATATACATTTTTAAGGAGTTATTGTTTCCCGTATTTTTTGCATGGAGTTCGTAGACATTTAGTACCGCGATTGACCTCTATCAACAGAAACAATCCAATCAGCATTCAACACGAGTTGATGTTACCGTTGCCACGTTCTGTCAGAAAAGCATTACACTGGTTTGTTCCCATTTCGGCATCAGAGTTTTCAACCGGCGGTCGTAGGTAACTTTTTCTTGGGTTCAACTCAGCATCATGGTTTTAAGGGTCGGAATTATTTTTGTGCTTAGCATTGGACTCATTTATGCAGAGATTCCTGAAGATGAAGGGGTTTTAGTTCTGAATAAAGATAATTTCAAGAAGGGCCTAGAGCAAAACGAATATCTTCTCGTCGAATTTTGTAAGTGCTTTTCTATGACTAAGTTTATTATTTATTTCCAGTTATATTTTACTTACCTAAACATATAACCTAAGTTAACTAAAACAATTTTTAGTTTTAGCCATAAGCCTCTAAAAGCTAGCCTTAAGCTTAAGTATAGGCCTAGATCATTAGTTTCTCTGTGTTAAAAGAGGAGAGATTGCTGTATTATGAAAACTGTCCATGTTTAGGATTAGGGAAATTAAGAAAAAAAAACGGTTGAATTTCGTCACATCATTTTCTTCTAGAGTAAGCTTTTCCAGATGGAGTCAAGCTATTGTAACAAATCAAAGAAGACAATCTGCTACAGAATTGAAAATATAAATTCTTCTGATGTTTCTTTTGTGATTTCTAGGTTACATTGGTCAACTGACACCCATTGGTGGAACTGAATTTGACCAAATTTTCCACAAAAGTACCTAGGACCTCTTTCCCAAAATTATTTATAGGTAGGGTCAAGCTATTTCTCCAGTAGGCTACAATATCCTCAATTCCCCATTTTACAATAGACATACATTATCGGTAGGGGCCTAGATTGCAAAGCATTTTAGAAAATAACTTATTTTTAACTTTTTACTTATCTAACTTGTTTGAAGCTTTTCAATTTACCACAATTCGCAACTCCTTTTATTCAGAACCATTTCCGGTAGCCTATGATTTTCATATCTGAGGTTAGAACAGCAGATAATCAGACAAGAAAGTTGTACCCCTTGTTTACATTTTAAGTAGTTATATTCTTAATTAGCTAAATTTGTAAAAACTAGCTGTGTATAAAATATGAGTTCTAAAATGCCGAATACCTCATTTATATTTATAACTTAGCCCAAACTACCTGTAACTTTTGAGAAAACTATAACTCCGATAACCACCAACCTCATAAACTTACTTAAATGAAAAGTCTCAGTGAGGAAATCCCAGGATAAGTCTTATATGTTAGTTTTTTGAAAAAAAACTGCCTGAGGGCATAAACAGAAATAAAAGGTGTGAATAAGCTTAACTTATGCGTGGTTTTTAATTTAGGCCTTCAATTATTTGTTTACTTTAACCAATGAAGTGGAGCGGAAAACTATCAGCTAGGCTACATTTGTTTAAAAGTAAACAATTACATTATTACAGCAGAGGTGAGTCAGCTACCAGTGCCAGGACTCGTCGGTCCGTCATGATAGCTCTATCAAAATCTTTTTATTATGTGTTTTTGTTTTTCGTGCGTATCTGTGTTGTGACTGTCTTTTATTTTAATGTTTGACGATGTTGCAAAGCTTTGATTATGTTTTTGCAACAAAACGTGTAACTTAAGCTTGATTTACATTTGATTTAGACTATTGACGATGGCCAGGTAACCTATTATTGAGAGTTAGAGAGTTTGACTTCAATAAGAAGGTGATGCCGGACAGCAAACTAGCGAACTCAACAGAAACAATATATTGTATTGTAAATTGCCTGAAAATGTGAGATTAGAAAAATACACATGCGGTTGTATAATGTGTAGATTCCAGTGACTTGCCCTGGACCCCCTTCCACTAGGGGTTCTTCCACATAACCCCCAGGGCTGGCCCCAGGCAGGGTAAATGTTCACTTTCCAACATGGTTGTCTAGAAATTAAAAAATTTTTTTCAAAATGTAGGAAATTTTGCGCTGATTCCGGAAATGATAGTTTTTTTCCCGCCGCAGCCATTCCATATATATATATAGATATATATATATTTATGAAAATGGACGAATAGTGTTTTTGGCATCTGGGGACCTCAAAAAGAAAAGTTATGATGGTCTCGGGCTTAGATCTTACCAT
Organism: Flexamia atlantica; assembly: GCA_035578135.1. Classification (NCBI taxonomy): domain Eukaryota; kingdom Metazoa; phylum Arthropoda; class Insecta; order Hemiptera; family Cicadellidae; genus Flexamia; species Flexamia atlantica. The sequence goes on along the minus strand of JAQJVK010000016.1, from coordinate 17,865,207 downwards.
GAGACATACGGTAACAGCTTCTTCCCTATAGGGGAAATTCTCTAAAAAGAATGCAATGTAGGCCTAATGCATACGATGGCACAAAATACAATAATACTATCAACTATATATTTGTCAAATACCACTCACTCATCATCGCACAGCCCAAACTACTTGACCTGGAACCTTGAAACTTTGCATGAACGTTCCTCTCAGGGCATAGGCACCCACTAAGAACGGATTTTCAAAAAATCCCCCAGGGCTACGCCCCATGATACATCAAAGTTTCAACGTTAAAGTATAGGAAAGCTCATGTAGTTGTCATGGCAACCTTGACATTAAATCATAATATCCTAGGAAGTTTTTCTGTTTTTTTTTACGGGTAAAACCGCGTCGATCAGCTAGTATTCTTATAGATGGCAAAATAAATAACAGTAATAGAATGTTAAACAATATGATAAAATAACTGAATGTAAATTATACACATTATAATTATTTAAATAATGGAAATAATTAAATAATAATTACACAATATATAGTAATTGCAACAAGAACAACGTGGAGACGATGCTGTAAAAACAGAATACCCCCGTTGCAGCAGACCTGCATACTCAGCGAATTTCAAATGCAAAACAACGTATTTCAATCCAACATAGCGAGATTTGACATGTTTTGGTAAGCTCCATAAGAATAACATGGGGAATGAGTATGCAGGTCTGCTGCTACAGGTATATTGAAACTGGATGGTTTTAATTCAATATTTAGTAGATCTGAACTAAAAGAAGCTATTTACCAAGTTTTATCAAGATATGTTGAGAAATAACCGAGATATAGAATTTTACTTATTTCCCATAAGGTTAACATTGGGACAACGTACTGTGTTTACCACTTTCAATATCTCGGTAACCAATGATCATAGAGCAGTGATTCAAGGTACTAAATTGTTTGTTTTTTTGAGCTGAATTTAATGGTGCCAACAAAAATTCGATAAATTTTATTTTTCTATGTAAAAAACTCAAAAAACCCATTTTTTGGGGGGTTTATCCCCCTTTACCCCCCCCTTCTGGTGGTCCGATTGGGCTGGTTCACGAACTCGTCCGAATAATTACTACTTTACACGCCTGTGCCAAATTTCATTCCGATCGGACCATTTTTGCGAGCGCTATCGTGCTTACAGACACACATATATATAGATATATATATATATTTATAGATATATATATATATATATATATATATATCTAGAAATTTGAACGAATGGTGTTTTTTGCTTCTGGGGGCCCCAAAACGAAAAGTTATCATGGTCTCGGGCTTAGGTCTTACCATGAGACCTACGGTAATAGCTTCTTTCCTATAGGGGAAATTCGCTAAAAACTTCCTTGGGCTTATGATTTAATGTTTTATTTAATTTGTCATACTTAATTAGGTTGCCATGACAACTTCATAAGCTTCCTTATTATTGAAACTTTGAAGTGGGCTAACGTAGGGCGTAGCTTTGAGGACATTTAAACAAATCCGCTCCAAGCGGATGCCTACGCGCTGAAAGAAAAGTCTATGCAAAGTTTTAAAGTCATTGTACCTCATGGAGGACGTTACCCTGAATATGAGTGAAGGATGAGTGTGATGATCGTTCTAGGAAAAGGCCACACTAGTGTGGCCTTGTTCTAGGCCAATAGTTTGGTTTGTGCGATGATAGGTCAGTATTATTAGCATTCGACAAACACATAAAGATGATTCCATTTCAATTTTTAAGATATACTCCACTGTGAAAGGAAGTAGTTTTATTCTGACTATAAACTAGAACGAAATTGGTAAAATATGAAATGAATGAAATGAAATGAAAATTCTTTATTTAACATGCAAAGTTAGGGCAAATAAGAGCGCTATTAGTATATGTATTACTTAGAGAAGAAGGAAAAAGGCGTTGTGACTAAGAATTCCACCCTTTAGGTCAGTTGTAGAAAAGCTCATCCTCTTAGAATTTTCAACTTTGGCATTACTTCAATAGATTAATAAGTATGTTCTAAACTTTGAAACGAAGTCCTTGGGTCCTTTCCCCATGCTATAATATGACATTTTAATTTAGCTGGTGAGATTGAAGAAAAACATGTGTTCGTGGATTGTTAAATACCAAAGTCACATGAACAACTTGTAGATGCTTAATAATGTTGCAACATTATTAGCTAATGTTTTGAAAATTTTAGAGGAAGGTAAAATGGTTTTTATGCTAGAAATATACATTTTTAAGGAGTTATTGTTTCCCGTATTTTTTGCATGGAGTTCGTAGACATTTAGTACCGCGATTGACCTCTATCAACAGAAACAATCCAATCAGCATTCAACACGAGTTGATGTTACCGTTGCCACGTTCTGTCAGAAAAGCATTACACTGGTTTGTTCCCATTTCGGCATCAGAGTTTTCAACCGGCGGTCGTAGGTAACTTTTTCTTGGGTTCAACTCAGCATCATGGTTTTAAGGGTCGGAATTATTTTTGTGCTTAGCATTGGACTCATTTATGCAGAGATTCCTGAAGATGAAGGGGTTTTAGTTCTGAATAAAGATAATTTCAAGAAGGGCCTAGAGCAAAACGAATATCTTCTCGTCGAATTTTGTAAGTGCTTTTCTATGACTAAGTTTATTATTTATTTCCAGTTATATTTTACTTACCTAAACATATAACCTAAGTTAACTAAAACAATTTTTAGTTTTAGCCATAAGCCTCTAAAAGCTAGCCTTAAGCTTAAGTATAGGCCTAGATCATTAGTTTCTCTGTGTTAAAAGAGGAGAGATTGCTGTATTATGAAAACTGTCCATGTTTAGGATTAGGGAAATTAAGAAAAAAAAACGGTTGAATTTCGTCACATCATTTTCTTCTAGAGTAAGCTTTTCCAGATGGAGTCAAGCTATTGTAACAAATCAAAGAAGACAATCTGCTACAGAATTGAAAATATAAATTCTTCTGATGTTTCTTTTGTGATTTCTAGGTTACATTGGTCAACTGACACCCATTGGTGGAACTGAATTTGACCAAATTTTCCACAAAAGTACCTAGGACCTCTTTCCCAAAATTATTTATAGGTAGGGTCAAGCTATTTCTCCAGTAGGCTACAATATCCTCAATTCCCCATTTTACAATAGACATACATTATCGGTAGGGGCCTAGATTGCAAAGCATTTTAGAAAATAACTTATTTTTAACTTTTTACTTATCTAACTTGTTTGAAGCTTTTCAATTTACCACAATTCGCAACTCCTTTTATTCAGAACCATTTCCGGTAGCCTATGATTTTCATATCTGAGGTTAGAACAGCAGATAATCAGACAAGAAAGTTGTACCCCTTGTTTACATTTTAAGTAGTTATATTCTTAATTAGCTAAATTTGTAAAAACTAGCTGTGTATAAAATATGAGTTCTAAAATGCCGAATACCTCATTTATATTTATAACTTAGCCCAAACTACCTGTAACTTTTGAGAAAACTATAACTCCGATAACCACCAACCTCATAAACTTACTTAAATGAAAAGTCTCAGTGAGGAAATCCCAGGATAAGTCTTATATGTTAGTTTTTTGAAAAAAAACTGCCTGAGGGCATAAACAGAAATAAAAGGTGTGAATAAGCTTAACTTATGCGTGGTTTTTAATTTAGGCCTTCAATTATTTGTTTACTTTAACCAATGAAGTGGAGCGGAAAACTATCAGCTAGGCTACATTTGTTTAAAAGTAAACAATTACATTATTACAGCAGAGGTGAGTCAGCTACCAGTGCCAGGACTCGTCGGTCCGTCATGATAGCTCTATCAAAATCTTTTTATTATGTGTTTTTGTTTTTCGTGGGTATCTGTGTTGTGACTGTCTTTTATTTTAATGTTTGACGATGTTGCAAAGCTTTGATTATGTTTTTGCAACAAAACGTGTAACTTAAGCTTGATTTACATTTGATTTAGACTATTGACGATGGCCAGGTAACCTATTATTGAGAGTTAGAGAGTTTGACTTCAATAAGAAGGTGATGCCGGACAGCAAACTAGCGAACTCAACAGAAACAATATATTGTATTGTAAATTGCCTGAAAATGTGAGATTAGAAAAATACACATGCGGTTGTATAATGTGTAGATTCCAGTGACTTGCCCTGGACCCCCTTCCACTAGGGGTTCTTCCACATAACCCCCAGGGCTGGCCCCAGGCAGGGTAAATGTTCACTTTCCAACATGGTTGTCTAGAAATTAAAAATTTTTTTTCAAAATGTAGGAAATTTTGCGCTGATTCCGGAAATGATAGTTTTTTTCCCGCCGCAGCCATTCCATGACAAAATTTTAAGCCTCAGTGTAAAAAAATAAAAAATTATTTTTGCTAATTTAACAGACATTTTTTAAAAGTAAAATATCTTAAGTTTCATTAACTGATAGAGTTATTTTGATATTTTATTTCTTTCTTCGGTTTTTTCTTTTATTTTTTCGGTTTTTTTTTATTAGGATAGGGCCTCCCAAGGCATTCACAGTAACTCTGCAAATGCTCCCCTTAAGTTATATTTTTTGTAAGTTAATTTAAGTTTTTTGATGTAACGGAAATTTCTATGCAATATATAAGTGTTAACAAATCATGTTGTTATATTTTTATCTCCAAAACTCATTATCTTGGGAAATAAGTTATACATGGTTTTTTCACACACGTAACAACCGTTACCAGAAATATTTGCTAATAAATCTGAGAATAATGTTTGAATTAAATATTTTTATACATCAATTTAAAGCCTAGAATTTAAAATTGTTATGTAATTTTTTTCAAAATTCTACCTTATTTCAATTCAGAGAGTTTTGAAGAGAATCACCGATACCCTACCTCAAATAGCAGGGTCATTTACTGTAACAGCCGTTACCCTATTTTTTGCACTATTTTTCATGGATAGTTTGCTAGTAACAATCTTACTCTATGATACTCTTAAAGAGTTAGATATTAAGTATCCTCAGGCATAATTGATACTTAAAAACAATTTTCTTGATTTTTACTTGAATTTTTTGTTGTCTGGTGTAAAACCCGTTACTCGTGGAATGGCTGCGCGGAAAGCGTCGGAAAATGCCGAAAAATCGGAAAAATGATAAAATAATTTTTGGCTCGGAAGTAGGTCATGTGGGTACTCAAATTAATCGGGAGATTGAGATAGAGAAGAATATGCAAGAATGTCCAAGATCAGATGCGAATTAACGGAGTTATGGCCGGAAACGTGCCGGAAAAGTCATGAATTTGCACAAAATGGGTTAGTTTTAGGTGAATTACGTTTAACTGTGGGATCTAAGGTTAGGTTAGTTTAGGTTAGGTCTAGTTAGGTTATGTTAGACTATGTTAGGTTTGGTTTGACTAGGTTAAATTAAGTTTGTTAGGTTATATTGAATTTGGATAGGTTATATATTGAATTTGGATAGGTTATATATTGAATTTGGTTAGGCCCTCCCTAGGTTTTACCTATTAGGTTTGGTTAGGTTAAATTAGGTTTGGTATTGTTAGATTAGGATTTTAATATCACATTCTTTTTACCAACCTTATCCTTGCCTAACTCAACATTTTAAACCAATCCTAATGTAACCTAAAATAATGCAACTTCTATCACAATCTAACATAACCTAACCTAACCAAACCAAATACAACCTAAACTAACATAACCAATCCCTACTTAATTTAGTCCAGCCAAATCCATCTTCACATAACTTAAACAAAAGTTGATTTAAAATTTTTTTATGTTTTTTGGCCTTTTCTCGGCTTTTGTGAAAATTACTGCAAATTTTTGTTCAGCATGCAATTTCCTTTAATTTGAGTACCCACATGATATGTTTTCGACAAAGTTTGTTTTTGGCTTTTCCGACGCTTTTCCGGCCATATCTCCGTTAATATCCGCCGGATCTTGAAAATTCTTGCATATTCTTGTTCAGCTTGCTCTCCCGATTTATTTGAGTACCCACATGACCTATTTCCATAAAAAAAGTTCTTTCCGATTTTTCCGCTTTTCAGGAAATGCCGGCCTGACGTTTTCCGCGGAAAACGACTATCATTTCCGGAATCAGCGCAAAATTTCTTGTATCATGGAAATTTTTTTTTTCAATTTCTAGACAATCATTGGAAAGTGAACAATTACCCAAAAGGTAAAAAAAAAATTAAAATTATGGATTGTATTTTATCTGTCTCAAAATGTAATCAAGAACTTTGATAACATGACAAGTGCAAATTCAGATATACGAATATAATTGGATTATCAACAATGTTGGATCCCCTCTTATGTTAGCACTTCGGTAGACGACGGGCTGTGGAAATCTCTGGAAACAACTTCAGTCGTCTGATGCGGCAGGTGGTTAGCGCCTGCGCGCGATGTTGTTGTCTGTCTGTTTTGATTCTACTATCAGTACGACATGCTTGCTGATGTATTTTATCGTGACTAAGAAATGTTATTACAAAAGCGACAATGAATGTCCCGTTTCATAGTAATTTTCTCTCATTAAAACTCTGTTGCGTATGCTTTAATGGATCAGTCGGGGTCAGGGCCTGAAACTTTTTTAATCTTGCCGGATTTTAAGGCCGTGGTCGTGGCTTAACGGGGACTAGGACTAGAGAAGCTGAAATGGTTCAGAATTACTTTTTAACACAATTTTAAAGAGCTTAAAATGTAATAAATGGAGAGCTTGTTCAAAATAAATGGAATGAATTCCAGATAGGCCTGCAATAATAATTGTGTAAGTATGTTGGAAATAATGCTCTATTTCCGGAAGCATGATTTTTATTGTCGGAAAAAGTTGGAAAATAATGAAAAATCGCAAAAACAAAAAAGAATTTTAAGGAAATAAATCACGATGGGTCTCAAATCATCAGGGAGAGCGAGCTGAAGAATGCGTAAAAATAACTGAATTTTACAGAAGTACGGTTTTTGGAATGACCTTTTGTGACCTCATACATATATGAGTTTGCTGAAAGAAAAGCAAGAAAAGTTGCCTTTTATTAATTGGATTCATATTATTATCTAGTTATTAGATTAATTATTAAAAAATAAAAGATTAGCATTATCACTAACGCAATAACACAATCCATTGGAATGTAGACTGAAGCGCTAAGCGCTGTAGGCCTATAACTTACGCACTCGCCTACAACGGCTTTAAAAGGCCCCACAACTCAGATTGGCCCAGGGTGGCCTTGCAACAGCTAGGGCCGGCCCTGAAAACCCCGGCCAACAGCCACCGTATGTAATATCCTCCCTTTACAAAGATTGGTACTTTGGTATTATACGGAGGCCACTATTTTTTGAGAGGCCACAATATTTTGTTCACTGGATACCAAAAATAACCATATAGGCTAGGCCTAATTGGAAAGAACATACTTTGATTGACTTAATGTCCAATTTTGGCATAATCATGATGAGCGGTCTTTATGTTCTGCCTCTCAGATTCAGTGATGTTGGGGAGGATTGAGCTGAATGCGTCGCCTTGGCTAGCGGCCAAAACCCTTCGCCACATGTACGGCAAGCCTTATACATTGCGCCACAGCGGTTATGCAAGGTTGGGATATCATAAACATGTTAGTAGGACTTTCCTCGTTTCGTTACGAATTGAACGATACCAGACCATACCTTCGGCGGTGACAAATGATGCGCACGCTCTGTTCAACAACCTGACCTTGGCCTACTTGGAAGGGATTTGGCGGGCAAAAGTATGACTCATCTGGTATCGTTAGATTCGTGACGAAATGAGGAAATTCCTACTAATTTATGATAACATAACTGCCACAGCGCCCTGTGTAAGGGTGGCCTCCTTATAATACCAAAGTACCCAAAGATTTTTCTAAGCCACTTTTTAGTTCTAGTAAAGAAATCTTTTGGTTTTTTAATAAACAATCAAAGAATTTTGAGCTACTCTAAATTCTTGATAAAATAGATGTCTGCTTGAAATTAAATTTGAATGTCTTAAATTCTAAAACTAAAACTAATTATTTTGCTAAAAATATTTTTAGACCCCCCTGTTATTGGGGGGTATTCCATACCTCTGAGTCATCCCCTCCTCTCAAAAAACTGGCTGCGTCCCTGCTTTGTGGAATTGAGAAATTTATAAACTCTCTAAGCTCCAGCCACCGAAGAATGATAATAAAGGGGCCTCTCTGGAGTGAGCTGCAGGGGGCTACATAAATATGAAATACGGTTCTGATTATTAATATTTTACTCATAAGTTTTTCATTTAGGCCTAGGCCTACTCATAAGTTTTTTATTTTCAACATAGCAGGATTAGACTATAACATTTTAATGTACAGTAGTAGCAAAATACAATTTGTTATCGTCAAAGGTTGGTGCCTAATTAATACCAATATAAGCATTACCCTTTCCAGGTATCTCTTATAACTACAGGTATCTCTTTCAAGAACTGCAGGCACTACTGTCGGTACTTTGGTATTACACGGAGGCCACCCTCATACAGGGCGCTACGGCGGTTATGTTAGGTTAGGTTATCATAAATACGTTAGTAGAACTTTTTCATTTTGTTACGAATGGAACGATACCAGATGAGTCATACCTTCGCCCGCCAATTCCCCTCTAAGTAGGCCTATGTCGGGTTGTTGACCGGAGTGTGTACATCACTTGCCTCCAGGATTTGGCGGGCGAAAGTATGACTCATCCAGTATTGTTTGATTTCTAACGAAACGAGGAAAGTCCTACTAACATATTTATGATAACCTAACCTAACATAGCCGCCGCAGCGCGCTGTATGAGGGTGGCGATTGGGTGTAGCCGCTAGCGGCGGTGATGCTAATCCTTGCCGACATCGCTGTCCTCAGGGAGGCATAACACAAAGACCACTCATCATTATTATGTCAAATTTGGACAATAAGTCAATCAAACTATGTTCTCTCCAATTGTGTAGTTATTTTTGGTATCCGGTTAAAAAACCCGCTCTAAAAATAGTGGCCTCCGTATAATACCAAAGTACCCTACTGTCTTTTAAGAGTTTAATGTACTTGAATACCGATTGGTTTAAGATAATTGCTCTAATATAATACATTGGCATAATCTATATATATTTTTTAATTGCGAACCTTCTATACACAAACTCACAAACCACCACCGCTCTTAACATTGAATGAATCTAGTTTGAGTTTGAAGCTAAGCTTTTAAGGCCTTGTTGAAATGAGAGAGTCAGTTGTGTGTTTTTCAATAGCCCACATCCCAGCTTATGTTGAAGTATGATATTGACGTGTCTACACGCAAAAAGGTGCATGGTAAAAAGGCTTCTTTTTGTCTTCATAAAAATGATGTTTCTGAAATAACTGAAGAGTGAGAACACTGTACCGGTAGCCTACCTAGTTTTATTAGTTTCCGGTTACAAAATATGTTCATATTTTTCCGATAATATAATATAATTTAAATAAATTAATTTTAGGCCTATTTCTAAATGTTGTGTGCTAAAGATCTGGTAAATATATATTTGATATGGAGGGAAAGATATTTATTGTTCCCACTCATTTTTAGGGCAATTTGTATTCCCTATATTTGTTCATGGGAGGGATCGCTACCCCTGCAAATGGAAGAATAACTTATATGGAACCTCTGAGGCTACGTTGGGGTCTATGTTACTTGGAACAAAGTCATTGAAGCAGTTTTTCTTCAGGAGTTTTAACACTTTGTATTTTTCAATAGGTTTAGCACTTTCCAAACTTTTATCTACAAACCTAAGGCAAATTTTAAATCAAGCAGTTTAACTTAAGAAAGCTCTCCATGTGTTCTGCTGCAGGTAGTGTGGGCATAAGGCAGTCTGTAATTAATTTGTATCAATTTAATTTCCAGATGCACCATGGTGTGGCCACTGCAAAGCTTTGGCCCCTGAATATGTCAAAGCTGCTGAGAGCCTGAAGAAAGTTGGCTCCCCAATCAGATTGGCCAAGGTTGATGCCACTCAGGAACCTGAGCTCTCTGAAGAACATGGAGTTAGAGGATACCCGACCCTTAAATTCTTCAAGAACGGCTCCCCTATTCCATATAGTGGTATGTTGAAATTAAAAATTTTCAGTGGACCTAATATAAATTTTTATCTCAAATCTTTTGAGAGGATGCTGTTGATATTCTCACATATAGGTCAAAATAAAGACATAATATCTAATCATGTTAAAGGAAGTAGGGTGTATACTGATACTGGAAGTACTTTATTTTAAATACTGGAATTTCGATTTAAAAGTCTTGTCTATTGACTTAGGCTATACTTGAATTTCAAGTTATGCATTTGAAATGTAATTGAAACATCAGTGATAAGAACGCTAAAAAATATTTTTAGTTCAGCACATCTTAAATACAGTACACCTTGGATTATCCGGACCTCACATTATCCGAATCCTGGATTATCCGGACCGGTCCATCCGAGAAATTGAAAAATTAAATCACGGCAAATTCATAATTTTAGCGAGTTTACTGGTGAAATGCGCCTTCTAAAAGTGAAATACAAATTTAATACATTAATGTACGTATTTGGAATCACATTAATTGAAGGAATCAACAGTACATTACAGCATTTTCGTGAACGTAGTTTTCTGGATTGGTACATCGGGCGCTAGCAGTAGCCTAATCAACAAAAGGTAGCCTACGGCAATTTTGCAAGTTTGTTTCTTGTTGTCATTTGACGCCTTATTTCTTAAGGAAGGTTACTATAGTAAGTTTTGAGTTACATTAATTTTCGTCATAATTATTTCTGGCTTGAGTTATTTTGAGTTATGATTTTTTAAACTTTTAAATTAAATATTTTAATCTGGAGTTTTATTCCAAACCTAAACCGTAGGTACGGTAAAATTTAACATTATATTTGTATGATCAATAACGAAATTTAGTTCTTAAATTTGTTTCAAAATTAAACCCTCTTAAAATTTGAAAGCCTAACATGTTGTACAGGCCTGATAAAACATTTGCAACATCAATTTAGCAAATGCTAAGGTTCGCGATCGCTATTTAGGCTATATTGTAATGACCTCGGATTATCCGGATTTTTTTGCTATCCGGATCGGTGTTCCACCACATTAGTCCGGATAATCCGAGGTGTACTGTACTTAAAAAAATGTATATTTCTTCTTCTGTGTCTGATTTTTTCTATCTGCCCAATTTTAATACCCTATGTCGTAAGTTATTCACACACACATAAAGCTTTAGCATACATTTACCTATGATCTTGCTCGATTTATACTAAATAAATATCAATTCCTCCCTATGTAATTCTTATTGAAGTTTCACACTCTTAACATTTAAATGTGTTTTTTCTCTTGCATTACCAGTTTTCCTAGGCCTTGGTATTTTTTGTTTTGCTTTTAAAATAGGCCTCTCATTAAATCTCAAGATTCAATTTGCCACTCATTAAATCACAAGATTTAATTTGCATTATTGGTAATTTAAGATGAGTTGTGGTCCTCCAACAAAAAGAAATTAACCGAATCTTACCAAAATTTGATTTCAAATAAGATTGATTATCTTTGTCTTCAGTTCTAAAATCTGCTAAAAATGTTGGTGTAAGAACGTTAAGGGAATTGCTGTCTTTAAAAAGTTATCTCTGTAAAAAATTATCTTTGTAAAAAATGATGTTTATTTTATTTTATGGGGAAGTAAGTTTAGTCTATCAGATTTATATTTTAGATTTAGCTAAAATTCGTTCTCCTGGTATTAAGTGACAATGAGTGTTCAAACACCTGTGTAAATGTCTATTGACTTTATTTCAAATTATGGTGTTTATTCAGAAGAGTTGTAACTGATGCCTTGTCAAACAAAAAATGTTTGTGATATAGTTCTCTGCAAGTATTATTATTATTTTATTTTTTACTTAGCAAAGTATTATGCACAAAATTCTTAATTAGTATTTTATGATTCTAAAGTTTTTTGCCTTTAATGGAGTCAGACTTGAAATTTCTATTTCTAAATTCATGATTTGATTTTCTCCCAGAGTTATTTGTCAAAAATATCAAATCCAACCAACTTTCCATCAAATTTTTTAAAAGTTATATAATATTTTTACTTAAAGTTTGTAATAAAAAAGTGTTAGGAAAATGTTGGTTTAAGATATGTTAGAAACAGTGTTGGGGAGTAGCGCTCTACAGTATCGAGCTACTTTATTAGTAGTGAAAGAAGTAGCACCGCTACTTCTTAAAATGCGTAGCTTGTAGCTGTAGCTACTATATTGAGTAGGCCTATCGAGTAGCGGAATTTTACGCAACTTTTACGCTACTTTCGCAATACAAACATTTATATTTTCCACGAACCGGTATTTTAACATTTCAAACCATACGAAGATTCTGAGTAAATCATGATGTTCTTTAATTTGTAATGATTGGAGATTGTAAATGATTTAGTTGTTCCTGTAACCAATTGCCTTTGACCAAAGACCAACATTTGATTGTGGGAGTTCACTATCGTCGTTTAAAGGTGAAACTGACTAGCCTAAATATTCGGCCAACTATTTACAACATGAGGCCTTGTGAGAACGACACAGAACAAAAATAAGTCATGCGAATGCATCGGTACAATTTCGTATTGGCCTGGATTCGCTGGATCCACCCTGCCTTTGTTCGACAAAAGTGAACTTACACCGCGATAGATTGAAAAAATCAAAACAACGCTAACCGTCAATGCGGCCAAAACCATTGATGCGGCATCATCTGAAAAACAAACGAAGACGTTCAATCGCAATTTGAGCATTATTCGTAAATTAGAGCGTGTAGCAACAGTGTTGGTTTACATGTTTAATGGACATTCAATAATAAACAAATATTAGTCAAACTGACTTTTAACACTTTAGGAAGGTATTTAAATAACAAAAGAAGTAGGGCCTAGTACAGTTCGCACATAACATTTACAGCTATGGCTACTTTGGTAATAACCATATCATATGATATTTTAAACATATGAATTTGGTAAACACAGCATTTGACAAATAGCGGTACAGTGGAACCATGTTTTAAGAAAAGTACCCCCTCTCCCCCTGCGCCTTGCAACCAGCTGACTCTGCCATAGTTGGAGACCGGATATATGATGCGCGAACTGTAAGGTCTAGGTCTTTAGCCTATATTAAAACATGAAAAAGGATTTAGCGTAAGGGTCTCGGTATATGGGTGTGATCTAAAATAGACCTTCTAATATTATTCTAGCTATACATTTTGTTTAAATATCTATCAGATATTTGTATATTAGCGAATTTTCGCCATAGGTAAGATGCTCTTACCGTAGGTCTCATGGTAAGACTTAAGCCCGAGACCATTTTTGTTTCGAGGTCCCCAGATGCCAAAAACAACATTCTTTCATTTTAATAAATATACACACGTGTGTGTGTGTGTGTGTGTGTGTGTGTGTGTGTGTGTGTGTGTGTGTGTGATTCAATATTTAGTAAATCTGAACTAGAAGAAGCCATTTACCAAGTTTTATCAAGATATGTTGAGAAATAAGCGAGATATAGAATTTTACTTATTTCCCATAAGGTTAACATTGAGACAACGTACTGTGTTTACCACTTTCAATATCTCGGTAACCAACGGACATAGAGCAGTGATTCAAGATACTAAATTGTTTGTTTTTTTGAGCTGAATTCAATGGTGTCCACAAAAATTTCATAAATTTGATTTTTCTATGTGAAAAACTCAAAAAACCCAATTTTGGGGGGGTTAATCCCCCTTTAACCCCCCTTCCGGTGGTCCGATTGGGCTGGTTCACGAACTCGTCCGAGTGATTACCACTTTACACGTCTGTACCAAATTTCATTAGGATCGGACTATATTTACGGCCGCTATCGTGTTAACAGACATATATATATATATATATATATATATAGAAATATAGATATATAAATATATATATATATAAATTTGAACGAATAGTGTTTTTTGCTTCTGGGGACCCCAAAATGAAAAGTTAACATGATCTCGGTCTTAGGTCTTACCATGAGTACTACCGTAATAGCTTATTCCTTTAAGGAAATTCGCTAACAAAATTGACATTCAAAATATACCCCCGTCGCAGCAAACCTGCGTACTCAGCGAATTTCCAAGTACAAAATATCCAGTAATTAATCCATTATTACGAAATTAAATAATAATAAACAAGTGATATATTTATATATTTTAGCTTAGAGAGTAAATAGGAAATTGGGTAAGCCAACATTCTGCTACCCTGATACAAAAACACATGGGAAAAAATGCGAAGTGGCAATATCTCGGAGACCAATGGACTTGATTTAAAATACCAAATTGTTTGTTTCTTCGAGCTAAATCCAATGGTGCAAACAATAATTGGATAAATATAATTTTTCAATTTGAAAAACTCAAAAAACCCATTTTTGGGGGGTAAAATGGGGCCTTTACCCCTTTTTTGGGTATGTCGATCTGGCTGGTTTACGAATTTGTCCAAGAGAATCTAGTTTTACATGTCTGTACCAAATTTTATTACGATCGGAGGATATTTACGAGAGTTATCGTGCTAACAAAACTCAAAAAATGAAAATTCTATTTCCCATATAAGCCCATGTTAAATTTTGAAACAAATCGTGATTTTTGCAGATAAAAATGCGTTTTCACAATAAACTCACTTCATATCCAGAAAGTATACATAAAAAGCTGTCAATTAATATAAATATTAATATGATTGCTGAGGTTACCCTGAACGGATAATTTTTGTCCATTCTGTTCTGTTAAAACGACGGCAATAGCTTTATTTCTAAGGAAATTCGCTAATATACGTTATTATACTTTGATTTGTTACCAATATGGTTACATGTTACCATATGGTTTCAACTTTGAGGAATATTTTCTGGTTAAAATTAGGGAAATTCTGGATCAAATAAAATTTAAAAGGAAGTTAAAATCTTTTTTGGTGAATGATACAAGGTGATCCATTGATTCAAGAAACTTTAGCTTTTAACCATAAAAATATGAATTATGTTAGTTATAAGATCATTGTTTGCATTTTATATATAAACAAATACAGGACTCTATTTATTTATGTAGATCGGTTTAGGACCTACAGTGCAAATAAGACATTTTGTATTTAAATAACACCAAAGCGACAAAAACTTTGTAGTTTTGTTTAAGATAGTTTTTCATGCTATTATAATGGAGTTAAAATTGTAAGACACTTTACCCTGTCGCAGCAATCCTGCGTAGGGGCCTACTCAGCGAATTTCTAAAGAATTAATTTTTATATGGGAGCTTATATAATTTATGTACAGGAAAATGTTTCAAACATTTTATGTAATTAATGCAAAAAGTATATTACACATCAGTTCAAGAGCTTTAGATATAAGGGAAATGATCATGGGAATCACATCAGTATCCATTCCAGCAATACTCTTTTTGTTATTCTTTTAATTATTAGTCTAATATTTTTTTATAAGTGTATCCTTGTTCTAGTATAAAAATGTAAGCAAACATACAATCAATGATTTAAAATCAGTCAAAATAAAAACAAATATAATAGTCACATGAAAAAATTAAATCCAAACATATGATATATCTTAAAATTTAAATACACTTGTTGCAGCAAACTTGCATACTCAGTTAATTTATAAAGAATTTATTTTTTATATGTGGGCATATTCTACATAAGTTAGGGAAGTTATTGTTTTGAATATTTTGTGTAAATATTAAAATTTTATCATTCATGATCTTATTTCTCAATAATTATTCATATTCTGATAATTTTTAATAAATGTTTACTTGTTATTGTACACACATGTCGGCAAACATATTATCAATCTAATCAGATCCAAGAAATAAAAACAAATCAAACCATCTCATGAATAAATTAAATTCAATCATGTGGTTTGTATTATTATTTTTTTAAATCCCATTTTAGGGAAATTGAATGAAAAATCTGGGTATTTCATACCAGAATTTGAACAGTTTATGTCCCTTCAGGGAAAAACAAAAGACAATGCACTGCATTTTGTAGATCCAATATCTCAGTAACCTATTGATGTAGAGTAATAATTCAAAATGCTATATTCTTTATTTTTTTAAGCTGAATTCAATTCTGACCGGTATATTTACATAAAATTAATATAAATATGTTAAATTTTGAAAATAAATTTTTATTACTAAAAAAAACCGCCTTAGAGTGTACCGATCTTGCTGGTTTTCGAACTTAAAGTCATGAATATCGCTATAAATGTTTGTTCCAAATTTCATCAAGATCGGACTTTTTTTACGAGAGTTATTGTGCCTACGGACACACATATATATACATATATACCAAAATGAACGAACGTTGTTTTTGGGCTCTAGGGACCTCAAAATGAAAAAATAACATGGTCCCGAGCTTAAGTCTCACCATGCCGCCTATGGTAATAGCTACTTCCCTATAGGGGGAAATTCGCTAAAAATATTTAATAGTTCATGATTTATTGCTTAACTTTGTATCTAACAAAATCTGTTGCTTAAGTTCAACCTAACCAAAAACTGTTGGCTACATTTAAAGTGTGACTTGGTATAATGGTTGATCTCTACGTGATGTTTACATTACAGGAGGACGTTCTGCCAACGATATCGTGTCGTGGCTCACAAAGAAGACTGGACCCCCAGCTAAGGTTGTTGATAAGCTCGAAGATGGCAAAGCCTTCATTGACAGCGCTGATGTCACAGTTGTCGGATTTTTCAAGGTAATTTTGTGGTTAAAAAGAGGTTTTATTTTACAGGAAAATCAAAATAGCATTTGATCTCAATAGTTTACAATGTAGGAATAGAATGAAAATCAATGTGAAGTTGAGTTGGGTCCAGAATCATTGAAGAAGATCTAGTAGCCTTTAGTTACATTGACTAAAACCTAAGTAATGGATTGAAGTAAGAAGGTTAATAAAATTGAGTTTCAGATTAATTTTATTTAATGTCTAACTTATTTGTAATTATTTAAATTCAACAATATAAGTGACCTATCATTCATTTGAACCAGTTATTAATATTTCAATGAAGAATTATAGGAATGTTATTTAATGTTCTGCAGAATAATATGTATGAATCTATAATTATATTAATTCTTTTATAGAGACAGAATAAGTGTCTCTATCTAGAGACAGAATAAGTCTCACTACCTGTTATCAGACTATTTATTGCCTTGTCTCGATACGATAGCTGTCATCTACTGTACCTAGAAGTGTGTTTGCTTTTTAGATAAGGGGTGAATGTCACCACCCTGTTCAAACCTGTAAATTATATTTCCTGTGAAGTAACCTCCAGAGTTCAAAGTCAATTTTTCATCTCCAATAAAAACATTAAATTCTAATGTATAATTTCTCTTTCTAGATGTCCAAATATAATGATGTTTAAGAATCCCAAATTTTTAATTGTTAATGATAAAAGAAATTGTAGAAACATTTTCTTAATTTAAACTAAATGTCAAATTGTTCATACCTTTGTAACGTAATCAGTTCGAAGTACGGTGGTCAAAAGTATATTCAACTAAATTTTTAGCACGGCCCCACATTCGATTGTGGGCTCTGTAACCAGGATCAGCCTCGGGCCCCCCTATTTTCGTTGCTATGCTATGTTTCAAAAATTACTTGGTAAATTTTAAACCATTTACAAATTTGATTTGGACTGATATTTGATAATAATGAATAATTTAGGCTATTAGTTCAATCTAAGAAACAAACATTACTGGAAAAATTATTGCAACATAAATTAAATAAATCATTCATTCACTTTTATTTTAGTGAAAATACATTTTCATTTTGAGATCGATTTCCCTTACTGACCAAGATTAAAATTCAGTTAGGAACGAGCACGCTGTTATTCAGTTCGTGCATTAATCTCCAGCTGTGGCAGAGTCAGCTGATTGCAAGACGCAGGGGAGAGGGGGTACTTTGCTGAAAACATTGTTCTACCAACATGTGTTTACCAATATCATATGTGGAAAATATTATATGATATGATTAGTAGCATAGTAGCCATAGCCAGAGATAAAATGCACGAACTATATACTAATATGCAAATAACTGTAAATGGCATGTATGCACCTAATTAAAATAGTAACTAACCACAAATATAGAATTAATATTATTTTCCTAAACTTTTTAAAAATTTATATTTTTGAATTTTTGATCATGATCTGCTGTAAAATATTCTGCATTAAACATAAAAGAAAATGGGGGCCTGGGCCCTGTGACCAGAGTGGCACCAGCCCCATTCTTGTGAGGGCCACGATTTTTAGTAACTCCAGCTTTGACTGGTTTGCCAAGTTGCAAACAAATAACAAACCATAAGTGCTTTTACAAATTTGATGTGGGAGCAAATTATGACATAATAATGTTCTAAAGGAACAAAACACATGTGTCATACAATTTACAGTGATTGGTTACTAATTGAAAAAATTAATTACCCCTTACCTTTACTACCTCATTATAATTTAACAAAATTAAATACCTTGCAAAAATTACATCTGACAATAATTAACTAATTTATTTATTATTAATTATATTATTAACTATAGGCCTATAATTTATTATGTTATTTAATAATAACAATCTAATCCTGTGAGCTAAGGTGGCCTTAGTGCTTCACATATTGTTTTAAGCTTTTTTGTTTTGAAATATTGATTTTTCTTGTAATGTAAGGACTTTGTAACTTACCTTATCATTAATTCAAAAATGAACTACCTTACAAAAATTATATCCTCTTTGGATGTATTTTTGGACATCGGTTTTGTATGTGCATCCAGTTGGGAGTGCTGTAGTACTTTTATCCAAGATAAAATTAGTCTTTAAAATTTTCAAAATTAATATTTTATTAATTATTTTTGACATTTTTTAATGTTTTATAATAGGTACAATTTTTAGTTACCTACTAAAGCCTTTAGAAAAAACTTATCACTGAGAGTAAAATAAAATAAACGGTATCAAGAATCTGACACAAACTTTCTCCCTTAGAATCATTTAAAACCAGAAAACTTATATAATGAAATGACAATCTATATATAAAAGCCAAAACGGTTGACTGACTGACTGACTGACTCACTGATCAGAGTTTCTCAAAAACTATAGGGCTTCGGGCCATGAAACTTGGCAAAATTAATCATTACAGACTCTAGATGCGTACTAAGAACGGATTTTAAAATATATTCTTTCAAAAGGCTAAAATACGGTATATTATAAAATTCAAAACGGCGGCCAATTTTAGTTTTCACAGCTTATTTTCTAGAACAATAGAAGGCTTTGAGCCATGAATCTTGGCTAAAATATTCTTTATAGGCTCTAGATGCATACTAATGAAGGGTTTAAAAATGTTTTCTCTGAAAAGACTAAAGTAAGGTAAATGCAAAAATCCAAAATGGCGTCCTTTTCATTTTTTAGAGCTATGATTACAAAATATAAACAGAAGGTCTCTATAATAATTTAAAGAGACGATAAAATATAAATTCCATTTACAGTGGAACCTGGATAATTCGAACCTCAAGGGACCAGCTAAAAACTTATAACTATCCATAAATTCGAATTAAAGAAGTTCTGAAGAATGAGGCCAAGACATTAAAACTTCAAATTGGGAATTTAACCTCTTTTTTGAAATTGACACTCTAAAGCCGGCTCCACACATGCGTCATTCGGCATGCAGCGAGCAGCGACTCGCCGAATCACGAGTAGTGTGGATGGGTGTTTATGTATTTGGCAAGTAGCAAACATTAGTGCTTGTTCATTGTCGGTCCTATAGCGAGACAAATAGTTCGCCGAACGTCGAACATTCGGTGCATGCCGAATAACGCATGTGTGGAGCCGGCTTACAAGAATAAATTCATCAACAAACGCTAATTATAAGGGTTCAAAAACAGTAATCATAAAACAGAAATAACTACCCTAAAGTATAAACTACGTACGACGCGACGTACGATATTACAAAGAAGCATTTCTTTCTGCTAGAAAAAATACAGTACGTTCTGCTACGTCTGAACTTTTTTCAGGCTACCAACTTAACTTCGTGTAACATTGACAATTGCACGCTCATTGACTTTCCGCTAAAGTGAGTGTTTTATAGGTCCGAGATTTTGTCGAAATGATCACTACACTTATTTAATGTTACGTAAAAACTTTTAAACACTTAAAAACAAGACACTGCACAAATAAAAAAACACTTTGTTTGAAGGACGATCGAAAACAACGGATTGCTGCACTGGAATTCGCAAGTTAGTTTGGCTGGTGGGGGGAGGGAAGGGGGTCGCAGTGTTGAGTAGCCTTTGTGTCGACATAGAAAACTGCGCATCAGCGCATCAGGTCTGCCGCATGGCTCATCTGCCGGGAGCCACCCTTGGTTCTACACAGAACCAAGGGTGAAAAGACTAGTGGCGGTGCCACGGCGAGCGCAACCCTTTTCCGAACTCAGTCTGTACTGTACTGCGTTCTGTACTGTTTTAGTTTACATTATTGGTGTCGAGTTACAAGCGATGTTGGGGCAGGGTGGGAAGCCTTGGAGGTGGAAGGGATGAGTCATTTGACCATAACCTGACACGCCATTGGTCTGGCGTTAAATTTTTATTGAACGTCGTAGTAAAACAGTGTTTTCCAATGAATTTGTAACTATTTCCAGTCGTGGAATGAAACTGATGTACATTAATTTGGCACTTAAAAAATTCGAATTATCCAAAATAAAATTCGAATTATCGACGATTTTTTAGCATTGTTTAGATACAAAATGCCAGGGACCAAGAAAAATATTCGAATTAAAGAAGATTTCGAATTATACAAGTTCGAATTATCCAGGTTCCACTGTACTAAAAGAATAAACTGTACAAAACTCTTACGGTTGTCTTATAGTTATATTTTTGTCAGACACCACATACATAGGCTACTCGCGTTTTACGGATCACCTAGAAATCGAACTAGAATCTTGAAAATCTGCATGGACATATTATAATTCCGTTATTATTATAGAATTGGGGGTTTTCTGAATTAAAAATTTTAGGAGGGTTAGCGAGCTGGCCGAGAGCTATTTCAAACATACTGATAAAGCAAAGTTCAAACATACTGTTTCTACCGTGAATTTTCGCCTAAAGCTGCTAAGCGAGGAATACAATCTCCAATATGATTGAAACAAATTTGGGGAATTAGGTATCCTCATTTTTAGCCTACACATAAATTATATATTTTTCTTATAGTTTTTGGTATGTTAATAATAAAATACTAAATTCAGATGTTAGGTCTATAGAGTGCGCCCTTTGTGATATTTAAATTTGCTGTATTTACATCAGTTATAAATCATATGCCTCTTATTATTTTATGTAAAATTGGCCAACAGGTTTTAGGGGACAATGAAAGTTCTGAGTTCTGAGGGGATACTTTTTCATTCAAACTATTAGAAGACCAATTTCATAGGTTAAGTAATAGATAAACCAGGACATTTGAGTATTCTTAAGGCTAAACTGAAAAATTAGAAAGCGTCAGCACATGGTAGCCAATTCATATAATTTGAGGTAAAAAAAAATTCATCGAGGAAACGTTTCATCTTCTTATGTCAATGTGGGATAGAGATGCAACCTTAAGTTTGTAATTAAGCACTTGAATACGTATAGTTCAGATAAATTATGTCTATTTGGAAGTTTGTAAAAACTCAACATTACAAATAACGTATAATTGAACCAAACATTTGTCATCCTTTCAGCGGGTGAAGCCGCGGGTATAACTACTAGTGTGTATATATATATATATATTTTTTTTTTTTGAGCTTAGACAATATTCTTTTAAAATTATTTGCTTGAAGTAATTCTCTCACGTGCCGATAGATGTCAGAAGAGACTAATTTTGTGATGCCCCTGGCTACTCAATCATTGCGGGCCTGTACATTAGAGAAAAGAAACCTTAAGTCTCCGGCCAAGTTATTTTCCATTTAATTGACTGAAGGTCCCTTTTCGTATGCATTACATATGTTGCTAAATCATCTATTTTTTAACATTTCTTGGATTCTTATCGCTAACTTGATAAATCTGTACAGGAAATATTCAGGAATCTTATCTAATCGAAAACTGAGAATCGATTATGACCCGTTTCGACTAAAATGCCTGTGCTGTAAAATTTACTCGAGCGACTTCAGGTCCCTTTCCACTCACTGCATCACATACTGTAAATTTAACTTTATTGTAATAAGTAGTAGGCCTAATCCTGTTGCTCGAAATCAAGCAATTTTCATGTATTGACTTCTAAATAAAAACAGTTATGGTACAGTATTCTAGAACTATTTTCTTAATGATGGATAAACTTCAAAGCCACTTCCGGTAATAGGCCTACTGGGATTTATTACAATAGTTCCTTGTAAACAATATTTCTTGTGAATACTCTGATCATCTTTCAGGATCCCGATGATTTGATTTAGGTTAAATTATAGATAAGTGCAAGTTTCAAGAGGTTCATGTTTGTTTTTTAGTTGTGGAACATCCTTACTACAATCGCAGAACATCACTTACTTAGTACAAAAATATTTTTTTAATTAAATTCTTTCAATAATCTAGATTTTTTATACAATTACAACCAACACATCACAGTTGAACAAAATTAAAATAGTTTGAAGCAATCCTTACTTGATAGAGCGCCTTAACACTACTTCTACGTTTCCATTTTCAGATCATTACTTACAAAACTTTAAGGGTATCTAGGGCCATTCTCCTTGGGGGGGGGGGGGTCTTCATAAATTTTATTTTCTGCAAAACCACATGCTAAGCGCTTTTTGACACCTAAATTATTACAATCAGCCCAGTAGTTTAGGAGGTGTAATGTTTACAATAAAGACCTTTGCTTATTAAATAAGTAGTAAATAACAAATTTTTAGCATTAATTTTATGTTTTACTTATAACAACACATGTTACTATTAAAATTCCATTAAGTGTGGGAATTATTTTTTTAATCAAATTTGCTTCACTAAATCACGTTTGGTTTGATGCAGGATACTAATTGAAATATAACTAAATCTCTTGTGTCATAATTATTAATTACTATTACTGTGTGCTATGTTGTGACTAACTGAATAAATGGCTACAGTAAAAACCCTCTTATCCGAAATAATGGGGGCAGAACCATTTCGGATAAGCAGAATTTTCGGATAACCCATGGTAAATATTTTACGGTATATTTCTACAAATAAAACACATAAAACCCATTTATTGTAACTAGCAGTAATATTTTTTACAATAAATCACAAGGAAATGGATATTTACATTTGTACAGTACAGTACGTTCTAATGCTTAAAAAAAATAATCCGATATTTTTTTCTGGACTTTTTCCTCACAACGTTTATGGGCCGCCTTGTCCCTCCATCTTTTAAGCAGCAACAAATCAGCAGGTGTTGCATCAGACGATTGTTCCACAAATCGAAGGGCAACCTGAAACAACACCATTTATGTAGACCTACTGTTGCCGCCTACCTAAAAACTACCGTAATCATAAGACAGGAACCAACCTCAAGTCCATTGAATGCTTCCTCAGCTGTCACTCGGCCTAGTGCAGGTTCCAAATCAGCATCTGCGTCGTCTGCTTTACTTGCCGCTGATGGGTCTTGCACCATTTGAACAATGTCTGCGTCTGTCAGCTCATTTTCTTCGTCAGCTTCGATCCATTCGCCCAATTCTTCTTCGTCAATGGTTTCACAACCAGGCACTTTCTGCAGTAGGTCAAATAAACTTTCGTAGTCTTCTTCTTCCCAGCCATCCGCTGATACAACACCATCATACAGTTTGTTCCAGGCTCTCTGTAGCGTTGACCCTTTAATTTTCTCCCACGACTGCGCACACCAGTAAACAATATGCTTCATGTTGACACATTTTAATGATTCGGTCAATGTCTTATTCCCATTTTCACTGTCGTGTAGAAGATGTCTCAATAGGAAACCCCTGTAGTGACGCTTGAATGATGATATGATACCTTGGTCCATTGGTTGGATAAGGCTAGTAACATTTGCAGGTAAGAACTCCACCTTTATTTCTCCATCACTCAGTTGGCTTGGTTGTGTTGGGGCATTATCAATCAATAGAATTGCTTTCATTGGCAACCCTCTTTCATTCAAGAAGCGCTTAACTTTCGGAACAAACTGTTTGTGAAACCATTCTGAAAACAGCTCCGTTGACATCCATGCGCTTTTTTGAGCTCTATAATAAACTGGTAGGGCATTTGGGGCAATATTTTTTAGAGCTCTTGGTTTTGCCGCTTTTCCGATGCACATTAAAGGAAGCCTACATGGGCCTGAAGCATTTGCTACCGTTAACACTGTTATTCTCTCTTTTTGCATTTTATGACCCGGCGCGGAACGTTCCTTAACACACGCCAAAGATTTTTTCGGTAACATTTTAAAATTCAACCCTGTCTTATCGGCATTAAATATTTGATCCTTAGTGTATCCCTCGATCATAATTTCAAATTCAGTTTTAAAAACATCAACAGCATTGTAGTCCGCGGACATTTTTTCCCCACATAAACTAATTTGGCGAATGCCGTAACGGTTCTTGAACCTATCCAACCATCCGTTGCTAGCAACAAAATCCTTTCCATCTTCATCTAAAAGTTCAGCAAGTAATTTGGCCTTTTCTTGAAGAACTGGTCCGGTCAGTGGTACACCTTTATCCCTCTGTTGAGTGAACCAAAGAAACAGCGCTTCATTAACTTTTTCGTGATCCGCACATTTCATAGTTTTCCTATTCGGAATTTTGGTTGAATGTTCAATTAGTTTGTCCTTACACTTGACCCAATCACTCACAGTCGATATCCCAACATTAAAATCTGCAGCAACGATTTTTAGTAAAGTCCCACTCTCGACACGTCTTACTGCTTCTAGTTTGTCCTTAATTTCCACAACGTTACGTTTTATTTTCGAAGACATCGCACAAAATTAAGTTTTTTATAGTACTATACAGTAATATTACAGTCCTCAGAAATTTAAACAGTCAGTCTAAAGTTAACACTAACTAATGTCTCAACCGTCACTACACTCTTTCACTGACAACAGAACGCCGAGCACTACCGTATGCGTACGCACTATGAGCAGTAACTGGAGTAAATGACTAATAGACAAAGCAACGACAACCATCCCTCCACCCCCTCCCCGCAGAATGTTTGGCGCGTTGACCTATGAATCACAGGAAAGGCCGATTTGGCCGCCCGGGTCATCGACCAACCCTCTGGCGGGCGCATCGCGGTAATTTTCCATACTCTGCCGAGCATTTCGGTTAACCCGGGTTTCGGTTAAGCAAAGTTCGGTTAAGCGGGGTTTTACTGTATATCATTTTGGTAAAGTATGGGCTCTATGCCTGAGTTATAAGAAATCAGGGTAGAATAGTGGAATCAGCAGGCTTAGCTGGTGGTTAAAGCTGCTGAAGGGCACACAAATAAAACATAAAACACAAAAACAAAATAAATTTTCAAAGCCACTGGCTCCTGCTTCAGATAGTAGGCAGTTCACTGTATGCAAGGAAGCTTCGTAGCATACAATTAACTCCCTACTATCTGAAGAAGGAGCCAGTAGCTTTGAAAATTTATTTTGATTATGTGTTTTATGTTTTTTTGTGTGCTCTTCAGCAGCTTTAACCACCAGGAAAGCCTACTGATTCCCCTATCCTACCCTGATTTCTGAATAAATGGCTAGTAGGGAATAATATTTTATAGCATTCTTTAATGATTTCTTAGTATTTTCAAAAATATTAACGACCATGAAATATTTCCTAAAGCTAAAATCTATGTAAACTGCATTTCTCTGCTTCTACAGCATATACTCAACATCTAAGCTGAAAACATCCATATGTATTATAGTCTAAGCGAAATTTTGGAATAGAAATTGTGGGCATTTGGCTAATTGCAGGAAGAAGAATATTCTTGCCAAATTTCAAGTTTCTAGCTCAGTGGGAGGTGTTAAAGGATTTGTATACAAACCCTAGAGATTCAGTTACACAACCGGTTTTATTATTATCTGAGAGTTTAAAATTGCTTAAAAATTTGAACTCCACTCACACGAGTCCTCTATATGGAACCTTTTCATGTCCTTTATGAAACCAGAAAACTTAAATCTGAACTAAAGTTTGATTAATGTTTAATTTATGGTTAATGCAAACCAGAATTATTATATAAATGAAGTGTACCATTTAAAAATAATGAACAGTTAGTTAGCTAAAGCTTAGTTGGGGCATTTTTTCAAGTGTTTACAACTAGATAACCAAGAGATTTCTGTGTTTGTGAATGTTAAGATATTCAATTTTGCATTTGTCAATAGGATGAAATAATAAACTGAATATTGTGTAGTCATTTGGCTTCAAGTGTATTGAATGCTTTGGCATTCGTTTGTCCTATTTTTAAAAGTCCATTTGGGAATTTTACCTAGGTAGATATCTCTAGACAAGTAGCCTATGGTTAGTTCTTTACCCAAAGCATTATTGTTGAAAAATGGTAAAAATTTAAATTTAAAAATCAAAATATTAATAATTTGAATTGCATTTATATTTTAGGTTTTTTAATATTTTTCATTTGATTTTTAGCCAGATGAAGAAGATATATGATTTCACCCTTTAACCCAGATCTTCTGCTTGAAGAATTGTTCAGTCCAATTCAAAATGTAGACCTCATTTAGGGATAATGAATTTATGAACCCTTAATGATTGTCAGTTAAGAAGCAATTTTGCTACCTTAAAATTTTGGCATTCAAATTGTCGTTTTGTACTATCTTGTGTATCGATCAATACAAATGTTCCTAAATTATTTTGAATGTGACAAGAATAAAATTGACTTGTAATATTTTTGCAAAGTTATTAGTAAGTGTTCTTGTTTGAAATGAGTGTTGCAAAGGGTCTAGATTTCACAAGATAAGCTTGTAACTATTGCTATTCTGCTTTATATATTGGTTTCAAAAGTTTTAGAAGTAATGTAATGTATCATTTTAATAAGTACAAATCACTCTTTCTCTTGTCATAACTTAAATTCAAACTATTATACTAAAACAATATATATATATATATATATATATATATATATATATATATATATATATTTTTTTTTTTTTTTTTAATATAGTCCTTATCTATTTTTTTTAGATTTTAAGAGCTAAACCTAGTAACATTCAAAGGTCCACATAAATCTTGTGAAACCTAGAACTTTTGAAACAATCACTTAAAACATTAGACTACTAATATAATCATGTGTTGTTAAGTGAAACCTAGACCTTTATACATCAGCACTTTACAAGGACACAAATAATTTTAGAGTTGACTAAAACTCTATAAAAGCTACTTAAGTTCAATTTTTTTGATGTAGGCCTATGTTAAGTTTGATTTTAGATTAAAAACCGGTATTAATAATTTTTAACTTTTGAATTTTACTCTTTTCAGACTCAAAAAACTATTTTTGAGATTACTCACTAAGTTTAGATTATTAATCAACATCTATAAGTGGATTTATTTAATAAGTAGAGATCAGCAACAACAAATTTTAGAAACCAAAAGCTTTACATTAGCTGAAGAAATTCATTTGAAGTTCTTTCCTCTAATCTGTAGGTAAAAAAAACAGATCATTAATAGTAGTAACTGTAGTAATCAGCAGTAACATTATCAAATAAAAGTTATTTATTAATTACAAATACAAAATATTACAGTTTGTAATAATTACTATGCAATGGGGTGAAGCTTATTAGCAAGAACAAAATCATTATTTTTCATTGAACATCTATGCAATTTTCCAACTTTTAATGTGCAATAGACAGTAATGATTAATGTATGAAGCATAGTGAAAGATTAATAGAAAACTTGTATAGGCTTAAGGAAAAAAGGTCAAATTGAAAAATCTTTTAATTTTAAGACAACAATTGCCAGTCCTCATTTCAAACGACACACGTTTAATGCATATACAGATACAGATAACACGTCCTCTCATACATTTACTTATATTCAAATAAAAAAAATTACTATCAGTGTGGTTTGTTCATAATACTTTTTTCCTACAACCACACGTAAACAGCCAGTTCACACACTGAAAACCAATCATAAAACAGCTGTTTAACAGTACAGGACTGGGGACATTATTGAGGAGCGAGCGATGAAGTCTTTATCGCTCGCCAGCTGATAGCATGGTTACTCTACGCGCTCCAGCCAGTCAAAGTCGTTAGCTCCAGAGCTTCCGTTTCCGTTTTGATGCGTCTGAGCTTGACTTGTTTATAACCTCTAAAATCATAATTGCACATTCAGCTTCAATGAACGTAGATAACTGTGATTGTTTTTATCGTTTGGGAATCCAAAAATGCAGTTGTAGGAAAATTGTTCTTGTATTTTGTGTGTAAAGTGTCTTTCTTGCTTTCGCTTAAATTGCTCTAAATTCGTTAAATTAAATCACGCGGTAAGAATTTAACTCAAGTAATAAAGACCTACTTTTTGATCTTAATACATAAGTAACTATTTCATTATTTATTTGGTTTTTCATTATTATAGTTTGTTATGATTTTCTTGGGTTGACTCTTGTGATACTAGTTTGGTCTAGCCTGGTAATTTTAATTATCTGTTTTTTTAACAATAGTTTTAGTTCAGGAACTCAATATGTACAGTAGAATTTCTTTAATCCAAACTAATTGGGTCTGAACCAAGTTCAGCTTGCTGAAATGTTTGGATTAACTGGTTACGGCAAAATTACCCTGGCCAATCTTACATAATAATCTTTTTTGGCAGGGTTATTTTTGCTGATCACAAGCAACTGTCCTCTACAACAATATTTTCTTCATTTCTACTCAAACAGATTTTTTTTATTTTATTCTTCAATTTCCGAACCTCTAGGATCAACCGGAATTTCGGATAACTGGGGTTTGGATTAACGAGCAGCTAGACGATATTACTAGTGTCTCCTTCCCTGAATAATTATCCAATACTGATTACTAAAGAAAGGCATGGTTGTTGTGAATAAAAATAAAAAATGTCTTACAACACTAAACAATATATTAACTCCTATACTGTATTTACAAACAAAAATGGTGGAAATTGGTGGTTACACCAATCAAAATCGATCGCCATTTTCCACCATTTTTGTATGTTTACCATCTTGTGTGTAAATACAATATTAAATATAATGTTGAGTGTTGTAAGACATTTTTTACTTTCATCCAGTGAATACAACAACACGTATCATGATAATCAAGAAATTATTTAATAAAAATACTAAAATATAAATATAAAAGAGAGTAACTAAAATAATTTCTCAGCCTGAAAATAATTTTAATCACGAATGTTTTTAAAGGTTGCTTTTAAGTATTTCCCAGGAAAGTTATAAAGTTTTTCAGTGAAGTTCAAGCACTACATGAGTTCCCTTAATAGTATAATGTTGATAAGAAATTGTTGGCTGGTTTTTGTTTTAAGTTTTCTATTTTTAATCAATTCAATACCCAAAAAAGCTTTTGTTTATTATTAAAGTTTATTATTTATTGCATCACAATTAGTTGTTTAGGTGGTAGAACTAGCACCCTAGACTGAAGAAGAAAACTGAGTTCGTCAGGTCTCTAGATTAATTTTTGGCTGACATCTAAAAAGAATACTGACTCTCCTATTTATAATATTTTTACATCACAACCTGCTTTGTGGAACATATTACTATTTCAGGCCTTTAACTGATAATAAATTTAAAGTTGGAAAACTCTACTTTTAGTTTTATGAAACTCTATGGGATGTGGTTTATCAGATCTAATGTTTGTATGCATCTTGGCAGGACGAGTCCACAGACTTGGCCAAGGCCTTCCTCGCAGTGGCTGATGCACTGGACGACTATCAATTCGCCATCACTGCCCTAGAGGAGTTCGCCCAGGAACATGGAATCGAGGGTGAAAAGATTGTCCTGTTCAAGAAGGTAAGTGCTACAGTTTTAATCTGAATTCTTAAAAAGAAATTAGTTTTACTCAAGAAAGTTTTGGAAAGGAATTTGTTTGGTTACTTATGCCTATGAATTTGTGGTTAGATAATGTGGTTGGATAATGTGGATAATGTGGACACAACGTTTTTTCCTTTGATTAGCAGTACTTACCCGAACACAACATAATTGAAGTTAACACTCACCAAGCCTGATAATGTGGTTGCCATTCCGGTTACTAACCGAACCCAGAGTAAAAATCTGTCAATGGATGCCCAACAGTGATCAGATGGTGATTGGTAAATCCACCGCTAGCACTGGTAGGTAAATTAATCACCGGTGGATGCAGCTGAACATTAGGCCTACCGTTGTGTTTGTAAAAAATTATAAATGATATGCCCTGGCTATGTTAAGTTATGCTATGTAATGAGTCATGATAATCTTTAAGTAGTACTTTAGTCCTAGGCTGTCTGTTTTAAATTTTTTTTATTAAATCATCTTTTGCTTTATACATTATCTTTGGGCTTAACAAATTTTTCTCCCATTTTAATTTTAAATAACAAATCAAAAAGTTTTTGAAAAATTAGTTTCACCTAATGATCTGTAAAAAGTTTGTTATCAATTTTCACAGGAAAAAACTAAATATATTTTCCATTTTCGGTTTGCACAAAACTAGTAATGACTGATTTGTTATGCCTGTGTGGACAGTTTGACGACGGCAAGTCAGTGTATGACGGCGCGGCGGAGGTGGACGCGGTGAAGAAGTTTGTGCAGACGGAGTCGCTGCCGCTGGTGGTCGAGTTCAACCACGACACGGCGCAGAAGATCTTCGGTGGCGACATCAAGAGCCACCTGCTGCTGTTCCTCAGTAAGGCCGCCGGCCACTATGACGACCTCCTCGCCAACGCCAAGAGTGTCGCCGCGCCCTTCCGGGACCAGGTGCGCATCAACAACCTCATTGTCAGGGTTAATCTATGAAGAAAATCACCTATCGCAATATTTTTGTGCAGATTTATTGAGGAGGTAATATAAGAAGGTAGAATTAGAAGTCAGTGATGAAAGTCATGGCGGATTTTTAATTAAAATTTTTATTTAGGCTAATTTAATACTTGTAAAATGTACCTTTGCAGCTGAACAAATAATTTGTAATCAATTTGCATAGAGAGTTGTATTATTTAGCATACATGATGAGAGGTTTTTATTCGAGAGTTAATAGATTCTAAGGCAAGTATAGTTTTGAATCCTTTTTTTTTGGAGTAGTACTTTTTATTCCCTTTACTGAACCTACTTTACAAGGGAAATCATTGTTAAACTTTTTAAACTTTTCTTTGATATGTCCTTTTCTATTTAGTATACTTTTATAATTTACTCATCATTGTATTGTTTCCATAGATCCTGTTTGTCTCCATCAACGCTGATGAGGAAGACCACGGCAGAATCCTTGAATTCTTCGGCATGAAGAAGGACGAGATCCCGTCCATGAGGATCATCAAGTTGGAAGAAGACATGGCCAAATACAAACCTGCTGATGCTGAGTTGTCCTCCGACAACATCAAGGGCTTCGTGCAAGACTTCCTTGACGGAAAGCTCAAAGTAAGTGAAAGGGTATCAGAACTTTCGCCATTACAGCGGAAACAATTCTAATCAAAGGAAACTTTGAACTTTAATTATTCAGAGAAATAACAGTTTTTATCAGTGATTGGCTAGGTGCAGTATTTTTATCAAATGGCAAAAGCATAACCAAACCAAGCGAGCCAGTTTTAGTGATTCTGCCTGAGAGTGAATGGCAAAGAGAAATTAAGAAAACAAGATCAGAAAACAAATTAAGATATCTAATGGGCCATTAAGTTAAAAGAAGACAAACAAAATAAATGTAATAGGGATCCTTGACTTACTATGTAGGCTTAGTAATGGAATATGTCACAGAATTTGATTTTTAACCTAAATTGCTATGGAATAAATATTTTTCTATCGGGCTACTGCTTTTATAAAATCGGTAATTAGTGACATTTTTTAGTGCCTTTGGTTTTAGTTTTAACCCTCAACTACTATGCACCATAAACCTAACCTAACTACTATGCCACGTCTGACAGACGTAAAGTTCATTTAAGGGGTGGAAGGGGAATAAAAGAAATTCTTAATTTTGGCGTTTTGCTCACAGTAATTTGGGCATATTACTAAATTAATTTAGCAACAAATTCATTCCAAGGCAAATTTAAATACTTACCCAACCCCCTCTAAAAAAACCTTAACTTTTTGTTAGGTTTACAAAAAATAGGGAATTAAATTTGGTTTTTGAAATTATTTGTAGAAAAAACCTTATTTTCTATTTTTAAACATTTAATGAATTGTTTGAAATACATTAAAACATGACTGCACGCTTATGATCATTCAATATTCAAATTCAAATTCACTCAAAATTACTCAGTTATTGGACCCAGTCATGATGTTACATAATCACTATGCCCCGTCTATTTGACGTCACGATATTGTTTAGTATAAAGTTACGTAATTACTACAACCCGAATCTCGGACGTCGACGTTATAAAATAAAACGAACCCAATCACTATGCAACGTCCGACAGACGTCGATTCCAAAATGGCGCCTAAACACTGAGTCCGAGCGTGATAAGACGTTCACCGTAGAAAGTTCAACATCCAATCGAAAGGTACTGGCCAGGGCGGATGTAGGGGTAGAGTGGAAGGGGGTGCGACAGAGAGGGAAAAATTGGTGACGCCCGGAAGACGTCGGCATAGTAGTTAAGGGTTAATTTTTAAGTAAATGTTTGTTTTTAAAGAGGAAAACAGAAAATATCTCTGATTTGCATAAAATATACTGTTTATTAAGTCTAAGGCATTCCTAAGACTACTTTTTTAATTGAGTTTAAAAATGTCAAAATATTTTGTACCTATGAGAAAAGTACCTATTTGAAAAAATAATCCTTTGAAGTAATAGTAACAAAGATGCACATTGTATAGGTCTGTATATTGACTCTGTGTGGTTGTTTGCAGCAACACCTGCTGAGCCAGGAGCTGCCCGAGGACTGGGACGCCAAGCCGGTCAAGACGCTGGTGGCCACCAACTTCGACGAGGTCGTCTTCAACAAGGACAAGCTGGTGCTCGTGGAGTTCTACGCCCCGTGGTGCGGCCACTGCAAGCAGCTCTCGCCCATCTACGACCAGGTAACGTACAGTGGAGTCTGATAGGGACCATAACAGCAAAAATATAACATACCTATTGATTACATTGTGTAAATAATGTAACTTAACTTACTTACTTTTTCGGAGTTACTTTTTTCACTTACACCCAAGATTTATAAAAACCCAATATTGTCTTTAGCAAAGTTAACTTTGGTGTTTTTAGCTAAGTAAAATTTTTGGCCGATTTACACAAAGTTGGGCATATTGGCAAAGTTATGTCTACGATCAGAGAAACCCAATCAAACAATTAGTAAATTCAGCGAAAATCTCGTAATGTCCATAAGGGATATCCAAAACCATA
Source organism: Flexamia atlantica (assembly GCA_035578135.1). Taxonomy (NCBI): domain Eukaryota; kingdom Metazoa; phylum Arthropoda; class Insecta; order Hemiptera; family Cicadellidae; genus Flexamia; species Flexamia atlantica. The sequence continues at coordinate 17,831,920 of JAQJVK010000016.1, read as the reverse complement.
GGCTGGATTAGAGAAAAATTATCGTTCAATTCAATTCTTAAGGAATTACCATGGTGCCAAGGGGTATTCCTACTCTTATGTTTTGATCAACATTTTTTTTACGACAATTTCACATTTATTTACAACATTGTAGAATCTCCCGTCAAAGAGGATTGAATATTCAAGCATGGTGTGTTGATTTCAGATTGCATTTTTTGTACCCTCGTTAAGATTTTTTTATAAAACCCCTTCCAATTTTTTTTTTACATCATAATGTGTTGTTTCAGCTGGGAGCAGCTTTTGAGAACAGAGACGATGTGGTGATTGCCAAGATCGATTCCACTGCCAACGAGCTTGAACATACCAAGATCACCAGCTTCCCCACACTCAAATTGTACACCAAGGGAGATAACAAGGTAACGAAAAATAAATTAATTTTACCAACATTGATCTCCTCCTCAATATTTTCTAGCTTTGTGCTATTTTGATGCAAAGATAGTTTCTCTTGCCTTCAAGGCCTTCAGAACATTTTCTACAAAAACATGCTCATCAAATAAGCCTAACAGAGGTTTTAGAATAATTTTGGTGTTATTTCTGCCAATTGTAAATTTTCTCTAAAGCAAAATGTATTTTCAAAATTTAAAAGATGTCTTAGGTTTCCTGCCATTGTTTATTTTTGAAGTCTTGGTGTAATAAAATCAGATTGAATATCTTATTACGTTTTGATTACTCACAGAACATACCTGTGTTTACAGGCTATTGAGTACAGTGGAGAGAGAACATTAGAAGGACTGACAAACTTCATCAACAGTGGAGGAGTTGAAGGGGCTCCTGGCCAGGTAAAACTTTAATTGCTTTAATTTATCATTTTGCTCAAGACTTATTGTTTATTTATTCTACTTATTATATTGTTTACTTATTTCAATATATGTTACTTGTCTTAAGAACACAATTGTTTCGGGCTGAACTCTTTTTATAGTTCTGAACAGCCTTACTGGCTGGTGATTGAATGCACTGTATTCGGAATTTTCTTGAAACATCTGGCAATCAATCATATGATCACATGTTTAAGTAAAGACACACTTACAATGTGAAAGTTTATGCTGCAATTTCATATGCAATAAATATTAAATCCAAACAAGGTCTCTTTAAATCTATTTCAAACTTACACGTAAAATGACAGTAAAAGTTCTCGCAGAGCTTGCCGCAAGTATAAGAAGAGGTTTTATTCTCATTAGTAGTGGCAATACAAAAACAAAATATTTGCCGAAAAAGAGAGCTTATATTACTTGAAGAATGGCAGAAATTTACTTTTTAACCTAACCTGGTTGGATAAACTCAGACATAAAAATTATTTGTCAGTATAAGAAATTTTTTTTGTTTTGACCAGCACTAAAAACCTACTGATATCAATTTACTGACAGCCTCTAGGAGCACAAAATGTCTCTAGGGCATTGTGTGTTGTGTGTTAGTTAACACATTTGCAAATGTTTCAGGCTGAGGCAGAGGAAGAGGACGAAGATGATGACCTTCCCAAGAAGGACGAGCTGTAAGCTCCTGCCACCGACTGCTTGTGACTAAACATATTGTACATAAACTTACAGAACGTTGTTGTGGTTGTGTTTATAATTGGACTCAAGACTGGTGTCATCTCGAGTGCCCTCTACTTTCAACATTAATTTTAGTTTTGGTCGCACGCAACGAACAATCGTTCAAGATGGATGTACAGGATATCCGAGGTTCCAGACAATTCATTCCAATTTAGGGTATCTATAAATTTTTAAAAGTTATATTTTTTCATGAAGTTATATAATTGTCCTCCAAACTATTTTTATCGTGTGGGTGTGTGAGCGTTTGACTTGTTTCACTTAATCTAATTTTGTAAAGCACAAGTTTACTCAATTACTGTAATCTGTTTGGAAAGGTCTGTAGGGTTAATTTCCTATTGTTTTGTTTGACCTGGATGCTCAGGAATTGTTTATTGAGTACAAATTGAGTGACATCACGAATTATTTGTACCTGTTTGAAACAATTAAATTTCTTATAATTTTTTAGTTCTTGCCAATGTAAAATGCATAATCATTGTGATTCATGCATAAGTTTTATATGTGTCATGACATAATTAATTTGTTACAGGGAGTTTCTTGTATAGCATAATTTTATATTGTCTTCCGACTAATTTTAGGTCCATGAAAACAATAAATTTATATAAATAAATGATAACTATTTAATAGAACATATTTGCAAGTATTGGTTATTTGTCAAATAGTATTTCACTCCTACAGACCTCAAATGAAGAAGGTGCATTTTAATTGAGTAGAATATTTTTAATTATTTATATTTTTTGTATTTATCCACTTAAATTAACTTCTTAAATTGTATTTAGGTACTGTTAATGCCATAAGGATAACAAAATGGATCTGTTTTATTGTTATAAATAGTTTATGGTTTTGTTGATAATTAAAAATCCATCAAAAACTGTGATGCTGTATCCAAATAATTTGAGAAATAAATCTTTTTTTAATTATGTTTTGTTTTTATATAATAATTCTAAACCCACCGTATCATAGATAACAGTGAGTAGTAAACAAAAAGGTTAATAATATTCAGAGGTGCCAAGGAGTTTGTGACTTCCATAGTTTTTTCACAAATTAATCTGGAGTCCATACTGTTTTCATATCTACCACCACATCGATTTTAAATACCCACTCTAACACATGTAGATGCACCAATATCTGATTCTTCTACAAACACAGCAATACAAGGGCGAAAACCCTGTGGAAGCATTTAAGGTTCATGTAGTCTTGAGGACATTCCTTACTTCAGGGATATCGTTAACCCCTAAACCGCCGCACACGAGTTAACTCGTGGTAGTATTCTGTATGCGCTCCGCCACGCACGAGATATCTCGTGCGTCACCCTCGCTTCGTTGACCACCACGCCCGAGTTTACTCAGATTTGACGTTCTCAGCTGATTTATTTTGGTACAACTGTTCTGCAAGGTTTTTTCCTGCTAAGACTGTACAGTTGACCTAGACGAGTTGCAGACCGTTTGGTGCTGCGCTCTGGTGGATTTTTCTGGAACTGCGTCCACACCACAAGTTCTGCAGTATCGCGCTCGTCACGTTGATACGAAACCCGGGGTTTTCGTGTTGATTGTGTAATTAAAACTGAGCGCTATTAAAAACCGCGGGGGCTAATTACTCGGCGCTTAAGGGGTTAAGGGAAGGAGTACTCTTGGTACGGGGAATAAAAATTATCAAAATCTTGTAATGTTCACAAATTCCCTGTGGGTTGGTGAATTTGGGAAGAGATAAACGGTTAATAGGTTTAATTGTTATATTTTGGTTACAGTTTTATGAATTGTGAAAGTTATATTGACGTCAAAAATATTTTGAGTCATACGTTATTATTAATTATTTTATTTACTTACGTCGTTGCAATCTCTTGATATTTTTTACTTTTTACTGGTGAACATGTTTCGGCACTCGGCCATCTTCAGCACCTTGAATAAAATCCTTTACATAAGGTTAACCATCTTGATAATTTCAGCTGTGGGCCACGTCAGTTTGTACTTTAAAAAACACTACTGTACATTTACACATTTACATTTAAACATAAAAAACACTATTATACAAAATTGTCCACGTGGTTTAACTGGATACCAGTGTCAACAGGCACGGCCGCCGGCAGACTGACTTGATGAGAGCTGGGAGGAAAGAAGTGACATTGACCTTTGCCCATCCTGGCTTGTTGTAACAAGCCAGGATGGGCTTAGCCACATTTACATTTAAACATGTTTAAATGTAAATGTGTAAATGTACAGTAGTGTTTTTTAAAGTACAAACTGACGTGGCCCACAGCTGAAATTATCAAGATGGTTAACCTTATGTAAAGGATTTTATTCAAGGTGCTGAAGATGGCCGAGTGCCGAAACATGTTCACCAGTAAAAAGTAAAAAATATCAAGAGATTGCAACGACGTAAGTAAATAAAATAATTAGTTATATATGCAATCAGTGCTACATCAAAAATTAATATACGTTATTATATTTTGTCAGCCTCTTCCTCTCCCACTACACCCTTCCACACTTCCTTCCCCGCGCGTGTATGTTGAAGAACGCGCGTATGTATGTGTGCATCATTCGCCTGACCGCCACCCATCACTACATCCCTTATCACTCACCACTACCCATTGCACTGTTTGAATGACAACAACAAGGCCCTAATTTCGGCCGTTGGAAAACATGCCTGCAGGCAGCCAAAACGTTGTGCCATTAACTAACATTTACGGAAAGTAGAACACCGATTATCCGGGGCGTATTAACCAGGCGGCGCCGGCGTACCTAACCAGTGTCCAAAACTGGCAACAAGAATTATTTTGAAACACGTTTTTACTTTCAACTTTCACGAAAAACTATTTTACAATAAAAAATTAATTGAAGTGCACTTAATAACGTGCAATTAATTTTTAAACAAACAAGACATTATTTTAATACGTGTTATATAGATCATATTTCGAGTTTTCCATAGATTAGAGATTTGATAATCAAGAACTTCAACTCGGTCAAGACGCAATAAATGAACTATCGAATATCGATCGAAAGGTTGGCAACATATGCAAGCGCAGACTATCATGTTGTCTTTCATTACACGGCTGTTTGTTGTTGAAAACGCAGTGCGTTGGCGTGATTGGCTCGTTGCTATGATGACACACGGTTGTCATGGCAACATACAGTGCGCACTGGACTCGGCGCATTGTGTGTGGGCGGATAGAAAGCAGAAAGACAGGAAGAAAGGAAGGAAGGAAGAGAGAATGGCGTTAGAAATTAAAAAATACTTAAGTTGCGTGCGTGTTCCGCAATCGCCAGTACAATGTTTTCTGATTTCTTAAGTAATCAATAATGTTAAAATCACATCGTATTTTGTGAAATAGTTGTAATTTATTTAATTGCATTGTATTTAAAATTATTTTCACGTCAAGCATAGTTTGTTTTACCTAAAATATTACACAGTTTAATTATATTGGTGTGCAGTTCTAAATTACTTTTCTGTTGTGCTGGCCGAGTTTTCCCTCGTTACCTCCCCCCCCATACTGTTATTCTCTATTAAACTGTGCGGCTGGCAAGATGTTTTCCTATATTTAGACCGTAAATTTCATAATTTTCAGACCTTAAAAAGCGTGAAAGAGCCCGTGAATTTTAAAATTCAGTTTGAGTGGGAACCCTGACAGTTGACCTAGACGAGTTGCAGACCGTTTGGTGCTGCGCTCTGGTGGATTTTTCCGGAACTGTGTCCACACCACGAGTTCTTCAGTATCGCGCTCGTCACATTGAGACGAAACCCTGCGTTTTCGTGTTGATTGTGTAATTAAAACTGCGCACTACTAAAAACTGCGGGGGCTAATTACTCGGCGCTTAAGGGGTTAAGGGAAGGAGTAAGGGAAGGGGGAAGGGAAGGCAATAAAAATTATCAAAATCTTGTAATGTTCACAAATTCCCTGTGGGTAGGTGAATTTGGGAAGAGATAAACGGTTCATAGTTTTAATTGTTTATATTTTGGTTACAGTTTTATGAATTGTGAAAGAATAATTACAATCAAGGAAACAATTGCACACTTTCCGACCGAGTACATTACTAACAAACATACTTTTTTTTAGTATTAATGAATCTTTTAAGAACTGGAATTAAAAAATATAATAATTCAATTTATTTTTAATGGTAAGAATTCATGTTTTAAAATCTTCACAGCTATGAAACAGATCAGATTTAAAGCTATCAATAGAATAAATAGCTAAGAAACAGATCGTAAAATAAAATGCTGAAATTTAGGAGTAATTTAGGCTGAAATAAGTGGCCTAAAGCTATGAAAGTAAAATGTTATAGCAATATCTGGACTTGTGAAAATTTACTCTATTTTAAATTATCTGGGTTCGATATTAAATCTTGGGTGCAAGCTAGAATTCAGTCTTGAGTTTTTGTGAAGGGTGACTTCAGAGCCTTTTCCATAGGATACATTTACAAAAATGGGTTTTAGTCAAGATAGTGGATCGTAACAACATAAAATTCAATTTTTTATATAACCCATCAAAAATTATGTCATTCAAGTGAAGAATGTGATACTAGAGTGTAACTATAGAAAATTTATTTTTTTCTTCTCATTTAAAAATTTATTTTGAATTAAAATTTATTTATCAAAGCTTAGTTATGGGTGCTCTTTCCATCTGTTGCTCTGGAAACCTCTTTGAACCATCACTGACAACAAAGAACAACAAAAAAAGTGTGATAACATTTTGAATGATTCAGGAGTTAACCATAAAACTGCTTATAAAACAAACAAAACTTTAATAATGCACTTTAATTTTGAATGGGAAATAAATGGTATGGTAGGTCCTTGTAAACTCGTATAAGAAAAAGTAGTTATTAAAAATTTGGGTTATATCTGTATTTTAATCGATAATAGAGATCGACTGTTAAAGAGCAACAGCTAATTGAGTGCTACCATCTCATCCCTTTGTTATTATGCTATTCTCTCGTTGGTTTTTGTTTTGTAATTAAGTTTAATTTTATCATTTTAAAACTAAACTTGATTTTGTTTTCACATACATAGTATCGAAGCTTGACCTTGAGCTTGCATGTAATTTTCTATACCCTCCTTTGTTGGTTCAGCTTTAAAAATCTTTTTTAAGTAAACTAATCTTTGGCTTAGCTAAGACATCATTGAAAGTCATTGAAGCACCACAGTCACTATCTTACTACTGTTTTTTATAAAATATATTTTGGCATAAAGAGAAATCAATTATTTATAGTAGAATTGAAATATAGGCTTGCCTAATTAAAAAGAGTACAAAAATATTAAAAATGGTTTCAATAGTGTTTGTTCTATTTAAGTCTTGTTAAAATTTATTTTAGTTATATTTTATACCTTTTTACTTATAATATCTTGGTAAGAAACCTTAAGAACAGTATCAAATAATAAATTCAAAATCTCTATGGGCTATCAGTATTTAAAAATAAATAATTTATGCCATACATTCTATTCCTTAAAACTAAACAATAAATTATGGTAAAATCTAAGGGTGTTTTATTTACAGTGAATATTAAATAACAAACTTATCCTTAATAACTCTTATTTGTGTAACATTACTTCATGAAATCCAGTCACATTATATTTGATTTGTACATTTTAACAGTTTCTCAACTGGTGGTAGAGCAAAATATAATTACTCTTGTTAAATTTAAAAACACTCTTCATAAATTAAGATTGGTTGATCAGTTTGGATAAATCAGGAATCAATAGATTTTTTATGAATAAATTTGTTCAAAATATTCTAAAGTATACTTTACAAAAAGTACATATTGCTTTGACCAGCTATGAATATAAAGTACAAGTACATATTAAAAGAATCATTGATTCAGATTTATTCAGTTCCGTAGCAGAAAAATGTCAATAGAAGGCTTAGCGAAATTACATTTGTACTACCACCATTACTGTTTGATCCCTTCACAAAAGGGGTCAGTGTCCCAACAAGTACTAAGTGTATGGCTGGGAATCGATTTACTGTGAGTCGGCTGTTGAGCTACATGACAAGTATTTTAATGTACAATAAGTTCAGAAAACCAAATTCCGGGAAAACCCCCTTCATGTCTCTGTTTGAAAATGCATAAGAAGTGTCTAAACCAAATCAAAAAATAAGAACAGGCCAAACATTTCAAGAATATTATTATCAAGTATTTATTTTGTAACTGCTTCTACAGCCTCTCTGAGTACCTGAACCATAAGACCCAGTTTCTGTAAATTGTGAAAAAAATACATTTGAAGTTTTTTGTGAACGATTTTTTAAAATTTTCCCAGAGGGTAGCTCATTTATTTTGCATGTACTATTACTGTTTTGTTTGGCAGTAAGTTTCCATCAATTGTGATGCAGTGTTCATAATGAAAAGTCTACTGCTCACTCAAAAAAATGCATGTAAGGGTTAGATGATGTAAAATAATTTAAACATGTTCTAGGATCTTTTGTTTCTAGGTCTAGAATTTTTTAGTTTAGTACAGTTACTAATTCGTCCTAATTTAAGAAGGTACTGTAATTATAAAATTTGGGAGGTTCAAAGCAAACTATGCTCGAGACGATACTGCAATATCAAATTAACCGTTATGTTAAGTGGTAGCCTCCAGTTAACTCGGAAGAAATGACATTAACTTAAAAGAATTTACAAATAGCTTTTTGATCAATTCTTAAATAACTCGATAATGAAGCTAAACAAAGAAACCATTTTGTGACTCCATCCCTTTTCCAACCTAAAAGGAACCAGAATGCTCATTGTCTTCTCAGGTTGGAAATCAGCTCGGTCCCAGCCAATCAATTCCCAGTCACAATTTGACCGACCCCTCTCGTCAAGTCAACGATGACACTTGTGCTGCTGGGCTACTGCAGCATCGATCTGCCAGTGTAAGTCATGGGCTCGGAGCCGTGGGAGTGTTTGCGCGTGTGCTCGCGGACCAGGTGGTCTATCGACAGGCTGTGGTTGGACGCGGCGAGTGCGGACTGAAGGCGAGACGCGAGGTAGCACATGAGGAACGCCGAGATGAACAGCAGACAGCCAAGCGCGCCCGAGATCAGCAGGAATGTGCTGCACGAGTTCTCCATCGCCACCGTGTGGTGGTAGAAGTCTGCAAGAGGAAACGGTGATGTTAGTAGTGCTGGATAGTTTTTAATAAAGCTCTCTATGCTATAGGTTAACTTGCCATCTCTCTGGAAGCTCAGTCCCCAGATATTGCTTTTAAAACAGCAAATATTTTATGTTATTTCTTATTTTCTTGTAAACTTAAAGCTACATCAGTATTTTTCCCAAGTCCCTGAGACCTAGACCTTCAATTTGAGCCCTCTCCCATTATCCTATGACTTGTCAAACGCCCACAATTTCGGCGCCAAAAATTCCCTTACGTAATTATTGAAATATATTGAAAAATAAAAACAAAAATAAAATAATTTGAGCCCTTTAAAGCACAAGCGGTGTAAGTCCATTTATACTTATTTTGAGATATTAAAGGGTTTGCTACGAACTTTATAAAAAAATCATTATTGTACTTTTTGAAAATTTTTTAAAATAAAACTCTTCAAAAAGGCCATGTTTAACTTTATTTGACATTTTTAAACATTTGTTTAATTTTGTTTTGTTTTTGAGCACTTAAAAGTAACTACACCACTTGTGCTGTAAACGAGTTTAATGTGTCATTTAGGACAAAAATAAACATTATCGTTAAAACTCTATTTTGTTACAATCAAAATTCGAATAACATTTTTTTTTTAAGTCAGACCAAAAATTAGTGTTTTATACACCCAACATTTAGTGTTTATTTAGTGTTTTATTTTAAAGCAAATGTTTATGTGCAGTTTTTAATGTACCGATTTGACAATCTTGGTGTTCTGCCTACTTAGGCCTAAACGTTAACTGCAAAAATGGTGTAAATCCAACTTTCGTGATGAAAGTTACTGCACAAATGGTTCATCTCCCACCTATACACCACTTGAGCAGTCAGCTGATAAATGGCAGCACTGACTGCACAAGAAAGTGCTGCTACCTATGCGGTTAATATTGGAACTAGGAGGTACACCGTTAGTGCATTAAAGAGAACACATTTTTCTCTACACAGTAGCCTGCTTAACTAAAAAAATCTTAAAATTGGAGTTACACCACTTGTGCTTTAAAGGGCTCAATTATAGCAAAGTATTTCTTCTAAAAGATTTTCCAAACACAAAAGTGTCTTAAGGCCGAATTACTGTTGCTGGAGTCATAGAGCAATTTATGAATTTAGTGGTGGCCATGCATTTTTAATAGCTAATGTGTTGGATAAATGAATACATATTTATTCATTTCATTCATTTCACGAATACATGTGTATTCATTTATTTGTGGTTCAACCCAAATTCAAGGTTGGTTCCTTGGCCAAAAATACATCATCTACTGGTGTCTTCTGTATGCCCACCAAGTGGCAAAATTGTATAAAAAGAGAAAAATTTTAAGGCTAATCAAACATACTACATAAAGTATTGTAGAATAATTTTGTTATCTTGCAGAGCAGAACACATAAATGGCACTAGAACTCACCTCCCGGCATGAGAACCGTGTACTCAATGTTTTCATGGAACTTTGTGTACTGAGTGTTGTTGCGGAAGTCGGCGTTCATAGTGCCGCTCGGCATGTTAGCGCTCAGTGCTCGGCGGCGCCTGCCCTGCCCGCTTGGCTCAAACAGATCCAGGCAATACTCCTGCAGATGAGTCAAGATTAATTATATTTCCTAAAGCCTCTTTTCTTGCATTCTAAACCCAAATATGAGCTGTCATGACTCATTCAGTGAAAAAATTGATATTTCTGACTTAATGATTGTTGGATCTATCTTTGAACTAACTTTGAAAGGTTCACCTTTTAAACATTTTTTTCAGGACATGACTTGAAATTTCAAATAAGTCCTTACATCCTTTGATATTCCTCTTTATACAGTACCGGTATTTAAAAATTAACATTGTTCAATGCTTGTACTACAAGAGCACTGTGTTAAGGATAAAAATGGGAAAGCATGTTATAATGACTGAGTTCTTACCTAACAGGTCGGCTGGTCAATAAAAAGGGTTCCCAAAAGCCAGAATATAAAATTATTTCAACTAATTGCTCGTAAATTAAGAGTTGAAAATCAAGAACAAATTAAGAATATCTAGTTTTACTGTTTCAAAACTAAAATCTTACCAACAATAATTATAAAAATTATCACAATTTACAGTATGAGTGCGCCCAAAGTACAAGTTTTTCTCTTGGCACCTGTGGCTGGCTCAGCAGGAGCTGGTGCCAGGAAAAGATAGACTCAGAGCCAGGTACAAATACCAGGGCTCAGCATGGACACTGCATTATCCAGCAAAATACAAAATTTTTCCACATGAGAACACCATAGTCCTCGTCATGTTTCCTGATGAGGGGTCCCAAATCAACATCTAGCCGACTCAAGCTGAGGGCCACCAACCTGATGATACTGTTTTAAATGACTACCGTTACTAAATAGTAATACCTTACAAATATTAAGATGACTAAGTCAAGTGCTGGCACTCACTGGCTGGCAGTCCACGGCATCCATGCAGGCCTTGATCTGAGAGTGGATCCACAGCGTAGATCGCTCCTTCATCGTGCTCAGGAGGAAAGCCTCAAAGTCCAGAAACACCTCGTTGTGTCGGTCACGATATCGCGCTGGCTGATGGGGAATAATCGCCACAAAGTCCCGATTTCTACACCTAAAAGTGGAACGTGTAAAGTTATTTATAATTTAATAACTTCACTTACAAAAAAGGCAGGCTTTATAAAAAAATTCAATATAGTATCCTTAAAGTTTTATTTTATAAGTTTTAATAAGCCGTTATGGTCACCAATATTAAAATAATACTTTTTGTGAACTACTTGGATGAAATGAATGAATGAATGATGATGATGATGATGCTATGAATTGGGTTGATTTTGAAGAGTCAATGCCTAACACGATCCAAAAAACAAAAATGTATATAAGTAAACCAAGAAAACATAATTACTAAGTTGTGATGCAGAAAAAAATTGCAGAATCAGAAAACTTTCTAGAGCCACAATTTTTGTTTCACTTCTTGTTTTGAAAATCCCTAACTTCAAATTTATCGTTGTTAGTTTTCTGTTGTCATTTTTTTACATTGGAGACAAGAGTCAATTAACCACAGGGCAACTTAATTAAAAAGAACTAACTGACCCGCCCTTGACCAGCGCGACACTGCCCGCCACATGAGGGTCGTCCGGGTCAGGCGAGACTGTCACCTCCATCAGCTTCACGTGCTTCCACGCTGCAACAGCACAACACACAATGAATACTGCATGTCATGGTAAAGTTACAAAGAAAACATGCTGTAGTTGTTAAAAGTTAATTTGCTATATGGTAATATTTATAAGATTGGAATAGGAACTACTTCACTGTAGGAATAGTCATTCAAAGCCACCTTTTGAGAGTCGTGGCCACTCTCTACAGTATGGCATTTTGAGAGTCTACCTTGTCTTTTATATTTTCTTGGACCTGGTCTAGACATCACTGTTGTAAAAATAGTTTTTCATTACTATGTACACTTGGCGCATTATATCTTGACCCTTGGCCTAGTCCATTGCTGGAGCTGTCAGATATTGTTTATTGTCAATGATTTTGGACAACAAACAATATAAAAACTAATTTCTCCAAACATCAACTGTATTTTATTTACAAATGACAATTAAGATATACACTGACAGCTGATGCAAAAATGCTTACATTTCAGGCTAGTACACTTTTGCGTATCGCATGTGGTCTCCTGATGAATTTCACTCTACTCCAATTACTTCAGGTGTAAAGAGTTCCCAAGTGTCAAGATATAATGCGCCAAGTGAATATGAAAAGCCCAATTGTGGAAAAGAATACAAAAGAATAACCAGGAAAATCTGGCTTTATTTGACAAAATTTAACATAGTTGTTTTGTCTTAACTGAGTGACTAAGTAAACAGAACATAGATAAGGTAAATAAACAAACACCATATGATTACTTGAATACAGGTGAAATTTGCATTCATGAAGTAGTTGTAAATTATATATCATTTTTCCCGCCTCAAAGGAAGAACTTCATAATCCTTAAAATAAGATGGTGGTTTCTTCTTTCATTCAGGTCTGGTTGATCTTGAAGTTGATGGAATTTGATCAATAGTCACATCAACCACATCATTAAACTCATGTGGTTGACTCGTAGATCTTGGAATCTGTTCTGTTGGGTTTTCATCAATAGTCAAATCTTCAGGTTGTGGTTCTGGGTCTTGGTGATCACGCATCTGTTTATCTTCACAGTTTTGTGGTTGAGTAGGTTGTTGTTCTTTTCCTCCTCTTGGTGCTAAATGGCGGAGTGAAACAGTTGATTCTCTGCCATTAGGATGTCTGACGAAGGCATAGTTAGGATTGGCTTCCAAGAGGGTCACTTCCTCTACTTCCGGATCATACTTGGAAGTATTGTCTTGCCTCTTCATCAACACAGTTCCTGGATGAGACAGCCATGAAGGCAATGATGAGCCACAAGAACTCCTTCTTTGGTGTTTGAACATGCGTTCCTGAGGTGTTTCATTCGTTGCCGTGCACAAAAGAGAACGTATTGAGTGAAGTGCCTTGCCCACAACAGATTCCCATTGATTTATTTGAAGACCTCTAGACTTCAGGGCTAGCAATATTGTTTTCCAAATCACTCCATTATACCCTTCATCACGGCCATTCCCTTGAGGGTTGTATGCAGTCGTTCTGCTTGAGGCTACCCCGTAAGTTGTAAGGAAATGTTTTACATCTGCAGACATAAATGACAAACCTCGATCTGAGTGAACGTAGCTGGGTGTCCCAAATAAATAAAACAAATGTCTCAAACTGTTTATGACAGTGGTTGAGGACAAATCTGAGCATGGAAAAATAAAGGAAAACCTTGAAAATTCATCAATCACTGTTAAAAAATACCGATTTCTAGTCGTTGACGGGATAGGACCCTTAAAATCAATGTTAAGTCTTTCGAAGGGAGTTGTTGCTTGAATGAGTTTACCTTCAAATTTCAGGAATCTAGGTTTTATTTCACAACATATTTGGCAGTTGTTTGTGACACCACGAATTTCGTTCAACGAAAATGGCAGATTTTTAGAACGTACCCAGTGATACATGCGAGTAATACCAGGATTACACATCCTTGCATGTAGTTCACCGAGAGAAGATACATTGGACCCTAGTGATGTTGCACAGATTCGTGAAAACGCATCTGCAACAGTATTATTTTTGCCTGGTCTGTAAACAATATCAAAGTGAAAATTAGAGAGTTCCAGTCTCCACCTTAAAATCTTGTCGTTTTTTATCCTACTTGAATGTTTATTATCGAACATAAACGAGACCGAACGCTGATCCGTGATTAGTTTGAAGTGCCTTCCCATTAAAAAAAATGTTTCCATCTTCTAAGTGATTCAACTATAGCATATGCTTCACGTTCAACTGTCGAATGGTGTTGTTCAGTGGGTGACAAAGTTCTGGAAAAGAACGCAACTGGGCGACCTGATTGAGAGAGAGTAGCGGCTATTGCATAATCAGATGCGTCTGTTTCAACAACAGAAGTCTCAGTTTCATCAATTGATTGTATCGCAGAGTTAGAAATCAGGGTTTTAATATTCTCAAAAGCCGATATTGCAGTTTTGTCAAGAGGGAAACGTTTACTGTCAACGAGAGGTCGTATCTTCTCTGAAAAAATTTGGGATCCATCTAGAGTAGTGCGCAAATATCCCTAATGCCCGACGCAGAGATGCGGTATCCTTAGGGATTGGAAATTCGACCAGAGATTTCAACCTTTCCGGATCGGGACGTATGACATGATCAGAAATAGTATATCCGAGAATGCTGATGGAAGTGAGAGAAAACTTACTTTTAGATTGATTGATAGTAAGGTTATATTTTTCAACACACTTTAAAAACGCATGGAGATTCTTATCATGTTCCGACTTAGTTTTACCACAAATAGTAATATCGTCCAAGTAGGCAAAGGTTCCCTGAAGTCGCTCTGTCGTTATAATACTGTCTATGAATCTTTGGAAACATGGTACTCCATCAGTAACTCCAAAAGGAATACGACAAAATTGATACAACTTTCCATTCGCTTCAAAAGCAGTAAAATCCCTGTCTTTTTTACTGATTGGAATTTGGTGATAAGCACTGCTTAAATCAATTGTGTTAAAAACAAAATACTGAGCAACTTTGTTTACAACATCTTCAATTCGGGGAAGAGGGTATGCATCAAGTAGAGTATACTTATTAATTGTCTGGGAATAGTCTATACACATACGTTTCTTGTGGTTTTCATTGTTAACAATAACTATTTGAGCCCTCCACGGAGAACTACTTTCTTCAATAATGCCTTCTTTTAAGAGACGTTGAATTTCCGCATCAATGAATTTTCTATCATTAATAGGAAAACGTCTACTTTTTGTCGCTATAGGATTACAGTTAGGCGATAAATTTTGGAACAACTTAGCTTCAGGAACATTCGCCGTGGTGAGATTGCATATTTCAAGTGACGGTTTAGAGCCATTAAATTGTATTACAAGTTTATCATACTCTTGCAAAACATCATGTCCAATTATAAAATCGACACATGAATCAGGAAGTGCCAATACTGTAAATGTTTTTAAAAAAGTGATCCTTAATTTTTATATCAAGTTTGCAATTGTACCTGATTACGCATGATAATGATTTTGAAGCCATTGAAATGTGATTAGAAGCTGGATGTAAAGCTAAGTTTATATTCCTAGCAAATTGTTCATCAATGTAACGTAATGAGTTTCTGCTATCAACTAATGCTTTTGTATTGACTCCGTTTACCGTTATATTAATGAGGGATTTTGATAGACACAAAGGAGCCACAACAGAAAGAACTGGTTTGTCTAATTGATCATCTGATTCTGTTACAACAGAGGCAACTGGATGATTATTTAATTGCTGGTCTGTGTATGTTGATGTATTGCCACTAGGTTTTGTTTTTTTGAGCGACATACAATAGAAAAATGCCCTAACTTCCCGCAAGATTTGCAAATTGAATCTCTTGCGGGACAAGTTTTTCTTGGGTGTCTTGACTTGCCGCAAAAATAACATTTTTGGGTGGAAGAAACAGCTAACATGTCATGTTTTTGATCTAAATTACAAGATTCCTTGTCATTGTGTAGCGGATTGACTGATGGCATAGAATTAGGTAAAGCATTGACAGGTACACTACTGTTCATGAAAGAATCAGAATGAACTTGAGCCAGTTCTAAGGCTAAAGCTTGGTCGTATGCTTGTTTAAGAGTTAAAGAACTATTTTCTAATAAGCGTCTACGAGATTCCTGGGAGTGCAACCCTCTGATAAAGGCGTCCCGAATATGTGAATCTTCATTTTCTTGAGCAGAAACTGCTTTAAAGTTACAATCCTGACTAAGTTGTAATACTCTAAAGTACTGGTCAACAGTTTCATTGGAGACTTGACACCTCGTTGCAAGTTGATGGCGAGCGAATACTTCATTTTTAGGTTTGACAAAAGCAGCTTTAAGAATCTCTATTGCTTCTGAGTAACTTTTAGATTCGTTAAATATTGTAAATACTGCAGGTGAAACATGATTAATCAATAGTTTTAATTTACCTTTGTCATCTGTTTCCGAAAGATCCGGGAGAAAATTGTCAAAAGTTGTATACCAGTGAAGGAATTCGGTTGAAGAGTTTGGAGAATTGGGATCACTGCTTAGTTTGTCTGGCCAAAGAAGTCTATCCATTATTATTGTCGAATAAATTGTGGAAAAGAATACAAAAGAATAACCAGGAAAATCTGGCTTTATTCGACAAAATTTAACATAGTTGTTTTGTCTTAACTGAGTGACTAAGTATACAGAACATAGATAAAGTAAATAAACAAACACCATATGATTACTTGAATACAGGTGAAATTTGCATTCATGAAGTAGTTGTAAATTATATATCACCAATAACATATCATATTAAAATCATCTGTTGATATTTCCAAAAATTATTGATTTCTCTCAAAGAAAACAAATAATGACCAACTGACCCTTCCTGTCCCAAGCATGACTTACCCGACTGCGGGTTTATCCTGGCCCGCAGCTGCAGCTTGGTGCCGATGGGCACCGCCTGGTCCACGGGCAGCTCGGAGCTGGAGTTGCTCATCCGTGGCGGCGCCTCCTTGTACAGCGCCACCTCGTACTCCAGCCGGCCCGGCGTCTCCTCCACCACGCCCGACACTCGAGCCCCGTGCGGACTGGACAAACCAAGTCAAGTGAATCATACATCAGCGGAGTCGGAGATCCTCCTTATACAGCGCCACCTCGTACTCCAGCCGGCCCGGCGTCTCCTCCACCACGCCCGACACTCGAGCCCCGTGCGGACTGGACAAACCAAGTCAAGTGAATCATACATCAGCGGAGTCGGAGATCCTCCTTATACAGCGCCACCTCGTACTCCAGCCGGCCCGGCGTCTCCTCCACCACGCCCGACACTCGAGCCCCGTGCGGACTGGACAAACCAAGTCAAGTGAATCATACATCAGCGGAGTCGGAGATCCTCCTTATACAGCGCCACCTCGTACCCCAGCCGGCCCGGTGTCTCCTCCACCACGCCCGACACTCGAGCCCCGTGCGGACTGGACAAACCAAGTCAAGTGAATCATACATCAGCGGAGTCGGAGATCCTCCTTGTACAGAGCCACCTCCAGCCGACACCTCAAGTCAAGTGAATCCTCCAGCACACGCGCCTCTAGACATCACTGTTGTAAAAATAGTTTTTCATTACTATGTACACTTGGCGCATTATATCTTGGAGGGAGTTAATTACAATTTCAGGGATTACATTACCCATTTTAGACCCAAAAGTATGCGGTTGACTTAAAAATGCCTTATTTAAGTTGTTGTAAAAATATTCACAAAAACTCTTTTGCATCTTCGTTTTCACTTGACGGCGTTATAATTGAACGCAGCTCAATGGGGATTGAATGCAATATCTCCTCGTTGAGGGTTTAGATTAAATAAAGCACTTTCATCTTCAATTCGAGACTCGTTTTTGGTGACGAGGTCGGATTTATTTCACATCCGGGTCTGGGACCTGTGTGTTCTCAGTGTTAAATTTAAAATATATCTATGAGCCCTTACTTGGGCTCTTTTGGCATTATTTTTTTTCATCAGCGGAGTCAGAGATCGTCCTTGTACAGAGCCACCTCGTTCTCCCTGGCGTCTCCTCCACCACGCCCGTGCGGACTGGACAAACCGAGTCAAGTGACTTATACATCAGCGAAGTCGGAGATCCTCCTTGTACAGAGCCTCCTTGTTGCTGGTTCGAGCAAAGTGGCGGGTGTCTCCTGTCCGAACATAAGCGATGACCTCTAGCTGGCTTACGTAACTATTGCCGCTACGGTACCTTGCTGTCTTCAGATCGCCACACAGGTTTATTGGCCCATGGGGACAGGCAGTAGAGGTTTTTTTAAATTAAATAATTAAATGATTAAAATACAATAAAATTATGTTTTGAAACCTAAATAAAAAATTCCATTGGAAATCGGACCATTGGTGTGGTTTCTAACTTTGTTTACATCAACACATCCACACACATGGTGACAGACATTACTCAGAAGACAAGTTTTTTTTTTATACTGGGATCATTAAAATGAATATTTAAATTGCAGTGCCAATTATAATTTAAAAATTTTGATGAAAACAATTCTTTCTCATTATACTATGTTTTGGGGTGAGAAATTAAAAAGAGGAATAAATAATCAAGAACTATAGAAATGAACCAATTTTCTCAACTAAAACTGAAACCGTTAAGTTTAAGAAATGGAAAGAATAATCAACTTACAAGCTGCCAGCGAACCCAGCTGCCTTGTTCTCTATGACGGTCGGCTCCGGAGGTTTACACATGATGATGAGCTCCTGATCGGACATCATGACCACACCAGGGAACTGCGGGAACCATATTCGCACGTGCACAAACCCCTGCACACATATTTATGTGTAACGTTATGTGTCAAAGTGAATCTAGAATAGCTTAGAAGATGAACGTATTAAGCCTTTGGTCAACATATCAAGAGTCTAGAGCGTAGCTCAAAAGTGAGTACTGACGCTGTACACTGACATGAGGGAGTGAATTTCAATTTCAGGGCTTAGATTACCCATTTTAGACTCAAAACCCCAAAAATTTGAATACAAATACTCCTTTTACATTGTTTTGCATTGTTTAAATGGAATAAAGTGGTCATGCATTACGAAAAGAACTGATTTCTCAGTAATTCTTCGTCCAAACTTAACAAATAAGGTATCATTGAAAACTACATAAAATGGAGTAACTTTTATGTGCTATGCAATTTTTTTAAGTTAACGGTTTTCATAGAATTCGGCATCATATATTTTAAATGGCTGCCATTTAAAGACGGTTGATGACATTTTGGCATAATTTTAAACAAACATAGGTCCTTATAAAATGAACATTTATACAAAAACTCAACGCTGTATCTCAAACAGTTTAGGAGTTGTGATTTTGTTGTAAAAAACTCATACAGACAGACAGACGGAAAACTAGGCACCAAAGACCCATGTTCCAATGGAGAAATGTGTTTGTCGAACGCTAATACATTTGTCCAGACAGTTACGGCCCACCATGTATATGATACTTATTGTGATCGTAAGTGACGTTGTCACAATAAGCACATGAGCTACTGTTATAAATTAATGTTTTTGGTGGTGTTCAGTATAGCCTAATTAAGCTGGCCGGAATTTGAAGATTAATAATTTTGTTCTTTTTATAGAAGTAAGGTATAGACGTACAAGATTAGAATCTCCAATAAAAAATGTGTTTGATAACGCCAAAATCCAGTCGGTTACAAAGACAAAAGAATTGATCTTCAACATCAGCAAAACCTACGAGCAAGGTAAACTGTGCGGTTAAAATTGACAAACGGGACTCGATTGTGGGTAAGTAGAACATGAAAATGACTGATCGCGACCGAACCTGACAACCACATCCGGTGCAGCCATTAAACGTTTCTTTGGATGTAAACACTCCATTGTTGTATCAGGTCTTAAGCGACGTTGTAGTGGCATCTGGGCAAAACAATACCAACAGAACAATTGACAAAATGTTACTTAGCTCACTTTAAAAATTATTTTACAGTTAATGGTAGAACTTTAAATATTCCTACTTTCCAAAGACAATATGATGAATTCATTTTTTCCAGTTGGAAATTTTTTAAATATATTTACCTGTACCTGTTTTTATCTAGGTTACACTTTACTTGAAAGACAATTTTTTTGGTTTTGGTAGGATTGCTGGGCTAATTTGATCGTAAAATAATCGTTAGAATCTTATCAACTGTTTGTATTTTAAAGAGCGTTTATTTATGTTCAGTATATTATTTTTGTATATTGTGATTTAAAACCGGCCCTGGTCCATTTTTCTGGCGGAGCAATTAAGGACGTTGTTCCAATTTGTTTTTTTTAATTATGAATCGTCCACCGGCCACTATTTTTCTCGGGGACACGTAAAAAATACTTATTTAAAACGTTTTTAAAGTGTTTTACGTAACAAATTATCGTATTTGAACGTAAACATATATTGAAGTACCTACATTGATTATTTTTTAAGTATTTTTTGTAAATAGTACCCATCGTTAATTTTTAAGACTAGTATAATCAAATGGGGGTCGAACTAAAAACAGTAAAATTAAAGTTTGAACTAATCGTTATTGGGTGAATTCACCCGAAGTTAAATAAAAGACTTTAATGCGTGTAAAAATGAAGACCCCAAGAAAAATACGTATCTTGTCCCTTTTCATCATGAATTATTCAATACAAGAGTGCTGAGAACGATGTAAGGAGACGAGAGGACGGTTAGGTTGCGTAGGTCTTTTAATTACAGGTGAACGCTTGGCTGCTCTGATAACTGTACTGCGCTCTAGTCACTGGTCTCGGAGGCTGGGTGGGTTGAAGTCTCTAATGGGTCAGTATAAAAAGTGAATGTTGAATACATATTATTTAGAGTCGAGTTGAGACTCACTAGAGTTAAGAGTCACACTCTGATATGAGGGCAATTTATGTTTCAATGACCACCAAGCTGGCTGGCGGTGAATGTTCTAATTGGAAAAGTTGTACAGGGAATCAAAGCAATCCCAGACTAATTGGCCTATTCACTTTTTTTATTTATGTGGTTGCACGGATACGTGGTTGTATGATATTAAAGGGTTTGTCGGGCTGTGTAGCGGTGAATGTCTTCATAGTCTAAAGGTACTTTTAAGAAGATCCTGCAATGGTCCCATTACATGTCATGGCTAAAAGTTGACATACTGCAATACTTTAACTTGAAATGACGACCTACTTAGCTAGGTATTTAAAGCCAATTATTAATGAGAGATGAGCGGAGGATGATCAGGAGCGATCTTGTAGTCTTGTCACTGTCTAAGGGCGACATGTTCCTCGGATAGGACTGTTAATTAGTAGCCCAACAGCCAAACAGCCAATAGAGACTAAGAGACGTACAGTTTAACGTGGGATCCGAACTACAATTCCACCAACGAATTACGAACTGGTCTAATTATAAAGATGGTCTTTTGGATGAACGTATTATTCCCTGGTGCGGACGTTAATCACCCGCCCAGAAAACATTACTTTTAACTATCCACCTCCGTGACCTCCAAGTAACTGGATTACAGCACAAGCCACAGTCCCATTCTTAAATTAACTAATTAAAAATAATAACATCGTTCAAACATTCCTATACCGTAAAAATGCGAAAAATGGACACCCAACATCTAGAAATGTAAGAATGGGACTTTTTTTAATGGAAAAAGTCCCATTCTTACATTAACCAGTTAAAAATAATAACATCGTTCAAACATTCCCATACCATAAAAATGCGAAAAATGAACACCCATACATAATCTAGAAACACAATAACTGCAAACTCACGTTCCTCTTGAGGACGCCGCAGCGGGCGAAGTTGGTGACGAGGAGGTTGTAGCCCATGCCGGAGACGTCTTCGGGGTCGGGGCAGATCTGGCACTCGGCGTCCAGCAGGGGGTCGATGCCCCGGTCGTCGGCGAACAGCGGCGCCCCCTTGAACCCCTCGGGCTTCCGCAGCTTCGCCGAGATGTAGTCCTTGCCCACCACCTTCCCCTGGCGGCCCTCCGAGCCCGTGAACGTGCACTGGATCTCGGACACTGCGGAGGAACAAGTTTGACCTTTCAGTGGTGATAAATACAAACAGTTTATGTACTTACTATTTCCTAAATTCATAGGCTCTAGGATAACCGTTCTTGTGCATGTAGTAATAAAAAGTTATACAAAACACTTGGGAAACTGCTATAAACTGCTATATCTTATACCCAGTTATAGAAGTAGATTTTGTTATCACAATTCCTGTCTGGAAGCATGGAATAGCTAGGTAGGTGTTAGAACATTATTAGGCTATTTCCCAGCGGACCTTTGTTAGGCCAAAAACATCAGCCAGGAGAACCTCAACTTTTCTTGCATGGGAGAAGCATGGAGCGCAATTTTCCTAGTAATTAAAAGTTGAAACCTTAAATTTTCTCAAGTTGTTTGAATATATTGATCACGAATAAGTTTGATAATGTTGTCAAATAATAGAATAAATATTATAAAATACACTATATTCAATACTCATTGTCCATCCTCTCGTTATTCACGAATGGCAAGAAAGCTAAGGAGTCACCGATCGATTTGATCTCTTGCCACTCATTGTGCATTGTCACAGTTTATCTGAGCAGAACGGGCATTATCCTTTGCGGTGGCAGAAGGAAGGGTTAACAGGTGTTTGACAGGTGGCAACACTGCTGGACCGGAACCGGAACTGCTCAGAACGCGGATCAACGCCGACCGCAGCAGCGAACTGACAACACGACGAGCTAATCTCTCGTATGCAAACCAAATATAATTTGGCTTAGGCTTAATTTTTTTTAGTAAAAATTAAGACGAAGCCCGGATACAAGGGATACATAACGTAAAAGCAACAGCTCCTGCTAATCAAATGTAGTTAAGATCCTCTATAAATCAGAGCAGGATTGACACATGCGTGGAATTTTTTCGATGTTGTCGGATGAGACATTAGGTCGGTTATTAGGATATTACGTCTGATAACGTATTGCAAACGAGGATTAAGGTTCTATTTCAAAATGTCGATCTGTTTATTAAGCTTTATTATGTTTCATCTACAATATCCTGATGTTAAAAACATTTGCTTCTCTCATCCACTACATTCCTGAAAGAGACTGTTGCAGTCAAGGTTACTTAGGACCACTCTCTTGTTCCCTTGATATTCCATTACGTTTATAACGTCGGGTCAGCGATTGAAAATCGACGCATCATCTAATGTGCTGATGTCACAATTCTCTGCTTTTGAGAAAATTCTCTTGAATCACTGGAAATCAATACTTTCAACGAGTTGATCAGTTGTATTACAATTTATACAATCTCAATCATAAATAGTCCAGGTAACGAAAGCTAAATAAAAGGTATAGAGGGAAATAAATGCAACACAATCTTTGACTTTGCGGTTTTGTTTGGACGAGTCAGGTGGTGAACATTTGAACATATCAAAAGTCCCCATCCGTAGCCCTAGTCAGGACGTACTCGAATTAAGAACACTTTTAAAAACAAATAAAATGTTACATTACATTACCACTAAGACGTCTACCACCAGTAAGTATGTTAAGGCGAATATGAGAGAAGGATGAGTGTATGATTATTGTGGTGCGAACTTGTACTCTTGTTACCGACTAAGGCTGACATGCTCCTTAGACAGGACTGTTAATAATTACAATATAAAATACTATGGATGAAAATACAATACAGTATCTTATTCAAAAGATGTTTGGGAGAATGTCTGAAAGATGTTATTGTTTTAAGGAATGCTTTGTGTGTGGAAGAGAGGCATTTAATAGCCTTATTTGCAAGACAGAGTTACAGTATGGAGTAGCCCTTAGCCTACGAAGCAAAATAAATTAAACATTCCAAAATATTTCGTCCTTCAAATAACCAACATTTTGATTAATATATTCTAACTGATATATTTTATCATATTTTTAAAATTAATATTCGTCCAACAGTTTAAATGAAGTCCAAATGAAGCTTAATATGAATAGAAATAATATTCCAAAACCAAAGCTCTAGAACACAATGTTCGCGAGTATAATGAGAGAATACGGAAGCTAAAAATGAATCACAGAAAATTGAAAGGCAAATAGAAAAAGCGGAGAACCGAATTGAATAGAAATTGGCTAATGGAGGGCGACAAAGCGATAACGGCGCTCCAGCGTCACCGCGAGGAAGTCGTGGGAACTGAAGAAGCGAGGTTCGCCAATGATTGATTATTCACCTTGATCGTGATTTTTTGTTGAGTGTCGATAAGAGTGTTGGTTCAAGGAGCATTGGGTCGCTTCCAAAGGGATGCAGTTGGAGAAAATGCAGTTCAAAAACAGGAAAAGGGGTAGGGGAACGTTTATTTGTAATATATAACTCCATAAGGTTTGATCGTCCTCGCTTGAGTTCTAAGCAAAAAAAAAGGAATTCATCGTTTTCAGTAAAGAACGTAGCATACGAGGAGCCGAAAGCTAAACCTGGGTTCTGAATGAAAATTAAATATTTTTCAAACAATTTACACATGCAAAAATTGAATACATGAAACACATGGTAAACTCTTTCCTCGTGGGCTTCCACCTCATAAATTAGGTAACGCTTCTGGAGCTAATGTAGCAAATGATGTGAGCCTAAAGCTATGTTTCGTTACTCGATCGTTTTTAAGGACGTATGTCACTAGTGCAACTTGTTTCGCGAAACATTTCACACGAAACGCAAAATCGTTTGGAACATTTCTGCAACATACCGCGAAACAATGTTTTTCCTCCACCTACTATCTAAAGTCGTCTTTTAGTCCCTGGACTAGAATACTAAAGTACTAGTTTATATTCCATGGGATTTACGTACGTACTTATTCTCCCTCGAAACTTAAAGTATCTACTTTTTCTCCCATGCTACTAAAAGTAATCTCATAAGAAATACATGAGGAGAAACCCAGCAACACCACGATGGACAGTGACAAAAAGTGGCAACACTGTCGATGTTCATTTACTTACTCTAAATTTAATTCAAGAATTTCAGTGTTTTAACTTACGAAAACAAAACCGTATGCATTTCATAGCCAGGTAATAATTTTTTCGTCTGCATTGAGTTGGCAGTTGTTTTTATATTCAGGTGAATATAAAAACACCTGATTCAGAGTTTGTTTCTACAAATACGCTGAACGTTTTAAACATGGGACCTATACAGATACTGTATGTTACAGAATTGTACGTCACAGAATGTTACTTACAGATCTTGGGATCGAGGTATATTTTTAATTAATAGACTTTAGAAAAAAATTGTGTTAAAAGTGGCCTGAATAAATGGTTTTTTAAATAAATTGCCTAAGTACCTTATGTTATATATTTGATGCTAATTTAGGCCAGTTTAAAGAAGAAATGGATCCCATGAAGATAAAGATATATTGTCACAGTTATTGTTAATGATGTAGGCGGAGGAAAAATTTTGTGTGCATCATGGGACTAAAGTGCTTTTTCTCCATCGGGGAAATTGTCTCCCTCGGCTTCGCCATTGGGCGACAACATTAATTTCCCTCACGGAGAAAAAGTTGAACTTTAGTCCCTAGGTGCACAAATAACTATTAATGGGGCTAAAATTCGCCTTTCTTGCCGAAACATTTCACGGCATTTTTTATATGGAAATACTTAACATGGTTTCGTGAATGTTTTGCGAAACGAAGTTGCACCTGGTTGCACCAATGGCATACGACCTTTAACTTTTACGAGGTAAAACTTGACCTCGTACGAAAAGCGTCACTTTAGGCCCTTAATAATAAGCCCTTAAAAAGCGTCACTTTAGGTACTTAATAGCCGAAACTAATGTTTTGTTTAAAATGCAAATTAAGAAAAAAGTCTCTTACACTGCTTTTGTTTTTTATTATAACCGGAAACACCTCGCTCATTCAGGTCAAAGTGGATCTTTCCCAAATAATTAATTATAACAATACGCGGAAGCCAGAGTTGTGCCGACCCGGCAGCTGCGGTTGTGGCTTACTGAACTGCAGGCCCTCACTAATTATGGTAATTGACACCGTTATGTTGATTATTTGCACATGATTCATTCATATTCATACTATCTCCCCCCCCTCCCGGTCCATGAATCCATGAATGAATGGTGTTTTTTTTATATATGTACATTACTCAAATTATGCGTTTGTATCACACAAACCGAGGAAAACAAAATTTCCCTAAAACTATCCAGCGTGTGTTTTTAATTTATAATATATTTTTCTGTTTAATCGAGAAAATCTAGTTATCGAGTATTCAAATAAATAAAACACAGAACACAGTGTAAACCGTACACATTGTCCGTGTTAATACTTGAAATGGGAGTCGCAGGAACAAGAGTATTAACTTTATTGTTTAACAACTTGCAGTCAGAGTAGTGTAACATAAAAAGTATCTAAATAGTATGTAACCCTCTTTCAACTTTTCGTTAATTTTTCTTACCTTACCCCAGGGTAATATTGCATAGGGTAAATATCATTATAATTCCACAGGATTATTGATCGTTTTTTATTGAGATTTCACCTTTTTGTCGAAAAACAATCTTAAACCATTCCAGGCCTGAACTCGTACGTTTGGTGAAATTTTGGTATCCCTAACCACAAAATCAAAATTTTAGGAAGGAGGTTAAAATATTAAACATGTATCGAGTAACCATTTAAGTTGGAAAATTGAAGGGCTACTAAAGAACAATTCACAAGTGCATATTTTAAAGCGATTTCATAATGGCCATTTTTTTAAATCACAGACTCCCTAGATATTATTTCATTTTAAATACGTCAATTTAAAAACATGGAAAATGTTTATATAAGGCCAATAGTGTACGGAACCGGTTTTAGATGTGCACCATCTTTTCGTACTTAACGAATCCTTCAAAATAAATAGTCAATAAGGATTAAATGTTTTATTATGGGGCAAATGTCATCCCAAATTTTGAATCTGTGAGTTTGGGTGGCGATATATAAATTCAACCGAAGGTAATGTGCCGGAAGTCCTGTGTGAGTTTGTTTTTAACATTGTTCCTGTACCTTAAAATCTACATGGTGGTATTAACATGTGGGTACTTTTAAACACATACCTTAAGGCAATTTGGAATTTTCAAACGGTTGTAACTTTGGTTAAAAGCATGCTACTGACCTGGGGTATGCGCTATTGAAACTTGTATTAACGTTTTATTCGACTGAAACTTGTAGTTAAAGAATTTGGGCAACCCCTTAAAATCGCATTTAAGGGACTGGGACAGGTGCGACATCCACAGCAAAAGTACTCTTTTTGCTGTGTAAATTATCTTTAACCTATATTATTTTGTTTAAAAATTATTAAACCTGTCTGGGACTTAAGCACACGGGAGAACGAGTCAGTTGGGGCGAGTGCGGCCACTAGTCCTACGCCAAGTAGTTCAGCAGGGTTTAAAATTAAAGTGATACTAATACATGTCAATAAACATTATAAAATTGTTATTTATAAATATAAATTCTCTAAGAATAATCAAGTGTGGGGAGCGAACGCTAGTAGCCCCATTAAAAATGAGTAGGGCCTACTGCTTTTTCCCAACAGTGTTTACAATTAATTGAACAAGTCATTCGATAGTTGTATGATTTCAAGAGTTTTTCGAGTGATGCATGTAAAACGTTTTTCCACAAGGAATAGCGTCCATGTATGTGCTTATTTGAAATTAAGTACACTTATGTATTAAAGAGCAATTCTTTATTGTAACATTGTTTACTGATGTCGTTAATCTTGAAAAACTTTTTTTTTGCTTCGGCACAAAACGCTTTTTCTATTCTTCGCATAGTTGGTTACATTATTGCAAGTTACCCAATTATTGTTCGGGTGTGCATTAACAGGATTATTAACATTACAAAAAACAGCATCAACATGGTTGTATTTAATATCTTTCCCAGGTTTTGGTTGTTCATAGCAATACCAACAACTCTGTTTCATTTCATCATCACATTCAGCTTTTTTTCTCAAAAAATGACCACCGCAGCATTTCCACATCAAGGCATTCTGGAAAGCTGAAACAACTCAGATTAATGTCCTGAAATAGAGCTGAGATAAAGAATCACTGTGATAGTAGTAACAACGTTGTGGTAGGTACAATATTTTGGAATTCATCGTAAATTTATCCTGTATTTTTTAGTCATTGTACTTTAGCCAAGGTACCTTTCAGCCAAAGTACTCATTATTTTTATTATAAGAAGAGCGCAAATAACAATCGATCAGATCGATAGTAACTAGAGATACATTTAAACGTCCCTTTAATTTAATGTGTTATTTATTTCTAATAGTAAAAATTTAAATTTTTTGTAATACCTGAGTAGAAGTAATATACATTCGAGTACTCCCACATTTGGACCAACACCTCTCGGAAGCCAAAAACGAGGGCCTCCGGACCCTCCCCTTCCGGGGCCGAAGGGGAAGGGCGGGGAATTATAGAATCCTAGAATTTTCCACCACGTGAATTTGATTAATTTGAATGATGACCCTCAATTTGCTTAAAGAAGCTAAAAACGAAAGTTATAGACCTATTAAAACCAAACTAAAACAAATACGTAAGATTTTAATAGAAAGCTAAATAAATTCTAAGATTATTATTTTATAGAGTGAGTAGTAAAATCCGAAACAGTAAAGAGTCTTTTCCCCAATTTTATCAAGGTAGATGAAATTGATGTAGTTGAAGCAAAGCGAAGCCCATTCCTTATCGAAGGAATTTCCAGAACTCCAGAACAGAGGACAGAGGCATTTCGAAAGTCTATAAGAAAAATTAAAGATGCTGTTGTTCCTTGTGAGCGGTATGCTTTTACTAAAATAAAATATTAAAGGGTAAGGTCTACACATCACAATAAAAAAAAACATTCAATGTGAATAAATTTTCCACTTAATTAATAAGAACTAGCAGTTGCCCGTTGCTTTGCTCACGATAAAAACTGTAACTCCCGCTGCCCAAATGAAGATAGGGCTAAATACTGAGTTTATATGACTAAACAGATAAGGTACAAAAACGAATGACGACTTTAATTTAACTAACTAAACTAAATTTAACTTTCATATAGTATATATCACCTAAAAATCAACAAAACAACCTTAAAGCCATTATGATACCCCCGTTGCAGCAGACCTGCATACTCAGCGAATTTCAAATGCAAAAAACATATTTCAATCCAACATAGCGAGATTTGACATGTTTTTGAAAGCTCCATAAGAATAACATGGGGAAAGAGTATGCAGGTTTGCTGCTACGGGTATATTAAAACTGGGTGGTTTTAATTAATTATTTAGTAGATCTGAACTAGAAGAAGCCATTTACCAAGTTTTATCAAGATATGTTGAGATATAAGCGAGATATAGAATTTTACTGATTCCCCATAAGGTTAACATTGGGACAACGTACTGTGTTTACCACTTTCAATATCTCGGTAACCAATGGACATAGAGCAGTGATTCAGAATACTAAATTGTTTGTTTCTTTGAGCTGAATTCAATGGTGCCATCAAAATTCGATAAATTTTGTTTTTTTGTGTAAAAAACTCAAAAAAACCCCCTAGGTTTTCCCCTCCTTTACCCCCCCTTCCGGTAGTCCGATCGGGCTGGTTTACGAACTCGTCCGAATAATTACTACTTTACAGGTCTGAGCCAAATTTCATTCCGATCGGGCCATTTTTACGGCCGCTATCGTGCTTAAAGACATATATATATATATTATATATATATATGTATGAAAATGAACGAATAGTGTTTTTTGCTTCTGGGGGCCCCAAAACGAAAAGTTATCATGGTCTCGGGCTTAGGTCTTATTATGAGCACTACGGTAACAGCTTCTTCCCTTTAGGGGAAATTCGCTAAAAGTAACCAAATTATAAATCAGCTGTAAAATCGTATCCTTGCATGGGTGAAGCTGAACCACCTGCTTGTTGAATGAACATTGAAAATTAAACAAAAGATCATCCATGCCACTTGCGTAGGAAAATTTAAAAACTTCGACCCCGCCAAAACCCCTTAAAACTTCGAATTCAAAAAACCCGTTCTTAGCGGATGCTTACGCCCTGCGGATGCTTACGCCCTTGAGATCGTCTATGCAAAGGTCCAAGGTTCTTAGTCAAGTAGTTTGGGCTGTGCAGTGATAGGACAGTGATATTGGACGAATATAAAGAAGATGGACTTTCATTAACCAGAAAGATGTTTTCAGGAATCCTCAAAGTCCAAGTGTTTTTTGTTTCTGGGAGCTCCAAAATGAAAAGTTATCATAGTCTCGGGCTTAGATCTTGTCGAGAGATCTATGGTAATAATTCCATCAATGAAATTCGCTAAAAGACAAAAGCAAAGTATTTTTCTAATGATGTAGATAGAATAAATGGTTTAAATTAGCTCTTTCAATATCAGCTGTTACAAGGAAGAAAGGTCTTATAAGCATCTCTAGTCAGTGATTTATTTTATGTTCTGTTCCTGACAGCAAGCTGGTTTGACATTCTACTAAATTCCTTGCTTTTTCACATATGTTTAAATATAAACATTTCATCAATTTATATTCTGCCATAAGTATAATATGGGATCTTTGAGAGGGTCTGTGGTGGAGTCCGAGGGTCAGATTAGGATGAAAACTACTTAGTTTTCCTATTTAATTCCTAAAGAAACAGTGTACCAAAGTTCAGCCTTCTGGGTTATTGGGAAGTTAAAAAATTAGTGATGAGTGAGTGAGTGAGTCAGTCAGTCAGTCAGTCAGTGAGGGCTTTGCCTTTTATAGGTATAGATAGATACTTTTGATTATAATGTAGCTTGTCAGAAACCTATCTTTGAATTTAACATAAGAGGAAGCGATCTGTTGCCAGATCCTTTAGAGAGACCAGAGGAGCTAACAAATAGCTCTTCTGATATTCTGAATCTTCTGATTCATAATAGTTTAATATTATGATTTATTAAACTATTTCTTAAAATATTTAATAGCTTCGCTCGAGGAAAAACAGTGACATTTTCAAACATACCAGTCCACATTGCTCCCCACAAAGACAATTAACTTCGTGGTTTGATTTACTGAGGTTTCCATTTTGTTTAGTTATTCAATTTATTCGATCTTTGTTTTCTAATCGTTGCTCTCATTGCTCGTTTCAATGGCCAAGCGCAGTGACGCTCGTTGTTGTACATCTCAACAGTGTCTTAATTTTCTCGACACTGCCATTCGTTAATTGATTTCTATATCACAGAAAATTCAAGTTATACGATCTTACTTCCCAAATAATATAAAAAATATTCTAACCATCTAAATTTTGAAGAACAAACTGAAGTGGATTGAGTTGTCGAGTGTCACGTTTTTCACTTGGCGACGTTAGATAGTATAAACCTTGTCCTCATAAAATAAAGTTAAATTTGTTCTTTGGACATTTTCGAGAATTTGCTTATCTCTATTTCACAAACCGTATTTGCAAACTTTTAAAAACATTATAAACTGATTCAAATTTTGTAAATATAAATAAAGCATAAAAACACCTTTATACAAACAAATAGATGTTGTTGCTTTGATATTATTTCTAATTAACCTTAAACACAGCTAGCAGCTGTTTGCCTATTTGAAATTTTTAGATGGGGAATGGGGATAGGACTCCATGAGCAATCTGTACTCAATTGTATTATCTCCGTTCTATTCCACTCTACTGGCAACGTGCTATAAAAGTTTTAAGTGGCTTGATTATGAACAGATGGATGATTTTTTTGTTTACTTTTCCGTGTTTATTCCGTAACCGACAAGGAAAGTCATATGGCCCCAGTTAAAAAATTTTACTTTTCATTTAACTTTTCTAACAATACTGCAAATACAGCAAATTCAACTACATATAGATGAACTTAAAAATAAAACCTACATCTATGTGCAAAATTTTATTAAAATCGTTTGAGCCGTTTTCGAGATAGGATTTATATAAATATATACAAAGATTGCTAATCTCTATATATTAATACGCAAGCGGTTTTCTTTTCACAGTCCAACCGCAACAACGGCTGGACCGATTTTAATGTTTGAGGTATCAAATTAAAGGGAATTTTATGTAGATTTGTCAACAAGTCTCAGAATGTTAAAAAGGGCGTCACTAAAGTACAGTAAAGGGTCGAAGTTTCGGAACAGTGGCGCTATTAATCTACATTTGAGCAAGCTCAGTTTACTTTGTTTACAAACAGAACATATGGCCAAGCTCTGAAATAGTTCTACAGGTAAACCACAGATAGCAGCAATGAATTACAATTAATTTTTCGAAAAGAGCAGTTTTTATTTTTACAGATGGTTTGGCTTTGTTTTCAACAGTTTTCTTTTTTCAAGATTTATTATGTAATTTAGGTTATGTTATGAAATTTTTAAAGCTCTTAACATTGCAGTTACCAGTTCTACAATGTAGTTTGCGATATACCATAGTGTTTTTTGAAGTTATATTAACCTTAGCAAATCTATTTTTGGATTTGGTGCATTTATAATGCCACCGACAAGAAGAAGACGAACATTGACCGGTCGGAGGAGTCGGAAAGAACACGATTGCAACCGCTGCCATCACCCTCCCGATGTAACATTTTATGCTCCTTCCAACCTCAGACCAACGAACTAAAAATGTTTTTATTGCGGTGGGTTGCATTTCAAGAATGAAAAGACTGGTAGAGTAATGGGTCATTTACGCGTTTTTACCACAAAGGAAATGTTGCCTTTAAAGACAGCCGTTCCCTACCATGTCATATCTGTTTTTGCCATAATTATCAATAAGCTGCGCAGTGGCAATCCCTAAACAAAGGAAGTCATTGCTCACGGCGCCAGTGTTTGCTCTCGGTCAGCTACATGTTGCTGTAAGCAGAGCGTGATCTTTTGCCAGTGTTAAAATATACATTTCAGAAAAAAGAGGACATGGGGAAATGAAGGTGTTCCCTAAAAAATCGTTTACGTTTTACCAGAAACTCCTGCGGTAACTTAACTTGAATAGATTCAGTAGTTAAGCCATAATTTTGTTAATGAAGTTAGCCCTTTGATTAAAGTTTAAAAGTATATAAGTACTGTAGGCTGATTATTCTTCATTTTTTACCACATGATTTTTGATCGATTTCGAGCTACGTGTTATCTAGTCTAGTCTATATAGTAATACGCAAGCGGTTTTCTTTTCACAGTCGAACTGCAGTAACGGCTGGGCGGATTTTAACGTTTGAGGTGTCAAATTAAAGGGAATTTTATGTAGATTTGTCAACAAGTCTCAGAATTTAAAAAAAAGGGCGTCACTAATGTACAGTAAAGGGCTGAATTTTCGGAACAGGGGCGCTATTAATCGACCTTTTAGTAAGCTCAGTTCACTTTGTTTACAAACTGAACATATGGTCAAGCTCTGAAATAGTTCTACAGGTAAACAACAGATTGGAGCACTTATAATTAATTTTTCGAACAGAGTTTTTATTTTTACAGCTGCTTTGGCTTTATTTTCTACAGTTTTAGTTTTCAAAAGATTTATTATGTAATTTAGGTTATTTTATGAAGTTGTTGAAGGTTTTAAACATTGCAGCTACCAGTTTTACAAAGTAGTTTACAATATCTTAGTGTTTTTTGAAGTTATATTAACCTTAGCCAATCTATTTTTGGATTTGGTGAATTTATAATGTCACCGATAAGACGAAGACGAACATTGACCGGTCAGAGGAGTCGGAAAGAACATGATCGCAACCGCTGGTATCACCCTCCCGATGTAACATTTGATGCTCCTTCCAACCTCAGACCTGAACTAAAAATAAACTAAAAATGTTCTCATTGCGGTGGGTTGCATTTCAAGAAACGAAAAGACTGGTAGAGATAATACGTCATTTACGCATTTGCCACAAAGAAAAGGTTCCATATAAAGACAGCCGTTCCCTACAATATCTGTTTTGGCGATAATTATCAATAAGGTGCAGCGGCAATCCCTAAACAAAGGAAGTCATTGCTCACGGCGCCAGTGTTTGCTCTCGGTCAGCTACATGTTGCTGTAAGCAGAGCTTGATCTTTTGCCGGTATTAAAATATACTTTACAGAAACAAGAGGACATGGGGAAATGAAGGAGTTCCCAAAAAAATCGCTTACGTTTAACGGAAACTCCTGCGGTAGATCAAATAAACTTTAAAAGTTTCAGTTGTTAAGCCATAATTTTGTGAATTAATTTAGCCCTTTGATTAAACTTTAAAAGTATATAAGTAGGCTTATTACTCTTCATTCTTTTACTATATGATTTTTGCTCGATTTCGAGCTACGTATTATCTAGTTTAAAGTAATAGGATAAGTATGAGCAAATTTCACCCTGAAGAAGATGTTACCATAGGCGGCACGGTGAGATTTCCGGAACATTCACGACTTAATAATGCTCTGAAACCATAAATCCAGTTTACTATATAGTTTTTTTAGTGGATTGAAATTTATATTTTATACATCCT
The DNA here is from genome assembly GCA_035578135.1 of Flexamia atlantica. Classification (NCBI taxonomy): domain Eukaryota; kingdom Metazoa; phylum Arthropoda; class Insecta; order Hemiptera; family Cicadellidae; genus Flexamia; species Flexamia atlantica. The sequence goes on along the minus strand of JAQJVK010000016.1, from coordinate 17,797,804 downwards.
TATTAAATGCAAATTGAATGGTTTTAAAATGAGTTCAGCCTAAAATTAATCAATTAAGATTTTTGAACCATCAATCGGTTGCTGAGATAGTGGGTTTAATGAATAACCATCTCTAGTACAAGGCCGCGGCGCTAGTAAATGGCAACATCGCGCCTAAGGGTTCAGCTGATTTGGTTATCCATACTCTCTTATGGCACTATTTTTTGTTTACATGAAACCAGCTGGCTCTGTAAGGGAAAGTCAATGGTTTTAATATGCAAAAAACCCTTCAGAAGCGACGTTGCCAGGTCGAAGACCGCGGCCTTATTACTAGAGAACTAGAGATGGCTATGATGCAGTACATTCTAGGTATTATTTTTAAATTTCCCTAAAGGAAGTAGGATTGCTATAATTCTTGAATAAATCCCTCAATTTTAAATTAAAATTAAAAAATTGGATTTTTTAAAATCATTAGACAAACCACACGATATAGAATTAATTTTTGTCATGTGAATATTTTAGGCCTATTATTATTATTCTAATTGATTTGAGTTCATTGATTTTATGTCTCATAACAAGAACATACTATACATGATTGTATACTATAACAAGAATATGTTTATTATTATTAGACTATGAATTATTAAGCAATGCAAAAAGTATGTATTACTGTACTGATAACCAATGTGATTCCCTTTTCATGTATTAAGAATGATGAAATATACCTTTTGTGTGTATTACTTACATAACATATTCAAAGTATAATTTTCACTTTTCAACATTTTCATTAAAAAAGGAAAGAGAAATAAAATATCGATTCCTATAGAAATTCACTGAGTACGCAGGTTTGTTGTGATAGGGATTTCATTTACATTGTTGTTTAAGGGATCCATGCATTTGACCGATTCGGCGTTTGACCAACTGGGCCGAATGGGGTTCCCCATCACGGCGTGATCTCTCGCCCTTAGACGCTAGTACAGAGCGTTTGGCCACCAGGCTCTCTCCATCACTGTGACGCAGCGCTTGACCAATCAGAGCACACCGCTCGACACTATCATCGAACGTCGAACGCTATTGGTTGTTGTTTAATTCATTCATTCATCACCATCCAGACGATAAACGAACTCACTCATGACGTTGCTGTTGCCAACTTGATGCCAGAATAGAATTGACACGATGGAAACCTTCGATTCGGCTTATATAAATCCAAGTTTATTTGTAATAAAATGTTATGTTTCGTAATCCAAGTTTTTGTTTAATAAAATGTGTTAAAATTCGGAGAATCGTTAAAAAAGATAGGTAATTATTGAAATAGTCGGCGTATCTATAAACTTATAATTCTGGTATTTTGTATGTTGTTGTAGTAGTTCTATTTAAATACGCATCCCCGAGCTACGTCTCGGCCTTAAAGGCATTTGTAGGCACTCTGAACCATAATAAGCCATGTAGACTTTGGTTTTGAGGAATGATTTTAATGAATGCCTTAATACTATCAATCCATATAATTTTCCACTGAGATGGACGTCAGTTGAATCGTCCATGGTCTTTCTTAGCCAGGAAGTTTATCGTAGTTGAGTTTGTTCTCCTACGCTGGCTGAGATGGCACTCTGGAAACTGAGTGTGATCAAACGGCGTCTATGGAGCTAGCCGTCCCTACGTGATGGGGAACCCAGTTGGTCAAATGCCGAGTTGGTCATTTGTGGGAACAAGACAAATGACCAACTCGGCATTTGACCAACTGGGTTCCCCATCACGTAGGGACGGCTAGCTCCATAGACGCCGTTTTGTCACAGCTGTCAGACAGGCTCCGGCCGACGGGGCACACGGGAGACTTGTGGATCGCTATGATGGGTGAGCACTTTTTCCCCAACTAAACTTGAACGTTCTTTACGAATCGATTCGCGTGACTCACTCAGTAAAAAGAATCAGAACGGTTGGGCTTCCGAACAGAAGCCGACTCAATTGACTCAATTGCTCTTTTAAGATTTAAGTCTCTCTCTTGTTTCGTTACTCAGAGAAGATAGAGTGTGCTGAAGTAATAGAAAATAAAAATTTCTGTACTACTTTTGTAATAAGTTCATATATTTAGAATAACCAGGAGGTGTAGGCTCTTTTAATTAAAATATGCCTCATATAAAGACCTAGTCATTTATACCTGCTTAAAGGTCCATATCTACCACAGTAGACAAAGTATCTATTTGGCTTGCATCAACGCTGGTTGTGTATATGTTTCTATGTCAGAAGTGAATGTTGTGCCATAGATCCCTTTATCTATGGTTGTGCGTTCATACCTAGCTAAACCTTCAACAGGTAACGGCTTTTTCACACCTGGTTCTCATCAACATTGGCAACCAGTCTAGCCCATAAGAGCTTTGAGACCAGGATACCAGGATGCGACATAGGCTACTATTTTAATAATCAGAACTTGAAGTAACATAATGGGTGAAATAAGTTACTGACAAAGAACGGTCAGAAACTGATAAGGTTTGTTACTGACAAAGAACGGCTGACTTATGTTATGATTAAGTTAATAGCCCAATAACCAACGGCAGCTAGGCCCAGATTTGAAACATCACAAAATTTTGTCATTATCTTGCTCAATAAGATCGATCTGGCAGTCTTTTACAAAGCAAACATGATTAACTACCTTATTTATATTACTAAGAATTTTAGTGAAAATTAAGTTTTAAACGGTTAACTTAGGCCCTATAGATACACTTTCAGTTGTAACCTAATTTGTACTTGTGAAATAATTTATATCATTCCAATTTTAAATTTGAATAAACAATACAGATGATGACTTGTTATATCTCATACACTAGTTATCAATAAATAATTAAAGACAAGTTTGTTAAAGGTTATAATATTAATCAGCATGATTTAACTTAATTATTGAACTGTAATAGTACGCAATTCCGGACTGACTTTGGAAATCAACTTCCTACAATAATATAATAAATAAATATTAAATGTACTAGTTTATACTTTTTATTAATCTTGAGCAACGAGTTCTGAGAAGCTTAAGTGTTCAGTGGTTAAAGTATTCACGCCAAGCGATTCGAAAATTTCGAATTCGATTCAGATGAAAGAATGATATGAGTCGGTCCGTGTTCCGAACTGAGTGAGTCACGCGAATCGATTCGCAAAGAACGTTCAAGTTTAGGTGGGGAAAAAGTGCTCACCGCTATGATGTCCGGCAGGGCACACGGGAGACTTACGGACCGAACAGCAGCAGGTGTGCCAACCTCATCAGAATATTCATGAATAATAATTATTGTATTTTCTGTATGATAATCTTATGGTTTAAGCGGTTTGATATTAATATTTAATTCGAAAAAGATAGAATTACAGTAATAAAAAATGATGATCTTATCTAATTTTTTACTATCGTTATTTAGGGCCTAATGATTATTTTAAAATTTAAAGTTGTGTAGACAAAAGGGGAAACAAGGAATTAATGATCACAAAAAAGAAGTAATTCCTTTCAATTAATTTACCAACTAATTATTACATTAAAATTCCATAAATGAATTTCAAACCTACATTATTGAAGTCGTACGATTTGAGTAAGTGAACGCTGAAAAGCCAGTGGGCCTACTTAAGAATTTAAAACATCCATTAACTTCAGGCATTAAGAAAAAACTGTAGGCCTTATATTATTATCTTATTGATTCAGTAAACCCTTGTACATAAAACAACTAAATCTAAGTAATATTTTGGTAATTTTATTAAAAAAGAAATATTTTTCAAGAGAATATGATTAGGTAACCGTTAACTTAACCGAATACAGATTCCTTATTGCCTTCGAAAATCTCAATTACCCTAATTCAAAACATTTATCTATTGATTATAACGTTAATAATTATAGGCCTGTCAAAATGTTGTTATCATTCATCGCCAAAAACCCGGTGAGCCTAACTTAAATGGATTGATAGTATTAAGGCCATTCATTAAGATCATTCCTCAAAACCAAAGTCTACATGGCTTATTATGGTTCAGAGGGTCTACAAATGCCTTTAAGACCGAGACGTAGCTCGGGGATGCGTATTTAAACAGAACTACTGCAGCAAGATACAAAATACCAGAATTATAAGTTTATAGATACGCCGACTATTTCAATAATTAGCTATCTTTTCTAATGATTCTCCGAATTTTAACACATTTTATTAAACAAAAACTTGGATTACGAAACATAACATTTTATTTTTATTAAAAATAAACTTGGATTTATATAAGCCGAATCGGAGGTTTCCATCGTGTCAATTCTATTCTGGCATCGAGTTGGCAACAGCAACGTCGTGAGTGAGTTCGTTTATCGTCTGTATGGTGATGAATGAATGAATTAAACAACAACCAATAGCGTTCGACGTTCGACGATATTGTCGAGCGGTGTGCTCTGATTGGTCAAGCGCTGCGTCACAGTGATGGAGAGAGCCTGTTGGCCAAACGCTCTGTACTAGCGTCTAAGGGCGAGAGATCACGCCGTGATGGAGAACCCCAGTCGGCCCAGTTGGTCAAACGCCGAATCGGTCAAATGCATGGATCCCGTCATTTGTCTTGTCCCCCTCTATGGGTTGTCATTCTGATTTAATTGGGTCATGTGGATGAGAATCCCCGGAATTCCATCACACTCTTTTCTCGCCCTCCAGGAGGTGCTGAAGTGTAGGCCAAGGCAACACTAGGCCTATCTATATATTACTCCTACTTACGTGCTATGCCTACAATTTCAAATATATTCTGTAACATTACTGCGGACACACTTAAAAAAAAATTAAGACATTTTCAAACACTGTAAAACATGCCTAAGTACTAACAGAGAATCAGCAGAAGGAAGCAGTATAGCACTTTTAACGACATGATATCGGAGTTTAACAGTTTAACTGTTATTGCATAGGCTACTGAGTTGTAGACAAATACGATGCAGTTGCATGTAGACAAATTTACTCGGTTGGAGTGTTTGTATAGGTGTCGCATCTGTTATGTCAAATTGGAGATGACACTGCCTACAATGAGACTCAATACTTGCATTTGATTTTTTTAAATTCTCTTCATGTGCTAGAATTACTGCAAATATTTCAAGAAAGATCTTCAAAGTAAATGTTATTTGAGGAGAATGTAAATTTCATTTATTTCAAGTTTTGTTACCTTTTAGAGTTTTAAAATTAAAACTGAAACATGAAGGTAAAACTGTGTGTAACGTGGCGCGTATCAATGTGGCGTAATCAATATCTGTACTCTGATCATTCTTTCATTATTAATGCAAGATTGAAGCGGCTTAGGGGCTGGGGCTCTTAGTTATGTATGCCTGGCAATTAACCGTTACGATTAGGCTTTTCTAGTTAAGAAACAAAGGTGGGCCACAGACGGGAAATTAAAAAAAATGAAAAAAAAGATATTTTAACAGTCCACAGAAATTATTTTAGTATGCAACGCAGTACCAATTGTCACGGGCTGCAGATACCCTCTGACAGCGCCGATGTAGGTGACGACTCGAGCATGCCACGCAGTACCAATATGTGACAGCTGCAGATACACTCTGACAGCGCCGATGTAGGTGACGACTCGAGCATGCCACGCAGTACCAATATGTGACAGCTGCAGATCCACTCTGACAGCGCCGATGTAGGTGACGACTTGAGCATGCCACGCAGTACCAATATGTGACAGCTGCAGATACACTCTGACAGCGCCGATGTAGGTGACGACTCGAGCATGCCACGCAGTACCAATATGTGACAGCTGCAGATACACTCTGACAGCGCCGATGTAGGTGACGACTCGAGCATGCCACGCAGTACCAATATGTGACAGCTGCAGATACACTCTGACAGCGCCGACGTAGGTGACGACTCGAGCATGCCACGCAGTACCAATTTGTGACAGCTGCAGATACACTCCCTGACAGTGCCGATGTAGGTGACGACTCGAGCATGCCACGCAGTACCAATATGTGACAGCAGCAGATACACTCTGACAGCGCCGATGTAGGTGACGACTCGAGCATGCCACGCAGTACCAATATGTGGCAGCTGCAGATACCCTCTGACAGCGCCGATGTAGGTGACGACTCGAGCATGCCACGCAGTATTAATATGTGACAGCTGCAGATACACTCTGACAGCGCCGATGTAGGTGACGACTCGAGCATGCCACGTAGTACCAATATGTGACAGCTGCAGATACACTCTGACAGCGCCGATGTAGGTGACGACTCGAGCATGCCACGTAGTACCAATATGTGACAGCTGCAGATACACTCTGACAGCGCCGATGTAGGTGACGACTCGAGCATGCCACGCAGTACCAATATGTGACAGCTGCAGATACACTCTGACAGCGCCGATGTAGGTGACGACTCGAGCATGCCACGCAGTACCAATATGTGACAGCAGCAGATACACTCTGACAGCGCCGATGTAGGTGACGACTCGAGCATGCCACGCAGTACCAATATGTGGCAGCTGCAGATACCCTCTGACAGCGCCGATGTAGGTGACGACTCGAGCATGCCACGCAGTATTAATATGTGACAGCTGCAGATACACTCTGACAGCGCCGATGTAGGTGACGACTCGAGCATGCCACGTAGTACCAATATGTGACAGCTGCAGATACACTCTGACAGCGCCGATGTAGGTGACGACTCGAGCATGCCACGTAGTACCAATATGTGACAGCTGCAGATACACTCTGACAGCGCCGATGTAGGTGACGACTCGAGCATGCCACGCAGTACCAATATGTGACAGCTGCAGATACACTCTGACAGCGCCGATGTAGGTGACGACTCGAGCATGCCACGCAGTACCAATATGTGACAGCTGCAGATACACTCTGACAGCGCCGATGTAGGTGACGACTCGAGCATGCCACGCAGTACCAATATGTGACAGCTGCAGATACACTCTGACAGCGCCGATGTAGGTGACGACTCGTGGGACCGTCCCGTCTGGCGCTGCGATCTCCGCTCATCAAAGCGTTTCCCATGTAACGGTTATCCGCCGCTGCTAGACGGGGCGTTATCGTTATCAATCTGGAGCAGTTACTTGTACCGGTGATTATCCCACATTCACTTTGTTGTGAGAACAGAATGTGCCGGCTGTAATCTGTTAAGCTTATGGCTCTCCATGCGCTAATGGTCAAAATGAGAGTCATTGTCGGAACAGTACTAATTATTGTTTACTCAGAGTCTCGATTTGAAATGAAACGACTGAATCGTAGAGTAAACGCAGTTTAAAATAGTCACGAAGTAAAACTTATCAACCCCTTCAAAACTTAAAAAGTGATAAAAAATTGTTGTAGGGAGTTAAGTGTTATTTCTAATTTTAACATGTCGAATTTTAACTTCGCAAATTATTTGTTAAGTAGTTTTGTACATCGGAAGGATTAGAAAGTAATGTTATAAAAAGTGTAGCGGGACTTTTATTAGTCATCCCGTAATGCACGTTTGTATGGACGCGATAATCCATAGCAGTACCGATCACTCTTGTACTATACCGGCTCACTCCTTGGCTTTGCTTGATAACGTCCACGCACAGATCAATAGTCTATGTGGGCGGGGCAAAGCAAGGTGAAAAAGAGGCCGCCACCCTCTTAAAAAAATTGAGTGACAATTTTGCTTGAGATAAGTAATACAAAAATTAAACATTACTTTTCGATCTAATTTCGTCGGTAAATTAAATGTTTAATTATATTTACGTAATTTTTCTCAGATTTATCGAATTACTCTGAAAAAAAAACCAGTTAAGTTGAAACGGTACAGAATGAGCCTTATCCGAGTTAAATCTCTGTAGGTGATAGGACCAAACAAATAATGTAGCGGATAGTTAATCTCCCGAGTGTTTTCTCGGTCCGGGGACGTGCCTGACGGCGCGGCGGACGGCGACGATCGGCCGTCCATGGCGGCGACGGCGCACGTGAGAGGCGAGTGTCCAGGCGTCCCGGGGCGGTCCCGCTAGCCCGGGCGGAGGTCCTGGCGCCGGCGAGGCGTCGTACTGAGCCAAACTGATTATTTTTTAAAACTGATAATTTTTACGTTATTGTTATTAAACGGGGAGGCAAGTTGAGTAGTGGTACAAACTTACAAACAGACGAGAATAATTATAAGTTTTGGCACACAAAAACGTGTTTGGCAAACATTTCGTGTACAAAACATCATAGAGAACTATATTGTATTACGATAACAAACATGAATAACAAATACTTGGAAAAACGCTCTAAATATATAAAGCGGGATTATATTTTTATGTGTGTATTTGAGGCTGATGCATCTATTTGACACCTGGAATTCTATAAGTAATTGTAAGTTTACTACTTATCCAAATCATGGTCCAAATCACGGCCTATTTAAACATGGCATATAACGTTTATGGACAAACGTTGACTTCAAAATAAATATACTTTTTAACTCTTAAACACTCACGAAAATAGTATAAGAGGACCAGAGTGAAACTCAATGTAAAAACATTTGTCATGTCTTTCTTCGAATAAATGATTAAATTGAACTGTGATCCCCGGAAAACAAAAACTATTTTGATCGAAATATTATTGCCAGACCACTTCCTAAACTATAGACCCTGTTATAGTTTTCACTAAGCTTAAGCGGAATGAATGACATGACCATAGTTCTTTAAAACGTGAAGCTTGTAAATATTCGGGCGCCAAATTTATCAAAGATATTTAAAATGTAAACTAATTATATATTTTAACCCTTTTTCGTTCGTTTAGTTCGTTAGTTAGCATTTAAACTGAATCGTTATCCCTTGTAACAAAGAATTAGAATAAAATATTGTTAATGACTTTAGAACAAAATAGAGGAGGCTCTTGCTCACTTAACGGTGAGCATGTTGAACTCTGGGTAAGAAGTCGCGTTCAATTCACGCCACATCCTCAAACAATAGATGGGCGTAATTGCTTTCCCTTAAAGAGGTCCCCATTCGAGGTTAAAAAGACTATTAGATTTGATACAAGCAAAAACCAGAAATGAAATTTGGGGGTAAGTATTCAAAGACACTCCGGTTGGCCTCAAACACTATCACTTTTGCACAAAAATGATATAGATATTATTTGTTGTTTTTTTATTGTAAAAATAGGAAGTCACTGATAGCAGTTACAGGTTTACTGGCATATCATAACTCAATGAGATTAATCAATTAACAAATTTCATTTGTACCGAATTTCGGTCTTGTTCCGGCGTAGACAGATTTCCTACATCACATTATACCAGCAGCCCCGATCTTCGTTGGTTATTGATGAGCGTTTTCCGCTGAGCAGAATGCTTTGTTTCCTCCGAACCGCCAGGAAGTGCTGCTAACGGTGCGTTTCTTCATTACTCTGCTCATACTTTTTCCGTCCATAAATATCCTTTATTTTTCTATCCTCCAGTGAGTTTTATCGATTGTCTACGGTCTGAGAGGCCCTAACTGAGACAGAGGTTTTTGTTGTTTTGGAAGTGGGTCTGGGACTGATATCGGGCAATTCTTTATGGGAACTGTTGGTAAACAATTGATGCGATGTGTTTTGTTTAACCGGGGACAAACTGGGATGTGTAAAAGCACTAGTTTAGCTGTTTACAAAATTTATTCCTCTAGGCTAACTCAAAATCGATTCATTATTAAATTGAAGCAAGGGGCAAAGCTTTAATCATTTCCTTTCTTTCCCTTCCCTGCGAATTACCTCCTTCCGTAAGCTGCATAAGAACCCAAAAAAGAGAGGCGTCATAAAATAAATGGGGAACTGAATCCTTCCTTCGCTTCAATAAAAACTATATCGAAGATAGGAGTTTTAACAATATACCAATAGGCTACATTTTAAAAGGTCTGCAAAAATCATGTAAAAATATGGTAGTTTATATTTATAAACCTTATAGTTATAGTTTACCTTAGTTTATATTTGAAAACCTTAAAATTTGATGTGTTTTTCACGTTCAAGCAATTTGAACTCACCATCGTAGTCCTGTGTTAACGCTCCGGTTATCTGTAACAAGAGAATGGTATTAAATATTGAATAAATTAACCGTACAATATTTTGCTTCAGTTATCTCGTGCCCTACCAGAGCTATAAAAAACAAAGCGCAAACCGACAGAACTCTAGAGTTGACATTCTACTACTTCGACTAAGAAAGTGGTAGAACGAAATATATTCCTCAGCTGTTTTTGGCGAATGCATTGCAATTCGCCGTGAATATAATATACAGTGGAAAAAGAGGTCGCCTGAAAGGAATATCTCTCTTTATAGGAATTTATGGTAAAGGGCTAGGTCTTTTTTGGCAATGCCCACGAAAAGGAAAGAGATACTTCTATATATATAAGGCTTGCTACAGTGGCACTGATGATTTTTCATATTAATTCACCTACACAAACATTTCAAGTTCGCAGATATAAAATATCTCCGACGCGGCAAACTTGCATACTCAGCGAATTTCAAATGCTTCAATTAATAATGTAGACGAACCCATGCACAAGTAAAAGAAAATCACCGTATATTTAATTTGCAAATAAGCATGCAAAAATATTCTCTATAATATTCACATGGAAAGTGAGTATATGCAAGTTTACTGCCATTGTCAAATAAAAATGGTGGATTTTAGGCTATAATACAGTATATTTTTGCTAAGTGAAGTTTTTTACCAAGTCTTATAAAAATATGATAGGAAATAAGCAAACTATAAAATTGTATGTCTTTCTCATAAGGTTAAAATTGGGGCAAAGAACTAATCAATGATTCAAGACACAAAATTTAATTTTTAGCTGATGAATTCAATGGAGTAGGCTAAACTAAAATTAGATTATGTTTTATTTCAATGAAAAATATATAAATTCAAATTTTTGGAATGGTTTATCCCCCTTTATCGCCTCGTCCGATGGTCTGGTTGGGGTGATTTCCGAACTCTCCTGAATAATAACTATGTTATTTTCTGAATAGTAACTATGTCATGTACCTACTGTGACTAAAATCGAATCATTTTTACGAAAGTTGCCGCGTTAACAGACACCGTTACACATGTATAAGAAGTAGTGTTTTTTTGCATCTGGAGGCCCAAAACGGAAAGCTTTTATGGTCTTGGGCTAGGGTCTTACCATAAGACCTACATGAATAGCTTCTTCCCTATTTAAAACATCAAGATTTAATTGAGATATTGTTTTAACTTTATTAGACCACCCACCCACACACACACACACACACACACACACACACACACACACACACACACACACACACATATATATAATATTATTTATATATTATATATATATATATAATATTATTTATATATTCAATTAGTATAATTAATTAATATAATATATATATTAATATATATAAATATAATTTCATATATATATATATATATATATATATATATATCCCTATAATATTATTTGTATATTCAATTAATATAAACTGTCACTTTAAATTCTGGATAATTGACCTAATAAATTCTGATTTTAACGTATCTGAAATTGCCCTATTTTTAGAATTTCGTGATTTTCAATAAATATATAGACTGTCAAGAAATCGAATTAAGTTCTTTGAACTAAAAATGTTTATTATTTATAAGTGTAAATAAGCATAAATTAATTTGATGTAATCAAATTTATCTCTTTAATTTAAACTTTGACTATCCTTTTAAATAAATTAGTCTTTAATTGTAGCTTTGCGCCATGAAAAAATACAAATAACCATTGAGGCAGGAGACATGAACGGTCGGTATGAGCAGGCGCTTCACTTGACCTACTTTGTTGATGAATCATTTCGTTTTATAACCTACAATAACTGAGTCGAGTCTAACTGATGACAACATCACTGCTGTTCATTGAATTATTAAAACAATTATGAGCTTTCATTATGTATTTTAAATTGTTAGGAACAAAATTATTGTTACTACTCCATTCAGTCTAATTCTAGTGTTCAAAAAATAATAAATGGTATCAGCAAACTGACACATGCTTTCTTCCTTAAAGCAAGAAAATCAACAATGAAATAAAATAAATTTACAATTATTCCACGAATGCATACCAAATTTTATCGAAATCGATTAGCCATTAACGGAGATATCGGGGTTTGAATATTTGCCAAAAGAATAACATTAGACAACGTGTTCTGCGTTTACCGGCGCCAAACTAAAATATTCAATTATCTCCGCAACCAGTTGACGTAGACTAATAATTCAAAATTTTCTATTTGAAACCATTAAATTGCCACATGAAGCAATTTAATGGTTGCAAGTACATTTTCTTTAGAAGTTATTTTGTGACATTTTTAACACTTACACCTCCATGATTTCTGAACCTGAATTTTTATACACATGCGACTGGTGTCATTTTATTTGTCATATTAAGGACTAAACACCATGAAATTTTTATCAAAATCGTTCAAGCCATTCTCTATAAATTAGGGAAAATTTCTCGGGTCCTAGATAAACCTTGAACTGGGTATTTTAAGCAAATACTAAAACTTATTAACAATAAAACATTTTTAACACTTTGATCGTGGGATTAAGAACTAACTCTTACCTCGGGTAAATGAACGTTTGTAACACACGTCAAACTTCAACCAAGATTTTTCGATTATACTCTAATGTAGAGATAATTAATATTGTGATAGCAGCGTTTTTTTCCAAATATTAATTTATATGTTCCCAGCCACAAAGAAGATCGATGAACCTGTTGGTGAACTTTCGTTAATAAGAGAAAATATTTTTATCGTTATAGTGGTGCTAGATAAGTAATAAAATTCTTACGAAAGGAAAAAATTAGGGGCTTTTAAAATATTGTGGTCTGTTTAAATAAATAAATAAATAATAGTTTATTGCAGGAATAAATAATTGCATGCGATATACAGATACATGCAAGATAATCTTAAAAATAAAATTTATACCTATTTAACATATTCATGCTTAAATAAATAGCAATCCTGCAATTTCCACCCCAACAGGCAAAGCCCAATTACAGGGGTAGAACTCTAAATGTTTTAACTTATCGCTAAGGCCCTAAGATATATAAACAAATTAAATAATAAAAAATGTTCACATGCAAAAAGCTTTAGCGTACAGACACTAACAAAAAATAATAAAACTGCAAATTTAATTCTACTGGTTAAAAAAATTTTCAAATATAGAAAATGCATAATTTAAAAATTGATTGCAGATATTACGGATATCACGTCATATTTCTTAATTCATCCAAACATTTCTTTTTAAAATCAGTGAGGGAATCAGTTATGTCGACTGAGTCTGCTACTTGATTAAACAGGATAACTGATGCATTCAGATGTGAAGTAGCAAACTGTACAGTACGAACGGCGCGCGTGTAGAGCGGCCAGCTAGCCCGACCTCTGTACCGGCACATACCACCGCACCTCGGCTAGTGTCCCCGCATCGTCCACCTGCCCGATACGACCATTACCCCTCTCAAAAAGCACAACTGCGCCAATTTCCGCCTAACTTCTAAGGAATCAAGTTCAAAAATAGAAAACATTTCTTTTTACCTAACCTGCCAAATAGGATAATTGAGGGGACCAAAGGTTTTAAAATATATCATCCTTAGAAATTTTTTCTAAACCTGCTCAATTAATCTTGACATAAGAGACGTAGAAGGTGACCATATGGCACTGCAAAATTCAAGCCTGGATCTGACTAACGATGAAAATAGTAACTTAAGCGTAGGAGTTTCTTTGAAGAGCCTACCCATTCGAAAAATAAAACCTAACGTGCAATATGCTTTTTTACCATAGACAAGATGTGCTCTGAAAAATTAAGATTGCTTGACATTGTTATACCTAAATCTAAGAAGTGGTTCACTCTTTCCAAAGGTACTTGATTTATTAGATATTGAACCACGACGGGATTGTTTATTCTGAAAAAGACATTGAACAACATTTTGCAATATTAAGCTTGAGCTTATTATACACGCACCAGTCAGAGACAACGTCCAAATTATTTTGAAGATTAATGCAATCCTGAAGGCTATTAATGGGTGAAAACAACTTCAAGTCATCCGTATACATAAGGTTTTTTCAAGTAACTGAAGAAGCTAGGTCATTGATAAATGTGTTGAATAACAGGGGCCCTAAATTGCTACCTTGGAGGACACCAGAATAAGCTATGAACAAGTCAGCCTTTAAACCAGCACGAGAAACATATTGCATGTGACCGAAAAAAGAAACAAGATTGTCAGAAAATCCATAAAAGTTTAACTTACGAAGAAAAATTGAATAATCAACCATGTCAAATGCTTTCGACAGGTCTGTGTAGATGACATCATCTTGTCCTTTTTGATCAAGAATCGTAGATGGAAAATTTACAAAATTAGCTAAGTTTGTAACTATGGATCGAGAAGGAAAAAACCCATGTTGGAAAGGCGTAATATAACTCTTGATGTGAAAAAATATGTTATTATGAAGGATTATCTCAAATATCTTAGCTGGAGTAGATAGTATATATATAATACGTGTTAACATTAAAGCAAGTAATTGGTGTTTGAAACCCTTTTATCACAAATTTTACCCAAGAAAATCTCAATGTAGTTGTTGGTTCTATTTATTGAGAGGATTTAAGAGACGAAAATTATCCGACGAACCCAATATCTTATCTCATTTAGACCAAATTATGCGGTGGGCCGGTTAACTTGGGGTCAGCATGCCGGCCGTGGCCACTGGAGTCAGCCTCCCCTCGTGGGTTCGAATCCCGGTTCTGCCTTAGGCTTTTATCAGTATTGTTTATTGTGCCATATAAAAAAATTCATCCCTTACCGAGCTTTTTATGTTTCATGAACAAGTCTAATAACCTTTATGGACGCGAAATAAAATAAATAAATATGCAAAAAAGAATAATTGTATTTGTAAAAGTTTACAATAACTTTCATTTCAAGCAATTTAGAATCTTCGAATTTATTTTGCGTTTTACGTTAAATCAATTTCACCTAGATTCTTGAAAAGTATTCTTTTTAATAATCTTGCGCGGAGACACGCTACCAAAACATAATACCATCCGCTGTAAGGAAACTGACCACTGTCCAGACTGACAGGAAGTACGTAATGAGTGAGGAAATGCACCGACTCATTACTACAACCATGATAATGTCTGCCACAATAATCAGACATGTACAGTTAGGCAGTTATGCGGGGCAGTAGCGAGGAATATGTGCAAACCAAGAACTCCAGGTGACCTACATACGGACAATGCACGGCTTAACTTGTGCGCTATACAATGAACTGGTTAAATAGTGCGCCTCGGCGGCTGTGTGGTGTTTTTGCACCGAGACCAATGCTGTACCGGGACCGTTTTGTCGGGAGATTCCATCAGTCCGAGACCTCACAATTGATGGGCGACCCGAGACTCTCACGCCGCTCTCCCACCGCTAACCCCATGGAAGTCTGCTGCTTGCTGTCTGGAACCTTCCAAGGATGTTGGCAGTCATGGATCACTCATAGTCAAATTGAATATTTATGAAGATGTACAATTTTGAATTTTAAATTTAAATTTTATTCAAGGCGGAGTTTTACAATGATACAGGGAACCTTTCTTGAAAAAATCTTCGATTCATCTGTGGAGTTAAGAGTTTTGATTCTGCTAAACAAGCTACCGAATTATACCTGTCTGTGCTAGATTAAAATTAGTTATACTACAAATAAAGCAGGCGCCCTATAGTATTTTAGTAATTGTGTATTTTGTTGAAACAGTAATTTTTATGATATAACATCCGTAAAACAATTCGTAAAGAGGGGGAGTTAAATTTGAAAAAGTCAAAATTTATTGATCCTTAGACTCCAACAAGAGGAGGGGGGCGGTGAATCCTAGTTTATCTATCATCAATCAACAATTTCCTTTAAATCTTCAGCATTGCTGTAATGGTGAGAAGAACGTGCCAATTCTGAAATGAGAATGTAAAACCTTCGTATGAGTGACCCCCTAATAAAAAGAAACCGTTACATCGTCATTTGTTCACAGCACAATTTCAAGGGGATTTCATGCCGTTTTAAAAATGGACACTAACAGCTCCATAGTAAACCTGTAATAGTGCCTCTCACTTTGAAAGCAATCGAGTGCATGGTACGTTAGCATAATCACGTAAACCCGAGGCCCAAAATAGTTTGCCTGTTTGACGCGAATTCAATTTCCAGCGCAAAAGTTGTACGGCGCGGCGGCAAAGTGGAACGGATTGTGCGATAATCGTTTTGCTCATGCGCGCGTGATGGTTTAATGATAAGAGGGACCGTTGCGACGACCTACTGCGCCGCCGCGACGGACGCGCTTGTGCTTATACAATCCGGTGGCGGAATGATTAAAATCGTGTGACACGCCGACGACAGCGCCACTGTCACCTTTGGTGGAGGGAACAGGAACTGCGTGCCGTGGGAATGGTGTGCTGTACTAAACCAAGTTTACAGCCGGGAAAAGAAATTACTGGTTGTAAATGACGCGCTTGGTGATTATATTGGGGTTTACTGTTCTGTTTTGTGATTTCTGAAACTGATTATAAATAACGCTAGTGCGTCAGCTCGAATTTGTTAATAAATACAAACTGACCTTTTCCTCAAACAATTTTGCTAAAAAATCAAGGAACTTCTAGCTAATTGCTTTGAAATAATGTTTCATTCTACAGAATAATCTATATCTTCATCTCGTGTAACCGACTGGGGAACCTTTTGGGAGTTGCCTCGCCACAAGGACGAGGACAGTCGGCCTGGCGTCTGGGGGAAGGGCACGCACCCTCAACCTATCCTCTAGGTCCTGGACTAAGAGATTAGAGATGATGACCCAGCAAAACCGGGCGGAAGGCGGATACGGACTGCTCCCCTCCCCATTGGCTGCTTTCGCCAGAGACTTAAGGTGCTGCTATACATACACGTCCACATATACGGCGATTCTCGAGAGGGTGCTATGCTATACTGCACATATTCGAGTATTGGTAATTATAACAATAACAAAAAACATATTACTGGAGTGGATACTGAAGTGATTCCCATAATCATTTCCTTTATATCGTAAGCTCTTCAATTATTATTTAATATACCTTTTGCAATAATTACATAAGGTGTTTGAAAAATTTTCTCTGACATAAATTAAATAAGCTCCCATATAAAAAATAATTCTTTAGAAATTCGCTGAGTACGCAGGTTTGCTGCGACGGGGGTGTTCTATTAACACTTTATATTCGTAGCCCTTGTATTTTAAAGCTGATACATGATACTGACATTTATTAGAAATTATAAACGATATACATCACGAAATAATAATTATTAATGCACCTAAACTATCTTTGAACGCCAAAACAACACTTTGAACAGTTTTCAGAATAAAATCTGCTATTTTCTAACAGCCGAATGGACGTTGGTAGTAGCTATACAGACACGTCACATCATGTCCATATTCGGCCGATTCGGCCGTGTATGCTCCTCAGAGCATTCGATTCCGGCAGTGACGTGACTTGTATGTAGAGCCTCACCTTTAACGGATTGCTCCCCCTGTCAATCAAGTTAGATTTTAACGAGCACCGATATACGAATTGCTCCCCTGGCCGTGTTGGAATGTTTGCCCATATTTCTGACTGTGGTTGTGCCATTCTAAACCAAAGTACAAATCATTAAGCGTTTATGCGATATGGAGTGCACTGAAGGACAAATTTTCATTAGTATGGTATTAGTATCGTATCTCTAGCGAGGGCGTCAACGCCAGCAAAGACAATATGAGAGAATCTATTGACTTTTTTTTTAATTTGAAGAAAAACATTTTAATGTTTCAAAAACGAAATGTCATAGTAAAAATTGGTTTCATCATTGAAATCAGCATAAGGAACTAGTTCTAAATGATTGGTCATATCATATTAAAAATAATATGATTGATTTCAAAGTGGCGAGTCGATGGCGGCCGAAAACCTTTTAACTCATAAAAATCAAGAGCACGTCGCAAGATCAATGATCATTGATCAACTATAAACAATGTGATCAACAACGAAAAATTGTGGTCGCGTGTTACTATCCAGCTTAATTTTGAGGTTATAGCTGTAACTTGCATCATCGCACCATGTTAAAATCTATCTAAATACGCAAGCACAGTTTGTCCAGAATTGCTACTTATTTTTAATTGAGGGAAAATAAGGATATAAGGCAATCTGTATCAAGCACACTTTAAAGGGTAAAAATATATAGTTCTGTTAGTTTTGTGTTAAAATATTGAAAAAAATCAAAAGCGCATAAAATAATGGGTAAAGACAATAATTTATAGTATGAAAAGTTACTCCCGCCTCGGTCTAAAGAAGTGTATTCAGATTTTTTATATTCCGAGGTTTCTGTGTTCTTGGCGTTTCAACTACACTGCATCATGTATTAGCACATGATCCTTTTGATTTGATTTTAATTCAGATCAGAGACGACATAAATTTGAGCTCAAAAAAGCGGAAAATCGCAGACCTATAAAACTATTCAAAAGTGAATTTGCATTATAGTTTACGACGATTGTTATCAGCACTGGTTCAAGCGGACTTGATTTGCAGGAAATAAAACTAATATTCTTACCAACGAACCTTGACATACGGTCCTATATAAACAATTCTTAAGGGAACGATTTGGGAAGTAACATCTTACACCCGTCACAAATTGTGACTTTTTTTGTGTTTAAGATACAAAGCCTAAACATATTTTCTGGTGTTTTTTAAGAAGTTTTAATTTTTACTATTTTTATTTCATTTGATTCAGAAAAACAACACCAAATATGAAGTTTACTATTTTGTCTAAATAATCACTACTAGCTTATATGCACTATACTAAACATCAAATTTTACAAGTTTCTGGGTCCATCTGTTTTACCGAAAATCCCGATATCCGGACAGGTCTCGGTCCCGAGGTGTTCGGATAAGAGGGATTCTACTGTATCAAGTTTTACCGTAATTTGTTAAGAAGTAAGCAATGTAAAAAATTTAATTTACTCCCTTTAATTCTATTTATTTTTTAAAACTTTTTTTGATAGTTTATTGTCCTCATTGATTTCTGCAACATTTGGTAAAGTTGCAAGACAAACGCTTCAACAAGTACAACGTGAAAGGCTGTCATAAACAGTAAATATTTTTGATCGTGATTTTTCGGGGAAAACTTGGGTTATAAACTAACTTCCTGAAGCTGATATTCTATAACAATTTTGGCCCATTGTAGCATGCATGAAGTAAATTCATGCAAATATTTTTTGGAATATCTCAGTTAGCTGTCTGTTAAGACCCAAAAATATACATATTACTACAGTGCCGTAATAGTATATTTCACTACTAGTCACGAAAGTAGCCCATTTCGGGGCAAGTAAAACATTATCGAGCCCCGAAATGGTACTTTTGTGACGAGTTGTGAACAGTACTTTTCATCACGATGCAAATAAGTGACCAAATTTATAAAAAATGATCCAACATTTTATAATTTAGTCATTTTTCTATAAGTAAACACAATACAGGCTGAACTGTCTATTTTAGTTTATAAAGTCAGCTGGTTGAACTGTCAAATTAAGGAATTCGTTTGTTTGGGTACGGCAAAATTTTGTTTTGGTACGGAAATGGTTTGTTTGGGTACGGGAATGAAATGTTTGGGTACCGAAAAAGCAGCTGATCATTACTTGTTTTGACGTAAGGAAATCGAGAGTTTTCGTAGATCTCAGCTGTACGGTAACGGGCAATTTTCGTATACAGAGTGATGAAAAATAAATTAAATGTCGCATGTTATTGATGACATACAAAGTTTTCATAAATTTATAGTTTTGAGGTACTAGGTTACGAAAATTAAAAAGCTCCCGTTTTGAAGTAGTGGAAAGCGAAAACTAAACTTCATACAGACATACATATTGTTAGTTAAGATTGGGTTTGAGTTGATACCTAATTAATTTGTAAAAAATACTTATCGACACTACGAAAAATAGGATTTTGCCTATAATTTGCCGCAAAAATTTCTGACACTCTTAAAGACAAAAACAATATTTTGTCACTATTTTTTGGGACACCCGGCTTTGCAAAAACGTTTGTCTTGGTGCAAGGAACAAAAAAGGTCTACATAGAGGATTGGAACACCCTGTTTAAAAATAATAGTAGTGATCGTGTTTAGGGGACCTGTAATCTAAATGAACCTGCTGAATCCAAAGACCACTTTTCCCTTTTTACTGACTGCTAAATATGAAATATACAAAAAATACTTTTTGATGGCTATACTTTTTTTTAGTCTTACAAATTAAAAAAAAAACCTAAAATCTGCAAATATTTTGACTGAGCAATACCGAACAAAGTCATTTCACACCAGAGAGTAGAAAGTGGAAGTTAAGTCCCTTAACTGTCAAATACTTCCGATACGTGAAAATGTGTCATTTATCTTCCGGATCCCAAGGGAAGATACGCTTTCCAATTCCAATCCGCCGGTGCTGCGGGTTCTGACATACTTTGTTCAGTGACACCGATCCAGGTAAACAACAGGTGATCGCGAGATCAGGAAAGTGCACCAAACACCGCTAAATTATAGTTGAGAAAAAGAGGGGCTCCATGACGAACGATAGGTGATATCCTTATGCAGAGGATTTCGCGCAAAAACTGTTCAAATTCCATTGAGTTAAACTTTCCAGCTCTTAGACAGATCAACAACGTAAAAAATACAACTTCATAAAACTAAAAATTTAACAGATGGATTGAGATATTTTTATATTGATTCCTGCGGACATTTGCCATCACTTATTAGTAAAAAACAAGTTTCATGACGGTTAGGGATCTGGAATCTGACTCCGTCTTCAGGTGAAAAAGAACCTAGACATAACAAGATTAGTAACACACAGCCAGGATAACCTGGACTAAAAACTTAGCTAAAACAGAGAACTGTAACAGCAGGAACAAAATCATGTTTTGTTCCTGCTGTTACAGTTCTCTGTTTTAGCTAAGTTTTTTGTCCAGGTTATCCTGGGTGTGTTACTAATCTTGTTATGTCCTAGGTTCTTTTTCCACCTGAAGACAGATTCCAGATCCCGAAACGTCGTGAAACTTTTTTTACTATCAGTGATAGCAAGTGTCCACAAAAAATCAAAATCAAAATATAAAAATCACCATCGCCAACAATGAATTTCAAACAAAGGATGGACATGTATTTATCAATAGTTTATATCGACTAATATAGATAATAATGTGTTGCTTCAAGTTAAAAATAGCCTTCTAAAATCATTGAAAGAAAGAATCATTGGATTTTTCATCATTGGAAAGAATATAAAGAATTAATAATTCCCTGGGACTTAAGGTTTTAGAAGGCACTTGCAGGATGTGGTGACCGATTAGCGTCGTTAATTATAAAACATAAAAAATACAACGGTTCTTGTTCTTTTAGGCCTAAAGAACACATGCCTGTTTACGGTCAACAAATAATATGCTAAAGCATGTATGCCAAAACTGTTCCTAATCATTGCCGCGCTAGTTTCCTAAGAAAAAGGGACAGTTTCCTATTTTAATATATATAAAAGCCAAAAATGGTTGACTGACTGACTGACTCACAGATCACAGTTTCTAAAAATCTATAAGGCTTTGGGCCATGAAACTTGGCACAATTAATCATTGTAGGCATTGTAGACCAAGAACGGATTTTAAAATATATTGTCTCAAAAGGCTAATACAGGGTATATCATAAAATTCAAAATGGCGGCCATTTTTAGTTTTCAAAGCTTATTGACTAAAGAAATGTAGGGCTTTGGGCAATGAATCTTAGCTCAAAAATATTCTTCATAGGCTCTAGATACATAGGCCTACTAATGAGGGATTTTAAAATGTTTTCTCTGGAAAGAATAAAATAAGGTGAATTCAAAAAATTCAAAATGGTGCCCTTTTCAGTTTTTAGAGCTATGATTATAAAATATCAGTAGAAGGCCTCTAGAATATTTTAAAGAGACAAAAAATATGAGTCCCATTTACTAACTGTACAAAACTAATACGCTTATCATATAAATTTAACCACATACATAGGCTACTCGCGTTTCACGGATCACCCGTAGTAATCGAACTAGAATCTTGAAACTCTGCATGCACATACTTTTTGGTGTATTAATAAACATACTAATTCAAAATGTTAGGCCTATAGAGTCCGCCCATTGCGATATTTAAATTTGCGATATTTACATCAGTTATGCATGCCTCTTTTTCTTTTATGACAAATTAGGTTTTAGTGCTCCGCGCGATGCAATGAAAGCCCCTGAAGTGGATTACTTTTTATTTAAACTATTAAAAACCCAATTTTATAGGTTAAATAATAGATTAACTTGGAGATTACAGTATTCTTAAGACCTAACTGAAAAAATAGAATATGTTAGCACATGGTAGCCAATTCATACCATTTGAGGGGTAAAGGAAAATTCATCGAGGAAACGTTTCACATTCTCATGTCAACCTGGCATGGAGATGCAACCTTAAGTTTGTAATTAAGCGCTTAAAAACGTGTAGTTCACATAAATTATTGAAATCATCAGTCGATTTGGAAATTTCTGAAAATTACACATTACAAATTACGTATAATTGAACCAACATTTGTCTTTCTTTTTGCGAGCGAAGCCGCGGGTATATCTTCTAGTGTTTCATATTTTTTACAGTTGATGTGAGTAATTTTGTTAAGTATTCGTGTCCAGTGGTCTACGTTAAAGTGTTTGGTGAACGAGCCCTGCTCTACATTACAATTCTAGCCCCATTTTTTTCTTTTTTCATACTCCTTTTAGAACCCGCTCTTTAGCCACATATTAGTTATTTCCAGACTTTTTATGAAAATCCTTGGAGGTGTTTTCAGATAATCTCTGAAAACAAATAAGCAAGCATACATCGCTCATATATTAATAGGAGTGGATACTGGCACAAACCAATCTCTGCCTTAACCACTTTGACCGCGAAAGCCCTTCGGTAAAAACCAAATTATGTGAAACAAAATATGTTTAAATTGAATCGCACTACACTTTTTTGAAAAAAAAATACGGGGAAACCAATGGATTTTGTTAAGCCTGTTGAACCGAGCTGGCAGATCTCAATGACATGTTAGCAAAGCTCCAACCTCCAAGCTCAACAACAATTTCTACAACTACAAATTCTCCTATCAATTAAAAGTAAAGTATCATAATAAACTATACACTTTAACCTTCGGAATAATTTCCATAAATTAGCCAATCATAATTATGCGAGAACGGTTTTCCGGACATAAAACCACTCTCCCGCCACTTCCTAGAGATGGATGGAGAGGAAGCAAGCTCCACTTATTTCCCCTTGGCCCAGGCGCTGGGGAATGCCCCGGGATGTACAGAATGGGCGATAACGGCAGTATGGTCCATAGTGGACCCGATCAAGAGCTGGGAATGTGCAGCTTGATAGCTTGATGGGTCGAAAACGATGGTTTCAATGGTATTGAGTAGCAGAGAGAAAGGGAGAGACGACGGGTCAGTGAAGACCAAACACTTATTAAATTTTAAGGCCTGAATCTTTATTTTTCTCACCATATGATTTTGCGTAATTTAAGTTCAGTCAATTTTTTAAATCAGACTTACCAATGGAAATACCCCCTTCTCTCTCTATGAGTCTTCATTTAATTTAAGATCACCTATTGAGAGTTGTATGGTCTGAAGGCACTTAGTCAAGTGTAATATGTATAACCGTAAAACTTTCTGATTCAGGACAAATGCATATAATTAAAATACAATACCATTTGATCAACCTCGAGATTACAAATTATCCAGCGAATAATTTTAAATTCCTGAGCGAAAGATGAGCAAGAAACACCCGCTCTGCTCTGGTTCGACAACTTTGCGAATTACTCGGCACAGAATATCAGTTTTCAATAGATCTTTTATTTACAATTCTAGACCCGTTTCTATAAAGCCGTTTGTAGATTATTTATTTTTTTATCAAGGAGGCAAGTGTTTTGTAAGGGCTGAGCCACATCTTACAGCACTTTCTGAGTCATACAGGTCTGCGATAGGTCTCAAGACATGGAAACACCCTGTACACGCCCCGTGCCCCGTTACGTTTAGTGAACGTAACCTAATTAACATCTATATTATTGTTTAGTTTTTTATATACTTGACAGATGAAGGTAAATATTCTTGTACTTAATGTTCATGTTTTCTTTAATGGAAAGTGTAAATTATTCACTCTTAGATGTATTATTAATAACTTACTTGTTATGAAAAAAGACTATTAACCCTTTGGCGCTATGTTTTATAGATAATGTTTTAAATATTAATAAGTCTTCGTTCGCCCTCTTACATATTACAACCAATATTTGCAATGAAGGATTAAAATGTTTGTTTATAGTAATAGAACATTACTTTAAGGGAACTTACAGACGAATTTAAAATCAAACTTCAATGAGGATTAAGGTCAAGCTTATAAAAACACTTTAAACGCTTAGGCTCAGAAAAAGGAACAAGTTCCCCCACCACCCTTACAAGAGTAATGCACAAAAAAGCCATTTAAAATTACTCTGGTGACGATTATTTACCCTGTATTTTGTTACTAATAGACTCTTGTCAGGTTTAAAAATTCATGATTATTTGTGCCTAGGTAACTGACCAGCAGGTGAACCGTCTCATTGACTTCTTATAGGTGTAGTCAACTAAATAGTTTAACTATACACAACAAATGTACTATGGTCCTTGAAATCCCCTTGGGCTAAGCCCCGTGGATGTTCAAAGTTACAATGTTTTCATTTTATACATGTTTTTTGACAACTCTTCCATTTTACAATCAATTCTATTCACAATAACAATGAGCAATAATTAAAAAAATTTTAAGTACTACAGGAAAGTGCAATGTAGAATGGATAGCCAAAGATCGAAATGCAAACAGCAGTGGATATTACAATTTCACAGTTTAAATAAATAGTGGACACAGGATCAGCTATGTCAAGCTATCTAAAAAGAAAATTTCAAAGACCATTAACTACCTAATCAATGCGAAGATCAGCAACTAGTATAATCTACTAAAGAGTCAATTTTATGTTATCAAAAGATAGGATAATAAAGAGTTTGTGGGATTTTGTTAAATTGTGAGCTATTTTTGTGATGTATTAATTAGAACTGCACACAGATAAAAGACAATTAAATTTTTAAATTTATAAATTTATTTTTCACCACACTACGACGAAATCATTTGTTTTACAAACGTCAAACGAGGGTCTAAACACACAGGACCGAAAACGTTTGGGGCCCTAGGGCCGAAAGTCAGCTGGTCGTTTATTTGAATGAAAAGTCAGAAAATCACCTAATTATACGGCATTCAATAGGTTCCAAAGTCAGGATGGTTGCGATCATATAATTTACATAGCTGTTTGTTTTAATCATGATAAAAAAGTTGAATTGTCGCTCATTAACCTTAAAGTTTTGTTTCCAAGTGAGTCAAATAATAATCAATTTTTTAATTATTTAGGGTATCTTTGATTGTGTAGTGTGGTGAAAAATAGCGTTCGCACCTCGGCCGAAAGGGTTTTGCAGCTCTCGATCGTTTAAGATTCTCGACTTCGTCTCGAATTTGAAACACGATCTCGAGCCTGCAAAACCTCATTTTCGGGCCTTGTTGCGGAATATACTATTGTTTTAAGAGATATGAAGTAAAAGTAATTTTTTATGTTATTTATGTTTTATACATTAATTGGTTTTTCTGTTCACAAGGCATTAATAAATGTTTCAACTAACAATGATGTTTGAAGCAAATAAACACCATTTGGCGAAAACAAAATAAAATAAATAAATCAAATAAAACCACTTTGGTGGATTTCAAGAGAGAAAAATATATCTATATAAGTGTTAAATTAAGACCCTCTAATGTAATTTTATTTAAAAAACCTTTACATGATTTTAGTCACTATAAATAAACTATTCTTTTTTTTAGAACCATTAAGGATTTTTTGAACGAGATTCATAATTTCCACGAGGCTGCACCCCATACTTATAGAAGTTAATTTTAATGAAGGGCACCACAAGGTAGAAAAAGTTTTGAAAATCTTCTCTACTTAAAACTACTCTTTCGGAAATGGTCACCAACTATTACCACATATCAATTCAGAATTCTTAAAATCACTCATGGCTAGCGTACCTGTAGCGCGACCAGTAGTAGAGCGCAGTAGCAGTAGCACGGGCGCTCACTCGCGACCATGGTACGTGCACGATAGACGCCGCGGAGTGTACTGGCCCCGCCGGGGTCCTGGGGGCTGCGGTACCGTACCGCCCGCCGCCACGGTCCAGCTCCCCCCCCCACTCTGCGCTGGGGCGGTGTTGAATGTATAGTAGGCACGTTTGGAAGATTCGCCCCCCCAAAACAGGTAGACGGACAGTCCTAATCTCCTGTTGACAAACAATGCCTTAGTGCCTTTGTTACGGGAGGCCGGCCGGGACTCTCTGCATCCGCCTCCAATTCCAGTTACTGGCATAACAATGTATATCCCAATATTCGAGATGCAAGTTACGAGGCATTTTCATGGAATGCAGGCAGGTGACCGCCCGCACAACGGTGACCACCACTAATAAACGCATTGTTTGACAACAGGGGATTAGGACTGTCCGTCTACCTGTTTTGGGGGGGCGAATCTTCAAAACGCGCCTACTATAGATTTGTTGTTTTAAAGTGTTTGGAAGTTGCACTGGAATTTATTTTACCGTTATAACAATAAGTTTGAGGAAATTATCGAGATCAGTGAGGATATTTCAAATACGGATAAGTAAAAGAATTTTAGGGTTTTAGTGACGTTAAGGGTTTCTTAGCTTGACCTCATGGGGAAAAGTGGTAGATTATGTAAACCTATTAGTAACGAAACTAATTAAATTTCAATTTGAAGTGCAAACGTAGCTAAAACTGACCCATAAAAACTGTCCATGTCTATAAGACACAGTATGTTTTTCAGGACACCCAAATCTGGTTTTTTTATGATTGAGCGACGGATTTTCATAAAATGCTTACATCTATTAGTATTAGTTTTGCCGCCAGTGAATAGAGGAAAAGCAATAATGTATCATTTATGAAAAAAAAACACTCCTTTATCTACAATTACCTGCCATCATAAACAGAAGTATTTACACATTCATTTGAAAAGTGTTTTCTTTAATATTTGATATAGCCCTGTCGAATCTTAAGTACTGGAAAAATTCGATGAAACATGAATTCAAAACCCAATATTCATTTGCCAATGAGCTATGGTTTCGTCAGCGCTACACAGAGAAAACAGTTTTGTTGACTCTAACAAAAATATTTTTTTACACCATTTTACTAAAGAATTTTGTTGGTTTAAACAAATTATAGTTGGTTTAAGAATTCGACTTTTTGATTCAACAAATCAGTTTTGTTGGAAAGTTTGTTAAGATCGAACAAACTATTTGTTTGATTCAAAGTTAAAACGCTATTTGAACTGAAAAAGTATTTATTTGAAATAAATAATTTAATTGGAAAAAAAAACTGCCGCGATTTACCAAGTGTGTGTGAAAAATTATAAAATTTAATTTATACATTTTAGTTGTATATTCATGGGAATTCTTTAAAACATATTACATAACATTTTTAGTATGCTTGTAAGTTGTAACAAATTAATTTGTATAAGTTTTATAAATTTTAAACATTACAAAAGCAGCTACAGTAATGTATTTCGCTTATAAATGTAATATATTAACAATATACTAAACAAATTGTAGTTGGTTTAAGAATTCGACTGTTTGATTCAACAAATCAGTTTTGTTGGAAAGTTTGTTAAGATCGAACAAACTATTTGTTTGATTCAAAGTTAAAACGCTATTTGAACTGAAAAAGTATTTGTTTGAAATAAATAATTTAATTGGTAAAAAAAACTGCCGCGATTTACCAAGTGTGTGTGAAAAATTATAAAATTTAATTTATACATTTTAGTTGTATATTCATGGGAATTCTTTAAAACATATTACATAACATTTTTAGTATGCTTGTAAGTTGTAACAAATTAATTTGTATAAGTTTTATAAATTTTAAACATTACAAAAGCAGCTACAGTAAACAGTCTTAAACTCCAGTAAAAAAATCGGTTTTGAATAAAACTCATTTTTATATTCAAACTTTTTAAACCTATATTAGTAATGTCTTACAACAAAGAAATGTGATATAAATGTCATGCCTGTAATGAAAACATAATTATGCAAAAATTATTTTCACCATGAATTAACACTGCATCAGTAACATACAATTAGGTATAGCTTGGCTAGAATTATAACACAATGAGTAATGTGGCAAAAGTAAAACTGGAAAAGGGTCAGGCGATGAACCTTAAAAATTTAAATCCCCATGCATAATTTTATTGTGTGATTTCGTTCCTAAAACCTGTTGGTAAACCATACACTGATTCGTAACGGATTCGTGTTCGGAATGAACTAAGCATCATTATTCGGACTCGGCCCATCCCTAAGAAGAAAGAAAAAGAAACAAACTTAAAGCACAATGTAGAATAATTTATAAAATTTTGAATTTTGAAAAACCAGTGGGTGACAAAAGACCTAAAAAAAATCCCAGCATCTAAATAATAACCAAAAAACCAACTTAACATTGCATTATATTTCTAAAGGTAAAGTTGAACCACGAATTAAAGATACAATTAAACAAAAATATCAACGAATACTCCCTTGAGTCATCGATCTTATGAATAGGAAAGGACATAATTTCTGCGTTGATATATCTGTTTTATTTAAGAAGCCAACTTACGTGTACCTTTAATTTGCAGACCAAGTATAGGTCAAATACTTTGCATAATCATTCATTGACAGGTGGCATGGTAGTCGAGCGGTCTATAGCGTGGTGTCAGTAATCCAAAGGTCGTGGGTTCATGTCCCTGCGTAAGAGCAAATTTTTTTATTTATACAACTTAATTATTTGATTGATTTAACCAAATCACTTGTTTCATTCTATTAAATAATTTGTTTGATTCCATTTAAGTGTTTGTTTAATTCAACAAAATAAATAGAATTTGACAAAATAATTTGTTTTATGCAAACAAATATTTACAAAATTTCTCTACTTCAAAGAAATTTCAACCAAATGCTCAAGTACCAACAAAATATTTTGGTTAATTAAACAAATCGTTCATTTGAAGCAACAAAAATATATTTCTTTCAACCAAATAATTCAACTACACGATTTGGTAAATTCAACCAAATTATCTATTTGGTGCTATAGTAAATAGAGAATTTAGTTGATTTAACTTAATTTTGGTTAAATCAACAAAACATTTCTTTCTGTGTAGATATCTTATTCATTAATCGAACATTTAGTAATACAGCGGGGAATTCAGTATAGTATGTTTGTCACAAACGTCGGTAATTGACTCCTTCAACCCAATTATTAAAACACCCCCATTAAAGCAGACCTGCACACTCAGCGAATTTCAAATGCAAAAGAACATAATTCAATCCAACATAGTAATTTGTAAGCTCCTTAAGAATGGGGAATAGAATGACTGGAATGTGCAGGTTTGCTGAAACAGGTATGTTAGAACTGGGTGGTTTTGATTAAATATTTAGTAGATTTGAACTTGAAGGAGCCACTTGATAGAAGTTTTATCAAGTTTTGTTTAGAAATAAGGAAGATATAGAATTTTTATTTCCCCTAAGGATAACATGCGGGATGAGCATGCAGGTTTGCTGATATACTAAAATAGAAATATCGAGGATTTTATATTAATGTAGATGTAAATTTCATCTAGATGAAGCCACAAACCAAGTTTTATTAAGATATGTTGAGAAATAAGAAGAATTTTACTTATTTCCCATAAGGTGAACATTGGGACAATGTACTGTGTTTACCATTTTCAATATCTCGGTAGCCAATGGACATAAAGAAATGATTCAGACTACTAAATTATTCATTCTTTCGAGCTTAATCCAATTAAACTAACAAAAATTTGATTATTTTAATTTCTTTAAGTAAAAACCCCATTTCTGGGAGTTTATCCCCCCTTCTTCCCCCTCCGATGGTCCGACTGGGCTGGTTTAGGAACTCATCCGAGAGATTACTTACCATTCTACATGTCTGCACCAAAGTTCATTAAGATCGGACCATATTGACGGCCGCTAACGTGCTCACAGTCACAATATAGGTCATTATTATTTAAAAATGAAAAGAGGGTACACTTTTTATGTTTTATTAATATTATATTTACATACCTATATATTTATATTCGAACAAATGGTGTTTTTTGCTTCTGGTGGCCCCAAAACGAAAAGTTATCATGGTCTCGTGCCTAGGTCTTACCATGAGACCTATGGTAATAGGTCCTTCTTTATAGGGTAAATTCGCTAAAAAGAACCTTTTACGCTATTTCACCATCACTCCTTATTAACTTTTAATTCCGTTAACTTCCAACCTGTGCTGTGTATTGTGATCGAGTGTTATATTTAAATTGATCTACCAATGTATTATGTTCCATTTTAGCTATACTATTTTTCGCTGCGTGGCTGTTTTTGTTATTCGTTTACCATAAGCGAAAATTCGTCATTACATTGTTTTCTACAGGAAAACACTGTAATGTTTATTTTTTCCGATGAAAACAAATAGTTTATAATTGTTTTATCAACTAATCACATAATTAGTTTTTGATGTGTGGCAAAACATAACGTTAAAAACACGAGTCATGACAAATCTCGCACTTCAAACATTGAATATGCAATGACCAACTTTCCTCTCTTGTTATGAAAAAAAACTATTTAATTTATTTCTATTTACGTCTCTCTTTTTCCTTTTCAGACTTTTGTCCTTTTTTCTCGCAAGGGGCAGTTACACTTTTTTATTTAAATTATTAATGGAAATAAGACAAAGGACAGCTGCTGTAAGCCTATCGCATCACTACTTACTGTTGCCAACGTGTTTTCTAACGTGATGTTAACGGTAGCCGAACCGAAAGCTATATTTAATAGACCCAAATCGTTGCCAACTAACTCTGAGATAGCACTGATGACTTTCAAAGCCGTGCAATGATGTGTAAAAAACCTTTTAGTAATAGTTTCCTTCCAAATGAAATAGTATATGCTGATATTGCCAATATGATGATGTCAAAACACTAAAATTTAATTATAACCCTTATGACTTTTATAAGTTATCATATTTGATTTAATTTATTGTGTTAAATTTAGAATGTCATAAGATTAATAAAACACTGCATTTTTAAAATAAAAAATAAAAATGATTTCATATTAAAGTCAATAGATATTCAAACTAGATTAAATTAATTAAAAGAGTACATCCAAACAATAGAGAAAATATTACTTACATTATACACAGACTAGCATAAAAATAACACCACTTTAACTATAGAAAACGTCTATAAATTTAAAACTGTCGGATTATAAAACTGCTAACCCACATTGGCCTGACGACATCGGTTACTGACAATTAGTGTATATCTACATTGTATATTATCCTTGTAGTGTCCCATATTTGAGCTAAAACCTAGAACATGTACTGAATGAGTTATCTCAGTGGCTACTATTATCACATTATCACTACAACTGTATATTTTAATATCATCCTGTTAAAATAGCTTCTAACCTGTCCTAATTAGTGTACTGTACATGGTTTAACAAAAGTAACATGGTAGTGTGTTTCACTGTCTTAGTGACTTGGATCAATTTGTGTTTTGAACTTTTTTTTATTTATAAGAAGCCCTTCCGGAGTATTTATTTCAGTAACCGTTGGAGCTACAAAGAAATGGTTGACACTAAATTGTAGATTTTTTAATTTTGCACAAAAAAGGTCATTACAACTTTTCATGTATGATCATACTTTTATGTATGATCATATGTAGGAACTTTTTGTATAAGTTCTTTCACAAAAAGTACTTTTATATTTTCCAAAAATTAAAATGAATATGTTTTAGTAGTATGACAGCATTTTACATATTTACACGCTTGAAGTCGGTTTAGGGCCTGTTATTAATTTACTAACATTTTTTCATGGCAGTCTATTATTTAAAGCAATTATTTTTTGTACGAAATAATTTTTTCCTCCACCTACTATCTATAGTCGTCTTTTAGTCCCTGGAATAGAATACTAAAGTACTAGTTTATACTCCATGGGATTTACTTACTTACTTTTAGTCCCATGGGAGTAAAAGTAATCTCATAAGAAATACATGGGAAGAAATCCGGCAACGCCGCGGTGGACAGTGAGGAAATATGGCAACACTGTCGATTTTAATTTGTTTCTCTATGTTGAAGAGAGTGTCACAGCATCCGAGCGTCCGTTTCCGTTTTCTACAGGACATCGTATCCATTTTGAGTTTGCTGTAGTTTAGGCTATATTCCTGCATATTTGTGAACAAATAAGTTAGGCCTAGAGTATTTTTAAAGAAGAGTGTGAATAAAATGGTTAAAATTAAAGCCTAAATACCTTGCATTATTCATTTATATAGGCTATGTGATTGTAATGCAGTTTGTTGAAGCAAAGGATCATCTGAAGGTAAAGTTACAGTGTTATACCTAGTTATTGTTAATGGTGTAGATGGAGGAAAAATTTTGTGTGCATCACGGGACTAAAGTACTTTAGACCCTAGATGCACAAATAACTATTAGTTTATTAATGACAGTTTGTTATAAGAATCATGTACAGTTTACAACTAACTGCATTGTTAGTCCAGTCAAAACAGGGTTTGACCTGGAAAAAATTCCTTTAATTTTGAAACTTTGCACATCTATTTGTAAGTACCTAAGGATGAAAATACCGATAGACCTGGAAAATATGTGGCGAGCTCTAGTGGCAGTGGACGGAAACAGGGTACTTTTTTGTTTTTTTTTTCGTAAAATTCTGGAGAACCGTTGGTCGGAGTTAAAAGTTTTAAAAGTATGATATAAGGCTTATTAAATTTGCTACAAAAATGGGATTATATATATTCTTTGTACTCCTAACGGTTACCGAGTTATAGGGCGCTAAAATAAGGGTTTTTTTTGGCAATTTTTCCCTAAAAATTAGCGAAATTTAGTTTTAAAAGTTTTAAACTTATAAATATAAAAAATATCTATTTTTGGTGGGCACCATTAAATTCAGCTCAACAAACAAACAATGTAGTATCCTGAATCATTGCTTTGTGTTCACTGGTCACTCGAGATAGTGAAAGCGGTAAACACCCCTTACATTATTACAACCTATGTTATCCTTATGGGAAATAAAAAGTTCTATATCTCGCTTATTTCACAACATATTTATTAACACTTGATTTTGTGGCTTTATATAGTTGAGATGTATCGTATTGAAGCCTGAAATTCCCAATTTTAACATTTACGTGTCAGCAAACCTGCATACCCACCTGCATACGAATAATACGAAGAATGGAGTAGGATGCAGGTTTGCTGACACGTAAATGTGAAAATTGGGAATTTTAGGCTTTATTTTGATATATCTAAACTATAACAAGCCACAAATCAAGTTTTACTAAGATATGTTGTGAAATAAGCTAGATATAGAAATTTTTTAATTTCCCATAAAGATAACATAGGTACAATGTAAGGGGTGTTTACCGTTTTCGTTATGGAGATAAATTGTTTTTTCGACCTATGGAGATAAATTGACGATTCAGGATACTACATTGTTTGTTTTTTGAGCTGAATTTAATGGTGCGCACCAAAATTAGATAATTTATGTTTTTATACGTTAACAACTTTTAAATACCCCCGTTGCAGCAGACCTGCATACTCAGCGAATTTAAAATGCAAAAAAAACATATTTCAATCCAACACAGCGAGATTTGACATGTTTTGTTAAGCCCCTTAAGAATAACATGGGGAATGAGTATGCAGGTTTGCTGCTACAGGTATATAAAAACTGGCTAGTTTTAATTCAATATTTAGTAGATCTGAACTAGAAGAAGCCATTTACCAAGTTTTATCAAGATATGTTGAGTAATAAGCAAGATATAGAATTTTACTTATTTCCCGTAAGGTTAACATTGGGACAACGTACTGTGTTTACCACTTGCAATATCTCGGTAACCAATGGACATAGAGCAGTGATTCAAGATACTAATTTGTTTGTTTTTTTGAGCTGAATCCAATGTTGCCAACAAAAATTCGATAAATTTTATTTTTATGTGTAAAAAATTTAAAAAAATCCATTTTTGGGGTTGTTTCCCCCCTTTACCCCCCCCCCCCCTTCCGGTAGTCCGATCGGGCTGGTTCACGAACTCGTCCGAGTGATTACCACTACACGTCTGTACCAATTTTCATTAAGATTGGACCATTTTACGGCCGCTATCGTGCTAAAAGACACATACATATATATATATATATATATATATATATATATATATATATATATATTTAAAAATTCGAACGAATGGTGTTTTTTGCTTCTGGTGGCCCCAAAACGAAAAGTTATCATGGTCTCGGGCTTAGGTCTTACCATGAGACCTACGGTAATAGCTTCTTCCCTATAGGGAAAATTCGCTAAAACCAAATTTTGCTCATTTTTAGGGGAAAATCAAGAAAAACCTTTATTATTAGCGCCCTATAACTCGGTAACCATTAAGAGTGAAAAGAAAATATGAAGGGTTCTATTTTTTAGAAAATTTAATAAGGTTTGTTTTGTACATTTAAAACTTTTACTTCCGACCAACGAACGGTTCTCGAGACTTTTACGAAAAACCAAAAAAGTACCCTGCTTCCGTCCATTGCCACTAGATCTCGCCACATATTTTCCAGGACTTTCGGTATTTTCATCCTTAGGTACTTCTAAATAAGTGTCAAAAGGTCATACCTTGTTTTGACTGCACTAACAATGCAATTAGTTATGAACAGTACATGCTTCTTTTAACAAACTGTCATTAATAAACTAAACAATTATTTCATACAAAAATAATAGCTTTAAATAATACTGCCAAGAAAAATATTAAAAAATTAATAACACTCCCTAAAACAATTTCAAGCGTGTAAATATGTAAAATGCTCTCATACTACTGAAAGATTTTCATTTGAATTTTTGAAAAATATAAAAGTACTTTTTGTGAAAGAATGGTTGATCCTACTTAAAAAGTTGTAATGACCTTTTTTGTGCAAAATTAAAAAAGCTACAATTTAGTGTCAACCATTTCTTTGTAGCTCCAACGGTTACTGAAATAAATAGGAAAACAAGTTTGCGATGGCGGCCATTTTGTTTTTTACCCGCAGCGTCCAAACGCACTATGTTCAAGAGTGCCACCATCGAAATTATATTTATCCAAGGTCAAACGAAGAGATTAAGACTACACTTGTGTCACCAAGGAGCACACGGATGTACATTTGACAGGGGACTAGTATGTTATGTCAGACGTTTACATTTTGTTGCGGAATAGCATACGTCCTCTTTTAAAAATTAATTATAATAAAATGTTTTTAATACTTCATATTATTTTGAGATATAAAATATTTAATGAAAATTTAGCAGTAAAAACAGCAGAAAAAAGTAAGGGACCACATCTGCCTCCATATATTCATCAAATATGGAGTGCAGATGTAGTCCCTTACTTTTCTTCATCGTACACTTGTAAAAATGTATTGAAATTAATTTGTTAAATTTTAACTAGGAACGAATAAACTCTTTAATTTTCCATATATTATGACCACCCAAAACGTGTTCATTATTATAGTTCATTCTTCTAATGGTGTTTTAAGTAAACAGAACTGAACCAAGACAACCTTCGATGAAAAACTATCTGTATTAAATTCAAAATATAATACGTATCTTAGTACTTAGTTGTGTAACATAATAAGGAGCCTGAACATTAACAAAGTCGTGGTTATAGTCTAGACGGTCTTGATAAAAACAACTTTTTGAATTATAGGCTTATCTTCCACCATGGGCTTATCCCAGTTTATTCAGCTATAACTATTTACCCTCTTAACTACGTAAGGTTTCTGGTGAAAAAATTATAGCTAGAGCATTGTAAAAATATTATAGCTAAGGTGTCTGCTGAAGTTAAAAGGCTATCAATAGAAATTATTAAAATCCAGTTAGTTTGTGCTATGTTCTCAGGATTTAAAACAGGAAACAATGCGGGAATAATAAACTCAGTACACATGTGGGTAGACGCAATGTATAACTGCGCTTCTATGATTAAAATAAATAGGTTTCCCTGGCCATAGGTTAAAATTGAATAGGTGATATATAGTTTTTGTTTAAATTGTGAACCTAATTATTTAAATGACTATTGATTATCGATAATAGATATAAAATATATTTTTAAAGCCGATCTGATTTTAATTGTTTTCCTTCCATAACCATTAAGAGCATAGTAGGCCTATTGATTTACCAATGAAGCATTGTAGTTGACCGATTTAAACAAATGGGCAGTTAATTTAACAACCTTCAACTTTATATATAACTTTCTCTCAGAAAAAAACTGACTGAACTCTAGTCTAGATAGAGGACTATATTTACTTAGTTGGAGAAACTTGAAAAAAAGTTTGTCTAATTAGGTTTTAGAAGGCCTAATAATTTTCATCTAGTTTCAGGACGTGTCTGAATGTATAACTCAATTAGAGGGAGGGAGGGCTACTGTATAACCCCCTCCCCCCCCGAGGGAATTTTCGACACATATATTTTTTTGTTGCTACTGATATATATTTTAAGGTTTTTCTTATTTTTGCCACTTTTAAATTACAGCATAACCCAGAAAAACAAAAAATTATTGATAATAGTGCACAAAAAATTAACATTGAAAGATTTTTGAAAAAACCTACTTCACTGAATTTTTACACGATTTTTTATTATAGATATTGATTCGGGGCCAACGCCTATCGTTGTCGGGTGGTTAGTTCGTTTTTTGACAGGGTATTCATTTTGGGCCGCCATCTTGAGTCCGCCATAAAGGGTATAATTTTTTTCAAACAAATATGTTGTTGTGACCCAACATTGTAAACTATATTTTTACACTGAATACCGAGTATTTTAGGACCAAAACTTACTGCATAACTTAATTAGAACAGGAGATATAAGAAATAAATCTTAAAATATCTTTAAGAAATAACGTCCAAAAAATGCATAGGGATGAATTTGAATTTAATCATATCTTATTAACGAATGAATATTTTGTTCATACGAATTTTAGCATTGTAATCAGTGTAAAACCTAGTTTATAATGTTGGTTCACAACACCATATTTACACTTGAAAAACAATTTATATCAATTTATATATGGTGGATCCAAGTTGACGGCCCAAAATGAATACCCTGTTAAAATAAAGACCTAACCACCCGGAAGTGATAGGCGTTGGTCTCGAGTCAATATCTATAAAAATTAATGTAAAAAATTCTATGAAGTAGTTTTTTTTCAAAACCAAATGTTAATTTTTCGCACTTTTATCAATATCTGTTTCTTTTTCTGGGTTATACTGTAATTTAAAAGTGCCAAAAAATTAAAACCTTAAAGTACATGTCAGTAGCAACAAAAAAATTATGTGTCGAAAATTCCCCGGGAGGGGAGGGTTTCAAATTGTTGGCCCATAGTCTAAATGCCCCCTGAACTATGTTTTGTTTCAATCAGATAGTGTTATTCTTACCTTATAGTTTATAAATTTTATTTTAAGGCAATATGGCTTCATCAAGCCCACTTCTTTCATTACATCCGTACGATTTCAATAGCACTATATTTACCATTTACCATAAAATAGGAAAGGTAGTACAATCACAGTTTTCAATCAAATAATTTATAAATGAAAATAACAACAGTGTACAAATATAACAAATCAGTCTACGCATTATTTCTTTGGTTAATAGTCCGGATTAATTATTTGTACTTAGTTGGATGTTGGAGGTCGGTATGTCGAAGCCTTCAGGTTTTGATTCACAAGATGATCAGCTCCCCATTTGGATTCATGGACGCGACTTTCGGCGAATTCATGTTCTTTCAGCTCAAGCTGTTCATGGGGGGTTTCGTGGTGGAAATGTTCGTGGAGCTTCAGCTCAGATTCGTGCCTTGTGTGAGAAGTTTCGTGGTGGTCTGTTGCGAGTTCGTGCTTCTCCTCGTGGTACACCGGCGTGTGGACTGGATAAGGCACCGGCTTCTCGACTGTGTATGGCACTTTCTTCTCCACATATACCTGATGGAAGAGGCAATTAAGTAATACAATAATAAATAGTTTGGAAAACATAACGTAAAACAAATATTCTAGGGCTGAAGGTTTGTTGAGAATCCAGCGCATTTACCGTACTCTATGAATAAATGTAACCATATCGATGAAAAAAGTCTTAGCATGACTTAAAATGAAAGTTCAGTTGTAAAACTCATTTAACATTATGTATGCTATTAATGATAAAATACTAAATTAAATTCAAGTGTTCTCTTAAAAATTTATCATATATACGAAATTCTGCTGAAACTTAACGGTATGTCGGCGTATATACTAATATCAGAAAGACAAAGTTGAACAACGATTGATTCTCTTTACTTCGGATGGTAAACATTTTTTTCAGTTCTCCATTTTAACAAAACAATTAAGGATACATACTTTATCTTATACCAAAGTGAGGTTACCTTATAAGGTTTAGGCACAGGAACGGGGTACGGTTTCTCCACAGACACCTTGACAGGGTAAGGCACCTTCTTCTCGACGGTGTAAGGCACATGCTTGTACACAGGCACATGCACGGGGTAAGGCTTGTCCACATACACCCTGACAGGGTACGGGACGTGCTTCTCTACCGTGTAAGGCACCTTCTTCTCGATGTACACGTGATATGGCTTGGGCACGTGTACAGGGTAAGGCTTGTCCACGTGTACCTTAACTGTGTAAGGCACCTTCTTGTAGACGGTGTACGGATGAGGGACGTACTCCTTCACCTTATATGGAATTTTCTTCTCGACATAGACTGGGTAAGGTTTTGGAACCTGAAAGACCGAGTATGAGTTTGAGTATAAACCAAATGTGCTATTAAACATTAAATAATATTGGATTTTTTAAATGACGTATCACTTCTTGAAGGCGATTCTCACTTTGATGAAACCGTAGATTTTTCCACTTTGGGTGCGAAAGTTTACTCACAAGTTCGAACTGGGTATCAGTCAAGAACTAAGTTGGCATTTTAAGGAAAATAATACAGATTGGTCCCCCGATGTTTAGAACATAATTTAGAACGTTATACTGGTGCTCATTACCTGTATTAGGCTATGTTTATATGACATTAACGTTTATATTTCTACTATTTTAAAAATATTAAAGTAAAAAGAGATATTTTTAAAAAACACACATTTGCTGTACTTTTTAACTTTACCCAACCAGAAGAAATAAAAATGTTAAAGTATCTTTTGTTGGAAAGCCAAAGCTGTTTCTGAAACCAACGCAATAGCTTATCTATGGTGAAAACTTCGAGATCTCATGTTATAATGTAATGCAATATAAAATAGTTACATTTGAAACAGGCATACCTAAGAACACGCGTGGTAATGAATTGTTTTGGAGATAACCAACGACATTTATAAAAAAACATAACTGGCGAGTGATACATAAAAGATAAAGTTGCAATGGGACCAATGTTATAATCCCCATCTGGAAGATGGGTATGTTATGGTACCCATATCAAATCAGCTAAAAATTCTAAAGGAAATGCAGGATCACTTTATCCGAATGTTGGTTCCTAAGGCTGGCTTTATATTTCCTGAGGCCCCGGTTCGTGGGAAACGCGGCTTGGCCTACCCTACAACCTCTTCAATAGAGGCTCAAGGCCCAAGACTCTTATTTTCTCTTGCTGTTCAATCTCGTCAACGATCTTCTGGGTAGCCCGGAACTACTGAGTTGCATTGACTTCGCTGTTGCACCTCGAGGCACACGCCATATCCATCGCTGTAACTCGAGGAAGTGAACTTGTTGAAGATGCCGAATTTCATATGGCAAAGGCAAAATCAGTAGACTGATAATGTAATATTTGTTGCTTTGTCTCATAACTCTATTAATATTGTCTTTGCTAAATCATCGTTAGTGCTTGTATTGTGTATAGTCTAGTTTATTAAAATGATCATGCATGCAATTTATCCTTGTTAAATTATAAATATTGTTTGAAATTAGCAATGCACCTCGTAATATTCAAACAAATTATTATTATTATAGTAATTCTTGTGCTTGTCTGCCTCAAGCTTGTAAAGCTTGTGTCTTGCTTTTTCTTCGTTCTGTCGTTAATGTTTTTTTGCAAACTATTGTTTTTTTTATTTTGTTAACAATCTGAATCCTGCATCCTTGAATGTAATTCCACATTATTTATCCTGCTAATTTATTGTTCTCATCATATCTTGTTATTCTCATTTGTTAGATGGGTATGAAAAAGTTGTCATTGCTATATAACTGTAAAACAATTTTAAAATGGTGTATCTGTTGAAAAAACAAACAATACAACGAAAGGATGGGTGAACAGTTGTGAGCTCTGAATCGTTAAAATGCTATCAACCGCAATTTTGTTGTATCGTTTAAACTAAAAACTGAACTATTCAAGTTAAACAATCAAAACAGAAGCTAAAAATTATTTGTTCGTGGTCAGAGTCAAATGCATAATTTGTTGTGGCCATTGAACTATCTACTTTTTTGCCCATTTCGAGCCATAGGATTTTTTATTCATAAAGAATCCATGATCATGAATTCACCATTCATACATACCTCGACAGCATAAGGCTTATCCACAGGCACCTCCACTTTGTAAGGCACATTCTTCTCCACCTCCACCGTATAAGGCACTGGCACTTCCTTCGTCACGGTGACGGTCTTCACCGTGTCTTCATGATGCTCCTCAATATGCTCTTGCTTTTGCTCTTCATCTTTAGGTAGGTCAAACGTTAAAGTGTGTTCTTCGGATTTTAGTTCTCCGAAGTCATGATGACTAAGACCTTCAATACCTCGGTTTATTTCACTTATGAGTTTAAACTCATCGCCCTCTTGGTTTTTAATTTCTTGATGACTCTCTCCTACTGAATAAAGCGCTTGATGGGTCTGCCCAATTCCTTGAGATTCGAATTTGATTTCGTGTTCTTGTTGTCGGCTTGGGATAACTTTCCATTCTCCGAAACCCTCCTTTTGGCTAGGTTGGAAACCTTTATCTTGATGATATTGGAGTGACGCCTGTGGATCGTGATGTTCAAGTGCCTCTCCGTGGATCTCTCCATGAGAGTGGTGTTCAGCTATCCCTTGAGGCTCTCGGGGGTGAAAGCTAACTGTCGCATGATGCTGCACATGATGTTGATGTTCCTTGTGGGAATAGTCTTGGTGACTTTGAATCTCTCCACCGTGTTGAACCTCTTCCGAATGCTTCGTCTCTTTCACATGAGGATGTTGAATCTTCACTCCGAAAGAGTGGTCTCCAACTCCGTAGTCATAGCTCTCACGCTTACTGATGCCGTCTTCTTGGTGCTTTTCCTCCTGTCCCCTCTGCTGCTGGCTGATGCCCTGCCTCGTGCTGCCCACTGCCTTCGCCTCAGCGTTGACCACTACCACGACCAGCACCACTGCCACACTCAGTACCGTTATCC
Organism: Flexamia atlantica; assembly: GCA_035578135.1. Lineage (NCBI taxonomy): Eukaryota > Metazoa > Arthropoda > Insecta > Hemiptera > Cicadellidae > Flexamia > Flexamia atlantica. The sequence continues at coordinate 17,756,380 of JAQJVK010000016.1, read as the reverse complement.
TCAGATTCATGTTCACCACTGCGGATACTGGACGCAGGCCACTGCATATATACCACCTTGTTAGCGCATTCTTTCCCCGTGTGGGTGCGATAATGTGCATACTCCATCCGAAACGTTTCCTGAATTCATTAAACTAATGACGATCTCTCTGTATAGGCGTGCGGTTGTTTCACAGATCGGTTAACACCATGCGTGTTAACTATCGTAATAGATTTGCACGATCGTTATCATGATCTGTCATTTATTCCTCAATAACATATTCAACGAACGTAATGATAGTATATTTTAATTTTGACCAATAAACGCAGGAAACAGGTTTTCATATATAATAAAAAAATCACAAACTTTAGAACTGATATCTCTTCAAAGTATAATTAATTATTGTCTATGTGATGTGAGTATAGTTGGTGCCAAATCTTATAAAGCCCACGCCGTCAATGCACAATGCTAAAATTAACATTAGTCTTACGGACGGACTGGGCCTTAAGATTTGGCACCAGTTATAATAACTAGTGCCTGTGTTAAAGCATATAGCCGATTAAATTGATAAGGCGAGTCTAAATTGATATGACACCAATAAATAAGCGTTAAAACTCCGAAAATATGAAAAATGTCATGCTTATTTGTGTAACAATAACTGAATAACAGTTCGATGTTACTGTTTTTGCATATTAATGAATAACACGTACATCCTATTATTCCTGAATTACAGGATGTTATTCAGGAATAATATCCTGAATAACTGTGCTTGTGTTTTCAGGCGATTAATTATATTGTATATCTTTCGTTCTGATCCTTTGTGCTATATAAGTCCTGATAAAATTACAGATCTCAAAGTTCATTGTTATGAAATTGGAGTTTGCAGGTGGCATATTTTTAAATTCAGACAAGCAAGTAACTCACTATCTGAGTTGATAGACCGTAAGCCATGTTTATGGCATGATCACAGTGTCTCCTGGAGGAATTTTTGAGAATCAGACAAATTTTTAAAAGCGGGAAAAATTATATTTCGTCGGAACCTATCAAAAAAATGAAATCATCTAGGTCTGACCGGGAAATTTGAAGAAACGTGGAATATTATTTTAAGTGCGATTGGATGATTATTTATCAAATGTCAAATATAATCACGATAGTTATACCAGTGGTTCTAAAACAAAATATCCCCGTTGCAGCAGACCTGCATACTCAGCGAATTTCAAATGCAAAAAACATATTTCAATCCAACATAGCGAGATTTGACATGTTTTTGAAAGCTCCATAAGAATAACATGGGGAAAGAGTATGCAGGTTTGCTGCTACGGGTATATTAAAACTGGGTGGTTTTAATTAATTATTTAGTAGATCTGAACTAGAAGAAGCCATTTACCAAGTTTTATCAAGATATGTTGAGATATAAGCGAGATATAGAATTTTACTGATTCCCCATAAGGTTAACATTGGGACAACGTACTGTGTTTACCACTTTCAATATCTCGGTAACCAATGGACATAGAGCAGTGATTCAGAATACTAAATTGTTTGTTTCTTTGAGCTGAATTCAATGGTGCCATCAAAATTCGATAAATTTTGTTTTTTTATGTAAAAAACTCAAAAAAACCCCCTAGGTTTTCCCCTCCTTTACCCCCCCTTCCGGTAGTCCGATCGGGCTGGTTTACGAACTCGTCCGAATAATTACTACTTTACAGGTCTGAGCCAAATTTCATTCCGATCGGGCCATTTTTACGGCCGCTATCGTGCTTAAAGACATATATATATATATTATATATATATGTATGAAAATGAACGAATAGTGTTTTTTGCTTCTGGGGGCCCCAAAACGAAAAGTTATCATGGTCGCGGGCTTAGGTCTTACCATGAGTACTACGGTAACAGCTACTTCCCTATAGGGGAAATTCGCTAAAACTACATGTGTTTTAGTTTGAACAAATCCTTAATTCTAACGTGTTGTAAACGTACAATGGGGTCATATAGTAGGTAAATCAAAAAGTCGTATATTTTAATACTTTATTTCGCAAAAACCAAGAGAATTACAATTTCATTCCTCTAGCGAGCATGGCTGCTAATTGGAGGAAACTTGACCGCTTTCACTTTCAACATTTCGTGATAATCCCTCATACTGAAAATCTGTCGGACCGTACTAATGTAATAACTTACTTTCACTGTGCATGGAAGGTTTTTAACTAAAATATATGGATTTATGTTGATTGCATATTCATTTAGGGTTTATTTGGTTCTCAATTTTTTTATCGTTTAAGAGAATTTATTCAATGATGGATGGAATCTTTAGAATGTTACCTGTCCAGTTTCTGCTTTTCCGAAATTCTTTAATCATACGGTTTAATAATAAATGGATTATAAATAAGGGCATAGTAGGCCTAAGGGCAGTCATATCAGCGATAGAAAAACATACATTTACAATTATAAAACTTAATATGATTTATTATTGTTTATTACGAATTAAAAGTTGATGTTTGGACCTTACATCATCTGGATCTTCCTTCAGATGATCCAGATGACAATAAAAAGTTAAGAGATAAAATCGCGTGCAAAGCTAGTTTCCCGCCCGGCGGCTCTCCGGTACAGCGCCGACACTCTCCCTGAAGTGCGCGACAGGACAATGCGACAGTGATCGGATCAAAATGGCACTTTCAATGTAGATTAGAGTCCGACGTACTCGCCTTAGGCTTCACCGGCGCTTCTTCCAGAATCAAATCTTTCCCATTACAAAGATTAATTAGCCTATTTTGCGAGATATCGCAAATGGTAAGCACAGTACGTTGCCCCAAAGTTAACCTAATGGGAAACAAATAAAATTCTATATCTCGCTTAGTTCTTACATGTTTCAGTAACATTTGGAATATGGCTTCATCTAGTTGATATCCATTGGATTATTACAGACAACCTCCCAATCTCACATTTCCATAACAGCAAACCTGCATACTCATTTCCCATGTTATTCTACGCGGGAAATTTGTGTATGCCCATTTAAGGATTCAAGTTGATTTTACTTGATTTGAGGCTTCGTCTAACGTCTAAATGATTTATTTGAGCATTTGAAATTCGCTGAATATGCAGGTCTGCCGCAACGGGCGTATTTGAAGTCATATGAGAAACGGTGGATAGAAATACATAGATGATTTTGCCATAACATATTGCTTTCCGCACTCTCGACTGTATCACTTTTGCTACCTTTTTCCAAACACAGCTGATTAAATTACAAAATTAACAAGTTTTAAGTGATATTAAGTCGTTATTATTTATTAATGATTTGAAAAAAAAACGGTCATCTTTCAGTCATGACAAGACTGACGTCTTTCAGTTGTCAGCATGGTGGAAGGAACTTCCACCATGAGTTGTCAGAGTAAGACAAGACTGTCCAAGTGTCTGAATGGCTGAGGCAGCTCGGCAAGTGCAGGTGAACAGTTTGTTAAGCTCGGTTGCTCGGTAACGGAACCCCGAGCACGTAGCACGGACCGAACCGCCGTCCTCTCCACTCGTCTGCCTATAACTGGCAGGTAAGATCTAATAAGAGAAGCAGACAGAAGTTACTTCTTTGGTATCTTATCGAAGCTGAAATAACATGTTTTGTGGATGTTGTAGATGAAGGTAATAAGTTTGATCTAGTTTATATCAGTTACCAATCGTTGAAATTTATATATACAGGGTGTTATCCCAACACTCTGGAGACCTCTTTTTTGAAGGAATATATATCGTGGAGAATTATTTCAAGACGAATCCAACGATACTTTGATCAATAGGCTGAACGTACGAAGAATCTCTGGTGAACGACTGATGAATTTCTATTGGCAGAGTCGAAAATCCGTTGTCTATCACCGTGTAGGTGTGTTGAAATGCAATACTGTAATTCATAAACGGTTGCATTGATCAGTTTTAAATGTTTACAAACACTTATAGTGCATGCAAACTAAAAAAAATTGGGAACGTTAAAAAAGCAAGAAGACAGTTTTTGATAGCGTACTGAAAAATGTGTACTAACAAATCCGACGTTAGCCTAAATTGGGTAGGTCTACGGGTACAACGGGAACCCCCTAAAATCACGGTTTATGGCCATTTTCAAGAATGGAACTTTTTTTAATTTGAAATCGCTGAGTAGGCCTACCGTTAACTGGATTTTTCGTCAACACATTTTGAGATACTGACTTGAAAATACGGCTGGCAACGATTTCGTGGTTATTTCCTAATTTTGAAGGGTAGGCTTATTCATTTTTGGTCGTCATCTTGGATCCATCAAATTGCATATAAATTATTTTTTTCAAATGCAAAGACTGTGTTATGACACATGATTTAAAACTATATTTTGACGCTAAATACAACGCTAAAATACGTTAAAAATATTTTTTAATTTTGCAAACGATATATATGCTCAATTTATAATTGGAATATTTTTGACTGGATGTTGATAAAAACGCCTTACAACACTTAAAAATATATTTACAATTATATTGATTTACATACAAAATGGTAAATATAAAAGACCATAAAAGAAAATATCAAATTTCTACTTATTATGTATATCATATCAAAATGGCAATTGTTTTTTGTTTCAAAACTAAATATCTTACAAACCTCAAATTTTAGGACAATTATTCTAGTGACAAAAATTTTGCCAAAACTAACCCAATTAACCGCTGATATTAATATTATGATGATCGGACTACTAATATCGGAGGAATTGTAATTTATTTAAAACATGGTTTTTTAGTACCAACTGTCTGAAATTTGCATGTTTTTATCCGAAGAATCTACAATTTCTCCATTATTAGTTGTTCGATCATTATCGTCAATAGCATTAAATTTCTTAACCTTTTTTCCTATTGTATAATTTTTCTAAAAATTGCGGTTTGCAGTTTTCTAAGGTAGCTTTGGGGAAAAAAACAGTAAAATAGTGAAAATAGAAATATCAGTGATTTTAAAATAAAATACATTAAATCTCATCTAGATGAAGCAATCCAAGTTGTATCAAGACGTATTGAGAAATAAGCAAGATATTGAATTTAACTTACTTCTCCTAAGGTTAACATTTGGGACAACGTTCTGCATTTACCACTTTCAATATCTCAGTAACGAATGGACATAGAGCATTGATGCAAATTATTTAATTGTTTGTTTTTTTAGCTGAATTCAATGGTGCTAACACAATTTTGATTATTTCAATTTTCTACGTGAAAACTAAAAAAAACATTTTTGGGGGGTTTGTCCCCCTTTTCCCCCTTCCCCCTTCCAGTGGTCCGATCAGGATGGTTTACAAGCTCGTCCGACTTTTTACCACTTTAGATGTCTGTACCTAATTTCATTAAGATCGGACCATATTTACGGCCGTTATCTTGTTAACAGACATATATAATATATATATATATATATATATATATATATATATATATATATATATATATATATATATATATATACACAGTATGTTCATTTTTTTGTGCACACCATTGGGATCTCGTAAACTATAACAGATACAAGAAAGGTTAAACTAGCAAAGTAATGCGTAATAAAAAGACAAATAAAATGGTAGTGAGCAATTTAAAATATTCGACCAAACTCGTTCGCTACGCTCAAAAAACCATTTTGGCCCCAAAACTAAAATTGCCCATAACTCCCTTATTTTTTAAGGTACAAGACTGTAAGTGGGGTCAAATTTACACGAAATTTGATGTAGAATCTAAATATCTAGGCAAAAATGTGATACCATTTATGGTTTTCTGAGAATAATGTTCAAGCCCAGAATTTTAAATGCCAACATGTAAAATTTTATTTTTCATTGGAATGATATTTTTTTCCTGATTACAAAAATGCCATACATGTGATATTTTCCTCTTCAAATGTGTTTTTAATTAGAGAAAATATTTTTTTTGTAAATTAAAATGGGTTATAATGCACTGGATTAATCATAAAAACGATTACTATGAAAACAGCTCATTTTGAGTAAACAGCTGATTGACTCGGAACAGCTGATTGGCAGCAATATTCTATTTTACGGACAAATAAACATCTTCATTTAAAACAACTGATTTATTTGTAAATTATCTTTTTACTGTTAATCAGCTGTTTCTAGTCAATCAGCTGTTAAATATTAATCAGCTGTTCCCCTTTTCCTTACTTTTATTATGAATCCAATTCATCATAGCCCATCATCATGTACAATAATGAATTAACTTGAACATACCATTAATTTAAAATATTTAATAGATTTTAACGTATTAAATTCATAATAACAGAAGAGAAAGGGAACAGCTGATGAATAGATAACAGCTGGTTGACTAGAATTAGCTGATTAACAGCAAAAGGATAGTTTACAAATAAATCAGTTGTTTTAAATGAAGATGCTTCCGTGAAACAGCTTTTTGCTGCCAATCAGCTGTTTCGAGTCAATCAGCTGTTTGGTACAAATCAGCTGATTTCATAGTTATCATTTTTATGATAAATCCAGTGCATTATAACCCATTTTAATTTACAAAAAATATTTTCTTTGATTAAAAACACATTTGAAGAGGAAAGTATCACATGTGTGGTATTTTTGTAATCAGGAGAAAAATATCTTTCCAATGAAAAATGAAATTTTACATGTTACCGTTTACAAATGTGAACTTGAGCATTATTCTCAGAAAACCATAAATGGTATCACATTTTTGACTAGATATTTAGATTCTACGTAAAATTTCGTGTAAATTTGACCCCACTTATAGTCTTGTACCTTAAAAAATAAGGGAGTTATGGGCAATTTTAGTTTTGGGGCCAAAATGGTTTTTTGAGCGTAGCGAACGAGTTTGGTCGAATATTTTAAATTGCTCACCACCATTTTATTTGTCTTTTTATTACGCATTACTTTGCTAATTTAACCTTTCTTGTATCTCTTTTAGTTTACGAGATCCCAATGGTGTGCACAAAAAAATGAACACACTGTATATATATATATATATATAGTACCTGGTGGACCGAGCATTGCTCGGTGTTATTTCATGTTTAGCAGTTCATCCAGTTACTATAAAATTTTTCAATGTCATAAAATTGATAAATAGAAACCTTTTTTATTGCTCCATGGACTCTTCATCCCACTTTCTGTATTTTCCCTTAATGACTGTAGATTCCAAACAGCTGTTATGATTACTTCATTTGTTTACACTTTCCTTGTTTATTTTCGCTGCTATCACGGCAACCCATAAGGCCAATGTTAAAATTTTACAACTTTAAAATTTGATTTATTACGTTATTAGATTTTCTCTGGCCAAGTAATCTGCATAAAATACGTTTTTGAGTCATAAATTACTTATTTCCAGACTTTGAAGGAAATCCTCGGAGCCGTTTTTGAGATCGTTGTGCAAGCAAGCAAGCATACATACAAGATAACACTGCTTGTATAAGAGTATAGGATATATATCGTCCGACTTTTCACCACTTTACATATCTGTACTTAATGTAATTAAGATCGGACCATATTTTACGGTCACATACATATATATATATATATATTTATTTATTTATTTATTTATTTATTTATTTATTTATTTATTCTAACAAATGGTATTTTTTGCCTCTGGGGGCCCCAAAACGAAAAGTTATCATGGCCTCGGGCTTAGGTCTTACTATGAGACCTACGGTAATAGCTTCTTTCCTATAGGGAAAATTCGTTAAAATGATAGTGTATATTGTGAATTTACTTAATACCTAATGAAGCCTTTTAAAAAATGAGGTAGAAAAAATCATTAATATTTATAGTTACTTTTATTACTTCTGCAAAATGTTACTCTTGTAAAATTAAATATGTTTTCGAAACCAATATATTTTTCAGAAATGTTTACATGTTTTTTGTAAGCGCGAGCAGTGAGACGTGTTACGCCATATAACGCCTTCAAAACCATCAACACACCACGGCGCCCGGCGGTTCGGCTGCGGGGCCAGCGTTTTCATTTCCAGTGATTTATTTACATCCATGGCCCCATAATACTAAATTTCTTTACTAAAACTGTGCGTAGAGTGTCAGTTTACGCACTTTAAACTGATCGTAAAACAGCTGTTTTACGTAAAACAGTAAATTTACTGTGCACTAGAAAACGGAAATAACGGAAATAAACAATCAAAACAATCAGCTGATCACAGCGAAACGACGTTTATCTGAATGGTAAGGGCAAGCAACTTATCAGTAAACTTGTCTCAATGTTTGTAAAGGATTATTTTTTAGAATAATACATGACCTAGTGAATGTACAGAATGTAAATATAGATTTAAGTTTTATACCTTGCAACAACTTTAATGATTTTGTAGATAGTAACAATTCTAGTCATAGGCCTAGGCCTAAGTTTCAAAACCCAAAACATTCCGAGAATTCTCAAAGCAAGACTAACAATGAAAAATTAACTATAGTTCATCTTAATGTCGGGAGAGGGCAGAACAGTAAAAAAGAAGAAATAGAAATTTTTTTGGACGAAATAAAACCGGATCTTTTTGCGGTAACTGAGCACGGCTTGGATGGAGATAGCTTTGCGGGAGTGACACTTAAGGATTATGTTGTGGCTAGCGGGCGCTGTAGAGAAACACGAAGATGGGGTGGTGTTGCTATTTTTAAGAGAGAAACTTGCCTTTTAAAAATTGATGAAGGGACTAGAACTGAACTCTTCAAGGAGGAAGTATTTGAAGGTATCTACCTGAATTTTACATTGAACAACAAACCAACAGTCTTAGCATGTATATATCGCACACCCAATAAGCAAAATTTACCAGATTTTTTTTATCATTTAAATGATTTCCTACTGGCAATCTCAGGACACTCGAAACAGGTTGTCCTTACTGGAGATGTTAACATAGATTATTTGGATAACTCACATGAGAACTTAGAGTTTCAAAACCTAACTTCTAGCTTTGGGCTAGACTTTTTGGTTAAAGAACCCACCCGTTTAACTGAAACTGCGGAGAGGTGTCTGGATAACTTTGTTACTAATATCTTTCATGCACATTCTGAGGTCATGGAACCCTTTGTTTCGGATCACTCTGCTGTGGTTCTAAGGATTGAAAGCGAACACCAGATAAGGGACAACCTAACCTGCAAAAGCATATATCGTAGCTTTAGTGAGAATAATATCGAAGAACTCAAGGTTAGGCTAAGTTGGGAAAAGTGGCAGGATGTGTATTCAGCCCAGGATGTGAATCGTAAGTAGAGTAGGATTCACGTAAGTTGGCAAAAGCATGTACTAATCATCTCATCAAAAATTTTTATACAAGTCACATTGAAAACATTGTTGGTTACACATGGTGTCTATTTACATTTTCTCAGAACTGTCAAATCGCCACGTTGCGTTTCTTTACAAGTTATAGGTTATAGAATTATTACAATATTGCCTATTTTTAGAAGTTTTTATTTCCATTCAACCTTTTTACGTAGCTGCCAAAGTTTAATTTTATTCTATTTCTTGATTTACAAGTATTTTAATTTGTTTAACTGTTTGTTTTTTTCCTGGGCCAATTTTAATAAGTTTTGACCGCAATATGAAACAATCTCTCTTTTCAGATAGACTTGCAGCAAGTAGTACTGGCTATTCAAAAACTCGCCTACATTTCTTTGTAAATTTTATTTCATAAGAAAATCTTAGACTATTAACCATGCCTCATCCATGACACATCATCTCCCTGTTAATACATAATTTATTTGGAAAAGCCCCTTAGTAATATTTTGAGCCGTGCAAGTGAACTTCCAGTTGCAAATTGCATTAGAACTTTCCCTTTATTGCAAGTGCTATACTAAACAGATGTTCGTTGACAATGTTTTCAGCACAGCTGGATTTTATGGTTAAGTTCGTAAGATGATAATAGTTTGTTTACTTTCGTTTTGGCCAACTTAGGTGAATCCTACTCTACAACCATCTGGTACAGACGTTACAATATCATATCAGTGTTTCTTGTCCATTGAAACAATCCAAGAAAAAATAACAAGCAAGGCTGTTTGGATAAGTGACGAGATAGTTTCTTTTAAGCAGGTCCTGGTCGAATCCTACAAAAAATGGTTGCATGAAAAAAACTGAAGAAAATATATTAGCCTACAATTCACTGAAAAGTGAATAGCTATAGGAACATTATCAAGAACACTAAGAAGCAACATTACTCAGATGTCATATAAAACTCGGCAAACCCGAACAAAGGAGCCTGGAAAGTGATTAATAGCAATAGGCCTAGTCAGAAAAGTAGCCAAAATGAAAACTTGGTCCTTAACATAGACAACGATGTAGTCGAAGATCCCAAGGCTGTATCGGACAACTTTATAACACCTTCTTTGTAAATATTTCAAACTCAATAGATTTAGATTCAGGTTCTGATTCCAAAAGTTGGTCTGGTTTTCCTCAGCACAGCGGAAACTCCACATTAAACACCTTTGGAAGAGTAAGTGCAAAAGAGGTGCATGACACGGTTTGCAGCTTCCAGTCCAAGAAATCAACTGGGCACGACGGACTTTTAATGAACATCCTTAAAAAATGCATCAATGAAATTGTGGACCCGCTAACTGATTTTATCAATAAATCATTTGCAGAGGCAGTCTTTCCAGAAGAAGATAAATTAGCAATTGTAAAACCCTTATTTAAAAAAGGGGACAAAAGAAACATGAAGAATTACCGCCCTATATCTCTATGTTGCCGGTCATCACTAAAGTTATTGAAAAAATTGTCTGTAAAAAATTAGTAAATTTTTTGGAAAATAAAAACTTTTTTCTCCCACAACAATTTGGTTTCAGGCAAAATAAATCTACAAAACAAGCTTTGATCAACTTTGTCAATAAATGCATTGATTATGGCATTTAAAATGGGGATACAGCTGTTGGAACCTTTGTGGACCTTACAAAGGCTTTTGATTGTGTGGATGTGCACATTCTGATAGAGAAGCTAGCCGCAGCAGGAATAAGTGGAAATGCACTGAAGTGGATGATCTCTTACCTTACCAACAGCAAACAGAGAACCTCTGTTAGTCATAAGAACCTCTCAGGAGAAACAAAGAACTTTTCGTCTGAAACAGAGGCTGTGGTCAGAGGGCCTATTGTGTTTCTAATATATATCGACGACATAGGTGATCATATAGACAAGAACAACTTAATTAACTTCGCAGATGACACCACTTTGTTTACTTCAAGCAATAATCTGGATAACCTACAAATCTCTACTTTTCTCAATATAAACTCAATTTACCAATATTTTTCTGATATAAAACTGTCAATAAACCAAGAGAAGACCAAGTTTGTACACTTTAAAACTACACAACTACAGCAAAGAAGACCGTCTTTCGGAATAGGCCTAATGCTGGGAGAGGACGAAATAGAGGAATAACTTAGTGCAAAATGCTTGGGAGTAACTCTGGACAACAATTTGAATTGGACTCCTCACGTGGATCAAATTGTCTCAAAATTGTCTACCAGCCTATTTGTTGTCAGAAGCCTTGCAAATCTTCTTAGCAGGAAATTCCTGAAAATGGTCTACCATAGCCTGTTTGAAAGCCATATAACTTACTCAATAGTTTTAAGGGGCTCCTCAAGTAAAATGAATCTGGATAGAGTTTTCAATTACAAAAACAAGCCATCAGAGTAATAGTCAAAAAACCTGCTAGAACACCATGTTACTCTGTTTTTCAAAGATCTCAACATTTTAACAGTTCCGTCACTATATATTTTTGAAACAGTTTTATATGTCAAAAGTCAGAACATCAATCATGAACCAACGCATCAGTACAACACCCGCAATAGAAACATCTTTGCAATTTCACATAGATTATCTTATCTTTAACAGAGACCAAGCCGGAATATATGGGCCAAAAGGTTCTCAGTATTCTGCCTGAAGACTTGAAGAGGACTAATAACCTAAATAAATTTAAAGTCAAGCTGAGAGAATATCTAATAGAAAAATGCTATTATTGCTTGCCAACCAGTAATTAAATAGTTAGTTAAGACAAGAAATCTGCAATGTAATTGAATAGTTATTTAAGACTAGAAATCTTCAATGAAGATGATGACTCGCCACATGCTCCGAGGAGTCAACGTGGTCCAAAAGGATAAGTAAGTAAGTAAGTTTAATGCATGTTTATTGGTTAATTCAGAGGAATGTAGTGGCAGCAGCACAGGTATCAGTAGCAAATGTTAGTTTGTTTACTATAGGTTAAGTTTGAAGAATCGAGATACGTAATGGTTTATGCATGGAATACGTTATGATTAAATAAGTTTTAGCGAATTTCCTTAAAGGAATAAGCTATTACGGTAGTACTCATGGTAAGACCTAAGTCCGAGACCATGTTAACTTTTCATTTTGGGGTCCCCAGAAGCAAAAAACACCATTCGTTCGAATTTATATACATATATGAATTTATATATACATATATATATCTATATATCTATATATAAATCTATATATATGTCTGTTAACACGATAGCGGCCGTAAATATGGTCCGATCTTAATGAAATTTGGTACAGACGTGTAAAGTGGTAATCATTCGGACGAGTTCGTGAACCAGCCCAATCGGACCACCGGAAGGGGGGGTAAAGGGGGATAAACCCCCCAAAAATGGGTTTTTTGAGTTTTTCACATAGAAAAATAAAATTTATAAATTTTTTGTTGGCACCATTGAATTCAGCTCAAAAAAACAAACAATTTAGTATTTTGAATTACTGCTCTATGTCCATTCGTTACCGAGATATTGAAAGTGGTAAACACGGTACGTTGTCTCAATGTTAACCTTATGGGAAATAAGTAAAATTCTATATTTCGCTTATTTCTCAACATATCTTGATAAAACTTGGTAAATGGCTTCTTCAAGTTCAGATCTACTCAGGGCCGCCGAGAGGCCATGTCAGCCAAGTCTGAAACTTGGGGCCCGGGCTCCGAAGGGGCTCGACAGACCATTTTCTAAGTTCGACCGACCATTCAGCCTCAGTCGGTTCGGATTATTGGGGTTTTTTGGAGGTTCGGATATGTATGATGTTCCACCTCTAGACTGCCTAAAAACGCGAGTTTAGAGACCTAATACTCAAAAATTTTCCGGGGGAGGACCCCGGACCCCCCTTTCGCTAAGGGGTATTCAGTTCCCCCCGACCCCCTGGAGGGCCTGTGCTGTGTGCAGACTTGGGACCCGACTTGGCTCTCGGCGGCCCTGGATCTACTAACTATTGAATTAAAACCAACCAGTTTAAACATACCTCTAGCAGCAAACCTGCATACTCATTCCCCATGTTATTCTTATGGAGCTTACAAAAACATGTCAAATCTCGCTATGTTGGATTGAAATATGTTGTTTTGCACTTGAAATTCGCTGAGTATGCAGGTCTGATGCAACGGGGGTATTTTCTGACTATTATATGATGTAAAGTATCGCTTTTCGCTACAATTACCGCGCTCCGCTATGTGTCGCGCAACAACTGTGTAACTCAAAGCGAGAGAGACCCACTTTATGCTCTTAATACACAAATAATTATACAATTCTACATGAAATTCTGAAAAAAGAGTAGTCAAAATGCGGATTGAATGCTTCATTTATCCACGGTGTTAGTGTCGGTAAAAACTTTTGACGTACATAACTGCTTGTAGTAAAATGATCATAATTATAGATGTTCGAGTAAAAAAATACTACATACCATTCTTAAAATAAACGGTAGCAGAAATCTGGAACTTTGAACATACTTTTCCCTTTATCCATAGTTCAGTTTTTGATTTATGATTGATTGTTAATCAAAAACCTGAATTAGAACTAAACTCTTGAGTACGGCGGCGCGGCGGCGAGAACGATTCATAACGTCCAGGTGTAGAACGTCCAGGTTAGGTTGGGTTTAATTGGGTTATGTAAGGTTATTTTCAGTTATATTAGGCTACTTTAACCTAGTTTAGGTTAACTTCTTTTACATATTTATCCTTTGAGCAAACTTCTACATAAGGTAGCTGCTGTTATCAAGGGACTCATGGCATGACCTAATCCCATTGCAAAAAATCTATAAATTTACATTTACTTGGCAGCAAACCTGCATAATTTCCCATGTTTCTTCCTAAGGAGAAAATTGTTGTATGCTTATTTTAAGGTTTAAGTTAATTTTGATTAATTTGAGGTTTCCTCTAAATCTAAGTGATTTGCATTTGAAATTCGCTAGAGTATGCAGGAAATTAAAGTTTTTGAACCTGACCCACACGGTCAGGGTGCTATGGAGGATAATTCCTCATTGTTCCAGGGCTTCGGACTAGCTTTACCAATGCTCAACAAAGTAAAATATAAGTAATGGGCGTCAAATATCTCATAAAATTTAATTATACAAAACGTTTTCATGTTAGGAAGAATCCCTTCCATTAGCTTAGTATATGATTTCATAAATTCATTAGATATAATTGATAATCTACCTGTAGTACCTCTACACAAATATATATATATATATATATATATATATATATATATATGTGCGATTCTTGAGCATAACTTTTTCTTCGTTCTCTCTGAAAGTCTAGATAACTACGGTTGATCATGTGAGCCGTATTGCAGTAATGGCAGAACAGACATCTGTCAATTTTTGAGTTGGCTATTTTGGTCAAAACATTGGCCAATGTTAATAATTAATTTGTTTTGTAGTATGAGAGTGTTTCTGGCAGTGTTTTGATTGATGTGATGAAATTACCGTTAGATTGAAAGTTGTAAAGTGATTGTCAGTGTGTTGTTGTACTTCCTTAGTGATTGAAAACTATGTTACCTATCGAACTTGGTAATAATCTCAGGATTCTTTGATTTTCTGGTGTGTAAGTACCTATTTATTTCTTTCAAAAATCGTAAACACTATTTGATGAGGAGTACCGTTAGACTGGCTATTAGCTCAATTTTTTACTATAGCTTTTCAAACTTAGCAGATGAGGTAAGTCCCTAATAATAGGGTTTATAAGAAAAGCCAGGTCTTTAGGTTCAGGATATCTTCAGGCTCAAATCTAATCCAATAGGCCTCTTGGCATTGTTCGCTTTTGAAGAATACAGTTTTGCAGATTTGTGCATGGTATATTCTCAAATTTAGTTTTGAATTCCAAATTTAACTTCCGTGTACTTTAGGCTACTGATTATGTTTAACGTTTGCGTCAGGTTAGTTAATTACCGGTACCTGAATTTGTGTAGTAAATGGTCTTGACAATGATATGGAATGTGTGAAGAGATCAGTTTTTGTAAGTAGTAGGTCCAGCATCTTGGTGGATCTGCTAAGAAGCAGGATCACTCTGATCCTTAGAGATTTTGGTTTTTGATGATAACAAATGACACACCTATTGAAGTTCAACTACCATATTGATTGACTGAGCGATTAAATCAATCAGATAATTTTGTATATCGTCAGTTGAAAATAATATTTAAAGGGAACGAGTAGAAGCACAGTGATGAAACTCTGAAGAGTATATCTAAATTTAAAACTGGTATCAGTTGGTTATTATTCTATTGTTATATGATAGGATAGTCAAATGTCAGTGTTTACTCACCGTTTAACACAAATATGAAATAATCCTGGATCTCTTTGAGTCTTTACCATATAGGTAGCTTATAAAATTCAATCGGCTTAAGCTTTCATAAGTTATCTAGGCCTAGCCCTAGAATAAGTTATAATGACCTGGTAACACAGCCATTCTTCACTGTTGAGTCAGTGCAGAGTGTCAGTGAAACATACTTAACTAATCAACACTTAAATATTTCAATGTAGGCCTACATACCCTAGGTATGTATGTAGGAAGCAAAACTACATGATCTTTTATATAAGTGTAGCATAATGGGCCAATATTTAGTGATAGTTTCTCAAGATTTATATGCTGAATTGACTATCTGCTGATCCCAAACACAGTACTGCCGATTTTTTCACACAGATATTATTTCTCCTGGAGAGCCATTTTTGACTTACGGTATTTAATTTAGTAACACAGCAAAACACAAATTTGACCTCATGACTTATTAACCCATTGGCATACTCTGAGGGAACAGTTCCGTCAAAGGATTTCTATGACCCCCGGGTGCTGTTAGTGAAGGCTGGGCCTAGTAGTTCACTGGTTTGCTGCTAGGGTTGACTGTAGGCTTTATATGCGCCAATTATTCTCCTGGATTGTGGCATCGATGGCTAACGCGCTATTCAAGTATAGTGTTGAAGTTGTTCAGAGGTACTTGTGTTCGATTCCCGACCATGCGCAGTCCCTATTAGGCTTGCAAATGTGTGGTAAAGTTGGCGAGAGGGCCCACCTAAAATAAATGGTGGCTGGCTTGGGTGGAAGTTGATGGAATTTGTAGGTGTATAGGATTGCATTGGATGCCTGTTTTGCTTTTTTTTACCCTTGTATAGAGGAGGAGGACATACTCTTTTAATTTTTATTGATTAGTTCAGCATATTGTCAATACATATGTACAATCAAAAAGGACGTGACCAAAATATGAGACCAAATACAGAAAAAATAAACATAAAATTAAAACTTGAAAAGTAAAAAAAATGTAGCCTATATCAAAGGGTTAATAAAATAAGACTGACATCTTTACGGAACTTAAGGTTTGAGCCTGACAGGCACAGATTCAAAGAACGGTAATTAATATCTATAAAAAATAGTAGAATAAGGCAACAATTTTGAATTTTGAGGTTTGTCAGGGCCTAATTTGGGAACCTATATAGGAACAGAAAGAGTGTACATACCAGCTCTTATGCTCTCTTCCCGGACCAAGCTGCAGGCAGTTACTCCTCCATGGAAGGCTACATCGATGTTGACGGTTGAACGGCTGCATCTCTAACCTGAGAGCCACTCCTCTTACGTGAGCTGGCTTGTACCCCATCCTGCACTTTGAACTTCAGCCTATTGAACTAGCGGAGTTGGTTGGGCTGGGGTGGGTTTTCAGATAAGCTAGTATTGAATGTTTTGACATCACATACATTAACTTATTTCTGTGGAGTAGCCTCTGAATCACTTTTAATTATCCATGATGGTATAAAATTACCTGTGATACTGCCAAGTGATCTGTTGGATTGGTACACACTACCAGTGGTTTCGGACCACTTTAAGGTCCATTTTAAAGTTAAAAATAGTAGCTAAAACATTCTCTTCTCCACAGTTTAATGAAGAATCTTCATGGTCCTAATAAATACACATTAACATGGCATACGAACATTTAGAGACAAAGATTACAAAAAACTGCCAGTATGGAACACTAACGCACTGCGCTGCCTGCGGAAGGTGAATCATGACTCATTGACATGACCTGTGCTGATTTGTGACGTAACACTACCCCCTCCTTCGTCCTCACTACGGCCTCTGTTCCTCTTCCGCTGTTATCCAGAATTTTAATTGCTGTATTGTATATTAATTATGTTAGATTCAAAAGAGAGTTTGTCATTGAGCAAATGCTGTGGGGATTTTTTAAGATCTGTAGATTCTTCTGCAAATTCTATGGTATTCATAAAATGGCCTTTATCACAAATATGGAGGATTTCTAAGTTATTGTTGATATTAGGCCTAGTATAGTTGTGGTTATTGCCTATTAGATGGTTAGCGAAAGCAGACTTTGATGACTTTTTAGTTAGGTGTTCATTAAACCTTGTAACAAAAGACCGAGCTGTTAACTTATTTCTTTAAGGCAAAATTGTCAATTAAAAATAATAATAGTTTGTTAAATTAAGAAAAGGCTATAATTTTAACCAAAATTCAGATTTGTCAGTTGATTTTGGTTTTATGAGATAAAAGAGGGTTATCTTATGCCCTTCCCATGGCAGTTTCTGTTTTTCTGCGACATTAGCGGAAACTTTTTAAACTGTGACTCTGTGAGAGTCCATGTTAAATGTTAGCACTTTTCACCATGCAAGGGGTAACACAGTGTCATCTAGTATCTCCAGTTCACAAAATAAAATATTAATACATATAGCATTTTCCAGAGAGCCATAGAGTGTCTGTTGTGAGTCGAAAATCGTATCTGCATGGATTTGGAAAGTTCTTTGCGCAAAAGTTCATCAAATCAAATTTGATGCAATAGGACCAAATCAATTCAAATAATATAAAATGCTTTATTACCTTATGGACATGTAATATGCGTATGGTAGGGTTATATGAATTATTGAACTCGCCCTGCTCAGCAGCTTTAGATTTTCGTTTAGTCTGTTGATAAAAGAATTTAGTCAACTTATTCTCATATTAAATCTTATGGATAAGTATGGAACTTTAAGGGCACCTAGGGGCCTTTTCTTTAGTCTAAACTTCATAAATTTTATTTCCTTCTTAACTTCACATCCTCTTTCCAACAATACCTATATTATTAAAATCGGCCAAGAACTGCAGGAGGTATCTTGATAACGAAAAAATTCCCTTGCATATTAAATAAGCACAGTTGTTTGTTGGAAACATTATTTAGCCTAATTAAGTTCAAATCTGGAAACAGAGCAATAGAAAAATTGTTACTATCAAATATCTAGGCGTAATGATAACAGAGGGGTTAGTAATTACTTAATGAAACAGACTAAAAATTATATCCTGGAGGCGATACCGGAAAATTCCTCTTGAGTTATGGAGTGTAATGGATGGTTAAGAAGCCACTTTGTTACTTTAGCCTTGAAATGTTTTTTAAGATCTTCTAAATGCTGACCGAAACCATAGTCTCTGCGGGTGACCTGTCTCCACAGCAGAACAGTTTCAGAACCAGTCATTCTACCATCAATGCTATTCAGAAGGTAGTAGTGACAGTGCGGAGAATGGGTGGAGGACCACAACCACTCGTTGCACCGCGTGGTCCCCTTCGTCACACATGACGTGAGAAACGCTTTCAACTCCATCAGGTTGAGTGATATATGCAAGTTGAGTCTTTCTTTATAGTGCAGAGATTTTGGCACACACCCTCGAGTTAGCTTCTTGTTCAGAAACTAAATACAGTCGACTCTCGCTAACACGAACCTTGATACCAAGAAGTCCTCAATATCACGAATTATTTTTAATCCCCTTGGAAAAACCTGTCTAACACGAAGAAATTACTATACATAACACAAACTAATTTTTTGGTTATATTTTACCTCTATAACTCGAAGGGACACAACAATTACCTCTATAACACAAATTTCCGTAGATAAGACGAATTAGATTCACGCTTTACCTCCATAACTCGAAATTTACCTCCATACCACGAAGTTTTCAGAATGGACCTCTGTAATACGAAATCCCGGCGTTCAGGATGCAACCTGTCGGTGAATCATATCCGGGGTCAAGCGCATGTTTTAATAAAAAATATAATCGATACTGTAATTGTTTTTACAAAGAGGAAGATTACGGACTTTTTGATCAGTGGAATTAATAAAAGTTAAAAGTTTATTTTTGTAGATGAAGGGGATACGGTAAAGTTTCTTTATATTATTGGTTTAATAAAAATTATGATCGATACTTCAATTATTTTACATGTTTAAGCAGAGTAAGATTACGGACTTTTTAATCAGAATTAATATAATCTTATATGTATTTGTGTTTTACAGGTTATTACATTATAAATACTGTATTTTTCATTGATACAGTATATATAATCTACTATATATTTGTCAAATACCACTCAGTGGAAACATCGTACAGCCCAAACTACTTGACCTAGAACCTTGAAACTTTGCATGGATGTTCCTCTTAGGGCGTAGGCATCCGCTAAGAACGGATTTTACAAAATTCGTAGTATAAAGGGGTTTTTGGCGAGGCCGAAGTTTTCAAATTTTCCCATTTAAAAGTATGTTGGACGATTTTTGTTTACATTTTTAACGTTCATAAAACAATCAGCTGGTAGTTAGCTTCGGAAATGTATACGTTGATACAGATAATAATAAATTGATTTCTTTGATCATGGCTTCATTGATTTTTGTTGATTTGTTTCAAGGACATAATTATGTACTATATAAAAGTTACATTTAGTTTGGATAAAATCCACCATTAATTAGTTAAGTGGCACCATCAATATTTCGGTAGCGGGAGTTACGCAGTTTTAAACGTGAAGAGCATACTGCCTTTTGTGGCTGAGTCTTGAGACTAAATCCCGGTAAGATGGAAAGAGAAAAGAACAGTGGTTTTTCAGTCACAAATAGAATGTGCTGAAATGATATGATTGTTTGATCTCTTATGTAAAAATTTATAAATTATACAAATCCCTGATTGTAAGTTATATTTATACTACCTTTCCTACTATATTTTTGTCAAATACCACTGACCTATCATTGTACAGCCAAAACTACTTAACCTAGAACCTTGAAATTTTGCATGGACGTTCCTTACAGAGTGTTGACATTCACCAAGAACAGATTTTTTTTAATTCGAGGTTTTTAGAGGTTTTTCGTGGAGCTGAAGCCTTGAAAATGCCCTATGTTAATGTAATGGATGATCTTTTGTTTAAATTTCAAATTTTACTCAATCAAGCATATTAGCTTCACAAACGGAATGATTTATATAATTTGATTCCTTTAATCATGGTTTTATGGTTGTTTTGATGATTTTGTTAGGTTATTCGTACTATATAAAAGTTACATTTGGTTTAGTTTCGTACCTTATACGTTCAATCATAAGCTCATTATGTGGTACCATCTTTTTAGGCAGCGGGAGCTATAGTTATTTCCTTAGGCCGTCCTTCATGTTTTTAATTACAATCATTACAAATTCCTTTTTCATCTAATTCGACGGTGTCCCGGCTTTTCACGGAAAAATAAATGCTGCAATCAGTGGTTGATCTTAAATTATTCCTACCCGTCCATGTTTTAAGTTAAAAACTAAGTGAATCGAGTTTGAAATACTGCCCACGGATAGCACCATAACTGTTTCGAACATTCAGCCCTTTACAGTACTTAATTGATGCCCTACTAGGCAATCCAGGGACGTAATGGTAAATCTACAAAGAAGTACCTTAAAATCGACACATTTGGTGTTAAAATCGGTCCGGCCGTTTTCGAGTTATAACGGTAAAAAGAAAACCTTCATTATCTACTGTGGTATCCTACATCCTACAGTGGTATCTACATTTTATCCTACATTCCGCCATAAAACAAACATATCTCTACATGACATATTCCTTGATATAAATATTTTCTATTTAGTCCTCTAGATTCTTCATATCAAGGTTAGACGATAATTTTTATCGTGAGCGAAGCCACGGGTTCTGCTAGTATTTAAATAAGTTAAAAGCTTAGATTTGTCGAAGATGTAGGGTATAAATTACATATTTCTTTACCTCTGTATCTCGAATTTTCATTTGGCTTACCTCACTAACTCGAACTATGCCTACGACGAACTATACGTAACACGAAGAAAAATCGCAGTCCTGTGGAATTTCGAGTTAGCGAGAGTCGACTGTATTGAATCAAAACTACCCAATTTTTGTAAGATTGTTGCAGCAAACTTGCATACTCATTCCTCATATTGTTCTTATAGTGATTACAAAATTGCTTCCGTTGCAGTGCTTCTTTGATTGCTTGCTATGATCAATTGAAATATGATTTTTACACATTTGAACTAACTTCACTGAGTAAGCAGGTCTCGGAGGTAATAACTCTAAGAAGGTTTTTTTGACAAAATTTAATTTAATCTAAACATTTAACATCTTTTTATTAATCTTATTCAATTTTAATGGTTAGAATCTAGCTCAGTTAAAAAATGTTTAACAATTAGCATTTTGAATCATTACTCTGCCCAAACTGGTTGATGAGATACAGGGCCGCCGAGAGGGGGGGGCAAAGGGGGCAGATTGCCCCGGGCCACAAAAGGAAGAGGGCCACATTTTGAGCTGAGAATATTTTTGAGGATTATTAAATATTAGAGTTTTTAAAACAAGGAGACCAAAATTAAATGTATTAAAAGATATATAAAAAACTTAGCACTTAAAAAACACATGTAATTAAAATTACCTAACTGTTCATTTGTCTTATTTTGATACAATTTCATTTGGTTTTCGGCCGTCGCGTGTGGGCCCCCCGAGGCAATAGGCCTGCACCAGACCTCACATTAACTAAATCCGCACCAAGCTCAGCAATCGTCCAATACCAATCGTTTACACCCTAAATTCATCACAGAACTTTTTTTTGTACAAGCCTACGATGGACCAAGGAAAAGGATTCCTAGCTTTAACTAAATGGTGTATATTTTACAAAAGAATAATAGTAATAACAATAACATTTACGTCTCAAGACGTGACATTAATTTTTTCCAATGATTAACAACTTCAGCTTCGTTTCTCCTCTGAGTTTGAGTTCAGCTACGTATGAACATTGATAAACGAATACATAAACGAATGTATTTCTTTATCTGTGGTATGAACCAAGGTCCAAAGAAATTCAGGTTTCCTCATACAAAAATTTAAGAAGCTTATGATGCTTTCAGCAGACCGAAAGAATGCGCTCGTCTGTAGCCTCAAGCTGGCACAATAAAGTATCTTGGCCAGTCAGAGAGTAGTTATTACTACATCTTCGACTTAAGCTATACTTTTGCCAAAGGGCCAAGGGGGGCCTTGCTGGGGCTAGGATACAACCGGTAAAATGGTGTCCTGGTGACGTCACAAGCACCACAGCCATTTATGGGAGTTGGAAAACAGAAGGAAAATAAGTAAAGTAGTTTATAGTAGTTAGGTAGTCCGTGAATAATTTGTATAACTTAAAACTGTTTCTTAAATCCTTTGTACCCCCAGGTACAGGCTTATTAGAAACATACATTTGTTAGTCTAGTGCTTTTAATCCCAAGATCTGTGTTATTCAGTAGCCGTATCAAAAAGGGTTTTACCAGCTTTTACTGTTTGGAATGTTCTGAATTTTTAAAATTCATAAATCAAAAGTTTAGTACATACCTGTGATGTAGTTGTTTTGTATTGAACAAATTAAGATATTCAACAGTTTTAGATCAACAAGTTTGTAATCAGCAGATTTTACAAATGTAGCTATTTGACAGACAAAGGTATTTTTTATTTACGATTTTTTGTATTGAGGGGCCTCGCTCCCAAACTTTGCCCCGGGCCTCAAAATGTCTGTCGGCGGCCCTGATGAGATATGCTAAATAAAGTAATTTTCTCATATTATTTTTTTAATTTTTATCAAGGAAATAGACTATCCAAATTAAGGGATGAATCCCCAAAATTTTCATCAAAATTATCTTAAAATGGGAATTTTTTAAAAGTATACAAGAGACAAACCATACGATTAATTATTTTTTCATCGTGTTATTACTTTTTATATTTTTTTTACTGATTTCAGTCCATTGATTATATGTTTGAATCTGGCAGGTTTTCTGCGAACATAGTCCCACAAATTCTTTTATATATATAGATTATTAAAAGGTTTTGCCAACCAACGCTTCGTTGAACAATGTGAATATAAAGTTAGATTATAACCGTGATGTAATTGGAATAATTGAGAACAAAGTGGGTTTGGAAATGGGGCTAATTGCTTCGGAGCAGAAAACGGCTCTGCACTCAATTGTTTTATGTAGCTCTCTTCATTCTTTTATGTACCTGTTCCTCATGCTTTATTTTTCATACTGTTTGTAAACTTTGTTCTTTGACTGTAGGAATATCACTTGAAAAGTGCTCTCAAGTGTTCGGACCGTTTGCATAAGTGATCGCGCCTACGAACAAGTATAGCCAACACAAATACGAAAAAGAACAAACAGTGTAATTGGGGTCCAGGGACCTCAAAATTAAATATTAAGGTGATCTTACTCTTACTATGACGCCTATGGAAATAGCTACTTCGCTATGGGGGGGGGGAATTCTTTAAAAAAATAAAGTTTTTTTAGAAGATTTTTTTCTGAAGCCCACATCACTGAGATATATAATTCCTGACGTTGACTAATACATAACACTTGCATGTTAAGTGTCAGCAACGCTAACCTCGAGTCAAACGAATGCCGCCTAACATATTACACAAACAACAAACTGTTTATCTTACAGGGTGACTCATGCATTCCTCCACTCTGCAAATAGTTATACTGTAACTGCAATATTTACATCGACTTCTAAGAGATTTCATCTTAAAAAAAGTTAACATTTATTGTCGTAAAAATTATATAGTTAAACCAGAAATTGATATTACTTCTCTACTCAGTAATAAAACACCAAGAAAATACTAAGGCATAAATTTGTGGGCTTTGAAATTAGTTTACTGTATAATTCACAACATAAATTATGTAGGGTATTACCTGTTCAAGTATTTTCGGAGCTTACAGTTTCACGCCACCTAATACAGTTTTCACAACATATCTGATGCGAACTGTGAAATGCAATTGGTTAGCTACCAAAGTACTTCTCTACGTTTAGTTCAAAATTTTAAATAGGGTACAAAATTATTAAAACTATTTGAACCTTTTTATTGATAAAAAATTTAAATGCTATTTATCTCAATAACCTTTAATGAAAATGAAAATCATAGGTACTAATCCTAATCTTCTTCTACTATATATTTGTCAAATACCACTCACCCATCATCGCACAGCCCAAACTACTTGACCTAGAACCTTGAAACTTGGCATGGACGTTCCTCTCAGGGCTTAGGCATCCATTAAGACTGGATTTTTGAAAATTCCCTCAGGGCTACGCCCTATGATACATCAAATTTTCAATGTTAAAGTATAGGGAAACTCGTGTAGTTGTCATGGCGACCTTAACATTAAATCATGAATCCAAGGAAGTTTTTCTATTTTTCCACGGGTAAAACCGTGTTGATCAGCTAGTAATATTATAATTGTGAAAGTTTGTAACCTTTGTTTGTTTGACATATTATGTAAACAAAGTTTGTTTATCATGTCCGCTGTAACATGCGCTGTTAAAGTATCCATCCAAGCAGACCCCATCCATCTAAGGAGAATAACCCCATTTCTGACTAACAGATCAGATACAAAAAACAGTGCAGGAGCAATGCCAGCTGTTCAAATTTTGAACGTGGGCAAAGCCTCAGGGAACATCTAGATAAAGATAAGTTTTGCTGATAAATGAAAGATGATTTTTATCCCACTTGGAACTATCACCAATGTTTTCTTTCTCCAATTCTAATGTGATATGCCTATTATTATAATAATTGTCATTAATTACTATTGCGGCAAGAGCAGTTTTGCCTAGATGAAAAAAGTATTAAAGGACCATTTCCATAATGACATGCTGATTCTTACCTAAAGCTGTAATAATACCAGTGAAAAAAATCAAGGCTTGGATGAACTCTTTTGCAGTCCTATTTAAATAGAGAAAACTTTCACCAATGTAAATTTTTTGGCCGCCATCTTGGATCCGCCATTTTGAAATGAGGTTAAGTTATTTCAAATATGAAGTTGGTGTTGTGACCCATCATTTCAAACTAGATTTTTGCGCCGAATACAATGCCGCAGCCCGTTTTTCATTGTCGTGTTTAGTTTTCAAGATATTGTAAAAGTTTTAATACAAATCTCAAAAAATATGAATTTTTCAAAAACTAAATTTTATAGCTAAAAACGGGTTGCGGCATAGAATTCGGCGAAAAAAAATAGTTTGAAATGATGGGTCACAACACCAACTTCATATTTGAAATAACTTAACCTCATTTCAAAATGGCGGATCCAAGATGGCGGCCAAAAAATTTACATTGGTGAAAGTTAAGTGTAAATCGCTCAACAATGACTGATGGTGGTTATTCGTCACTATCTAGCATTATTTTTTGGTTATGGGCCTATTTTATCAATTTGTTATGTTTAAATTGGTTGAAAATAAATAAATTAAAAGTACTTCTATCTTGAGAACGAATCGAGATATTAAAAAACGGATTGCGGCATTGTAATTAGTGAAAAAATCTAGCTTGAAACGATGGGTCACAACACCACTTTTACATTTGAAAAAATTATTTTGGATCCAGCATGGCGGATCCAAGATGGCGGCCGAAAATGAATATGTTGCGTACAGAGAAGGCACCATAACTTTTTTTATCACACCACTTTCATTTATATATGTATACTATGTTATTTTTCAATTCTTTTCAATGCATAATCTTTCCTAATTTCTTTAACCTAACTTCTTTCCATATAATAATTTCTATTCCTTTTCTATTTTTTTGATCATATGTTTCAATTTAAATTTATAATTATATTTACCAGACTTTTCCATTATTAGCACTGTTTTCATATAAAATAATCATGTAGATTTTGTTCTTTTGTGAAATTATTTTAAATGGACTAAAAGTGGAATCAGCAAGAAATGTGAAACAAATCAAGAAAGAAAATTGTGAGAACTTGTGAACATTTAAAAATAATGCCTGAAAAATGATATGTGGTATTGTACAAATATTAATTTAATTTTCTGTTAATACATGTTCAATTGTTTACTGTTTAAAATGATTCTTAATTACAAACAAAAGGTCCTCCAATTAATTAAATACCCCATTTTTTCTTGGTCCTAACCGTGGCCGATTGATCAAAGCTCTTTGGAACTTACAGTTCATTTTTTCTGAATTAATTTCCTCTTTTTTATCCTTTTTTTATAAATTTTCCCCATGTTATTTCCTTTATTTTATCAATATTTCTCCCTGTGTCTGTGCCTCTCTGTATGTACATAACCACATAATATTATTAGATCTAAATACAAATACTTGATCTAATCTCTCCACTAAGGTACCTCCTAGAAGTGAATTCAAGGTCGAAATGTACCAACGTCTCACTGCATTAGCAAAAACACGTCTATTAAATATAAAGGCAATCGTAGATAATTTAGTAACCCAAACCGATCCTTTATCTGTTGTACAATTAAAAAGCTTGAACACATACAAAACAGAGGTGCAGAGAAAAAGGGATGACTTTGAACTAAATATTCAAAGGTTATTAAATGTTGGGACGAAGAGGTTTTGTCACTAGAATCTTTGTCCACAGACCAAGAGGAGATTAATGAATTATATGTTCACATTTCTAGCCATATCGAGTCCTTGATCTCGATTAATGAGCCACAAGGTAACGGTGATAACAGTAGTGTAAACAATGTATCCACTGCATCTAATATGCATTCAAATGTCAGGTTACCTAAGTTTGAACTTCCCAAGTTTTCTGGCGACTTGTCAACGTGGACATCCTTCATCAATCTTTATGATACCACAATACATAATAACGATTCTCTTTCGGAAGTCATGAAGTTTCAATATCTCTTAAGTACATTCGAAAAGGAACCGCTCAATTTGATTCGTAGTCTTAACTTAACCGCACCCAACTATATGATTGTTTACAACTTGCTCAGGGACAGGCACCATAATGATCGTCGACTTCAATTAATACATCTCAACAATTTGATAGATCTACCTAACATTTCTAGTTCGAATATACCTGGTGTTCGACAATTCCTTAATTCGTTTAACGAAAACACGCAAGCTCTGATTGCGCTTCAATGTGATATCTCCCAATCGGATCCTTTGATGGTAGCAACTCTACTAAGGAAAATGGACGTGAAACTTCGCACCCGATTAGAATGTTTTCGTTCAACTTCATCGTTAACCAAACATACCCTACCTACCACCAACCAAATCATTGATTTCTTAACTTCTGAGTGTACTCACCTTGAAGATGCAACTTTGTCCCATAGTACTGAATATAAGGAAATTACTTACATTCCTAATCAAAGTAAAGCTCTCTAACGTGAAAAACTTCCTTTTAAAAACTCTGTGAACATAGTAGCCGCTCAATCCTTTCCACAAACTCAAACAAATAATAGCATGAATATGCAATGTTTTGTGTGTAATCAAACTTCCCATAAGGTCTATGCTTGTCCTATTTTCAAGAGCAAAACACCCAAAGAACGATATCAGCTAGTAAAACAACACAAAAGGTGTGCTTCATGTTTAGGGAGTCATGTTACTAAGTCATGTCAGTCACAAGCAATGTGTAAAATCTGTAACAAGCGTCACAATACTTTACATTTTAATGAAGAAACAAGTAACAAGGATAATCATCCTCTTGTTCAAGCTCCTAGTAAGCAATCCCCTGTTCAAGATAATCCATTATTCAAGTCTGACTCTGTTTTACCGGTTTTAACATCTCAAGATAATCCCCAGACTCCAACAACTGATACTACAGTATTATTAGGGACACTACTGGTGCAGCTTAGTTCCCCTGACGGTAACTCGCATGTTTTTAGAGCGCTTCTTGACTCTGGAAGCATGTGCAATTTGATTACCGAACATGCAGCAAACATCCTGAATGCCAGGCGTCATAAATCTAACATTCAACTCTCAGGCATTGATCATCATGTTACTGGTAATAAAGGGCAGATATTTGTCGATTTCAAAACTTTGTCTGGAAAGGCCCGAATCAACCTTCATTAATCCTAGACAAGCTCACAGTTGACCTTCCCCGTGTACCTCTATCAATGGACTTGGTAAAACTAACCAGATCCTATACTCTTGCTGATCCTTCTTTCCTTATTCCTAGCCGCATTGACGTTGTCATCGGAGGTTCACTCCACCCCGCAGTTGTTCACCCAAGAACAAATTTGTCTTGCCCATAATATGCCTTACATTTTAGGCACTCATTTTGGATATGTTCTCATAGGCACTGCACCATGTATGCTAACTCAATCCACGATTTCTTCTACTTTACCATCTGCTACTCTTAACGTTTGCCTTCATTCAATAAGTGATGCAGATCTTCATTCCTCAATTCAACGTTTTTGGCTTCAAGAAGAGCCTCCCGCATGTTCGACCAAAACTCACGAAGAACAACTTTGTGATGAACACTTTCTTAAGACACATTCTCGTGACACAAATGGACGTTACATAGTGCGTCTTCCATCTAAGGAATCTGGCACTGTTCTTGGTGAGTCGCAAACTGCTGCCAAACTTCGCCTTTGTGCAATGGAACGTAAATTTAATTCCAATCCGCATTTCGCTCAACTGTACCATGGCTTCATGGACGAGTACTTCTCTCTAGATCATATGTCAGAATTAAATGACTTAGACCTATCGAAACCACATTACTACCTCCCTCATCATGGACTGCTCAAAGAGGGTAGTAGCACTACCAAACTTAGGACTGTTTTTGACGCCAGTTGCAAATCTAGCTCTGGAAAATCTCTTAATGACATCCTTTTAACTGGGCGCAAATTGCAAAACAACAATTGTGACTTGCTCATGCAGTTTCGCATACACAATGTTGTATTCTGTTGTGACATTCGTCAAATGTACCGCCAAATTTTGGTTCATCCTGAAGATAGGAATTTTCAATTGATTCTGTGGCGGAATCGACCCGACCAAACGGCTACTACCTATCAGCTGAACACCGTCACGTACGGTATGAATAGTTCTCCATACCTTTCTTTAAGGACATTACATCAACTAGCTGAGGATGAGGGTAAAAACTTTCCTGATGCTGCCCGTGTTTTGCGGAACCATAGTTATGTAGACGACATAATTAGAGGAGCTGAAAACGAAGATGAAGCTATCATGCTACAACAACAACTTATTTCACTCCTTAACAGAGGTTGTTTTGAGTTACGCTACGCAAATGGGTTTCAAACTCACCAAAACTGTTAGGCAATCTACCAGAAACTCACCTTGAATCACCTAAGTTTCTTCCAAACTCTGATACTCCGCATTTAAAGTGTTAGGTCTCCAATGGTCGCCCACTACTGATGCATTTTCTTACAATGTTCAAATCCCTAATTCTGGTAAACCCCCCACTAATCGTAGTGTTTTAAGCACTATTGCACAAATCTATGATCCATGTGGATTTCTACTATCCTTCATCATGCTCGCTAAGTGCTTCATGCAATTACTCTGGACAAAAGGTTTATCCTGGGATGCTCCTCTGCCACTTGATCTCCGTGCACAATGGAATTCTTTCACCGGCAACATCAAATGGTTAACCAACATTTTAATACCTCGTTCATTAAACTTTTCCTCTTCGTGCATTGTCGAATTACACGGTTTTTGCGATGCTTCAGAGCTTGGATATGCTGCAGTGATTTATTTGAAGTTTGTATGTAGTGCTCAAGATGTGTCGATAAAACTCTTAATGGCTAAAAAACGTGTAACCATACCACGGTTAGAGCTGTGCGCAGCACATTTACTAGCACAATTGGTATGTCATTGCAAGTCTGTATTTCCTAATAGATTTTCTCCAAGTAACATATACTTGTGGTCTGACTCTACCATAGCAGCTTAACTGGCTTCAAACACCACCATACCGATTAAAGACCTATATCGCAAACCATGTGTCACAGACACAAGAAATGGTTCCAACTGAGTCTTGGAAACACATTTCATCAGAAGACAATCCCGCTGATTGTGCTTCCCGTGGACTTCTGGTGTCACAGTTAAATAATCACAAACTCTGGTGGGAAGGTCCTTCATGGCTTGTACTCCCTTCTTGTAAATGGCCGACACCCAAATTTGTTCCTATCATTTTAGGTGCAACACATGATCTTAAAGAAACCTCTCTCACTGTATTAACAACTCCCCCACAAGAAGAATGGTCCCTATTAACCAAATATTATTCATGGTCAAAACTACTTTGGGTAATGTCTTTTGTGCTACGGTTTATATATAACTGTCGCAATTCATCACGACGCCTTGGTCATCTTGGAACAATTGAACTTCAAGAAGCACGCTTTAAATATTTGCTTTGGTACAACGCACAACATTTGCAGACGAATTGATCTCTCTTTCAAAACTGCAAGATTGTTCAAAACGCATTCAACGATTGAATCCATTTGTAGATTCAAACAATTTAATACGTGTAGGTGGACGTCTCAGTCAACCTTCCCTTCCCTATGATGCACGTTACCCAATACTCCTGCCTAAACAACATCATATTGTTAATCTAATTATTGATTATTACCACAAACAGTACCTTCATGCTGGGCCACAGTTGGTCCAATCTTTGATCTCTAAACATGTATGGATACTTTGAGCTAGAAACGTTATCCGCCTTCGCATATTTAAATGTATAACATGCTTCAAACATCGTCCAAGAAACACAACACCGTTAATGGGAGATCTGCCCGCTTGCCGCATAACCCCTGCAAGACCTTTCTTGTCAACAGGAATTGATTATGGTGGCCCATAAAATGTCAAAGTGGTAATTTACGATTTATCAAACAAATCAAAGTTTACATATGTATTTTTATATGCATGGTAACTAAGGCTGTACACATTGAAGTAGTGACGGATTTATCTACAGACGCCTTCATCGCAGCTTTAACAAGATTCACTTCTAGACGAGCGAACTTCATTGGAGCAAATACATTACTTCGTAACATTGTTCATTCAACTATTCGTAATCCCAAGTCACAAGATCAAATTAGTCACTTCACTTCTAATCATGGAATAACATTCCATTTCAATCCTCCTGCTGCCCCACACCAAGGTGGGTTATGGGAGAGTGCTATCAAAGGAGCTAAACACCATTTAAACCGTGTGTTAGGTGAATCTATTTTGACTCTTCCCGAATTCATTACGTTGACTGTACGAATCGAAGCTATGTTAAACTCCAGGCCGTTGACTCCTTTGTCGTCTGATCCATCCGACCTATCTGCTTTGACGCCAGGACACTTTTTGATTGGCGCACCTTTAATATCAATACCTGAACAAGACTTGACTCACATCCCTTCCAATCGACTGAAACATTGGTACTTGGTGCAGCAGTTCTTCCAAAATATTTGGCGTGGATGGAACCTCGAATACCTTCATACCCTTCAACAGCGGTCCAAGTGGATTAACAATGGAAAAACTTGAAGATTGGAGACTTTGTTCTGGTGAATTCACAATCCAGCCCTATGAAATGGCCATTGGCAAGGATTATTCAGGTCTTCCCTGGAAAAGATGGAATCGTTCGAGTCGCAAAAGTAAAGACCGAAAATGGTACTCTTATAAGACCTGCAATCAAATTTTGCCCCTTACCAATTTAGTGTCTTGTTAAAGTGATGGACACTTCAAGGGGGCCGGTTATGTTGCGTACAGAGAAGGCACCATCACTTTTTTTTATCACACCACTTTCATTTATATATATATATATATATATACTATGTTATTTTTCAATTCTTTTCAATGCATAATCTTTCCTAATTTCTTTAACCTAATTTCTTTCCATATAATAATTTCTATTCCTTTTCTATTTTTTTGATCATATGTTTCAATTTAAATTTATAATTATATTTACCAGACTTTTCCATTATTAACACTGTTTTCATATAAAATAATCATGTAGATTTTGTTCTTTTGTGAAATTATTTTAAATGGACTAAAAGTGGAATCAGCAAGAAATGTGAAACAAATCAAGAAAGAAAATTGTGAGAACTTGTGAACATTCAAAAATAATGCCTGAAAAATGATATGTGGTATTGTACAAATATTAATTTAATTTTTCTGTTAATACATGTTCAATTGTTTACTGTTTAAAATGATTCTTAATCTATATATTAATACGCAAGCGGTTTTCTTTTCACAGTCCAACCGCAATAACGGCTGGACCGATTTTAACGTTTGAGGTATCAAATTAAAGGGAATTTTATGTAGATTTGCCAAGAAGTCTCCGAATTTTAAAAAATGGCGTCACTAAAGTACAGTAAAGGGCTGAAGTTTCGGAACAGTGGCGCTATGCATCGACATTTGAGCAAGCTCAGTTTACTTTGTTTACAAACGGAACATATGGGCAAGCTCTGAAAGAGTTCTACAGGTAAACCACAGATTGCAGCACTTATTATTATGAATTGTTATTGATTATTTTTTCGAAAAGAGCATTTTTTATTTTTCACAGCTACTTTGGCTTTATTTTCAACAGTTTTCTTTTTTAAAAGTTTATTGTGTTATTTAGGTTATGTTATGAAGTTTTTAAAGCTCTTAAACGTTGCAGTTACCAGTTTTACAATGTAGTTTACGATATCTCATAGTGTTTTTTTTAAGTTATATTAACCTGAGCAAATCTATTTTTGGATTTGGTGCATTTATAATGCCACCGATAAGAAGAAGACGAACATTGACCGGTCGGAGGAGTCGGAGAGAACGGAAAGAACACGATCGCAACCGCTCACCCTCCCGATGTAACATTTGATGCTCCTCAGACCAGTGAACTAAAAATATTTTCATTGTGGTGGGTTGCATTTCAAGAATGAAAAGACTGGTAGAGTAATGCGTCATTTCCGCGTTTTTGCCACAAAGGAAATGTTGCCTATAAAGACAGCCGTTCCCTAAAATATCAGTTGTTTTGGCGATAATTATCAATAAGGTGCAGTGGCATTTCCTAAACACAGGAAGTAATTGCTCACGGCGCCAGTGTTTGCTCTCGGTCAGCTACATGTTGCTCGCTGTAAGCAGAGCGTAATCTTTTGCCGATGTTCAAATATACATAAAAAAGGACATGGGGAAATGAAGGTGTTCCCTAAAAAAAATCGTTTACGTTTACCAGAAACTCCTGCGGTAGATCAAATTAACTTTAAAAATTTCAGTAGTTAAACCATAATTTTGTCAATGAAGTTAGCCCTTTGATTAAACTTTAAAAGTATATAAGTAGGCTGATTATTCTTCATTCTTTTACCATTTGATTTTTGCTCGATTTCGAGCTACGTATTATCTAGTTACAAACAAAAGGTCCTCCAATTAATTAAATACCCCAGAATACCCCCTCAAATCGAGGTACTTACTACCCAATAACGTTTGGGCGGGGTCTTGGATAGTTATTTTTAGAAATGTAAAAAAAGTAAGGGGGGGACAATTAAAACTCACCCTGTATATCTATTATATTATTATCTATTACAAACCCAGTCCATGGATATTGTCCCGATTTTGTCATTGTATGTCGCTCGTTTCTCAACATATCTATCTCAATAAAACTTTGTTTTAATCATACTGACACATAAACTGCTGTTCTCTGTTCCTATTTGTTAGCTCGAAGGTTACCCTTTGCCGAAACCAGTCCATAAAACGTTCCGGCCTTGGCAGATTACTTTCCGCTGATTACTGGAAACGGAAGCAAACAATCAGCTGATTTGCAGCAAACTGAAGTTTAATAGGCCTACATGTTTATAGGCAAGGAGTTTATAGTTAGTACTGGAGATAGTACTTTCTTCACAAACTGCGTTGGAACGCGTGCCGCAGTTGGTACTAACTTATGTGCCGTTCTTTAGTTTATTCAACTGATTCAAAAACTTATGTAATCGTTTCGGAGAGTTGAATCATGTTGATCTGTTTCTTTTTTATGATTGGATGTTTTCTTTGCCTTTAGAACAGTCAATGCCAAATTTAATTCGATACTACGAAACTATACTATATAGTGGGATAGAAAATGTTATTTTTAATCTATGAATTAAGGACAATGATTTTTAATTTCAATATGTAAGTGTTAATATCCAGTAAATGACAAACTTGCTTTTTCTTTAGATGTTGTCATCAGCCATGTACAAACGTTATTGTTGCTCAGCAATATCACTAACAGAAAAAAGTCCTACTTTCTTCTACAAATGTTGCTTACTCGCCAAATTTCTACCATCATTCTCGCAATTTGCATAGTGACTGATTCCATAAATTACTTCTAACTATGCCTAGGTTTCTTCAGGTTTTTGCTACTTTTACTTCAGCTCGTCAGTTATACCTAGAAATAAATTATGTAATAAATTCATCAAAGTTGTTTTCAAATTAAGGGGATCCGCCACCTTTAAATGGTAATTTTTTTATTTTGTAAGTTAGAGATTTTTATGCAGGTTCTATATTTAGGACCTTTATTTAATGAGCTTTTGAGGTTTTAAATTTAATTTTTACCCTTTCAGTTTTTTTATATAATTTTTTTAGCGTTTTATTTTAGCGTTTTTATGTACATTGCTAAACTTCGAATAACTTTTTTATTTTTTGATCAATTGTAATGATTATTGATTTATTTTGATCCTTATAATACCTAGAAACTTTTTGGTCATTAGAATTAAAATACCATTTCAGAAAAAAAAGTTATAAGCAATTATATTTTAAAAGTAAAATTTTTTATTTTACAAAAATTCAAAAAAATTCATAATTATTTTATTTCATGAGCTATATAATTTCTTATGACCAAATATCTCAGTAATATAACAAGGAACAAGTGGTAAAAATTTGAGTGGCATATCTATAATACTTTAAAAGATATTCAAACATATGTAATAAGAAACACGGAAAAACAGAACTTGCGGAAAACGGGCTTTAAAGTAGGCTAATATGTTTTGGTAGGTACTCACTCACGCTTAAAAGCGATTTGTAACAACTTTTATGTTTTAATATTATTTAATGAAAAAATGGTCGGTTTCTCTTTAAATTTCACCCACATACTCAGAAAAATATGCAGAACAAAAAAATAAAATTTTTAAAAAATGTAAAAAAATTAAAAAATTACGATTTAAAGGTGGCGGATCCCCTTAATAAAAATTACCTAAGAAGTATGCGTTAGCAGTTTATTATGAGCGCTTAGTTCGTTGTTTGAAATATTATTAATTTCCGGTTCCGGAATGAACCAAGCTCAAAATTTTAGTCTTGATTCGTCTGAATCACTTGATTGGCTCGTTCATTTTGGAAAATCGGTGAAATTGAGGTTTTTTGCTTAGGTTGGCATTTTTGATATGTTTTGTGTTTTAAAAACTGGGGTGCGGAGGTTGCTTTGGAACAACCGGCACACTGTTTTACTACAGAGTGCTGTCTCCAGTATGTCAATATAACCTTTGTGTTTATAGATTACTTTTTGAAGGAATGTACAGTAGTGACAGCACTGGCAGCAGTAGCAAATGTTCATTTGTTTATTATAGGTTGAGTTTGAATTGAGAAAAGTTGTGGTTTAAACAAGGAATAAACAATACCTAATACAACTATCGAGTTTTACAATAGACAATAGATTACAACTAGAAAAAGCCACAATGATTTATTATGTTACTAGGCCGGAAAGTACTGTTTTACTGGACGAGCATGATAGTTCCCACGCGAGCCAGAGGTGAGTGCGGGATTTTCATGCGAGTACGATAAAACTTACAGGCCGTGTGACGTGAGATACTTTTCATCATACTGTACTTCTCAAAACAGCACACAATTTTTACATACCTGTTTTGTTGCAGAAAATCTGGGTAAGTTACTCATTCTCCATGTTTTTCGGATAGAGATTACAAAATAATATTATATCTCTCTTGCGTTGGATTGAAATATTATATTTTTATGGGTTTGAAATTTGCTGAGTATACATGTCGATTGCAACGGGAGTATTGTCGACGGGAGTATATTTAATTTCCAATTTCTTTTGCTGATATGGAATTAGCTCATTTTTGTGTGATATAAATGAATTCACCGTACAATCTTCAATTAAAGTTTGTTTGAATTAGCTATACAAATAAAGATTACATATTAAGAAAATTTTTCATTTTCTGTTGTGGGAATCTGTAATAGTGTATTCCAAAGTAACATTCCTAAACGTAAACAACACAATCCCCACATAATCCTCCTCATTAAGTAACATAAGATAATTGCATATCTCTAAGAAGTTTATAAAGGGATTAGATTGTATGGTGTAATTTATTAAGGCTCTAAGTGACAACAAAGGCTGGGGGACAACAAGTAGGTGTAAATAAGCAGAAACTAACACATTATCTAAGACAAAAGTGCACCTAGTTACCTGACTTGTTCGTCGACTCCTTTCATTACCCAAGAACAAGTAGCCTTAGAAAACAACTAACTAGATGAGTTAAGACTTGCATAACTCACATTAACTTTGTACTTTTCTAATTGTCTTTCTCTCGATAAGGAGAAGTTAAATAAGTGGTATGAGAAATGTAACGCATATTTTCTTTTTTCAATGGCCGCATTTTAAATGTTATGACAACATTTTAAAACTACATTTTTACAGCCACCTAGGTGGTGCTATAAGGTAAGGTGTTCAAGGGTTTGGAAACCACTAGATTTTAAACTAAATTGAAAGAGCCATTAAGAGATTTTACATTGATTATATACAGTATTCTTTTGGTAGTTAGAGGATGAACAGATAAATACACCCGTCGCAGCAGATCTGCGTACTCAGCGAATTTCCATAGGATTTATTTTTCATATTTAAGCGTACAACTTATTTGAAGAAAAGTATTGTTTGAATACGTTAAGTAAATAATATACTATAACGTATATTTAATCATTCATGAGCTTTAAACATGAGGAAAATTAACAAAGAGACCACATTGGTTTTCATTAGTTATACATACACTTTTGTATTTTATATAATTCTTAGTCTTTTAATTTTTAATAACTGTAATCTTGATAGTATATAAATGTCAACAAACATACAATCAACTAGCAGTTGCCCGTGGCTTTGCTCACGATAAAAACTGTAACTTCCGCTGCCTAAATGAAGGTATTCTAAAGGCCACATAATGAGTTTATGATTAAACAGATATAGTAAAAAAACGAATGACGACTTTAATTTAACTAACTAAACTAAATA